>OX451736.1:1519885725-1520555750 GCA_948472305.1 Vicia faba | reverse complement strand
ATATATATACTATATAAATATATATATATATATATATATATATATATATATGTATATCTATATATATATATATATATATATATATATATATAGATATATATATATATATATATATATATATATATATATATATATATATATATATATATACTTTTATTTTTAAATACTTAGAATAAAAATACAAAAAATATTACATTTTTATTTTTATTATTATTTATACTAAAAAAAACACTTTTTTTCAATATATTTTATTTTTGTACATATCAATATATTTTTTGCATATAAATAATATAAGATATTATTTTCTTAAAGAAATTAGGGTTTACCCCTTTAATAAATAAAATTAATCTTTTTTTTATTTATTTATACCCTTTTTCATATTAAAAATACTTTACATACATAAACAAATAAAAACTCTTTCTTTTTGCATAATACATTTTATTTGATATTTTATTTATTTTGTTTATCTAAATATTGTACATTTAAATATTATGCATTGTAAATTCAATTTGTTTGTAATAACTTAGGGTTTAAATTTCTTGCAAAATAATCCCCTATCAAAATTGTACCCCCATCCCCATAATCATGTTGTAATAGCTTAGAATTTAAATTCTCGCACCCTTTACGCTTTCAATAATGTCATGATTAGAGAATTAGGGTTTGTATGCAAAATCAAATTAACAAATAGTTTTGACCTAATCAAAGACAAAAATGCATGAAAATTAATACACAATGCACACTTGCACCCCTAGGGTTACAATCCACTTGTTGCCTTCAAAAATGGGCCATGGTATGCATGTTGAGAACTTTTTCAAAACAAAAACAAAACAAAATATCATAGTCCCTCGATGACGCTATCTTGGTTGCCTAAATAAAAATGATCAAGTCCCTCAAGAAAATTTCCAAAGATACTTGACACAATTGCTATCATGGTCTGTAGATGACCCGCGCCTGTCCCGTTTAACATCCTAATACAAGGTTGTTGACCAAATACAATGGTGAAACAACACTGTTAAAAGGGTTAAAAACATAAGAAAGATCTTTGAGTAAAATAGGGTAGACAACTCTTAGTTACTTGATCAAAATCTTGCAAAACATCCTTGCTATTTTCAAACACACTTCACAACACAATTTCAAAATCCAACTTTCAAACATTAAAAACTCTTCAAAAGACAAAAACACCTTTGTATACATTCAAACAAGAATCATTACAAAGGTTTCCACAACAATGGCCTCTTTTCAAAACATCTTTCAAAACCATACGCAAAGCACCATTTCAAACAATTGAAGAGCACCATTTCAAACAATTGAAAAGCAAAGCAAGTAACTAAGAGCCCATGGAAAACCATGGATGAAAAGGATGCTAATACCTTCCCTTTTCATAATCTACCCCCCGAACCCAAGAAAACATCTCAAAGGTCTTTCCTGTGCTTTTTGACCTTTCCTTTGGATAAAATAAAAAGTCGGTGGCGACTCTTGCTAAACCGCACAATTGCGAACACAAACGCAAAACCTCAAGTTAGTTCTCCCACTGTATCACAGAACTGGCGACTCTGCTGGGGAATAATTCTAAAAGTGGAGTAACCTTAGGGCTTAGATCACCCTTTGCATGATTATCTTGATTGCTTTGATTGCTTTACATTTGGTTCTCTTGTTTGGGCTTGAAATCCTCTACCAGAATTTGGGAAACATTCATAGGTAAATAGAAATAAGTTGTGGAAACTGTGCGGGGTATACCAACATGGTTGAAGCAATAGCTATATTAGTGCGACATATTTGTGAGTACCGGTAGCCTTTGAGTTAATCAAAGAGAATACGGGGCTGCTGAGTGATGTCATTAAGCACTAATGAACTCTTAGAACCTTACTTGACCATCTTGGCCTTTTTAGGGGTAGTGAGATGACCGGCTTTGGTACAGTCCGAAGTCGGTAGATACTCGATACTACACTCATTGAGGGTTGTATTCTTGGAATATTTCAGTTGCCAATTAAGTGGCTAAACTGAAACAATGAACACAGAAAATAATCCAGTGATATTGAGCTCCTTAGAACCCGATTACTATTTATAAGACAGGTTGAGCGAACTAACTTCAGGAGGGTACTTACCTACAAACCCCATGCAAGCCTAAACCTAAGGACTTGTCTGCTTTGTGTGAATGTGATTACATGTATATACACTTGCTTACTTTTGCATACCTGTACATAACATCATAACATCATACCATAGCATTTTCAATAACCATTTCAAGGATCTCAAGGGTCTTTGATGCAGGGTCACGTTGAACCAGACGTCTACCAAAGGGCAAGAGGATTCATTTTCCTCTAAACAAACGCTGTCAAAGATCAAGTACAACAACTTGAATCAGGGGCTATGACCCACTCGACATGGTGAGCTTGATTCTCGTGGAAAGACATCCACCGATACAAAAGTTCTCCAATCAAAGATGTTGATCGAAGTTCAACCTCTAACATTTTCTTGTGTTTACCCTGCGAGATCCTTGAAAACATGCATCCACATATCATGCATTGTATCATGACAGGTTTTCCTCTTTCAGGTTTCCTTATTCTCCTACTGTTTATTTCAAGTAGAGATGGATTTAGAGAGGATTGTCAAAGAGATCCAGGCTCAAAACGCCCAACTTCAAGAAATGTTCTTGAACCTGTCCCAGGGGCAAGAAGAGGTGAAAGCTCTCCTCACAAGGGGAATGGTCCCAGGGAATCCAGGGGGCATCAAGAATGATCAGTTGGAAGTACTACAGATTGAGTTGGCAACAATGAAGATCCAGATGATGGGACAACTGGTGGGCCAGATGGCTCTCATTCAAAACCTGGCTCAAGTACAAGAGGGGCTAAGAGTTCTCATCAACAAATTGCTTCAAGATAACCAATTAGGGCAAACAACTAGGATTGAAGATCAAGTCACCATCCAGCCTCCTTTGAGACAAGAAGACAAGGGAAAGGCTCCCCAGCTTGCTTCAGGGTCACAAGCCCAACAACAACCTCGCCAGCGTCAACGGGGTAATGGGCGTAAGCAAAATACATCTGGAAGACATTTCACTGAGACTGGCATACCATCATCTCTAATACTGGAACACTTGTTGGAGGTCAATCTGACTGTTTTAAAGGATCCTCTTCGGAATCCCAATACCTTTGCTCCTGGCTATCACCCCGACACATTTTGTGTATACCACTCCTATAGTCCTGGACATGACACCGACGACTGTTGGGCTTTGAAAAACAAAATCCAAGACTTGATTGACAGAGGAGTGCTGAAATTCATGTCGGATGGCGAGATGAAAATCTTTCGCTGAGGGTTCTCCACCTGAAATGACAAGTTCGAACTAAGAGACTTTTGTTTCATTTGAATTTTCAAGTTGTAATTTCTTTTGTTATTCAAACAATTATCTGTTGATGTCAAACTCTGTTTCAGTAATGCATTGCATATGTTTGTCTTGAATTCATCCATTCGTTTTCACTATTCTTGAATTATGCTTTATACTTTCTTTATGACATTTAACTCTTGCTAAAAGTTACAAGTCTTTAGAGGGAGGATGACAAAACAATGCCATAATCTCATACAATATGCTGTTGAACAGACCTTGCTGACAATGTACATGCATTTCTTTCAAACCCTAAACACTGGAGTTATAAGGAAGATAATCCCTATTCAACCCCTTCGAGCCAAAGAAGTAGAAGTTTTTTGTTTTAAACACTAATCGAAACCTTTAATCGAACCTGAGGCAGGGTAGTCTCTCAGTTAATTCAAAATGTGCGTTTAGTCACAAACTCTCAGTTCGTAATACAACGAACGACATCAAAAACATTCCCTTTGGAACCAAAAGACAGTGATGGTTCCTTATCGCATAGGCAGTCATTATCTATAAAAAAAAGAGAAAAGCCCATTGAGTCAAAACCTACAAAGGAGGCTTAAGAAAGCTGGGGTATCCCGCTGACTGTAATTGAAATTCTGGCTGCAGATACTCAATGTCACAGTCAATGTTATGACACCGTATCTGACTTTCTATAAGACAGTAAATACAAAAACAGTAAAGAACACAGTCAATTGTTTACCCAGTTCAGTGTGAAACAACACCTACTCTGGGGGCTACCAAGCCAGGGAGGAAATCCACTATAAGAGATATTAATTCAGGAATAAACCAACCAGTTTATCTCCTTCACTTAAGACCTACCCAATGCAACTTCAATCTAAGTTCTATTTAAACCTGAGTTCCTACTCACTCCCCCTCAATCACAGCAGTGATACTTAAAATAATTGACTAATGAATTAATGAAGACACTCTTCAAAACATACACTTGATTATGCTTCACAACTTTTTAATCAAGTAACACAAACACTTTTGCTTCACAGCTTTGAGTGATACATAAACCTAACTTGACTTTGCTTCAAAGCTTAAGTCAAGAGACACAAAACACTCTTGCTTAAAAGCTTTGAGTGGTACAAAAACCCTTACAAACAAAACCTATTCCAAGTCACTTATCACAATGATAATTGCTTGGATTACAGCAGTTAAAACTATACAGTTTCTGATTGATCTTCAGTCCAAAGAGTTATTTTCCAAACAGCAGTCCTGTTGAATATATAGCAGCTGTTTCTTCAGTTAGGGTTTCCACAAAAAGCTAGGGTTAATTAGGTTTAACCATAAGACTTGGTCACAAGACTTTATCAACCAGTTTAGGGTTGAGCTAGGTTAACCCAAAGACAACGGGAGATTCTGTTCTGGAAGGAATGAGCCAACTTCCTGAAAAATCTCAGAATTAACCAAACTGTACTACTGTTAGATCAGTACATGATGTCTTAACATTTGTTATGACATCAGAATTCCTGTTTACTGATTTTGGCAATAAATGTGATCTTTTGCAAAATGCTCAGATATACACTCATACACAGTAGCACCTGTATGCCATTATTTTTCTGCAAAGGTACCTAATAAACCTGTACCTAATAAACCAGAATGTTATGACATCAGTCATGACATTCACACACCTGGTTTTACCAAAAATACATGCCAATAACTAAACACCTACAAACTCCCCCTTTGGCAGATTTTTGGCTAAAGCCCCTAAGCAATCAGAGAATAGATAGCAGCAGAATAAATGTGACTGCAGAAAAATATAGTGTCTATCAAGTAATTAACCACAAAATATCTCCCCCTCTTTAGCCACAAATGGGCCAAAGATACATGTACTTAAATTTTATACAGTCATCCAGAAAAGTAATAAAAACAACAACTAAAATCTGAACACACTTGCAAACTCCACCAGGAACCAGCATCAACTCCACCAACCTTTAAGCACTGTCACCTTCAGAGGAGCTACTTTCTTCAGTATTGAGTTGATCTTCAGCAGCACCCTCTTCCCTTCTGTTTCCTTCAGCCTCCTCCTGTTCTAACCTGGCAATTAGGTTTTCTAGAGTCTTTTTCCTAGTCTCCAGCTCTTTGCAGGTCTCTTTCAATACAGCTATAACATCAGATGTTTTGGACTGAGTTTTTACAGATGATGTCTCAGCTGATGTTATGACAATATCAGGAACATGAGATCCCTGAAAAAGCTTGTAGTGTAACCCAAGAGCAGGAGCTCTTTTGCAAGCAATATCTCTTACCACCAGGATATCAGGGTACTGTGCAAGGATAATTCCACAAAGGAGGGAGGGAAAGGCAATAGGGCCTTTGACAGCATAGCTACCAGCATGTTTAAAAGTTTGTTCAAAAATATACCTGCCATAGTCAAATTCAGTCTTGGTTCCCACAACATAAATGAATCTCCCCAATCCTGTGGAGATAGTTGATTTGTGGTTGGTAGGGACCCAGTTGGCTGCACCAATCTTGTGCAGGATGGCAAATTTCATGCTTAGTTTGCTGGCATTCAGCTTGCCTTTCAAGGGCCAGCACTTGACTTGTCTTGCTGTGATGGTTTGGCATACTTCATTGTCAGTGACTTCTAGTTCAGGGCAATCCTCATTTGATCTTCTAAGAAATTTGTTAATTTCTGATGGAGAGAAATTAACCCTTCTTCCTCTAACATAAACACATTCAAAGTCAGCTGACCTTCCATCAGCACATTCATCAGACAAGTTCACTATAAATTCCTTGACCAGATTTTCATAGCACTTGGTAAATTTTACCACAGTCTTCATTAGTCCAGCAGCTTTGATCAGGTCCATGATTTCCTTGCAGTCCATGGCACCATTGTTTAGTTCTCTTTCTAAAGCTATTCTCTTTAAGCAAACATACTTCCATCTGTTGGCATTGTCAGGGTGGTGAAAAGAGATGTTGTCTGTTGGGACTTCAGGAACTCTAGCCATTTTGCTGGAAGGGAGTTTCCTTCTGATAGGAATGTCTTCAGCATTAATTTCAAACTTTGATTCCTCATCAGAATCAGAAGACTCAGGTTCTTTTCTCTTCTTTGTAATTGGTTGTCTAGCAGGTTTTGAGAGACTCTCAGTATGCACTTGGGCTTTCACCTTCCCTTTGGACATTCCAGTCTTCACAGTACCAGTCTTCCTTTCAGACCTGGTTTTCTTATCAGCAGGTTTCTCTTTGTTCATACCTTTTGCAGCATCTTGATTACCATTCCTGTTCATCATTCTCCTAGCTATGCTAGGGTTGATATTTGCAATCAGGTCATTGTCTGAGTATTCCTCATCCACATCAATAACAGGTGGTTCAACATTTTTCTCTGAAGGGTTCTGAATGTCATCCAGGTTTTCAGATGGTTTTTGAATGTTGTCATTTGGTGTCTCAACATTCTCAGAGACATCTGGATTTGCTTCAACATTTGGGCTTGCTGATTCTTGATTTAATGGAACAGAAATCACCGGTACATAGTGGTTCTCACTCAGGATTCTTGTAACAAGCCTAGCTATTGCTTGATGTACATAAGCTGATCCTTCCCTATTAGGTACAGAAGATGAAGGTTGAGAGGGATTACCGAAAGACGTCGCCTAAGACCTTCCTGCATGCCTTGTTCTCAGATTTTTGACCTTGGAAGGGTTAGTTGCTATTTCTCTGAGAGGAGTAATCTCCAGGACTTCAGAATCCATGCATGAGGTGATTGCTCGAGAATCTTGATCAGATGATGAAGATGAAACGGTTGTCTTGGATGAGGATGAAGTTTGAGACATTTTGATTGACTTGGAAAACCAGTAGCAACTAGGGAGAAAACTTTGATTGAGATAAAAAGAGATGTTGCAAAGTCGAGAGTGGAAGGAGGCAAATGTGTGTCTATTCAACTTCTTAGTAATTTTGAAAGAATTTGGGAAATATATGATTAACCCACTTAAAATAGACTTAACAAAAATAATTCCTTCAAGCCTTATTTTGAGCAAAATTAATTGCTATAATTTCTCATGTTGGCAAATACCCATCTTGCCCCTCAAGTTTTCAAATTGATTTGCAACAAGAGCCTTGGTAAAAATGTCAGCCAGCTGTAGCTTAATGACACCATGTTCCAGTTTAATTGTCTTCTCCTCTACAAGGTCTCTGATAAAGTAATTTTTAAGGTCAATGTGCTTGGTCCTGCTATGCTGAATAGGGTTCTTGGAAATATTGATTGTATTCAGATTGTCACAATACAATGTCACAACATCTTGTGAGACATTATACTCAGTGAGCATCTGTTTTGTCCAGATAATTTGAGAACAGCTACTACCAGTTGCAACTATTTCAGCACAAAGTTGAGAAGGAATTCTTTTGACATGAATCATAGCTCTGGCAGATTCCTGTATGATCCTATTTTTCTTTCTGTCAACTCCATTTTGTTGAGGAGTTATAGGAGAAGAGAATTCATGACTAATTCCTTCTGAGAACCAGAACTTATTAAACTTGTTGTTTCCAAATTCCTTGTCATGATCACTTCTAATTCTGACAATACACCCTTCTTTTTGAGTTCTTTTGCACAGTTCTTTAAAAACTTCAAAGTTATTCACCACATCATAAACATATCTCTTTTCACCAAGCCTTTCCACCTGATATTCACCACAAACTCTCCCTTTACCAATTTGCAGTCTTGGAATCCCTCTGACTGCTTCCATGGAGATAGTCCTTTTCATTCTTCTTAGATGAAGATGGCCAAGTTTTTGGTGCACAGTTTCACCTCTTTTTCTTCTTTGGCTATAGAACACATAGTGGAGTTATTAGTGTTCTCAGGCTGCCACAAGTAACATTTGTCTTTAGATCTGATTCCTTTCATTACAACTTCTTGTTTTTCATTAATTACAAGACATTCAGATTTTGAGAAGTTGACCTTGAATCCTAGATCACATAATTGACTGATACTAATGAGATTAGCAGTCAGGCCTTTTACCAATAGTACTTCATTCAGATTTGGAACTCCAGGGCAGTCCAAATTACCAACTCCTTTGATTTCACCTTTAGCACCATCTCAAAAGGTCACATAACTAGTGGTGTGAGGTTTAACATGATTGAGAATGTTCTTGATTCCAGTCATGTGCTTAGAACATCCACTGTCAAAGTACCAGTCTTCCTTTGCAGAGACTCTCAGGGAAGTGTGGGCTATCAGGGCATTAGCCTTTTTCTTCCATTGAGGAGTATGTGGTACCCTGTTAGCCTTAGGTTTGACACCTGGGTTCTGATTAGGGTATCCATACAATCTGAAACAGAAAGGCTTTATGTGACCAAACCTCCCACAGTGGTGACATCTCCATCTTTGGTACTTTTTCTTCATATTTCTCTGTTCCCGATGTTGAGTGTTATGTTGTGACATCTGCTTTGACATTTGTTTATCAGACCTGATCTTCTTGTCTGCACCAGATTCCTTTGCTTCCACAAATCCTAGTCCAGACTTGTTTCCCACATTTTGTCCAACCTGAAGGATTTCTTCCAATTTGTCAGTTCCATTTGTCAGCATCTTGACATATTTGGTCATCTGGTTCAGTTGTGAGTTTAGCAATTGAACTTCCCCTTCTAGATGACTTATAGTTTCAAGGTCTGCCCTTTTTTCAGCCTCCAACTTTATGATGAGCTTTGTTTGTCTCTCATTTTGCACACAGACTTCAGCACTTCTGATACACAATTTCTTGTAAGTATCAGCCAGTTCTTCAAATGTTACTTCCTCATCACCGGTGTCACTTTCAGAGGTGCAAACACCAGTTAGAGCAGTTACTAGTTTGGCAGATTCTTCTTCAGAATTACTTTCTGAATCACAGTCAGACCAGGTAACAGTCATTCCTTTCTTTTGTTTCTTAAGAAAGGTAGGACATTCAGCTCGAATATGCCCATATCCTTCACAACCATGGCATTTAATTTCTCTGCCTTGATTTCCCTTCTCTTCTGACCTTGGTCTTCTGCTGGAACTGTCAATGTCAGAGGGGATGTTATGAACATTAGACCTTGACTTTGGATCTATTCTTTTGATGAGTTTGTTGAATTGTCTTCCAAGCATGGCTATAGCTTCTGAAATATTTTCTTCTTCATCCTCCTTGTTTTCATCTTCAGTGTTGGATACAAGTGCTATGCTCTTGTTCTTCTTGTCAACATTTTCAGTGATCCCCATCTCAAAAGTCTGAAGAGACCCAATGAGTTCATCCACTTTCAACTTGCTGATATCCTGGGCTTCCTCTATAGCAGTTACCTTCATTGCAAATCTTTTAGGCAAGGATCTGAGAATCTTTCTCACCAGTTTTTCTTCTGACATCTTTTCTCCCAATGCTCCTGAGGTGTTGGCAATCTCCAAGATGTTCATGTGAAACTCATGAATGGTTTCATCTTCCATCATTTTTAGATTCTCAAACTTGGTAGTCAGCATCTGAAGCCTTGACATTTTTACTTTGGAAGTGCCCTCATGGGTATTTTTGAGAGTGTCCCAAACTTCCTTGGCCAGTTCATATTGATGTACTAGTCTGAATATGTTTCTATCAATTCCATTGAACAATGCATTTAAAGCTTTGGAATTACCCAGGGCTAACGCATCTTCTTCTTTACTCCATTCTTCCTCAGGCTTCAGACTGATTGTCTCATCTTTCTCAGTTATGGTGGGATGGTTCCATCCTTTGTCAGCAGCTCTCCAAGCCTTTTTGTCCAGAGATTTTAAGAAGGCAATCATACGAGGTTTCCAGTAGTCATAATTTGATCCATCCAGAATGGGTGGTCTGTTTCCAAAAACTCCTTCTTTGTCCATAGTTCCAGAAAGTGATATCCCTAGATCTCACCCAGTAATACAGGCAGGGTGCCTGCTCTGATGCCAATTGAAATTATGGCTGCAGATACTCAATGTCACAGTCAATGTTATGACACCGTATCTGACTTTCTATAAGACAGTAAATACAAAAACAGTAAAGAACACAGTCAATTGTTTACCCAGTTCAGTGTGAAACAACACCTACTCTGGGGGCTACCAAGCCAGGGAGGAAATCCACTATAAGAGATATTAATTCAGGAATAAACCAACCAGTTTATCTCCTTCACTTAAGACCTACCCAATGCAACTTCAATCTAAGTTCTACTTAAACCCGAGTTCTTACTCACTCCCCCTCAATCACAGCAGTGATACTTAAAACAATTACTAATGAATTAATGAAGACACTCTTCAAAACATACACTTGATTATGCTTCACAGCTTTTTAATCAAGTAACACAAACACTCTTGCTTCACAGCTTTGAGTGATACATAAACCTAACTTGACTTTGCTTTAAAGCTTAAGTCAAGAGACACAAAACACTCTTGCTTAAAAGCTTTGAGTGGTACAAAAACCCTTACAAACAAAACCTATTCCAAGTCACTTATCACAATGATAATTGCTTGGATTACAGCAGTTAAAACTATACAGTTTCTGATTGATCTTCAGTCCAAAGAGTTATTTTCCAAACATCAGTCCTGTTGAATATATAGCAGCTGTTTCTTCAGTTAGGGTTTCCACAAAAAGCTAGGGTTAATTAGGTTTAACCATAAGACTTGGTCACAAGACTTTATCAACCAGTTTAGGGTTGAGCTAGGTTAACCCAAAGACAACGGGAGATTCTGTTCTGGAAGGAATGAGCCAACTTCCTGAAAAATCTCAGAATTAACCAAACTGTACTACTGTTAGATCAGTACAGGATGTCTTAACATTTGTTATGACATCAGAATTCCTGTTTACTGATTTTGGCAATAAATGTGATCTTTTGCAAAATGCTCAGATATACACTCATACACAGTAGCACCTGTATGCCATTATTTTTCTGCAAAGGTACCTAATAAACCCGTACCTAATAAACCAGAATGTTATGACATCAGTCATGACATTCACACACCTGGTTTTACCAAAAATACATGCCAATAACTAAACACCTAGAGTAATCTCGAAAACAGGAACGGTCAGGCAAAAATTAGGGATAAAAAAAAGGGAGAAAGAGGTCATTACAAATCCTCAACAACATGAAAAATGTTGCAAAAATGACTGCCTTCCCATAAAATTCAACTTGTGTGGACCATCACCAAAACTTCGTTCCAAACTCGAATAGAGTTCGACGCACAATTAACTGAGTTTAGGATTGAAGAACATCACGAAGAGAGGGTGGGTACAAATATACTTTGAGCCTTTATCCTTTGTTTCTTAAACCGTGAACCAAGCCACGTTACAACTCTTCAAAATTCCTAATTGAAGCATGGGTTAGTTCGAAAGCATACTGTTACAAAAGGTATTCTGAGTCCTGTAAGGCTTTGCTCTAAATCTTGTGTTGAATTTGTCTTATAAAAAGTTTTCTGCTAAAAAACTCATTTTTCACAACTTCGAGACAAGCATGAACTTTGCATTATTTGAATATCATTGTTTTCACATGTTTATTTGTTTGATAGCGAAGAAATTCACACAGTGAATGTTCGGATGAACGAAAGCTCTCTCAGTGAATAAAATCACTTCAAGTGGGATGACACTCCCATTGCAAAAATCTCCCATCAACAAAAGTGGACTTGATATGGTATTGTCCAGTAAACCTGAGGCAGTCCAGTCAAGATTTCAACAAATCTTTCAAAGCTCAGTAAACATGGGGCAGTCCAGTCAAGATTTCAACAAATCACTCAAGATCCAGTAACCTGGGGCAGTCCAGTCATGATTTCAAGAAATCTCTCAATTACAGATTAACCTGGGGCAAATCTCCATCACCATCACTTGGGGCATTAAACGTCAATCTCATCAAGGGGTTACACACATTCCAAGTTTCCTGGCAGTGCCACAACATCTGATACTAGGGGCAGTGAAGAATTTCTCCAAAGTCCTTCTGAAAAGGAATTCAAGCATCCTCGATAAGTTCATCACCTCTCTAGGAGACCAACAGTCATGGGTTTATTTCCCCAACATTTGTCAAGGATTTATTCTCCAAAACAAATTACATTTCAACAACATTCATAACATACGCAGATTGATCGGCAGTTAAAGATTCCTTCATCACCTATTGGAAGTTACGGTCGTCGAAGATTCCTTCATCACCTGTTGGAAGTTACGGTCGTCGAAGATTCCCTCATCACCTGTTGGAAGTTGTGGTCGTCAAAGATTCCTTCATCACCTGTTGGAAGTTTAGGTCGTCAAAGATTCCTTCATCACCTGTTGGAAGTTACGGTCGTCGAAGATTCCTTCATCACCTGTTGGAAGTTACGGTCGTCGAAGATTCCTTAATCACCTGTTAGAAGTTACGGTCGTCAAAGATTCCTTTATCACCCGTTGGAAGTTACGGTCGTCAAATATTCCTTCATCACCTGTTGGAAGTTACGGTCGTCGAAGATTCCTTCATCACCTATTGGAAGTTACGGTCGTCGAATATTCCTTCATCACCTGTTGGAAGTTACGGTCGTCAAAGATTCCTTCATCACCTGTTGGAAGTTATGCTCGTCAAAGATTCCTTCATCACCTGTTGGAAGTTACGGTCGTCAAAGATTCCTTCATCACCTGTTGGAAGTTACGGTCTTCGAAGATTCCTTCATCACCTGTTGGAGTTACAATCGTCAAAGATTCCTTCATCACCTGTTGGAGAGACGATCGTCCAAGATTCCTCCATCATCCGGTTGAGTCAAAGTAAATCCAAGACTCTCTCTGTTTTGGTCAGATCGACACTAAGATCTCCCTGATTCTTATTCCAGTGGAAGAAATTCCAGGTTTTTGTTGTTTCAGATAAATCTCTCAACAATTTACTCCGATTTTTTTCTTCACTATCAGAGATGAAGAATCCAACTCCTTTCTCTTTCACCAGTTTGGGATTTATTTTCCCCACCGAAAAGTCGTCTTGAAAGACATTACACCTCCGTGCATCAGGACATCATGCAACGCAATCTCATTTATTTTGAGAACATCATTGTTTGATATATGCCACTAACCTTTACCTTTCAGGAAAGGTACAATCAAAATCTTGACAAAGCTTTTACTTCAGTTGAATTACGGACGAGTCCCTAAATCTCAACAGAAACAACCCACCAGCAGAATAACGGACAACTGAAGCTCCTAAAAATCTGTTTCTCTCAAGAATGAAGATTCTCATCCTTGAAACCTCAGAAGATTGGTATACTCCCAAGCTCCTGATACCGTTAACAGAATGAAGATTCTCATCCTTAAAACCTCATAATATTGGTATACTCCCAAGCTCCTGATACTGTTAACAGAATGAAGATTCTCATCCTTGAAACCTCAGAAGATTGGTATACTCCCAAGCTTCTGATATTGTTAACAAAATGAAGATTCTCATCCTTGAAACCTCAGAAGATTGGTATACTCCCAAGCTCCTGATACCGTTAACAGAATGAAGATTCTCATCCTTGAAACCTCAGAAGATTGGTATACTCTCAAGCTCCTGATACCGTTAACAGAATGAAGATTCTCATCCTTGAAACCTCAGAAGATTGGTATACTCTCAAGCTCCTGATACCGTTAACAGAATGAAGATTCTCATCCTTGAAACCTCAGAAGATTGGTATACTCCCAAGCTCCTGATACCGTTAACAGAATGAAGATTCTCATCCTTGAAACCTCAGAAGATTGGTATACTCCCAAGCTCCTGATACCCTTAACAGAATGAAGATTCTCATCCTTAAAACCTCAAAAGATTGGTATACTCCCAAGCTCCTAATACCCTTAACAGAATGAAGATTCTCACCCTTAAAACCCCAGTAGATTGGCATACACCCAACCTTATGACCCAAACGCCTGAATGAAGATTCTCATTTTTGCTTCCCCAGTAGATTGGCATACTCCCAAGCTCCTGATATTCCCGACAGAATGAAGATTCTCATTCTCAAAGTGGTATATAACCTGAATTTCTGATATTCCCGACAGAATGAAGATTCTCATTCTCAAAGTGGTATATAACCTGAATTCCTGATATTCCCGACAGAATGAAGATTCTCATTCTCAAAGTGGTATATAACCTGAATTTCTGATATTCCCGACAGAATGAAGATTCTCATTCTCAAAGTGGTATATAACCTGAATTCCTGATATTCCCGACAGAATGAAAATTCTCATTCTCAAAGTGGTATATGACTTGAATCCCCGATACTCCCGATAGAATAAAGATTCTCATTCTCAAAGTGGCGTACGACTTAATTTCTTAACTTCTTCCAAACAGGAATAAGCTTTTCCCATAATCCCGAGCTTGTTCTCCAACAGGATAGCTACTCTTCAGCAGTACAGCTACTCCCCACAAAGTTTTTACTTCCCGAAAAAATCAAGATTCTCATCCTTGATTCTCCAGAGCTTTCTTTACTCTCAACATGAATTTGTCAGAGTTTTTAATCCCATGCAGATCGAAGATTCTCGTTCTTGACTCCTCAGTACAAATCCCCCTGGCAGAATAAAGATTCTCATTCTCGATTATATTCCCCAGCGAAGATCTCCTCAAAATAGGAATCCCCAGTAGATTGGCATACAACCCAAACTCCTGATTTCCCCAACAGTGGTCCCAGGGCTTCTCATTCTCAACGATCAAAGGATTTTCAATCCCTAGCAGCAGTCAAGGATTTATTTTCCCCGAAAGCGATCAAAGATTTTATTATCTCCAGCTATCCAGGATTTATCTTCCTCAGCAAGACAGCTCACCAGCTCACATACGCATACATTGCATTCATACATCATAAACATTGATAGAACACATATAGTGCATCACACATTTCATGCAACATAACCTTGTGTTTCAGCTAATATTTTACCCTTCGCAGGATAAGTTTAGTAAGCTTCAAACTTCAAGGAATCATGAACACAATTTACGGACGCTTCCCAACATGGATGTCAATCCATCGCTTGTTCAGACTCAACTTCTGAAAACAGTTTACGGATGCACCAAACACGGATGTCAATCTATTGCTTATTCAGACCCCCAGCTCAGAGACGTTCCAAACATGGATACATTTCTGATACTCATTATTTCACCTACAACATACAGTTCAACAAACATTCTTGGATTGCATCTTTAAGCCCATCTCCGACAAGATTCTGTCACATCTCCAAATGGCATCTTTAAGCCCATTCCCTCAACTATGCTTTGACGAGTGCAAATTTACGGGCACTCTAGTGTCCAATCCTCTTTTACCTTCGAGTCACGAAAGGCAAAACTTGCCAATCTAACTCTTCAGGTTCAAGAAGATTGAACAGGGGCAACTGTTGTACCCCAAAATTTTCCCTCTCATTTTATCAACATTTCTCATCACAAGACTCTTGGAACTCAACACAAGCTAGGGTTTGCTCTGCTCAAGACACCTCCTTGCACTATTGACCTAAATTAGGGTTTGAGTTTGCACAGGGATTTTTGGACCTTCAATGCCCAAAGTGACTTTCATACTTCTTGTTGGACTCATAAGTTTATCCATACCAAGTTTCAAGCCTTGAATCAAATTTATGCCCAATCAATTGGACAGTTGACCTAGAAATCAACTGTATTGGGGAAAAGTCAATTGTGACCAATTTATAGTCAAACCTCATGAATTTTGACCCACATCAACATTATGAACTCATATGAACTATTTGATCAAGTTTGGACCATAATTCCACAAGAAATTTGATCAGATCACTAAAAGGGCAAAATGGTCACTTTTAGGGTTTTGACTGTACAAAGGCAATTTCTGAATTTTTAACCTAGCCAATGGCAATTCAAGCTCAACCAAGGAATCAAGGAATCAATCGCATCATCTTGACCTATTCAACAAGTTCAAAAGATCTCAAATACATGGGATTGACAGATGAATTTTTCAGTCAACTGATCAAAATTTGACTGTATACTGAAAAGTTAAACTTTGACTTTTTGGTCAAAATCAAGTGCCAAGGGTCATTTTTCATCAAGATGTGTCAAATTATGAAACTTGTTCATCAAGAAACCCAAAATTGCAAATTAGGGTTTGAAAATGAAAAATTTCATAACTTAGAAATTTTCTAAGTTATGAAATTTTCTTAATTTTTCCTAACTTTGCCCCACATTTTCACCATGATGCAAATGGATTGAAACAAAACTTACAACATGAAAGTTGTAGTCTTCCACAAAGTCTACAACTTTAATTCACAAAGTTTTCTCAAAAGAAGCTTGGATCTCAAGTTATGATTTTTGGAACAAGGGTCCCTAAAACTTTTAACTTAGAGAAATTTTGCCCTAGTTTAGGCAGGATTTTGACCCATCTTCTTGGCCATTTTTCACATAGTTCCACTTTGATTCTCAAGTTTCATTTCAAAGATGGATTATAGATCATGTTTCAAGCTTTCCAAATTGTCAAGGAACTCCTCAAACATATTTATGGTTAGGGAGAATAGAAGATTTGAATTTGGCAAAAACTCACTTTTGATCCATGGCCAATTCATGTTCATACAAGTTGCAAAATCTGTCCAAACTAGCTTTGTACTTGATTACAGGTCTCTAAACCAATTCACACTCAAAAATTAAATGCAAATACAATGGAGATTGGTCTTATTCTGATCATTGGAGCTTGGCACAATGAATAAATCCATTTATGGCATAAAGGTAGCACTTCCATTTTCAAAAAGGCAACTTTATGTCAACATTGCTTCTCTTGAGCCTTGGACCTCTTTCTTTGTAGCAAACAAGTTCCACAAACTCACTTCACACTTTTCTTTCAAAACAAGCCAACTTGTAAAATACAACACAACTTGAGCATCTGATATAATCAACTCTTGCCAACATTCCAAACAAGTTTTTTGCATTTCCATGAGCCAGAAACACGAATTGTTGAACCCTCAAGCCTTCCAAAACACCAAAACACCAAGAACTTGCAAAACATGGCACTCCCTGCAGATTCACATCCATCACACAAACCCCTCGTGCATTTTGCCCCAAACCAGTTCCAATACATCCCATTCAACTCACTCAAGCTATCCCAAACCTCCATTGCCAACTGTAACTCCATTTATAGTGTTCACCATTTTCATTTCAAGCTTGTGCAGGTTGACTTCTAGAGGCTGATTCAGAGACATTCGAAGCAAGCTAGCTATTGGAAAAGACCAAGTGATGTTCAGGCAAGCTACCAGGCACCTCAAAACTTGTTGAGAAGCTCTGCATTGTCCAACTCGAATCCAACTGAAACATGTTTTTTCTCACTTCATATCTCTCTATTTAGGAACATTTAGCCTTAGGTTTGTGAATGAAAAACTTAGTATTCAATGCCATGAAGCTGTACATATGCTCAATTTTCATTTATATTAAGCGTGCTAAGAGAATTTCATCCATGAACATGCTGAAAAAACTAGGTCAGATTTTAGGGCCAGAGAAATTCTCTCTGGCCTTTGAGAGTTAGATTAAGTTTTTATATGGTTAGAATCGTGGTTTAATGCTCTACAAGTTTCATGTTTTGAGTTTTGGCAAAAGATCACAAATACAGGAGTTAGCAGTTTGAATACAGGGCGCATGTTTTGTTGTCACAAGGAAGAAGATGAAGTGGAAATGGGCTGGGCTGGCTTGCTTCTACTTCTAGCACCCCGCATTTTCAGTTTTACACCCCCTGGCCCAATTTCTTTTTATTTTGTTATTTTTGTATTTTAATTTCATTTCTGATTTTATTTATTTATCCCCAAATATAAAAAATGATTAAAAATATTTTCACATTTTTTTTACATTTATTTGGTATTTTATTCTATTTTTTCTCATATAAAAAACATTTTAATACTTTTTATAATTTATTTGAAAACTTGAAAATAATGTAAATAATACTTCTACTTTTATTTCTTATTTTTATTCACATTGAAAATATTTTCTTGAATATATTTTATTTTTGTAAATATTTTATTTTATTTTATACATACTTAGTATATTTAATATATATATATATATATATATATATATATATATATATATATATATATATATATATATATATATATATATATATATATATATATATATATATATATATATATATATATATATATATATATATATATATATATATATATATATATATATATATATATATATACTTTTATTTTTTAAACAATTAGAATAAAAATACAAAAAATATTACGTTTTTATTTTTATTATTATTTATACTAAAAAAAACACTTTTTTCAATATATTTTATTTTTGTACATATCGATATATTTTTTGCATATAAATAATATAAGATATTATTTTCTTAAAGAAATTAGGGTTTACCCCTTTAATAAATAAAATTAATCTTTTTATTTTATTTCTTTATACCCTTTTTCATATAAAAAATACTTTACATACATAAACAAATAAAAACTCTTTCTTTTTGCATAATACATTTTATTTGATATTTATTTATTTTGTTTATCTAAATATTGTACATTTGAATATTATGCATTGTAAATTCAATTTGGTTGTAATAACTTAGGGTTTAAATTTCTTGCAAAATAATCCCCTATCCGAAATTGTACCCCCATCCCCATAATCATGTTGTAATAGCTTAGAATTTAAATTCTCGCACCTTTACGCTTTCAATTATGCCATGATTAGAGAATTAAGGTTTGTATGCAAAATCAAATTAACAAATAGTTTGACCTAATCAAAGACAAAAATGCATGAAAATTAATACACAATGCACACTTGCATCCCTAGGGTTACAATCCACTTGTTGCCTTCAAAAAAGGGCCATGGTATGCATGTTGAGAACTTTGGCAAAACAAAAACAAAACAAAAGATCATAGTCCCTCGATGACGCTATCTTGGTTGCCTAAATAAAAATGATCAAGTCCCTCAAGAAAATTGCCAAAGATACTTGACACAATTGCTATCATGGTCTGTACAATGACCCGCGCCTGTCCCGTTTAATATCCTAACACAAGGTTGTTCACCAAATACAATGGTGAAACAACACTATTAAAAGGGTTAAAAACATAAGAAAGATCTTTGAGTAAAATAGGGTAGACAACTCTTAGTTACTTGATCAAAAGCTTGCAAAACATCCTTGATATTTTCAAACACACTTCACAACACAATTTCAAAATCCAACTTTCAAACATTAAAAACTCTTCAAAAGACAAAAACACCTTTGTATACATTCAAACAAGAATCATTACAAAGGTTTCCACAACAATGGCCTCATTTCAAAACATCTTTCAAAACCACACGCAAAGCACCATTTCAAATAATTGAATAGCACCATTTCAAACAATTGAAAAGCAAAGCAAGTGATCTAAACAAGTAACTAAGAGCCCATGGAAAACCATGGATGAAAAGGGTGCTAATACCTTCCCTTTTCATAATCTACCCCCCGAACCCAAGAAAACATCTCAAAGGTCTTTCCTGTGCTTTTTGACCTTTCCTTTGGATAAAATAAAAAGTCGGTGGCGAATCTTGCTAAACTGCACAATTGCGAACACAAACGCAAAACCTCAAGTCAGTTCTCCCAATGTATCACAGTAGGTCAGTAACATTATCAAGTCTAGGTACTCTACATATCTTCACATCTCTCCGATCAATTATCTCTCGAATGAGGTGATAACGCCTAAGTATGTGTTTGGATCGTTGGTGAGATCTAGGCTCCTTAGCTTGTGCGATAACACCATTATTATCACAATAGAGATCAATGGGATTCACAATGCCCGAGACTATGTTAAGTTCACTAATGAACTTCTTGATCCAAACAACTTCCTTTTCTGCATTTGAGGCAGCAATATACTCGGCCTCAATTGTAGAATCAACAACTGTATCTTGCTTTGAACTTTTCCAGCTCACAGTGCCACCATTTAAGCAGAACTCATAACCAGATTGCGATCTAAATTCATCCTTATCTGTCTGGAAGCTAGCATCGGTGTATCCATTTACAACAAGCTCTTCCTGACTTCCATATATTAAGAATGAGCCCTTAGTCATTCTCAAGTACTTAAGGATATTCTTGACAACTACCCAATGAGAATCACCGAGATCAAATTGGTACCTACTCGTTGCACTTAAAGCATACGATACATCTGGTCGAGTACATAACATGGCATACATGATAGATCATATTGCAGATGCATATGGAATCTTAGTCATGCGATCACTTTCTTTCTTAGTTGAAGGGGATTGTGTTTTTGATAAACACAGGCCATGTTGCATAGGTATGAAACCTTTCTTGGAATCATGCATATTAAAGTGTCTCAACACTTTGTCTATGTATGTACTCTAACTTAGGCCAGGCAGTTTTTGTGATCTATCTCTATAGATCATGATTCCTAATATATAGGTTGCTTCACCTAGGTCCTTCATATAAAATCATTCCCCCAACCAAGTCTTTACTTGTTGCAAGGTAGGGACATCGTTTCTAATGAGTAATATGTCATCTACATATAATATCAGGAAAACAATCATGGTGCCACTAACCTTCTTGTAGACACAAGGCTCATCTTCATTCTTGATGAGTCCATATTGTTTTATTGTTTCATCAAAATGAAGATTCCAGCTTCTGGAAGCTTGCTTCAATCCATAGGTTGATCGTTGTAACTTTCATATCTTTTGGGCTTCTTCTGGTATGTCAAATCCTTCAGGTTGTGTCGTGTACAAATCCTCAAGAAGATTCCCATTAAGGAAAGCAGTCTTTACATCCATCTTCCATATTTCATAATCATGATATGCAGCAATAGCAAGTAAAATCTGAACAAATTTAAGCATTGCAACTGGTGAAAAGGTTTCATCATAGTCAACGCCATGAATTTGTTTATAGCCTTTTGCTACCAGTCTTGCCTTATAGGTATGTACCTTACCATCCATTTCAATATTATTTTTAAATACTCATTTGCGTCCTATAGGGTTAACTCCTACAGGAGGTTCTACCAAGGTCCAAATCTGGTTTGTGTACATGGAATCCATTTCATATTTCATGGCTTCTAGCCACTTCTCAGACTCAGGACCAGTTATGGCCTCTTGGTAGGTCACATGCTCATCTTGATCCATGAGCAATACATCACCTTGATCACTTATGAGAGATCCATATCTATCAGGTTGGTGACGTATCATGTTTGACCTATGCTGGTCTTGTTATACTTGAGCAGATTTCACTTCCACAACTACTTGTGTTTCCTGCTCTAATTCCTCCATAGGTGTATCAATGCTTCATGATTCTTAAATTTCTTCAAGCTCTACTTTCCTCCCACTGATTCCTTTGTAAATAAAGTCCTTTTCTAGAAAAACTCCAGTTCGAGCGACAAAAATTTTTCCCACAGAAGGATTGTAGAAATAATATCCTCTTGTTTCTTTAGGATACCCCAAAAATAAGCATTTGTCAGATTTAGGCTCAATCTTAGTTGAAATTTGTCGTTTCACATAAAATTTGCAACCCCAAATCTTCATGTAAGACATATGTGGTTTCTTACCACTCCATATCTCATATGGTGTCTTCTCAACCTTTTTAGATGGAACATGGTTAAGTGTGTAAGCTAATGTCAATAGTGTATATCCCCAAAAGGAGTTTGGAAGATTGTCGTGACTCATCATGGATCAGACCATGTCTAACAAAGTTTGATTTCTTCTCTCAGATACACCATTCCATTATGGTGTTCCTGGAGGAGTAAGTTAGGATAGAATCCCGCATTCCTTTATATGGTCATCAAACTCTAGGCTTAAATATTCACCACCTTGATCTGATATAATAACTTTAATATTCTTACCTAGTTGGTTTTGTAGTTCATTCTTGAATTCCTTGAACTTTTAAAAGGTTTCAGATTTGTGTTTCATTAAATACACATAACCATATCTACTGAAATCATCAGTAAATGTGACGAAGTATTGAAAACCTCCTTAGGTTGGTATGTTCAGTGGTCTACATACATCAGTACGTATGAGGGCCAAAAGATCGTTAGCCCTTTAACCTTTTCCTATGAATGGGGACTTTGTCATCTTTCTAATTAAACAAGATTTGCATGTCTCATATGATTCATAATCAAAAGAGTCCAAGAGTCCATCTTTATGGAGTTTGGAAATGTGTTTCTCATTTATGTGGCTTAAGCGACAATGCCAAAGGTAACTTGGATTTAACCCATTTGGTTTAAAATTTTTAGTATTAATGTTATAAATTGGCATTTCAAGATCAAGGACATACAATCCATTGTTCATTTATGCAGAAACATAGAATATATCATTCAAATAAATGAGGCAACAATTATTCTTTATTATGAATGAAAAACCAAACTTGTCCAAACAAGAAACAAAAATAATATTCCTGCTAATTGCATGTACATAATAACAGTTCTCTAACTAAATTATTAAACCAATAGGTAAAGTCAAAACATAAGTTCTTACGGCTAAAGAAACAACCTTTGCTCCATTGCCAACTCGTAGGTCAACTTCACCTTTTTCCAAATCTCTACTTCTTTTTAGCCCCAACACATTGGTACAAATGTGAGAACCGCATCCAGTATCTGATACCCATGATACATAAGTAGATAAATTAATTTCTATAACAAAAATACCAGAATTTGAAGTCTCTACTTCATTCTTCTTATCTTCCAGGTACTTTGGGAAGCTTCTCTTCCAGTGTCTGGTCTAACCGCAATAGAAGAAAGTGGCATCTTTCACTATGCCTCCACTAGGCTTCAATGCAGGAACATTAGGTTTAGGTTTGGAAACTTCCTTTCCTTTTTCTTTACCAACCTGCTTGGTGGGTCTTTTG
Organism: Vicia faba; assembly: GCA_948472305.1. Lineage (NCBI taxonomy): Eukaryota > Viridiplantae > Streptophyta > Magnoliopsida > Fabales > Fabaceae > Vicia > Vicia faba. Next base: position 1,520,532,708 of record OX451736.1, on the reverse strand, counting down.
TTCAGCTTCTTTCCATTACTGACCATCAGAATGGACTTCCCTTTTGACTTCACATTTTGCTCAGCAGTTCTTAACATGCTTAGCACTCTAGAAGACTTTTTTCCATGTCATTCATGTAGAAATTTAGGACAAATTGACTGAAGCTCTCTGGAAAAGATTGCAATATCAAATTAGTCGCAAGTTCCTTTCCTAGGGGAAACCCTAACCTTTCAAGGTTCTCCACATACCCAATTATCTTGATTACATGGGGACCTACAGAGGTTCCCTCACCTAACTTGTTATTAAAAAGATCCTTTGAAACCTGAAACCTCTCATTTCTTTCCTTCTCTTTATAGAGCATCTTCAGATGTTCGATCATATTGAATGCTGAAATGTTCTCATGTTGCTTTTGTAACACTGAGTTCATGGTAGCTAGCATAAGGCAAGCAGTTTCATTGGCATCATCAACATGCTTCTTATAAGCATCTCTTTCTACCTTAGGTGCAGAACTAGGAAGTTCCACTTCAGGAACAGGTGTCTCCAAGACATACAACTTATTATCATGCTTGAGGATAATCCTCAGATTTCGGTGCCAATCCAAAAAATGTCCCAGACAATTTTTCCTTATCAAGGACTGATCGCAAAATGTTGTTAGAGGTGTTTATTGTCATGGTAATCTACAAGAAAAATTAGGTTATTTAGGTAGGAACTCCTTCCAATTGTATCTCATACAATTCTCAAATATTTTCATTTGGGTGAATAACTCCTTATTCTAATCCATCATGTGAATCATTCCCAACTCTTGCTTCTAAACATGTATAATCTTATTATAATTTGTTTAGTTAAGTCTGACCCAGTGTTTTAGCAATTGGATATTACATTTATCCCATTGCACCTTACTAATATAGAACATGCACCTCGCATTAGACGAAACCTACATTGTTCGATACTAGTCTTGATGAGTGATAAAACTTGGAAAGCATAAACTTAATATTCCTTTTGAGGGAATTTGATATTAGTTTGATCTCATCGACTTAACATGCAAATCTTCTCTCACATGCATCAACATACATATAAAAAGATATAGTTATGGCACCTAGCATTATTGTTCTCGCAAGCCAATGAGAGAACCTAAGCTAACCTAACAAAAATCTAAACTTCTCCAAGATAGATCTCCATGGTTGTCTTCCTTCAATCTTGTCTTCTTCCTTTTCTTAATTACATTACATTACATAAAATAATACTCGTTTTACATACGAGGGAATGAGATGAGAAAAGAAATTACATAGAAATATTAAGAGAAAGGCACGACACGCAGGTCGTATTTTAAAGTCCCAAAAACAAAATAAAGGAATCTAAGGCCATAACTGATCACCACAAGACAACAATAATAAACACTTTATTAATATTATTAATTTAAATTATGTTAATTAAATAATCCAAATTGATCACACTATGCAGAGTTAGCAGGGGGTGATCAATCAATATTCCATTGCTTCACCATACTAACATCGAATTCCGAAGCGAATTACCAATGATTTTTAAAAGAATAACAATCATTCTGTGATTGAATGGAAGAAATCAAAACAGTATACCCAATATACCATCTTTGCACCAGAATTGTTTATATCATATATAAAGTTGATCGATCATATTAGTGTAACTTATGGATGACCGGTGTATCGATACTTCACCATACTAGTGTTGGATTCCAAAGCATAGTCAACATCGATACGCCCAAATTGTACACACCATGATGCCAAAATTTAATTTACTCGGTTATTATTCAATTCATTTTGTATTTTAATCCGATTAATACAGAACATATAGAAAATAAACAACTATAAGATCCATGGTTTCGTAAGTGGCTCTGATACCACTGAAGGAAAATTGTGATCCATAATGCATCAAAAAATTAAAATTTTCCTTTAGTGATCCTTACAAATGGGCATGGTTAGTGATAGAAATTATCACCTCTTATGGTGATTCAGACCTTTGATGTTGTGATCACGAACATTGGTGAATAGAAACGTCTCTACTCAATCCACACGGACAAATCGCTTCCGGTCACAATGCTAGCTGCTTCCAAATGGAAACTTTAAGTGAGAGAGTCAGACAAAATACGGCTAAGGTTTCAAGACCAAAATTTCATCAAGTGAAATGCTTCAGCACAAGGGTTCTATTTATAGAACCACTTATGTGGGCTTCAAGCTAAAAGCCCAATTAAGGATGCAAGCTAAAAGCACAATTAAGCCTATGGGTATCATACCTTATGATATACTGCATATCACTTAAGGGTGTGGTACCTTACCACATTCCATATTTAACTTAAGTGTATCGTACCTTACGGTGTTCTATAATTCACTTAAGTGCACCGTATCTTATGGTGTTTCTTATTTACTCTATCTCTCATCAACCTGTCCTTATGCATGTGACCCTTTAGGTTTTTGTGACGTTGGCAATTATATTAAATCACATATTTAACAAAATAAACAATGAGCGGTATCTAGCAACACATCACTGCTACCCAAGTCACGATAATGCCATGTGATTTGACAAAACCTTTATGTGATAATATTTTTGTGTAAAATTACCCTTTTTCCCTTATGCCTATATTGAACACAAGGAATAGTGTTGTACCCTAAAATTTTCCCTCTTATTTATTAAGTATTCTCTCACAAGATCTCCTTTGGTTCAAGACTGCATTAGGGTTAATCAGCTCAGGACACCTCCTCAAGCACTGATGACTGAAGATTAGGGTTTGAGATTGCACAAGGATAAATGGACTTTTAATACCCCATTTGAATTTCATGGATCATTCTGGACTCTCAAGTTTGCTCATGTCAAGTTTCAAGTCTTGGATCACATTTTGCTCAGTCAATTGATCAGTTGACCTAAAAATCAACTATATTGGGGAAAAAGTCAACTGTGGCCAATTTACAGTTAAACTTCATAATTTTTTATCCATATCAACACCAAGAACCTATATATGTCATTTGATCAAGTTTGGACCATAATTCCTCAAGAAATTTGATCAGATCATCAAAAGGGCAAAATGGTCAAAATTAGGGTTTTGACTGAGAAAGGGCAATTTCTGATTTTTTTTACCTAGCAAATGGTTGTTTGGTTGAAAACACATTCTCAAGGATTAAATTGCATAATTTTGACCTAATGGCATGACTCAAAACATTGCTCAAGGTCAATTGATTGGTAGTTGGTTTTCAGTCAACTGACAAAAAGTCAACTGCACACTAAAAAGTCAAAATTTGACTTTTTGATCAAAATCAAGTGTCAAAGATCATAATTCATCAAAACATGTCAAAATATGAAACTTGTTCATCAAGAAATCAAAAAGTCAAGATTTCATTTTGAAAAGTCAAAATTTCCAAATTTAGAAATTTTTCTAAGTGTTGAAAACTTCATATTTTTTCACATCTTTGAGTCATTTTTTCACCATGATGCAAGATGATTCAAATGAAACTTTTAACAAGAAAGTTGTATATCTCAATTAGATCTAACACATTTATGAATACAACTCCTCCTAAAAATGTATGGATTTCAAGTTATGATTTGGTGAATACATGTTCATGAAACTTGGAAACTTTGTGAAATTTTGCCCTAGTTTAGGCAGGATTTTGACCTAACTTCATGGAAATTTTTCACATAGTTCCAAGGGGAATTTTCAAAAGTGACCAACATAGAGGTTGTAGAGGATGTTATAAGCTTTCCAAAATATCCAAGAACTCATTGAGATCGTGTTTGAGCAAGGAGAATCGAAGGCATGAAGTTGGCATTTCATTCTTGAATTATAGGTCATCTCCATGATGAACAAAAATTCAAATCCAAGCCTAGGCTACATAATCCTTGTTTTTCAGGCCTCAAACTTGTTTTTCACTCTGTTGTACCCCAAAATTTTCCCTCCCATATTTCTCAACACATGGCAAGTGAGGTTCCCAAATTGCTCAAGGAAGTTCAAGAGTTGACCAGACAAACTCTCTCCTAAGGCAGTATACCTCAAATTAGGGTTTCCATTTTCATCAAGATGTGTGAACCACAAAGGACTCAAACTCTCAACATTATCCTAATATGTTCTCAAGATCATCCATGTCAAGTTTCAAGCCTTGCAGAAGAAGTTTGCTCAGTCAATTGCTCAAATGCCTGAAAATCAACTGTATTAGGCCAAAAGTCAAATGTAGCCCACATACAGTCAGACTTCGAGATTTTTGGCCAGCATCCTCATTTTAAAGTATCATCCGTCATTTTATCAAGGTTCGATCATGATTCCTCAAGGATTGCTCACAATTCATCAAAACCCAAAAGTTGCTAAATTAGGGTTTTACAGGAAAAGTCAACTCAACTTTGACCAAGCATAACTTTCTCATACTTTATTATAAATGACCCATCCAAAGCTCATTTTGAATAAGATGAAATTTCCAACAATTCATATTCATCTCCCAAGTCCAGAATACGCACTCACAAAAAGATATGAATTTTGACATTATAGGTCCTTTTGAGAAGTCAACAAAAATACCTTTTGGGTCAAAGCTTCATACATGAACATGGACGACTCAATTGAGATGATACCAAAATGGTTGTTTATAGGACACCCTAATCTTTCTAAAAAGTCCAAGAACACCTCTCTAGGGTCAAAATTGAGAGAGTTATGCATTGGACAAGTTGACCATTTTTGCAAAATTGCCAAAAGTCAAATATGCTCAAATTTGCATTTTTTGCTAAATGGGCCCAACTTTTTATGCTTGCACCTCAATTATAATGTGGTCCACGACTAAAATGTCCACTCACCCAATATGTGCTTCATTTTTCAATTTATTTGGATTTTTCATTAATTAAAAAGTGAATTAAATCAAATAAATGATGAAAATTAATAAAGATGTGATTTGATTTGTTTTTTTGATAGTTTGGCAATCAAGATATGCTGAGTAAACAAGAGAAAATCGAATCAAGGGCAATTGATACAAGAAAGGCATGTTTTGGCTCAAAATAGCAACATATCATATAACTTAAAAATCAAATCAAATCTTGGATAAATGCAAAGATTCAGTCCAAGTTTGTTAACCTAATTCACTCTAGGTTATATAATTAAGAATTCCATATTAAAAAACAGGGGTTAGAGGTCGTGAGAGGCATAGAACAAAACTAAAAAATCTTGATAAAAAGTGAGGTTCAGTTTGCAGGTTAGAGGGCGATTCAAAGCGATTTAAGGCTAGGAATCTATTCCAGGAGATCCCAAGAAGCTATTCCACCTATCCTCAGGCTTCAAAACACCAGGAATCGTTCCCACCATCAACCACGGTTTGCCTAAAAACTCAATTCTGGTTTCCTTGATTTTGACGGCATTATCATGTTTTGACTATACATTCTTGTTCATTATCTTATTTGCAAGATATTAGCTTCATTTAATTGCATTTACAGCGCAGGAATCACAATATGCCATTGCTAGGGTTTCTTTGTTCGTTTTAGGGGTTTTCAATGCAGGAACAATTGGACCTTGAATCAGGTACCATGATGCTCGTGAGGATGATACGAGTTGATTTGTACCATTACCTTTCATTTATATTGCATGTACATGATTTTTGAATGTTACAGGTTTATAGTTACGCACAAATGTCCGTAGGTAAAAGTGTTCTACCTAAAGCGACAGGCCAGTGAAGGAGACGATGGCGTGGCAGCATGTGGCTGGCCCGTTTGAATTTCCGCGCGTTTTAGAGGCGTGGCGCATTGTTTGCATTATGTTTCATTGTTTCATAATAGTAACAATTGACATTCCAGCGCAGATGATAAAGAAACTTGCCTTTGATGTATACGTCCTAGGTTCGATCCCAGGCGTGTACATTTTGTTATTTTCTTAACAATTGCAGGCCAATCCAATACATTGCACTATCCAGCGCCTTCCATATACTCTCAACGCCTGGCCGCTGGATGCCCAGGTAGCCAGATCCAACACCTCTCCAATGAAGGACCATGATATACATTCAAGTCAACGTTGCACCAGATCAGGCGTGGTCAACCAGGCTTGGAGTATTTGGGCCAAAAATTAGATTTGCACCCCCCAGCATGTTATTCAACACAGGCCCATTTCTTCCGTTTTTTTATTTTCTTATTTTTAATTCTTTTAATATTTTTCTTAATTATTTTAATTAACAAAATTAATCACCTTTTTTATAAAATCACAAAATCAAGAATTCACAAAAATTAGAATTAGGTTTTTTTATCAAATTTAATTTAATTAATTTAATGTAATTTAGGGTAACTTTAATTTGTTTTTCACAATTAAAATCAACTAGAAAAAATTAGGTTTAATTCTTGATTTAATTGTTTTCCTTTTGCAAATAAAATAAAAATACAAAAAAAATAGGTTGTTTAGAATTAATTAATTAATTTTTAAAATTAGCATTAATTAGAACTTATGATTTTCTTTTAATTTAATTATTCATTATTTTCTCAAATAACAAAACGACAAAAAAATGATTTTTCTTTAATCAATTGCAATTAGGTTTAGTCAAAAGGGTCAAAACCCTAATCGCCTCGCATTTAAATTACCGCGCGCGTGTTACTTATTTTGCCATTATTTTGTAACTGCTCACTGGTTTGTAATAGTTAACTTAGGGTTTTTATTTACTGTTTAAATCCCCGATTGTTGGTTATGTAATTAATCCCCCTCCCCGAAGCCTTGTAATAGCTAGGTTTATTTTCTCGCATTTTTAATTCCCGCAAATACTTAACTGTTTAGATGTATGTTTAGGATTGTATGGCAAGAGTGCATGACAAAATTAAAACAGTTAGAAAACCCTAATGTGCAAAGATAATAAACTGAAAATAAATCACTCGCACATATTCACTCTTAGGGTATACTCTCACTTCAGTTGCCTTCGGTAAACGATCATTAAGCATAGGATGTTGTTGTACCCCAAAATTTTCCCTCCCATATTCTTCAAGATTTGCCAAGTCAAAAGGTTCAAAATCTCCCCAAGGGTTGCACAGTTCAAAGGCCTCCTAACAGTCAAAAACTAGGGTTTTGGATTTGGCAAAGAAATTGAAGTTTTCAAGGGTCCAATCAAGTCCCACATGCCTATAAACATGGTCAAGCATCCTCATGCCAAGTTTCAATACTCACAGCACAAAATTGCACAGTCAAAAACCCTAATTGCTCAACAGTCAACTGCAGGGGCAAAATGGTCATTTGACAGTCAAAAGTTCAAATTTTTGGTCAACATCTCATTTTGAAGCCACAAACATCATTTGATCAAATCTTGATCATGATTTTCAAGGTATGGCTCAAAAAGTCTCAAGATGCAAAAGTTTCCATATTTGGACAATTGAAAAAGTCAACTGTAACTTGACCAAGGCATAACTTCCACATGGTTTATCAGAAAAATTCCATCCAAAGCTCATTTTGAAGAGAATGACATTTCCTACAACTCCTCTTCACACTTCAAGTCCAATAAATTCTCTCACAAAAAGTTATCAATTTCAACATTATAGGTCATTTTCAAAAGTCAACAAAAAGGGACTTTAAGTCAAAGACCATAACTTAAGATTGGTAAATCAAAATGACATGGGACAAAAGGCATTGGTTAGAGGACTTCAAGACCTTTCCAAAATGTCCAATAACATGATCAAAGCTTAAACATTGAGCAAGATATGCCTTGTGGAAGTTGGGAAATTTTCGGGAAGTTTGAAAAGTCAACTTTACTTCAAATGCCTCAAATTTGCTAATGGGCCACATTTTCTTCCAAGATTCATCATCCAGAGGCTATGCACGACCATTTGGCCCAAAGGGGATTTATTTCATCATTTTTTATTATTTATTTGAATTTTTAATCACCATTAATTCATTTAATAAAATAAAATATGAAAAAAAATACTAAACAAATGTATTTGAATCTTTTTATGCAGCACATGCCCTCATTGATTACTCAAGATTCGTGCACACCCAAAGAAGGAAAGATTTGGCCATGATTAGTACCAAAAACACATGGAAAAGATTGAAAAAATATGCCATTAAAATCAAATATTTGATTCATGATTACAAGGGTTTTTGGACTCAAGTTTCAACCCTAATCCATTGGAATACATATACTGATCATAACCCTAAAGCTCACAACCTTGAAGCTGCGCCCAGATCAAAAACACACTTTGCAATTTTTGTGAAAAAAGTCAAAACTGAAAACGGCATTAGAGGACGATTCAAAGCTTCTAATCAATTCCAATAGCTTACCAAGGCTTCACTGAACCTAACTGCATTCTTTTCCAGTCCTCACGCATCAAGAATTGGTATATAGAAGTCCAAATTTCTCAAACTTTTCTCATATTCATGCTTTGAATTATATGCCATATTCATACATTTTAATGATCGTTTTATACTAATCTAATCATTCTGAAACTAATGGTGTATTTCAATTGAGTTTTCGTGCCCTATATGCAAAGTTACCATTGGAGGTCACTAGGGTTTCAAGGCTGTAGAATTGGGGTTTCTCTTGTCCAAAAAAATTAGACCACAAGACCAGGACTATTGGACTCAGAAGCTTCACGCGAATTGAACACACATGTCGCGCTCAATTTATGAGCAACCATGGCGTAATCGCTATTTTCTCATACTGTAGTTAGTGGGGGTTCAAAACCCCCGCTATTTGATATGTTTTTTCAGGCAAAAGCAAGGGCGTGGTGGAGAAGACGCTGAGGTGTCTCAATCATACAGGTCCATTCATATTTTCGCGCATTTTTTCATGTTTACCAAATAATTCTTTTTCTCTCTCATATGAATCAGATTCCATTAATATATCAAAGAACGCGCTTGGCACAGTTGGTTGATGCGTTGTCCCTTAAGCACTGGGACCTGGGTTCGATTCCCAGGTCCCCCATATTTTTCAATGAATTTTGTTCTAACCTGATCTCATGCAGTGTGTGCCCAAGGGTTCACCATATATCCAATACCAAAGCTTGCCAAGTGTCTTGGAAGGTGCATCTGAAGGCCAGGATGAGAGGTCTATCATGCACCTCCATTGACCATGCCACACGCGCACTGAAAAGTCAACTAAAGGCCTTAATTCATTGGGCCTGATTGCTATAACATGACCTCCAAATTGGGGTCAACACCCCCATTGGTTTGCTTTCTTTCATTCTTTTTATTTTTTTTCTATTTTATTTGTTTTGTTTAATTTTAATTTAATTCTTTAAATTGATTAGTTTTCTTTAACATAAAAAAAATAATAATAAAAATCAGAAAAGACAAAAAATAAAAATATATTTTATTTAATGTTATTTTGTAAAAAATCTTATTAATTAATTTAGTTTTAATTCTAGGTTTAATTTTAATATTTTTTCTTACTAAACTAAAAAATGTAGAATTAGGGTTTTATACTTTTATCCTTTTTTTTCTTTTTCACCATATTTAATTATTAATTATTATTTTGTAAATAAAATTTGCCATGTAAATAATTAATTAAAATTAGGTCAAACTAAAAATATTTCTTAATAAATAAAAAATAGTTAGAACTAGGGTTAATTAACTTTTCCTTTTAATTCCAATTTAATTTTCTTACTAAAAATCCATAAATGCAAAGAACTCAAAAAATAATTTCCTTTTCTCATTTAACTTAATTAATTTGTTAATTATAATTTAATTTCCTTAAAAGGGTCCAACGCCCTCGCATTCGATCATAATTCTAATTCGCGCGCTTATTTTATTTCCTTTTTTATGTAATTCTCCCAAAGCCATGTAATAGATTAATTAGGATATTTATTTTTTGCACTTTATTTTATTTCAAATCGGGTCTTGGATTAATTTGGCGATGTAGACCCGCGCCTTTGTAATAGCGTAGGACTTTTAATTCTCGCATCTTTTAACTGTTAATAATTTGCATGAAAGAATGAATGCTAAAATAAAAGCAACGCGTAGATCACCAATGCATGAACAAGACAAAAATATCTGAAAACGACACACAAATCACACACCACCCCTAGGGTACGCCTCACTGTTGCCTTGCCCCTCGAAAGGTGGTCGTCGAGTAGAGGATGTTTTAGTAAGTCCTCATGTCCATGAACATGGCATGAGGGTAGCTTCTAAGGTGTCTTCCTATTGCTCCGGTGATCACCATGTCTCGACCCCTCAAATTGACCCGAACACCTCCAACGGTGGTGCTACCTACCTCTCAATGGTGGGATGGCACTACTTCAAGGACATTTACACAGACGAATTCCTTAGGGTAGGTAGACAACTCGTAGATACTTGCTCTAATTTCAAAACAAATCAAAAAATACTTTTCACACCGACACTTTTCAAAAAGCTTTCGAAAGCAACTTTTCAAACACTCTTGAGGACTGATACAAGAGTCGAACTGAAATTTTCAAAGAAACTTTTTTAACCCACAGTTGAAAAGCAAACAAACAATTTTGAAAACACAAATGAGCAAGTATCTAAGAGCCCATGGATAACCATGGATAGAAAGGGTGCTAACACCTTCCCTTTCTATAATCTACCTCCCGAACCGAGAGCAATCTCTACAAGGAATTTTTCTGTGCTTTTGTCCTTTCCATTTGGAGAAAATAAAAGACGGTGGCGACTCTTGCTTCCGCGACATTTCACGAACCAGCGTTAAACAGTCAGTTCTAAATCCACCGATCACAGAACTGACGACTCTGCTGGGGAACTAAACTTAAAGTGAGGTGTACCTTAGAATAGTTCATCACTGTGTTTTCAATTGTATTGACTTGTTTGCTTTAAAATTGTGGGTTGCATGGGAGTTACATAGATCCTAACCCGGATCTGGGGATACCCTGTTTAGGTAGCATAAGCTGTGAGGGACCTGTCCGGCGTAGACCGACACGGGTGAAGCAGTGGCTACGTTGGTGTGGCACCTTGGTCTGTACCGATATCCCTTGTGTCGCAACGAGGAGAATATGGGTCTTCTGAGGAGTCATTAAGCACCAACAGACCTTAGAACCTTAAATGACACAACTTGGACATTAGAACAGTAGTAGTATGCTACGCCCATTGAGGCTAAACTCTCGCGATGGTTCTGGCCGCAAGAAAAGATTGTGATGCTGGAGTTATGACCGATTGAGGGTAGTCAATGATATTGGGATCCCCTAAGAACCCGGTTACTTTGATAGGACAGGTATGAACCAACAAACTGAAAGAGGGTAATACCTAGACCTCATGCTGGCCTAAACTTTAGGGGCTTGTCTTGTGTGACTTGTGTGCCTTACCATGTTTGCCTTGTAAATATTTGTGGGGTGCTTTATCATAACATCATAACATCATGGGCATTGCATGCATCCTGCATAAGGACTGACCATTTCAAAGACAAGAGGGTTTCACCTTTGCTCTGTTTTGTAGGACATCATGATGCCTGTGCGAAGGAATACCATCCGGTTCAACTTTGTTCACCCACCTGAATTGCTTGAAGAGTTGGTTAGCAGGATTCCAAATACCACTTCCTTCATTCAGAGGCATGGTTCTCTTCTCAGTTTAGTCACTGCAAAGCGGGATCAACAGTTGATGAGTGTCCTGACTCAGTTCTATGACCCTCTGTACCAGTGCTTCACCTTTCAAGACTTCCAGCTGGTCCCTACCCTGGAAGAGTTCTCTGATTTGCTTGGTATCCCTATCTTGGATCAGACTCCCTTTACTGGTTGGGAAAAGACCCTCAGGCTTGAGGAGATTGCTGCAGCTCTTCCTTTGACCCATCAAGAAGTAATGGACAGCTGGGTGACTAGAAGCAGAGTTAAGGGTTTCTGGCCAAGTTTCTGATTGGTAAAGCTAACAGATTCTGGAATGACCTGGACTTTAGGGCATATGAAGACATCCTAGCTCTCTTAATCTATGGGCTAGTCTTGTTTCCTAATCCTGACAACTTCATCAATGTCACTGCCATAAGGATCTTTATGTCTCAGAATCCTGTGCCCACTCTCTTAGGTGATATCCTGCAACAACTTCATGCTCGTACTGCCCGAAGACGAGGAACTCTATGGTGTTGTATCCCTTTATTGGTGAGGTGGTTTATTTCGCACCTCCCTAAGTTCGTGCTGAAGAACCAAGAAGGAAGAGGTTGGGCTCATAGGTTAATGTCTCTCACTGATAAGGACATCATTTGGACTTTCAGAGGTTTGGATGAGATAGCTGTTATTGATCGTTGCGGAGAATACCCTAATGTTCCTTTGATTGGTACTAAAGGAGGAATCTCTTACAATCCATGTCTAGCGCTCCGTCAGTTTGGAAGAGCCAGAAGAGCAGGGCCTCACGAGATGTTGGTGCCTCACATCAGTTTTGAGTTTCAGGTGGATAGTGACGAGCTGCGCCGTAGGTTCATCAAGGCTTGGGACAAAGTTCATAAAGTTGACCCACAAGAGTTAGGGCCAAAGACTTCTCTACCTATGGAAGCCTACTACAAATGGGTTTGCATCCGTGCTCAGAAGTTAGGTATGCCATACGAAGCCGTCAGACCTATCATTCTTGAGTATCCTGACAAAGATGGTGTTCCTCCAACTGTCCTCCCTCCTCAGATACCTACTGATTATGAGACATTAAAGAGATCTTGGTCGCAACTGCGAGAAGAGCGGGATTCTTACCGGGAAAAGTTCAACGAGCAGGAATTGAAGATCCAGAAGCTGACAAAGCAGTTGGAGAATGAGCGAGCTCTAAATGATTACATCCGTACTGAGAAGAGGAGACCATGGGATCAATAAGGAGCTTTGGATGTTCTTTTACAGTTTTATTTCCCTTTGCAGTATTTCCCTTTTATGTAAACGCCTAAGGGCAACTTGTTGAACAATTTAAGTTTCAAAGTTGAATCTAATGAAGTGTGTTCCTTTTTGTTTACAAAGTTGATTCCTGATTGTCTTTGAAAACATAAATCATACGCATTCCATTCATCATGTGCATAGCAAGTTTTCTTCTTTTCAGGTTGCTTACTGTTCTTCGTTGTTTATTTCAGCATCATGAATCCTGACTCATCATCAACCGAGATGTCTATCAAGGCTCTTCAGGCGCAGAACGCGCAATTTCAGGAGCTGATCATGGGTTTGGCTCAAGGCCAAGAAGAGCTGAAGGCTTTACTCCTGAAGAAGGAGAAGAAGAAGAAGAAGAGAACTGTTCTTTTCAACTCGGGCCGAAGGTTTGGCAACACTCTGCAGAATGAAGAGGCTGGTTCTTCTATAGGCAAGAGCAGTCCCCAAGGGGGAAAAGGTCCTAGTCCGGTAGTCTATGACAACGAGACTGATTTTAATGAGGAATAGTATCCTCCTGCTGAAGACCGGTATAAGCAGTTGGAGGACAGACTGAATGCAATGGAGATCCAACAAGTGCCTGGGCTGGATTTCGGAGACTTGGGCTTATCTACTGGTGTGATTATTCCTCACAAGTTTAAGGCACCATCTTTCACCAAGTATGACGGGGCGTCTTGTCCCAAGCTACACCTCAGGTCTTATGTGCGGAAGATTCAGCCGTACTCAGTGGACAAGAATTTGTGGATCCACTTCTTCCAGGAGAGTCTTTCAGGGACTCATCTCGAATGGTTCTATCAGCTGGATGGGACCAAGGTTCGTAACTGGGAGGAGTTGGCTACTGCTTTTTACAAGCAGTATCAATATAATGCCGACCTTGCTCCTACACGTACCCAACTCCAGGGTATGTCGCTAGGGTCAAGCGAAGGTTTCAAAGAGTATGCACAGAAGTGGAGGGATCTGGCTGGCAGGGTGCAGCCTCCGTTAACTGACCGGGAGTTGGTAGACATGTTCTTGGGGACCCTATCTGGGCCATTTTTCAACCATCTTATCGGTAACTCGTCTGCAGGGTTTACTGATCTTATTCTGACTGGAGAGAGAATAGAGGCTGGAATGAAGTCTGGCAAAATTCAGAAGGGTGCATCTGCAAGTTCTGAGAAGAAGCCCTTTAATAAGGAGGCCAGTGCTGTATATGGGTCTAGAAGACAAGAGAAACCTGAGTGCCGCCAGTCTGTCAACGCGGTGATGATTGCTCAACCTGCTGCCGCTCCTCGGCAAACCAATCCTCAAAGGGCTGAAAGACCCAGGAGAGAGTTTACCCGTTTAAGTATGACTCTATCACAAATCTTGCCGCAGTTGCTGTCCACCAACTTGGTGACTGTCAGGGAGGCCCCGAAAGTGGTGAATACTGCCTCTCCGAAATACAATCCAAATGCCCGCTGTGCTTATCACTCCGATAGCCCGGGGCATTCCACTGATGACTGTTGGGCCTTAAGGAATAAGGTGCAAGACCTTATTGACGCAAAAGAGATACAGTTTGAAGCGCCGGAGAGGCCAAATGTGGTGACTGCTCCTATGCCCCAGCATGGAGTAAATGCCGTTGATGAAGAGGTATATGCCGTTTCTGAGAATGATGTAGCTACTCCCTTGATGACTGTTAAGAGGAACCTACTGCTGGCCGGTTTATTTCCGGGTTGTAGTGAAGGTTTCCTTTTCTGTGCTGTTTCCCTTTCTGGTTGTCCTTTGCTGAAGTTGGGCATCCAAAGCCTGATGGACAGCAAAGAGATTCTGTTCAAGAAGACTGCTGTTCAGTTTGTTCCGGTGGAAGAAGTTTCTGTTGTTACAATCTTTAATAATCCAATCAAGGCTCTCCCAAGGAAGCCGATTAAAATCATGACCGTCGCACCCATTGTGATTACTGTTCCGGGGCCTCTCCCCTATGAATCTGATAAGGCTGTCCCATGGCACTATGGGGCAGATGTGTATGTACACGGTATAAAGCAAGAGTTCAACACTGGCACCAGCATCAACAATATCACTGGTCCAGCAAAAGTTACCCGCAGTGGCAGGCTCTTCTCGCCTGACATTGCGCCACCCGCTATTCGAAGACCCCTCACTATAACACCTGCAAGTGTACCTGTTCCCGTTTCTGATCAAGTTGTTCCCCCTGCTGCCGAGTCATCCAACGCTCGGGGCAAAGGGATTGAAGATGAGCCTGTCCGGATGGAGGCACCAAAATCTGTAAATGCTGAAGCCTCCCAACAAGAGATGGAGGAAATTCTGAAGATAATCAAGAAGAGTGACTTTAATGTTGTTGAACAGCTGGGGCATACCCCCTCCAAGATCTCTATTCTCTCCTTGCTACTGTGCTCAGAGGCCCATGCTAAGGCCCTGATTTCATTCCTCAAGACGGCCCATGTGCCACAGGAGACATCTGCTGTCCAGTTTACTGATTGCGTAGCCAATTTGGCAGCCGACAATGGTTTTGGTTTCTCGGATGCTGACCTTACTGCTAAGGGAAAGGACCACAATGACGCCCTGCATGTCTCTATTGAATGCAGGGGCACTACTCTGGCGCACGTGTTGGTGGACATTGGTTCTTCCCTGAATGTGCTACCCAAGAAGGCCTTAGACCGTTTGGATTGTGAAGGTCTGGAGCTGAAACCTAGCAATATCATCGGCATAGCCTTTGACGATTCTAAGAGGATGGTTCATGGAGAGGTGGACATTCCTATTCGTGTGGGTTCTCAAGTATTCGACTCTACTTTCTATGTGATGGATATCCGTCCATCTTATTCTTGTCTACTGGGTCGACCTTGGATCCACAAAGCTGGGGCAGTGACCTCTACCCTGCACCAGAAGCTCAAGTATCCCGTCAGAGGGAAGATTGTCACTGTGCAGGGAGAGGAGGAGTATATGGTGAGACATTTGAATTCCTTCAGGTATATTGAGATGGACGGGGAGTTTATTGAAACCCCCTTTCAGCATTTCGAAGAGGTACCTCCAACATTGGCAGCAGCAGAAACAGTGGTTGAAGAGGACTTTCCATTGAAGATGGCTTCCTTGAAGGATGCCCGGGCTGTAATCAAGAAAGGTGAATGTGCTAACTGGGGCAGGCTCCCTGATTTTACACCTAAAACTGACAAGTTTGGACTGGGTTTTACTGCAGAGGGCCAGAAGGCTATGCGCAAGGCCAAGACTAGAAGACCTCCTGTGCTCATTACCAACCCAGGAGTGAATGCTGTCAGGGATGAAGATGAAGTGGAGGAAGCAGAGTTCGATAGCTGGATCTACCTGACGACTGATGGTGGATTGACCAATTGGATTGCTAAAGATCATACTCCTGTTACTTTTGTTACGCAGTAATAAACTCCTTTGTTTTGTTATCTGTAATAAACAATGAATTAAAACTCTATGGCCCGGTGTCTTACCCGGGACACCGTGGCTTCATTTGTGAGGGTATATTAAATTGTCATTTCATATATCATGAATAAAGATCTTGGACGTTTTCTCGCATTTCAAATCTTATGCTCCTTTTCTTTCTTTCCTTCCTTTATATATTGCAAAACAGCTGTATTTACACACACTCACTCATACAGGTTTCAATCCACTCTGGATCTCACTGGTAACGACTCTGCTACTGCCAGTTATGACTTCGAAAATCCGATCAACTTAGCCGAAGACGAAGGTGAAGATGATTGTGAAGTGCCTAGAGAGCTCGCAAGACTGTTACTCCAGGAAGAGAGGGCAATTCAACCACATGAAGAGCCGGTGGAAACAATAAATCTGGGTACTGATACAGACAGGAAGGAGGTAAAGATTGGTGCCAACCTAGAGCTCAGCGTGAAGCAACGGTTGACTCAGATGCTACATGTTTACGTGGAGATCTTTGCATGGTCCTACGAAGACATGCCCGGGTTGGATACCGACATTGTGGTCCATCACTTGCCTACTAAGGAAGACTGCCCTCCGGTTAAGCAAAAGGTCCGCCGTATGCGTCCAGAGATGTCTGAGAAGATCAAAGCCGAGGTTATGAAACAGTTTGACGCCGGTTTTCTTGCAGTGACTTCTTACCCTCAGTGGGTTGCTAATGTGGTGTCGGTACCAAAGAAGGATGGAAAGGTCAGAATGTGTGTCGACTACAGGGATCTGAACAGGGCCAGCCCCAAGGATGACTTCCCCCTACCTCACATTGATGTCCTTGTTGACAATACTGCTCAGCATAAGGTGTTCTCTTTCATGGATGGTTTTTCAGGTTACAATCAGATCAAGATGGCACCTGAAGACATGGAAAAAACTACCTTTGTTACTCAGTGGGGCACCTTCTGCTACAAGGTCATGCCTTTTGGACTGAAGAATGCTGGGGCAACCTACCAACGTGCCATGGTTGCTTTATTTCATGACATGATCCATCATGAGATAGAAGTGTATGTTGACGACATGATCGCAAGGTCCCAAACTGAGGAAGAGCACCTTGATCATCTGCAGAAACTGTTTGACCGTCTGAAGTTGTACAAGCTGAGGTTGAACCCGAACAAGTGCACCTTCGGGGTAAGGTCTGGAAAGTTGCTAGGCTTCGTTGTAAGTGATAAAGGTATTCAAGTGGACCCTGCCAAGGTTAAAGCTATTCAAGAGATGCCAGTTCCTAAGACAGAGAAAGAGGTCAGAGGCTTTTTAGGACGCCTGAATTACATTGCTCGGTTCATCTCGCACCTAACCGCTACCTGTGAGCCAATCTTCAAGCTGCTGAAGAAAGATCAGGTAGTACGTTGGAATGATGAATGTCAGGCTACTTTTGACAGAATCAAAGAGTGTCTCCAAGAACCACCCATCCTTATGCCACCGGTTGAAGGGAGACCTCTGATATTATACCTGACAGTACTTGACAAATCAATGGGGTGTGTGCTGGGGAAGCATGACGAGTCTGGACGAAAAGAGCATGCCATTTATTACCTTAGCAAAAAGTTTACCGACTGTGAGACCCGATACTCACTGCTTGAGAAAACTTGCTGCGCTTTGGTATGGGCTGCTCGCCGGCTGAGACAGTATATGCTGACTCACACTACCTTGTTAATCTCAAAGATGGATCCTATAAAGTACATATTTGAAAAGCCTGCTCTGTCTGGGAGAATAGCAAGATGGCAAATGATCTTGACAGAATACGACATTCAGTACACAACCCAGAAAGCCATCAAAGGAAGTGTATTGGCAGACCACTTGGAACATCAGGCAGTAGACGACTATCAGTCAATGAGCTTCGAGTTTCCAGACGAGAGCATCATGATAGTGACTGATTGTGAAGTACCTGGACCGGATGAAGGACCTGAGGAAGGATCCCGATGGTCTATGCACTTTGACGGAGCCTCCAATGCTTTGGGTAACGGTATCGGCGCTGTGATCATATCCCCTCAAGGCACTCATACTCCACTCACTGCCCGGCTATGTTTCAACTGCACCAACAACATGGCAGAGTATGAGGCGTGCATCATGGGTCTTCAAGCTACGATCGACCTAAGGATCAAGTTTCTGAGTGTCTTCGGAGATTCCGCTCTCGTGATCAATCAGATCAAAGGAGAGTGGGATACGAAACATCCGAATCTTATTCCTTACAGAGAATGTGTGTTGACCTTGATCCCCCACTTCACAGAGATCACCTTTGAGCATTTCCCGAGAGAGGAGAATCAGTTAGCGGATGCGTTAGCTACGATGTCTTCTATGTTCAAAGTCAAATGGGACAATGAGGCTCCCCAGGTCACTATCTGGAAACTGGACGAACCGGCATACTGTTGTGACTTTGAGACTGAATTGGTAACTGAGAAGCCTTGGTACCATGAGGTGAAGAGATACTTAGAAGCCCAGGAATACCCTGAAGGTGCATCTGTCAACGATAAGAAGTTTCTGAGAAGGTTCGCAGCGAAGTTCTTCCTTAGCAACGACATCCTGTACAAGCGAAACCATGATTTGACCCTACTGCGTTGTGTGGACAAGACAGAAGCAGAAAGGATCATGGAAGAGCTACATGAAGGGACCTTCGGAACACATTCCAGTGGGCACACTATGGCGAAGAAAATCCTTCAGGCAGGGTATTTCTGGTCCACAATGGAAGCTGACTACTATCAACATTCTCGGACATGCCATAAATGCCAGATTTACGCTGATAAGGTGCACGTTCCTCCAGTTCCTCTAAATGTTCTGACTGCGCCTTGGCCGTTTCCAATGTGGGGCATAGACATGATCGGTGAGATTAAACCTACGGCATCCAACGGGTATCGCTTCATCCTGGTAGCGATTGATTACTTCACAAAGTGGGTTGAAGCAGCTTCCTACGCTACGGTAACCAAGACTGTTGTGGCACGGTTCATTCGGCACAACCTGATCTGTCGATACGGTGTCCCAGAAAGAATCATTACAGACAACGGTACCAATATTAATAACAAGATGATCACTGAGCTCTGCGAGCAGTTTAAGATACAGCACCACAACTCTTCTCCTTACAGACCGAAGATGAATGGGGCTGTAGAAGCAGCAAATAAGAACATTAAGAAAATCGTGCAGAAGATGACAGTGACTTATAAAGATTGGCACGAGATGTTACCGTTCGCTCTACATGGGTACCGTACCTCATCCAGGACGTCAACCGGGGCAACTCCTTTCTCCTTGGTCTACGGTATGGAGGCAGTCTTACCGATCGAAGTGCAAATACCTTCTCTCCGGATAATGAAGGATGCAGATCTGAACGAAGATGATTGGATCCAGACACGACTTGATCAGCTAAACCTTATTGATGAAAAAAGACTTGCTGCTATCTGTCATGGTCAGACGTATCAGAAACGGATGATCAGGGCATTTAACAAAAAGGTCAGACCACAAGAATATCAAGTTGGGGATCTGGTAATCAAGCGCATCATCCTCCCTCAGAGTGATCCAAGGGGCAAATGGACCCCTACGTACGAAGGTCCATTTGTGGTTAAACATGTGTTCTCAGGAGGAGCCATGATTCTAACCAATATGGATGGTGACGACCTTCCTCACCCCTCCAATGCCGACATAGTAAAAAGATACTACGCATGAAAAAGACCCGCTAGGCTGACATGCCTAGGCAAAAATTAGGGCTTCCCGGCGAACCAAAAGGGTTCGGGCAAAATGAAGGGATGAAATGGAAAAAAAATCTGTACACCCGGTAGGTCGAAAACCTGAAAAGGCGGCTTGGGCAAAAATGGGTATCCCGGTGGACTGAAAACCCGAAAGGGCGGTCCAGGCAAAAGTTAGGGATAAAGCGTAATACTATGTCTCATTGGATCACCTTGCATCCAGAATCCGGTATCTACATCAAGTTCAGACGGCATTGATCAATCAGCTTCATCGTCAACTAGGTCATCAAGTGATGAGACGCTCGAAGATATAAGGGCGATAGCAGAGTTGGAACCCAGTGGGATCATTTCTTTTCACACAGCTGTTTTATTTTCTTTTGTACAAATTTGTATAAACTCTTTTGTTTGGCGGCGTTCTCTTACTAGGACGTCAGCCTCTTGTACATAAACGCCTATTTACAAGCAAACTCAAAATCAATACAAAAATCACTTTTCAGTTAAAATTGCCAATTGTTTTTCCTTCTTTGTTTTGTTTTGCGAAGAACGTCCAAGGTTCAAATTATGATATATGCATTGACAATAATTTGCTCACTCATGAATATTTGCATACGAAACAAAGGATTAATTACAGGTAACAGTAGAAACAGGGGCAATAAAGAGTTGTTTAAGCAATCTAATTGTTCTGTCCTCCAGGGTATCAAGGTAGGTCCGGCTGAAGAATAGAACAAGATATCTTAATTCCCCAGAGAGTGCATCAGCAAGTCAATACACTCTCCCCAAGCAAAGTTACAGTCAACCTTAAGGAAGTTGGGTATCCTCCAGCAGATCTCAACATTCCCCAACAATATACAGATATTCTTAACAAGCATCCCCGGCAGTCCTGATCTAAGGTTGTTCCCCGGCGGTCTATCAAACATTCAGCAGAGACACTTCCCCAATATAGTTCAAAATTTCCCCAGGAGAGTCCAGTCCAGTTTCCCAAGGAAAGTTGGAATCCATCTCCCCAAGCAGTAAGCTTATCCCCAGTAGATTCTGGACGCTTATCCTCGCAGAGCACGAACGCATCCCCCGGCTTTATTCAAAGGTTATTTCCCTACCAGGATATAACTGGGTTATCCTCAGCCAAAAGCCACGGAAACATCGTCCTCGACGCAGTCTTCTTATCCCCAGCGAAGTCTATTAACACTTACAACATAACAATGGTATCCCCAGCGAAGTTACCATCAACATTCCAGCAAAGTACCTCTCTCCCCACAATGTATTGCTCCCCAGCAAGATCGTTAGAGTACTTTTCTCCCCGCAGAGTAATCCATTCGCCAAGTTTATTCCCCAACGGAGTTATCTTCTCCTACCGGTATTCTTGCAACTATCATCCCCAGCGGAAATGAAGAATCTCACTCTTCAACATCAGCCCAGGATTTGACTTCCCGGCACCCGTCAAGGATTTATCTTCCTAAGACGAAAAGATACATTCATAAACATCATATTTTCATACATTACAGCATGCATATACGCATCATATCTTATAAATCTCATTTCTGTTGAGAACATCATCGCTTGATTCATATCATGCCTTGCATATGACTGACCTTTACCTTTCAGGAAAGATCCAGTTAAGTTCTCAGCTATAGTCACAGGCCTTCTCTGGTTCAGTCAGATCGACCCTAAGATCTCCCTGATTCTTATCCAGTTGAAGAGATTCCAAGACCTAGTCTGGTTCAGTTAAATCGACCCTAAGATTTTCCTGATTCTTATCCAGTCAAAGGCCTTCTCTGGTTCAGTCAGATCGACCCTAAGATCTCCCTGATTCTTATCCAGTTGAAGATTCTAAGACCTTGTCCGGTTCAGTTAAATCGACCCTAAGATTTTCCTGTTTCTTATCCAGACAAAGGCCTTCTCTGGTTCAGTCAGATCGACCCTAAGATCTCCCTGATTCTTATCCAGTTGAAGATATTCCAAGACCTTGCTTGGTTCAGTTAAGTCGACCCTAAGATTTTCCTGATTCTTATCCAGTCAAAGGCCTTCTCTGGTTCAGTCAGATCGACCCTAAGATCTCCCTGATTCTTATCCAGTTGAAGATTCCAAGACCTTGTCCGGTTCAGTTAAATCGACCCTAAGATTTTCATGTTTCTTATCCAGACAAAAGCCTTCTCTGGTTCAGTCAGATCGACCCTAAGATCTCTCTGATTCTTATCCAGTTGAAGATATTCCAAGACCTTTCTTGGTTCAGTTAAGTCGACCCTAAGATTTTTCTTGATTCTTATCCAATCAAAGGCCTTCTCTAGTCCAGTTAAATTGATCCCTAAGATTTTCCTGACGGAGACTCAGTAGAAGACATCCAAGATTCTCTCAGCGTTACTGTTGAGGTAGTAATCGCCCCAGATTCTCTCAGCGTTCCTGTTGAGGTAGTAATCGCCCCAAGATTCTCTCAGCGTTCCTGTTGAGGTAGTAATCGCCCCAGGTTCTCTCAGCGTTCCTGTCGAGGTAGTAATCATCCAAGGTTCTCTCACTGTCCCGTTGAGGTAGTAACCGTCCCTGGTTCATTCATCACCGTTTGAAGCTCCAGATTCAATTCCTGTAAACAGTCAGGGCGCATCTACATAAAGAGTTTGAAGATCAACTCCTGTAACAGGCCAGGTAATTATTTTATTTCTCAGGTACGCAAGCTCTCGCTAAGGAATCTCTTACGCGATCGACGCCCAGATGACATCTATAAGCCCATCCATATATCCATCATCTCTTAGCATGGAATCTATAAGCCCATCATCCTGTCCATTAATCTCCAAATGGCATCTGTAAGCCCATTCCCCACATCACACTACTATGTGAGCGCAAATTTCTGGGCACTCTAGTGTTCAATCATCTTCCACCTTCGGATTACGAAAGGCACGTCAGCCAATCTGCATCCTCAGGTCTAAGAAGATTGAACAGGGGCAACTATTGTACCCCAAAATTTGCCCTCCCATATTCTTCAAGATTTGCCAAGTCAAAAGGTTCAAAATCTCCCCAAGGGTTGCACAGTTCAAAAGCCTCCTAACAGTCAAAAACTAGGGTTCTGGATTTGGCAAAGAAATTGAAGTTTTCAAGGGTCCAATCAAGTCCCACATGCCTATAAACATGGTCAAGCATCCTCATGCCAAGTTTCAAGACTCACAGCACAAAATTGCACAGTCAAAAACCCTAATTGCTCAACAGTCAACTGCAGGGGCAAAATGGTTATTTGACAGTCAAAAGTTCAAATTTTTGGTCAACATCTCATTTTGAAGCCACAAACATCATTTTATCAAATCTTGATCATGATTTTCAAGGTATGGCTCAAAAAGTCTCAAGATGCAAAAGTTTCCATATTTGGATAGTTGAAAAAGTCAACTGTAACTTGACCAAGGCATAACTTCCACATGGTTTATCAGAAAAATTCCATCCAAAGCTCATTTTGAAGAGAATGACATTTCCTACAACTCCTCTTCACACTTCAAGTCCAAGAAATGCTCTCACAAAAAGTTATCAATTTCAACATTATAGGTCATTTTCAAAAGTCAACAAAAAGGGACTTTAAGTCAAAGACCATAACTTGAGATTGGTAAATCAAAATGACATGGGACCAAAGGCATTGGTTAGAGGACTTCAATACCTTTCCAAAATGTCCAAGAACATGATCAAAGCTTAAACATTGAGCAAGATATGCCTTGTGGAAGTTGGGAAATTTTCGGGAAGTTTGAAAAGTCAACTTTACTTCAAATGCCTCAAATTTGCTAATGGGCCACATTTTCTTCCAAGATTCATCATCCAAAGGCTATGCACGACCATTTGGCCCAAAGGGGATTTATTTCATCATTTTTTATTATTTATTTGAATTTTTAATCACCATTAATTCATTTAATAAAATAAAATATGAAAAAAAATACTAAACAAATGTATTTGAATCTTTTTATGCAGCACATGCCCTCATTGATTACTCAAGATTCGTGCACACCCAAAGAAGGAAAGATTTGGCCATGATTAGTACCAAAAACACATGGAAAAGATTGAAAAAATATGCCATTAAAATCAAATATTTGATTCATGATTACAAGGGTTTTTGGACTCAAGTTTCAACCCTAATCCATTGGCATACATATACTGATCATAACCCTAAAGCTCACAACCTTGAAGCTGCGCCCAGATCAAAAACACACTTTGCAATTTTTGTGAAAAAAGTCAAAACTGAAAACGGCATTAGAGGACGATTCAAAGCTTCTAATCAATTCCAATAGCTTGCCAAGGCTTCACTGAACCTAACTGCATTCTTTTCCAGTCCTCACGCATCAAGAATTGGTATATAGAAGTCCAAATTTCTCAAACTTTTCTCATATTCATGCTTTGAATTATATGCCATATTCATACATTTTAATGATCGTTTTATACTAATCTAATCATTCTAAAACTAATGGTGTATTTCAATTGAGTTTTCGTGCCCTATATGCAAAGTTACCATTGGAGGTCACTAGGGTTTCAAGGCTGTAGAATTGGGGTTTCTCTTGTCCAGAAAAATTAGACCACAAGACCAGGACTATTGGACTCAGAAGCTTCACGCGAATTGAACACACATGTCGCGCTCAATTTATGAGCAACCATGGCGTAATCGCTATTTTCTCATACTGTAGTTAGTGGGGGTTCAAAACCCCCGCTATTTGATATGTTTTTTCAGGCAAAAGCAAGGGCGTGGTGGAGAAGACGCTGAGGTGTCTCAATCATACAGGTCCATTCATATTTTCGCGCATTTTTTCATGTTTACCAAATAATGCTTTTTCTCTCTCATATGAATCAGATTCCATTAATATATCAAAGAACGCGCTTGGCACAGTTGGTTGATGCGTTGTCCCTTAAGCACTGGGACCTGGGTTCGATTCCTAGGTCCCCCATATTTTTCAATGAATTTTGTTCTAACCTGATCTCATGCAGTGTGTGCCCAAGGGTTCACCATATATCCAATACCAAAGCTTGCCAAGTGTCCTGGAAGGTGCATCTGAAGGCCAGGATGAGAGGTCTATCATGCACCTCCATTGACCATGCCACACGCGCACTGAAAAGTCAACTAAAGGCCTTAATTCATTGGGCCTGATTGCTATAACATGACCTCCAAATTGGGGTCAACACCCCCATTGGTTTGCTTTCTTTCATTCTTTTTATTTTTTTTCTATTTTATTTGTTTTGTTTAATTTTAATTTAATTCTTTAAATTGATTAGTTTTCTTTAACATAAAAAAAAATAATAATAAAAATCAGAAAAGACAAAAAATAAAAATATATTTTATTTAATGTTATTTTGTAAAAAATCTTATTAATTAATTTAGTTTTAATTCTAGGTTTAATTTTAATGTTTTTTCTTACTAAACTAAAAAATGTAGAATTAGGGTTTTATACTTTTATCCTTTTTTTTCTTTTTCACCATATTTAATTATTAATTATTATTTTGTAAATAAAATTTGCCATGTAAATAATTAATTAAAATTAGGTCAAACTAAAAATATTTCTTAATAAATAAAAAATAGTTAGAACTAGGGTTAATTAACTTTTCCTTTTAATTCCAATTTAATTTTCTTACTAAAAATCCATAAATGCAAAGAACTCAAAAAATAATTTCCTTTTCTCATTTAACTTAATTAATTTGTTAATTATAATTTAATTTCCTTAAAAGGGTCCAACGCCCTCGCATTCGATCATAATTCTAATTCGCGCGCTTATTTTATTTCCTTTTTTATGTAATTCTCCCAAAGCCATGTAATAGATTAATTAGGATATTTATTTTTCGCACTTTATTTTATTTCAAATCGGGTCTTGGATTAATTTGGCGATGTAGACCCGCGCCTTTGTAATAGCGTAGGACTTTTAATTCTCGCATCTTTTAACTGTTAATAATTTGCATGAAAGAATGAATGCTAAAATAAAAGCAACGCGTAGATCACCAATGCATGAACAAGACAAAAATATCTGAAAACGACACACAAATCACACACCACCCCTAGGGTACGCCTCACTGTTGCCTTGCCCCTCGAAAGGTGGTCGTCGAGTAGAGGATGTTTTAGTAAGTCCTCATGTCCATGAACATGGCATGAGGGTAGCTTCTAAGGTGTCTTCCTATTGCTCCGGTGATCACCATGTCCCGACCCCTCGAATTGACCCGAACACCTCCAACGATGGTGCTACCTACCTCTCAATGGTGGGATGGCACTACTTCAAGGACATTTACACAGACGAATTCCTTAGGGTAGGTAGACAACTCGTAGATACTTGCTCTAATTTCAAAACAAATCAAAAAATACTTTTCACACCGACACTTTTCAAAAAGCTTTCGAAAGCAACTTTTCAAACACTCTTGAGGACTGATACAAGAGTCGAACTGAAATTTTCAAAGAAACTTTTTTAACCCACAGTTGAAAAGCAAACAAACAATTTTGAAAACACAAATGAGCAAGTATCTAAGAGCCCATGGATAACCATGGATAGAAAGGGTGCTAACGCCTTCCCTTTCTATAATCTACCTCCCGAACCGAGAGCAATCTCTACAAGGAATTTTTCTGTGCTTTTGTCCTTTCCATTTGGAGAAAATAAAAGACGGTGGCGACTCTTGCTTCCGCGACATTTCGCGAACCAGCGTTAAACAGTCAGTTCTAAATCCACCGATCACAGATGTCTTAGTGGTTGCCCTCCAGTCTAAAAAGATCAAAATGTCCCATTCGAATGTTGCCTCGGAAATGTTGCCTCGGAAATGCTGCCTCGAAAAAGATCTTAAACTCTAGGGTTACTACTAAGGTGTCCTAAAATTACTTTAGAGACCGTACGTCCCTTTCGAATTGACCCTTACAACTCCAACGACAGTGCTACCTACTCCTTAATAGTGGGATAGCGCTGTCTAAAGAAAACAAGAATAGAAACGATCTTTTTTCGAGTAGGTAGATGCTAGTAGGTACTTGCTCAAATCAAAACTTTCACACTTACACTTTTCAAAACAAATTTTCAAAACAACTTCGTCACACTCTTGAGGACTGATACAAGGGTTATCACGAAGTAAAACATTTTCAAAACAAGCACACAAACATAAGCAATTTAAAAATGAGCAAGTACCTAAGAGCCCATGGAAAAACATGGATAGAAAGGGTGCTAACACCTTCCCTTTCTATAATCTACCCCTCATACTCAAAATCTCGAAAAAGGATTTTATCTGTACTTTTTTCCTTTCCGATTGGATGAAATAAAAGTCGGTGGCAACTCTTGCTTACCGCGACATTTTGCGAACAAAAAATGCAAAACGCAAACCAGTATTAAACAGTCGGTTCTGCCACTGTATCACAGAACCGGCGACTCTGTTGGGGACTTATAAGTGGGGTATACCTTAGGATCTAGGTCATTAAAATTGCTTCTCTTGATTGCTTTGTTTGCTTTATTTTTTAGGATTTTGTTTGGGGTTATTATAGATCCTACACCCAGATCTGGGGGCACTCATTAGGTAAGTAGCAATAGATTGTGAGGGAACTATACGACATAGACCGATACAGTTGAAGCAGTAGCTACATTGGTGTGGCACTTTGGTTGGTACTGGTATCCCTTGTGGTGAAACGAGGAGAATACGGGGCCGCTGCATGGTGTCGTGAAGCACTAACAGACCTTAGAACCTTAGTTGAACAACTTGGCCATTAGAAAGTAGCGAGATAGCCGGCCTCGGTGTAGAGCTGAGAACTGGTTGATACTCGATGCTACACTCATTGAGATCATACTTTCGGAATATTTTGGCCGCAAGAAAAGATTGCGTGAGCTGAAACCATGACCGATAAAGGATGGTCAGTGATATTGATATCCTCTAGAACCCGGTTACTTTTCTAGGACAGGTTTGAAACCAACTTAACTTCAAGAGGGTATTACCTTTGACCTCATGCAAGCCTTAAACCTAAGGGCTTTGTGTGATTTGACTGTGTTTGCAATACACGTGTTTGCTATACTTGTGGTTTATCATGACATCATGCATCATAACATGGCATTCATGCTTCATTACACTAACCATTTCAAAGACCAAGGGAATTTATCTTTGTTCTGTTTTTCAGATCATGGCTTCCGTGCGTAGAAATACTATCTGAATCGGCTTTGTGAAGATACCTTCCCAACTCAAAGAGCTAGTATCAAGAGTCTCTGAAACTTCTACTTTCATTAAGAGACACAGTCAACTTCTCATCCTGGTTACTTCAAACTTTGATGAACAGATGATGAGCGTACTTTTTCAGTTCTTCGATCCCAAGCATCACTGCTTCACCTTTCCAGATTATCAGTTGGTACCCACCTTGGAAGAATTCTCTCAGCTATTGGGCATACCCATTCTTGAACAGGTACCCTTCACAGGTATAGAAGAAGTTCCTAAGCCAGAAGTCATTGCCTCAGCTTTGCATTTGAAACGGATCGACGTGGTATCCAATTGGGAAACTCGAAGCGGAGTCGAGGGTTTTCTAGCCAAATTTTTTATAGACGAAGCTCAGCTATTTTGGGATGATTTGGATTTTCAGGCTTTTGAGGAGGTCTTGGATCTTATTATCTATGGTTTAGTTCTCTTCCCTAATATGGACTCCTTCGTAGATGTGAATGCTATCAAGATTTTCCTTTCTCGCAACCCTGTGCCTACCTTGCTTGGAGATATTTTGCACACTCTCTATACTCGTACCATGAAGAGAAGAGGGACTCTTATGTGCTGCATGTCGTTGCTGTCGAGGTGGTTTATTTCTCACCTCCCTACGTCTGTACCGAAGAACGAAGAAGGTTTGAGTTGGTCACACAGGATAATGTCACTCACTCATACGGATATTCTTTGGTGTTCCCGAGCTATGGAAGACATTGCTATTATTGACCGATGTGGGGAGTACCCTAATGTCCTGTTACTTGGTATCAAAGGGGGTATAACTTACAATCCTTGTTTAGCTTTGCGACAATTTGGTCATGCTCGAAGGGATGGTCCCCACGAGTTACTTATTGAGGGCATTGTATTCAACTATGAGGATGATGTTAATGAGTATCGCCAGAGGTTCATACGAGCTTGGGGCATGGTAAACAGATCTGACCCTAAATATTTGGGACCAAAGACTTCCGTTCCTATGGAGCCTTACCTCCAATGGGTACGAGCTCGTGCCCAGAAGCTGATGATGCCTTATGTGGCCGTATTACCAGTGATTGTGGAGCCCACTACTGAAGAAGGCATTCCTTACACGGTTCTCTATCCTTACATGCCCACTGATCTTGGGGAATTACAGAGGTCTTGGATTCAGCTGAAGAATGAGCGGGATACTTACAGGGAACAGTTCCATGATCAAGAAAGGAAGGTTTTAAAGCTCATCAGACAGCTCTAGGAAGAAAGAGGGCTCAATGATTATATCAGCACAAAGAGAAAGCGTCCATGGGACTTTTGATTTTTCTTTTCTAGTTTTAGATTTGTTTTATTTACTTATTTGTAACGCCTTAAAGGCATTTTGAACCTTTAAATTTAAGCTAATAAAGTTTTTTATTTTGGTTTGCAAATTTAAATTTCTCGAAGTCTTTGAAATCATTACATGCGCATCCCATTATCATACACATCATTACAGGTACCGCTACAGGTTTCTCATCTTCTTCGTTGTTTATTTCAGCAGAAATGTCTTTCGATCAAGCCATCGAGGATCTTCAGGAACAAAAAGGCCAGTTCCAACAAATGTTCATAAGTCTGGCTAAGGGGCAGGAAGATCTAAAAGCCATTATTCTGAAAGAGAAGAAGAAGAAGAAGAAGAAGAAGAAGAAGAAGAAGAAGAAGAAAACGGTCGATATTCTGAATTTAGGCAGAAGGTTTAGAGAAAGGTTGAAGCAACAAACTGATATGACCTCTTCATCCAAGGAAGGGGAGAACCAAGAAGGGGAAAAGGACCCTAGTCCTGCAGTTTCTGACAATGATACGGTTTACAACGATGAGCAATATCCTCCTGTTAAGGATGTATACAAACAGTTAGAGGATCGTCTGAGTGCCATGGAAGTTCAGAGGATACCTAGATTGGATTTCGAAGAATTGGGACTGGTATCGGGAGTGGTCATCCCTCAGAAGATCAAAGCTTCAATTTTTGCCAAGTATGATGGAGTGTCCTACCCAAAACTCCATCTCCGCTCGTATGTTAGGAAGATTCAACCCCACATCGCTGATAGAAATTTGTGGGTGCACTTATTTTAGAATAGTCTGTCAGGGACTCAGCTTGAATGGTTCTACCAGTTGGAGGGAGCCAGTGTCCGAAACTGGGAAGATCTTGCTGCTGCTTTCTACAAGCAGTATCAGTATAATGCCGACCTTGCTCCCACTCCTACTCAACTCCAGAGTATGTCCATGGGTGCAGGTGAAGGTTTTAAAGATTATGCTCAAAAGTGGAGAGACTTGGCTGGGAGAGTTCAACCCCATTTGTCTGATAGGGAGTTGGTTGATATGTTCCTTGGTACGCTGTCTGGTCCGTTCTTCAATCATTTGATCGGCAGTTCATCAGCTGGATTCACCGAGTTGATTTTAACTGGAGAAAGAGTAGAAGCTGGAATTTGAAGTGGTAAAATACAAAAGGATGCCTCCTCGAGTTCAGCAAAGAAGCCTTTCGCTAGTAAGAAGGAAGCCAGTGTGATCTATAGCCTGAGGGGCCAAAGCAGATCTGAACACCGTCAAACGGTAAATGCTGTAGTGATACCAAGACCCGCGATTGCTCCACAATGCAACAATCAACAAAGGGTGAAAAGAACACAACGGCAGTTTACCCGCACCAATATGGCTTTGGTTGAAATTCTACCTCATTTATTAAAATCCAACTTGGCAACCTTGAGAGAGGACCCAAAGAATCCAAACACTACCTCTCCCAGATACAATCCCAATGCCCGGTGCACATACCATTCTGAGAGTCCTGGCCATGATACAAATGATTGCTCGGGTCTGAGAAACAAAGTACAAGACTTGCTTGAAGCCAAGGAGATAGTGTTCGATGCTCCAGAAAAGTCGAATGTTATAATTGCCCCCATGCCCAAACATGGTCGTGGAGTCAATGCTGTTGACACTGATTTGTTTGTGACCTCTGTTGAAGAAATTTCTACTCCTCTTATGACTGTTAAGAAGAATTTTTTGTTGGCCGGTTTATTTCCGGGTTGTGGTGAAAGTTTCCACATGTGTTCGATTCTACCTTCTGGTTGCCGTTTGTTGAAGTCAGGTGTTCAGCGCTTGATGGATAATAAAGAGATTTTGTTAGAGAACATTGTGATATATGTTGTTCCCTTTGAAGATGTCGCTATTATAACCATTTCCACCAATCCTTCCAAGGTTTCCTCGAGAAGACCTGTTAGGATTACACCTGTTCAAAGAATTTATTCGCTGATAATAACTGTTCCTGGTCCCATCCCGTACACCTCAGACAAGGCTGTCCCATGGCATTATGGTGCTGATGTGTACTATCATGGCATTAAACAAGATCTGAAGAATGAAGAAGCTGATATTGATGTCAGCAATATTGTCGGGACTAGTAAGGTTACCCGAAGTGGAAGGGTTTTCTCTCCTGAGATTCCTCCGAAGATCATCAAACCTATTGTCATTCCATCTGCTGTTCCCGCTAGTACATCAACTACTGTTCATGTGCTTACTCCAGTTATCACCCCTGCTGCTGAGCCATCTGGGACTCGGGGCAAGGAAATTATAGGTGAGCCTGCCCGGGAGGAGGCACCTAAGAAAATCGTTGTGGAAGCCTCTAAACAAGAAATAAAGGAAATACTGAAAATCATTAAGAAGAAAGACTACAATGTGGTCGAGCAGTTGGGGCAGACCCCATCAAAGATATCCATGTTGTCTTTGTTGTTGTATTCTGAAGCCCATGCAAAGGCTTTGATTGCATTTCTCAAAACTGCGCATGTGCCGCAGGAAACTTCAACAGATCAGTTCAAAGATTGTGTGGCCAGCCTGACTGCTGACAATGGACTGGGTTTTTCAGATGCAGATCTGACACCGAAAGGAAGGAAGCATAATGATGCTCTGCATGTCTCGATTGAGTTCAGGGGCACCACTATGGCTCATGTGCTGGTATATATCGGGTCTTCACTGAATGTTCTGCCGAAGAAAGTGTTGGACCGTTTGGATTGTGAGGGTTTGACTCCAAAGCCTAGTAACATTGTGGTAAGGGCTTTTGACGGATCGAAGAGAATGGTGCACGGGGAGGTGGACATCCCTGTCAAAGTGGGTTCTCAGACTTTTGGGTCCACCTTCTATGTAATGGATATCAGGTCGTCATATTCTTGTTTGCTAGGTCGTCCTTGGATCCTCGAGGCTGGGGCAGTTACTTCCACACTCCATAAAATGATGAAGTATCCAGTGAAGGGAAAGATTGTCACAATGCGAGGTGAAGAAGAATACATGGTGAGTCACCTCAATTCCTTCGGCTACGTAGATATGGACGGGGAATTCATAGAAAATCCTTGTCAGAATTTCAAAGAGGTCCCTCAGATAGTGGCATCAACTGAAGTTACTATCGACAAACCTCCATTGAAGATGGCTTCTCTCAAGGACGTCAGGGCCGTGGTTGAAGAAGGTGGGTGTACCAATTGGGGTCAGCTCCCTGATTTCACTCACAAAACTGACAAATTTGGTTTGGGCTTTACTACAGGGGCTTAAAGGGTTGTTAGGCGCGCTCGGGCTGGAAGACCTCCTCTACACATAAGCAATCGAGGAATTAATGCAATTGAAGACAATGAAGAGGACTCAGACATCGACAGCTGGATCTACCCAACAACCCACGGTGGACCGAATAACTGTACGGCTAGGGACTTCATACCTGTTTCTTTTATTCCGCAGTAATTGACTCATTTGTTTTAAGATTTGTAATAAACAATTTGAAACTTTACGGCCCGGTGCCTTGCTCGAGGAACCTTGGCTTTGCTTGTGAGGGCTATTATTTGTCATTTCATATATCATTAATAAAGCATTGGACGTTCCTTGCATACAAATTTTACGCTCCTTGTTTTTCTTTTCTGTCTCTCACTTTATCAAAACAATTATTCTCTTACACACACTCATGTATCATACTGCAGATCCATATCCACTCTGGATCCCATTGATAACAGCTTTGCTACTGCCAGTTATGACTTCAAAAATCTGATCAAACAAGCCGAGGACGAAGGTGAGGATGATTGTGAGGTTCCTGAAGAACTTGCTAGACTACTAAAAACAGGAAGAAAGGACCATACAGCCTCATGAAGAGCCAGTTGAGTCAGTGAATTTGGGTACAGAGGAAGACAGGAAAGAGGTTAAAATAGGTGTGAATCTGGAGCCTAGTGTCAAATAACGGTTAATACAGATGCTACACGACCATGTTGAGATCTTCGCATGGTCCTATGAAGACATGCCTGGTTTGGACACTGATATTATGGTACACCGCATGTCGATTAAAGAAGACTGCCCTCTGGTAAAGCAGAAGGTCCGCTGTATGCACCCTGAAATGTCAGAGAAAATTAAGGCAGAGGTCGTGAAACAGTTCGACGCAAGATTCTTAGCTGTCACTTCTTATCCATAGTGGGTTTCCAACGTTGTTTCGGTACCTAAGAAGGACGGTAAGGTATGGATGTGTGTGTACTACAGAGATCTGAACAGGGCAAGCCCCAAGGATGACTTCCCACTTCCTCACATCGATGTTCTAGTCAACAACACCGCACAACACAAGATCTTCTCCTTCATGGATGGTTTTTATGGCTATAACCAGATCAAGATGGCTCCTAAGGACATGGAGAAGACAACCTTCGTTACATAGTGGGGCACCTTCTGTTACAAGGTAATGCCTTTTGGGTTGAAGAATGCTGGGGAAACTTATCAACGCGCCATGGTCGCTTTGTTCCACGATATGATTCACCGCGAGATCGAGGTTTATGTTGATGAAATGATAGCTAGGTCCCAGACTGAGGAAGAGCACCTTGATCATCTCCAGAAATTGTTTGACAGGTTGAAGACGTACAGGCTGAGGTTGAATCCGAACAAGTGTACCTTTGGGGTAAGATCGGGTAAGCTTTTGGGTTTCATCGTCAGTGATAAGGGTATTCGGGTGGACCTTGCAAAGGTGAAAGCCATACAAGAGATGCCAGCTCCCCACACAGAAAAAGAAGTTAGAGGTTTCTTGGGACGCCTGAATTACATCGCCAGGTTCATTTCACATCTGACTGCTACTTGTGAGCCAATCTTCAAGCTGTTGAAGAAAGATCAAGTGGTAAAGTGGAATGATGAATGCCAGACCGCTTTCAAAAGAATCAAAGAATACCTTTAAGAACCACCAATTTTGATGCCTCCTGTTGAAGGAATACCTTTGATATTATACTTGACAGTGCTAGACAATTCAATGGGGTGTGTGTTGGGGCAGCATGACAAGTCTGGTCAAAAAGAGCACGCCATTTATTACCTTAGCAAAAAGTTTACCGACTGTGAGACTCGATAC
Source organism: Vicia faba (assembly GCA_948472305.1). Taxonomy (NCBI): domain Eukaryota; kingdom Viridiplantae; phylum Streptophyta; class Magnoliopsida; order Fabales; family Fabaceae; genus Vicia; species Vicia faba. Next base: position 1,520,498,424 of record OX451736.1, on the reverse strand, counting down.
TCATTGCTCGAGAAAACTTGTTGCGCTTTGGCATGGGATGCTCGCCGACTGAGACAGTACATGCTGACTCACACTACCTTGTTGATATCAAAGATGGATCCGATCAAATATATCTTCGAGAAGCCCACCTTATCCGGAAGAATAGCAAGATGGCAGATGATCTTATTCGAGTACGACATCCAATACACAACCCAAAAAGCAATCAAGGGGAGTGTATTGGCGAATCATTTGGCGCATCAGGCCGTGGATGACTACCAGTCCATGAATTTCGAGTTCCCGGATGAGAATATCATGTTGGTAACCAACTGCGAAGAACCTGGACCGGATGAAGGACCCGAGGAGGGATCTCGATGGTCTATGTATTTTGATAGTGCCTCGAACGCATTGGGTAATGGCATTGGCGCTGTAATTATTATCTTCTGAGGGCTGTCATACTCCGTTCACCGCCCGATTATGTTTTAACTGCACCAACAATATGGCGGAGTATGAAGCATGTATCATGGGTCTTTGAGCTGCTATTGACCTGAGGATTAAGTTCTTAAGTGTATTCGGAGATTCCTCTCTGGTGATAAGTCATATCAAAGGTGAGTGGGATACGAAGCACCCGAATCTCATTCCTTACCGAGAATATGTATTGTCATTGCTCCCACACTTTGAGGAGGTAACCTTTAAACATTTCCCAAGAGAGGAGAATCAGTTGGCGGACGCGCTAGCTACCATGACTTCTATGTTCAAAGTTAGGTGGGACAATGAAGCTCCCCATATTACCATTGAGAGGTTGGATGAACCCGCACACTACTGTGAGATCGACACCGAAGAAGTGGCAGACAAACCCTGGTTTCACGAAGTCAAAAGGTATCTCGAGGTTCAAGAGTACCCCGAGGGGGCATCTGTTAGTGATAAGAAGTTTTTGATAAGGTTCGCTGTGAAGTTCTTCATCAGTAATGCAATCCTCTATAAGCGTAACCATGATTCAACCTTAATGCGGTGTATAGACAAGAGCGAGGCAGAAAGGATCATGGCAGATTTACATGAAGGTACCTTTGGAACCCATTCTAGTGGATACACCATGGCTAAAAAGATCCTACAGGCAGGATATTACTGGTCCACTATGGAAGTCAATTGTTATCAGCACTCTCGAAATTGTCATAAGTGCCAAGTCTATGCTGATAAGGTGCATGTACCTCCGGTTCCCCTGAATGTTTTGACAGCTCCCTGGCCTTTTGCGATGTGGGGCATCGACATGATCGGTGAGATCAAATCTACTGCGTCTAACGGGAATCGCTTCATACTGGTAGCCATTGATTACTTTAAGAAGTGGGTTGAGGTAGCTTCCTTTGCTACAGTTACCAAGAACGTCGTGGCGCGGTTTATCCGACACGATCTGATTTGTCGATATGGTGTACCAGAGAGGATCGTTACTGATAATGGTACAAATCTCAATAATACAATGATCATCGAGCTCTGTAAACAGTTCAAGATTCAGCATCATAACTCTTCTCCCTACCGGCTAAGATGAATGGGGTTGTTGAAGCAGCTAACAAGAACATCAAAAAGATTGCACAAAAGATGACGGTGACATACAAAGACTGGCATGAGATGTTACCATTCGCTCTTCATGGGTATCGTACCTCAACGCGGACGTCGACAGGGGTAACACCCCACTCTTTGGTGTATAGCATGGAGGCAGTCCTACCCATCGAAGTCTAGTTACTCTCTCTCGGGATTATGAAGGATGCAGGTTTAAACAAAGACGACTGATCACCAAACATGACTTGATCAGCTGAGTCTAATCGATGAAAAGAGACTTACTGCTATCTGTCATGGTCAGACGTATCAAAAACGAATGATCAAGGCTTTTAACAAGAAAGTCAGACGTCAAGAATATCGAGTCGAGGATCTAGTGATCAAACGCATCATACTACCGCAAGGTGATTGTTGTACCCCAAAATTTGCCCTCCCATATTCTTCAAGATTTGGCAAGATCAAACTTCAAAATCTCCTAAGGGCAACACAGTCAATCATCCTCCTAAGCCAGTCAAATAAGGGTTTTGGTTCTTGCAAGGAAGTTGAGGTTTTCAAGGGCTCAATCAAGCCCCATATGCTCATATACATTGTCAAGCACCTACATGTCAAGTTTCAAGGCTCACAAGGTCAAGTTGCACAGTCAAAAACCCTAATTGCTTCACAGTCAACTGCAGGGGCAAAATGGTCATTTGGTAGTCAAAAGTCAAAAAATCTGGTCAACATCTTATTTTGAAGCCACAATCATCATTTGGTCAAATCTTGACCATGATTTCACAAGAATGGCTCAAAAATCATCAAGATGCAAAAGTTTCTATTTTTGGACAGTTGAAAAGTCAACTGTAACTTGACCAAGGCATAACTTTTTCATGGTTCATCAGAAAAATCCCATCCAATGCTCATTTTGAAGGGGATAACATTTCCTACAACTCATCTTCACATTCCAAGTCCAAGAAATGCTCTCACAAAAAGTTATCAATTTCAACATTATAGGTCATTTTCAAAAGTCAACAAAAATGCACTTTAAGTCAAAGACCATAACTTGACATTGGTAAATCAAAATGACATGGGACCAAAGGCATTAGTTAGAGGACTTCAAGACCTTTCCAAAATGTCCAAGAACATGTTCATAGCTTCAAAATTGAGCAAGATATGCATTGGAGAAGTTGGGAAATTTTTGTGAAATGGCCAAAGTCAACTATCCTTGAAACTTCATTTTTGACAAAAAGGGCCCACTTTTTCCACTTGGTTCAGCTTTGCCATGCCTCCCACGTGTCCCACAATTTATTTCAAGATTAAAAATTAATTTTTCCATTTTTATTTAATTTTATTTGATTTAATTCATTTTAAATCTTTAAAATTCAAATAAAAATCAAGAAAATTAAATAGAGGATATTTTGTGGCTTGAATAGCTTTGATACACCATGAAACACCTTCCAAATTCATGTACATCCTATTATGAGCATGGAATTCAAAATTGGACACAAAAGGCAAGTTTTCTTCAATGGAGTTTATGGCAAAATCAAGAACATAATTGCATTGGTTTAATGTTCATTATATTGATTGATTCACATTACAAAACATATATGCAAGCCTTGTCAACACATAACACGACCTAGAATACTCAAAAAACAGCATAAGAAATTTCAAATTTTCAAGAGAAAGGTGTGAAACTGAAAACCATCTTCCAACACAATTCAAGCTTTCTCTTTGATCCAAACATACTCCTGACCCTTCCAGGAAACTTTTGCCATCAGAATTAAGCGCAAAACCTCAAGAACTCGTGCCATACAAGTCACACGGTTTACACTCTTTCTCAAAATTACAGTCATACATTTATGCATTTTTAACTCTTTTCATTGATTGCATTGTACTTACAGGGTCCAAATGAAGCTTTCCATATAATCCAATTTGATTATAATGCCCTCGATTGAAAATTACCATTAGCGATTTCTAGATTTTCAGAGCTTTGAAATTGGGTTTTTTCTCATGCTGTAAAATTAAAACTCCAAACAGGCATGGTTGAAATCAGCAGGATGTGACGAACAGAATGGATACCTCGCGCCCTTTTTATGTTATCCCTAATCCTATTCGCTATTTTCTGTCATTACATTTAGTGGGGGTTAAAATCCCCCACTATCTTGTTTCTTTTTTGCAGATAAGAGGAAGACGATGATGAGGTGTCTAGGCGTGTATGGTTGATTCAAACCACACGCGCTTTTCTTTGTTTTTTCAGCATATAATGCGTTTACTTTATATTATATTTCTTTTCCATTATTCTAACACACGCACATGAGTAGTTCAGTGGCTGGAAACGTGGTTTGTATTCACTGGGACCTGGGTTCGATTCCCAGGTCCCCCCATAGTTCCATATTATTTTTTCAAATGCTTTCCTGTGCAGATTCCAAGATGATGTGTACCATAAACCTCATCCAAGAGCCAGCCAAGTGTCCACAGATGCAGATCCAAAGGCCCAGAAAGCAAGAACACCATGCTCTGGAGTCAACATGGACGCAGGCAACCAGAAAAAGTCAACAGGCCTTGTTCAAATGGGCCTCAAATCTCAATCAGACGCCCTCAAATTCCAGCCCACACCCCCCTTGGGTTTACTCTTCTTTTTTCTTATTTTTGTCATTTTTCTTAATTATTAACCTTTTATTTTATTTTTTTCTTATTAACAATTAACATAATTAACATATTTTCATAAAAAACACAAAATATTTTTCTTTTAATAAATTAATTAGTCATTAGTTAGTTTTAATTTCATTTTAATTACAAAAAGACAAAAAAATCAATTTCTTTTCTAAAAAGGGTCAACACCCTTAAGACATCCCCGATTCTTTCTTTCGCGCGCATTTTAGTTTTAATTCCTTATTTTTGATTATTATGTAACTGCCTCCGGATGTAATAGTAATTAGGATTTTTACTGCTTTATTTCTCGCACTTTATTTACCAAAAACGGGTCTTTGTATTTTTGGCGATGTATAGACCCGCGCCTTGTAATAGCGTAGGATTTATGTTTCCACAATTTATTTTCCGCACCCCCTAACTGTTAAATGCATGAAAGAATGTATGGTAAATAAAAACAACTCGTAGCTCACATGTACAAAAACATTAACTGAAAAACAACACACAAAGCACATGCCACTCCTAGGGTACGCTTCACTCGTTGCCTCGAAACGTGGTCGTCAAGTATACGATGTTTTAGCGGTCGCTCTTATGTCCAAGATCCAGTTGCCTCGAAACGGTTGCCTCGGATTAAAAAAGGATCTAGGACATTAGGGTTACTCCTAAGGTGTGATACTATTGCTTCAGTGACCACACTGTCCCGATAATCGAATTGACCTGAATACCTCCAACGATGGTGGTTCCTACCTCTCAATGGTGGGATAACACTATCTAAAGGACACTTACACAGCTTAATTCCTTAGGGTAGGTAGATGACTCATGGGTACTTGCTCTTTTCAAAACAAACAAACAACTTTTCACACCTTACACTTTCAAAAAATTTTCAAACAATACTTCATACACTCTTGAGGACTGATACAAGAGTTACTTAGAAATTTTTCAAACGAAACTTTTTCAAAACCCACTCACACTTGAAAAGCAAACAATTTTGAAAACATAAGAGCAAGTACCTAAGAGCCCATGGATAACCATGGATAGAAAGGGTGCTAACACCTTCCCTTTCTATACATCTACCTCCCGAACCGAGAAACATTCTCATAAGGAATTTTGTTGTGCTTTTGTCCTTTCCATGTTGGTGAACATAAAAGACGGTGGCGACTCTTGATTACCGCGACATTTCGCGAAACCAGCATAAAAAACAGTCAGTTCTATTTCCACCGATCACAGTGATACAAGGGGAAAATGTACCCCCACATACGAAGGGCCATTTATGGTTAAGAACATTTTCTCGGGAGGAGCTATGATTCTAACCACCATGGATGGTGACGATCTTCCTCACCCCGTCAATGCAGACATAGTGAAAAGATACTACGCATAATCAAAGACCCGCTAGGTTGACTGGCCTAGGCAAAAATAAGGGCTTTCCGGCGAACCAAAAGGGTTCGAGCAAAAGTAAGGGATGAAAATGAAAAAAAACTATACACCCGGCAAGTCGAAAACCTGAAAAGGCGACTTGGGCAAAAAAAGGGTATCCTGGTGGACTGAAAACCCGAAAGGGCGGTCCAGGAAAAAATTAGGGATCGAAGCGTAACACTATGTCTCATTGGAGCATCTCGTAACCAGACTTCAGTATCAGCTATCAAGCTCAGACGTCGCCAATCAATCTGATCAACCTTCGGCCAAGTAGCAAGGTGATGAGACGCTTGAAGATATAAAGACAGTAGCAGAGTTGGAACCCGATGGGATCGTTTCACATAGCTGTTTTTCTTTCTTTTACACAAATTGTATAATTTCTATTTTTCAACGGTGTTCTCTTACTAGGACGTCAGCCTCCTTGTACAAAACGCCTATTACAGGCCAATTTCAAAAAATCAATACAAGTCATTTTACGAAACTTCAATTTGTTTCTTTTTCTATTTTGTTTTGCAAGAACGTCCAATGATTCATTTTTTATATATGAATTTGAAAATAATGGCTGCTCATAAATATTTACACAAGAAACAAAAGACAATTACTCGTAATGCCAAAAATAGGGAAAACAAGAAGTGCCCAAACCTTACAGTTACTCTACCCATCAGGTACCGGGATAGAGTCAGCTTGAGAACATGAGTAGGGGTACATACACTCCCCACAGAGTAAAAAGTATCCAAAGACAGTGATGTTAGCTTTCTCGAACAGGACATAACTCTCCCCAGCTGAGGTTCACAATCGCGAGTGAGTCAGTAAATTTTTCCCTAAGCAGATTTTATTTCTCTCACAAGCAGAAATTCAATCTCCAACAGAATTCATTTTCACCAGCAACGGAAATTCATCCCCAGCTGAGTTTATTTCTCCAAATCAGCAGATCTATCAACAGAGTATCTCCTCTCCAACAGAGTTATTCCCCACAGAGTTATCCTCAGACAGGGTCTCTTCCGGCAGAATATTCACCAGCCAAATGGATGTGAACCCCCAGCTAGTCATCTTTGTTCACCATCCCCAACAAAAGTAGAGGAACTATATTTTTTTACAACAGTCAGGGATTTATTTTCCCGGACTCAGATTATTACGTCAGCATTTTATGTTCATACATCATGACATGTACATACATTACATATAATATAATCTCAGTTATTTTGAGAACCTCATCACAATGCATCTCATGCATCACACATAACTAACCTTGTATTTCTTTCAGGAAAGAAAATTGTTTATCAACAATTTCTAGCATGTCCATGATCAACACTCGAAGCTAAACATAGTAATCATCGGTGCGACAGATGCAACCTTACCTAGGTTCCTCCTAAAGTCCTACACAGACTCATCACGAAACAACCTTACCTAGGTTTCTTCCAGCAGTACCACACTGACTCATCACAAGGCAACCTCACCCAGGTTCCCTCTGCAGTTTTACCCAAACTCATTTCGAAGTAACCCTACTATCCAGGTTCCTTCTCACAGCCATACTATCCCGGCTTCCATATCGAAGTAACCCTAACATCCAAGTTCCTTCTCATAGCCCTACTATCCAGGCTTTCATATTGAAGTAACCCTACCATCCAGGTTCCTTCTCAAGCCCTACTATCCCGGATTTCATATCGAAGTAACCCTACTATCCAGGTTCCTTCTCACAGCCCTACTATCCAGGCTTTCATATCGAAGTAACCCTACTATCCAGGTTCCTTCTCGTAGCCCTACTATCCCGACTTTCATATCGAAGTAACCCTACTATCCAGGTTCCTTCTCGCAACCCTACTACCCAGGTTCCCTCTACAGTTTTACCCAAACTCATTTCGAAGTAACCCTACTATTCAGGTTCCTTCTCACAACCCTACTGTGATACGGTGGGAGAAATGACTTGAGGTTTTTCATTTTGTCGCAAATGTCGCGATTAGCAAGAGTCTCCACCGACTTTTCTTTTATCCAAAAGGAAAGGTAAAAAAGCACAGGAAAGACCTTTGAGGTGTTTTCTTGAGTTCGGGGGGTAGATTATGAAAAGGGAAGGTATTAGCACCCTTTTCATCCATGGTTTTCCATGGGCTCTTAGTTACTTGCTTAGATCACTTGCTTTGCTTTGTTTGAAATGGTGTTTGGTGTGGTTTTGAAAGGTATTTTGAAAAGAGGCCATTGTTTAGGAAATCTTTGTAATGATTCTCGTTCGTAAGAATGTATACAAAGATGTTTGTCTTTTGAAAAATGTTTCAATGTTTTGTAAGATGTTTTGAAATGTGTGTGTGTTTGTTTTTGAAAATAGCAAGGATTGTTTGAAAAGGAGCAAGTAACTTAGAAGCTATCTACCTACTCAAATGTCTTTCTTGTGCATTTTTATTCCTTTGACATTGTTGACTTACCATATATTTGGTAAGCAACCCTATCTTTGGATGTTAACAGGACAGGCGTGGGTCATCGTATGACCATGATAGCAATGTTGCCAAGTGTTGTACCCCAAAATTTGCCCTCTCATATTCTTCAAGGGTTGCTAAGATCAAGCTTCAAAATCACTCAAGGGTTGCACAGTCCAATTGCCTCCTAACAGTCAAGAATTAGGGTTTTTGTTCTGGCAAAGAAATTGAAGTTTCCAAGGGTCCAAACAAGTCCCACATGCCTATAAACATTGTCAAACATCCATATGCCAAGTTTCAAGACACACAGCACCAGATTGCATAGTCAAAAACCCAAATTGCTTCACAGTCAACTGCAAGGGCAAAATGGTCATTTGACAGTCAAAAGTCAAAATTTTTGGTCAACATCTTATTTTGAAGCCACAAACATCATTTGATCAATTCTTGATCATGATTCTCAAGGCATGGCTCAAAAAGTCTCAAGATGCAAAAGTTTCTATTTTTGGACAGTTGAAAAAGTCAACTGCAAATTGACCAAGGCATAACTTCCACATGTTTTATCGGAAATATTCCATCCAAAGCTCATTTTGAAGAGAATGAAATTTACTATAACTCATCTTCACACTTCAAATCCAAGAAATGCTCTCACAAAAAGTTATCAATTTCAACATTATAGGTCATTTTCAAAAGTCAACAAAAAGGCACTTTAAGTCAAAGACCATAACTTGAGATTGGTAAATCAAAATGACATGGGACCAAAGACATTGGTTATAGGACTTGAAGACCTTTCCAAAATGTCAAAGAACATGATCAAAGCTTAAAAATTGAGCAAGATATGCCTTGTGTAAGTTGGGAAATTTTTGGGAATTTTGAAAAGTCAACTTTACTTCAAATGCCTCAAAATTGCTAATGGGCCTCAATTTCTTCCATGAATCATCACCCAAAAGCCATGCACGACCCATTAAGCTAAAAGGGAGTTATTTTCTTATTTTTAATTAATTAATTGAATTTTTAATCCCATTAATTCATTTAATTAAAATTAATTATGAGAAAAATACTAAATCATGTGCTTTGAATCTTTTTGTGCAGCATATTCACTCTTTATGAATCAAATATCTCGTGTGTCAATCACCAAGGAAAGAATCTTCCATAATTGGAATAATTGGCATGAAAAGAGATTGGAAAAGATTTGACAAAATCAAATATTCAAAGCATTGATTCAAGGACTTTGGGCTTGGTCTTTCTAACCTAATTCATTCACACATATATGCACAATCGAAACCTAATGCCCTAGACAGAAAAGCTGCGCCCAAGATCAAGAACAACATTGCAACTTTTGACAAAAAAATTGAAAACTGAAAACCTAGCTAGGAGACGTTTCAAGGCTGCAAAAGTATTCCAAAAGCTTGCTAACACATCCAGGAAGGGATTCCAATCAAAACCAGCCCTCCATACTCAAGGAATTGGTAGAATGAAGTCTCCCTGTTCATAAAATTTTCAATAATCGTGTTTTGATTTCTAGGCATTGTTCATGCATTTTTATTGTTGATTTACACTAACATGAACGTCCTGAAGCACCCGGTGTCCTTGAATTGAATTAATAATGCCTGCATAGAAAGTTGCCATTAACGCTTGCTAGGGTTTCAGAAGCTCCAAAAGAGGGGTTTCTTCATCTGGAAAAATTAGCCCTTTAGACTGGTACCAATGGATTCGTGACATCCAAACAAATTAAACTCACACATCGCGCCCAATTTATATTGCTCTATGTGCTAATCGCTATTTTCAGGTTTTGCAATTAGTGGGGGTTTAAAACCCCCGCTATTCGTTTTTGTTTACAGGCAAATGGAGAAGAAGATGCTGGCGTGGCTTGATGTGGTTGGGTGATTCAAATTTAGTGCGTTTTTATTTTGGTTCAGCGTAATATTGCTTTTTCACATATGTTATTCATGTTCCACTAATATGACAAAGAGACGCACTAGCTCAGCTGGTTGATGCGCTGGCTTGCAGGTATTGGGACCTGGGTTCGATTCCCAGGTCCCCCACTTCTTCCATAATTTTTTCTTTAATGTGCTTCTATGCAGCGTGCCATCAGAAGACCACCATACAACCCCACCTCCTAGTTTGCCACGCGCCCAGGAAGTCTCATCCAAAGGTCAGAATGTGCAGTCCACCATGCACGCTGGTCAATCATCCCACACACGTGCTGGAAAAGTCAACCAGGCCTCTTGTTCATTGGGCCAAAATGCTTCAAATTGACCTCCAAATTGGGCCAGATATCCCCCCATTGTTTGTATTTCTTTTTTCTAATTCCCTTTTCTTTTCTTCTTTTTATTTTAATTGTTTTTTTTATTTAATTCACAAAATAATTTTCATAACACAAAAAAATCAGAAATCAAAAAATAAAATATGTTTATTTAATATTTAATGCATTAATATTTTTTGTAAATAAATTTCTACTAATCAATTTAGGTTAATTTAGGTTAAAATTTGAATGTTTTTCTTAAATAACTAAAAAATGTAGAAATTAGGTTTTTAGAATTTTTATTCTCTTTTCTTAATAAATAACTTTTTCTTCTTATTATTATTATTAATTATTAACTAATTTTGTAAATAAATATGTAATTAATTAATTAGGGTAAATTAGGTTAAAACTTTAATCTCTTTCTTTAATAATTAAAAAATATTTAGAATTAGGGTTTTCTTTTAATTTTAATTTTTCTTTATTTCATAAATACCAAAAACCATAAAAAATAACTTTTTTATTTATTAAATAATTAATTAATTTTTAATTTCATTTAATTTCTTTAAAGGGTCCAACGCCCTCGAACTCTCGATTCTAATTTCTTTTCGCGCGTTTATTCTTATGTTTCTTTTAAATATTATGTAATTGTTCAAAGCCTTGTAATAGTAATTAGGAAATTTATTTATTTTCCGCATTTTATTAAAAAACGGGTCTTTGTTAATTTGGCGATGTATAGACTCGCGCCTTGTAATAGCGTAGGACTTTATTTTCCGTACTTTAATTCCCGCACCCCTTAACTGCTAAATTTTGCATGAAAGAATGAATGGCCCAAATAAAATCGAAGCGTAGCTCCCAATGCAATGACAAGACAAAACATAACTGAAAACAATACACAAATTCACACACCACTCTTAGGGTACGCCTCACTGTTGCCTTGCCCTCGAAACGTGGTCGTCGAGTATAGGACGTTTTAGTAAGTCCTTATGTCCATGAACATGGCATAGGGGTAGCTTCTAAGGTGTCCTACTATTGCTCTGGTGACCACACTGTCCCTAAACAAACGAATTGACCCGAACACCTCCAACGGTGGTGCTACCTACCTCTCAATGGTGGGATGGCACTACCTTAAGGACATTTACACAGCCTAATTCCTTAGAGTAGGTAGATGACTCGTAGATACTTGCTCTAATTCAAAACAAATCAAATCAAAAACTCTTTTCACACCGACACTTTTCAAAAAGCTTTCAAAACAACTTTTCAAACACTCTTGAGGACTGATACAAGAGTCGATCTGAAACTTTAAACGAAACTTTTTTCAAACTCACTCACACTTGAAAAGCAAACACTTTTGAAAACACAAATGAGCAAGTATCTAAGAGCCCATGGATAACCATGGATAGAAAGGGTGCTAACACCTTCCCTTTCTATAAATCTACCTCCCGAACCGAGAAACTATCTCATAAGGAATTTTGCTGTGCTTTTGTCCTATCCATGTTGGGGAAAATAAAAGACGGTGGCGACTCTTGCTTACCGCGACATTTTGCGAACCAGCGTTAAACAGTCAGTTCCAGATCCACCGATCACACCAAGTATCTTAGCATTTTTTGAGGGACCAAGATCATTTGTTTAGGCAACCTTTGAATAGCGTCATCGACGGACTATGATTTTATATTTATTTTGTTTTTCCAAGATACTTCGCGTGCATAACATGGCCATTTTATTTTAGGCAACCAAGTGGGAGAAACCCTAAGGGTGCTTGTGTGCAAAGTGTGTCATTTTTCATGCTTTTGTCTTGCATTAGGTTTTTTCTATTTGTTTTGTTTTTTTTTCTTGTCATGCAAACCCTAATTACTAAACATGGTATATGAAATGTATGATGCAATATATGTATTTTATCAATGTTTATGATATATGGATGCAATGTATGCGCATGAAAGCTGATTTACTGTATTGCTGAGGAAAATAAATCCTTGACTGCTGCTGAGGATTCTTCATGTTTTGAAGTTGGAGTATTGACAAAAATTCCGTTGGGAGAGTAATGCCATGTACTGCTTGAGGAATCTGCTTGGGGAATCCAGAGAACTTTGATGACTTTTGCTGGGAATTAAGAATGAGAATCTTCATTTTGTTGGGGAGTGATAAAAACTCTGTGGGGAAAAAGCTTATTCCTGTTTGGAAAAAGTTTAGGAGTTTCGGTCGTCTGCCACTCTACTGGGGAGTTATCCGAAGTTGGGGAGAAATAGACGTTAACTGTTATCTGGTTGCTTTTCGGGCTTCAAGATAACTTGTTGGGGAATTTGGAGAAACTGAATGGTTTCCGCTGTGGGTTAATGGTTTTGAAGTTTTGGCTCCGCTGGGGATCTTAATAACGTACTGTAGGGATTGTTCATGGAATAGCCTAAAGACATTTTCCTATTCTTTCAACCTGTCAGTAATTATTCTTTTCCATTTTGTTTATTTGTAAATGGTAATTATGTTCAAATGCATATGTTCATTAATGAATCATTGGACGTTTTTGCAAATAAAACACAAGTGTAAAAAGAAATGGTTTTATGTACTTTGAAAGAGATATCTTTGTATTTACTTTGAATAAGTATTTTGTATAAAAGAGACAGACATCCTAGTAAGAGGATGGTGTCATAAGAAAAATTTATATAAAGAAAGATAGCTATGTGTAAAAAAATCCATGGGGTTCCCATTCTGCTATAGCCTTCGTATCTCCGAATATCTTGTCCATTTGTTTCTTCGTCCGGAGATGATTGAATTAATCAGAAGTTCAGAGTTTGTCTGTGAAGAGATTGTCCTTAAAGTGATCCGACGAGACATAGTCATACGCTTTAATTCCCTAACTTTTGCCTGAACCGCCCTTTCGGGTTTTCGATTCACGGAAACCCTTTTTTTCCCAAGTCGCCCTTTCGGGTTTTCAACTTGCCGGGTGTACAGATTTTTTATATTTTATCCCTAATTTTTGCCCGAACCTTTTTGGTTCACCGGGATACCCTTGTTTTGCCTAGGTGTGTCAACCTAGCAGGTCTTTTATGCGTAGTATCTTTTGACTATGTCTGTGTTCGCAGGGTGTGGCAGGTCGTCGCCGTCCATGGTGGTTAAGATCATTGCCCCACCAGAAAGATGTTCTTGATTACAAATGGTCCTTCATAGGTAGGAGTCCATTTTCCCCTGGGATCACTTTATGGCAAGATGATGCGCTTGATCACTAGATCTCCAACTTGATACACTTGGCATCTCACTTTCTTGTTAAAAGCTTTGATCGTCCGTTTTTGATACGCCTGACCATGGCAAACAACAATAAGTCTCTTTTCTTCAATTAAGTTCAACTGATCAAGTCGGGTTTGAATCCAATCGTCTTCACACAAACATGCATCCTTCATGATTCTTAAAGAGGGGATCTGAACCTCAATAGGTAAAACAGCCTCCATGCCATAAACCAGAGAATAGGGTGTTGCCCCAGTTGATGTGCGAGTCGTGGTACGGTACCCGTGGAGAGCAAACGGTAGCATCTCATGCCAGTCCTTGTAGGTGACTATCATTTTCTGTATGATCTTTTTAATGTTTTTATTAGCATCTTCGACTGCACCATTCATCTTTGGCCGATAGGGGGATGAATTGTGATGTTGAATCTTGAACTGCTCGCACAAAGCGGTGATCATAGTATTGTTAAGCTTTGTAGCGTTATCAGTGATGATCCTTTCTAGGATACCGTACCATCAAATGAGATTTTGCTTGATGAAGCGGGCAACAACATTCTTAGTAACGGATGCGAAGGAAGCTGCTTCGACCCACTTTGTGAAATGATCAATGGCCACTAGAATGAAACTGTGTCCATTGGAGGCTATAGGCTTGATCTCCCCAATCATATCGATTCCCCACATAGCAAAGGGCCAAGGAGTTGTTAAGACATTTAGAGGAACCGGAGGTACGTGCACCTTGTCTGCATAGATTTGACATTTATGACAGGTCCGGGAGTGTTGATAGTAGTCTACTTCCATGGTAGACCAGTAATAGCCTGCCCGTAGGATTTTCTTCGCCATCGTATGCCCGCTAGAGTGAGTGCCAAAGGTACCTTCATGCAATTCAACCATAATCCTCCCAGCTTCAATCTTATCCACACAATGGAGCAGAATAGAATCATGATTGCGTTTGTACATGATGCCATTACTTAAGAAGAACTTAGCTGAGAATCTCCTTAAGAACTTTTTGTCATTGATTGAAGCTCCTTCAGGATATTCTTGGGCCTCGAGACACCTTTTGACTTCATGAAACCAAGGCTGGTCCACTACTTCTTCGGTATTAATCTCGTGATAGTGTGCGGGTTCGTCCATTCATTCAATGGTGATCTGGGGAGCCTCGTTATACTAATTAAGTTTAAACATAGATGACATTGTAGCTAGAGCATCTGCTAGCTGATTTTCTTCTCGTGGGAAATGCTCGAAGGTAATCTGCTCGAAATATGGTAACAATGCCAAAACATGTTCTTTGTAAGGGATAAGGTTTGGGTGCTTAGTGTCCCATTCTCCTTTGATCTGTGATGACCAAAGCTGAATCCCCAAATACAACTAAAGATTTGATTCCCAAGTCTATGGCAGCCTTGAGACCAAAGATGCATGCTTCGTATTCTGCCATGTTGTTCGTACAGTTGAAGCAAAGTCTGGCAGTATAAGGAGTATGGCATCCTTCTAAAGATATGAGTACAGCGCCGATACTGTTACCAAGTGCATTGGATGCCCCATCAAAGTACATGGTCCATCGGGATGCTTGTTCAGGTCGGTCATATGGTCTGATTCCTTCACAATTGTCTACTGTCATGATGTCTTCGTCAGGGAATTCAAACTTCATGGATTGATAATCTTCTACAGCTTGATGAGCAAGATGATCAGCTAGCACACTGCCCTTTATAGCTTTTTGGGTCGTGTACTTTATGCCATATTCTGTTAGGATCATCTGCCATCTAGCTATCCTCCCAGACAAAGCGGGCTTCTCAAAGATGTATTTTATCGGATCCACCTTAGATATCAGCATAGTGGTATGAGTCAACATATACTGTCTTAGCCGGCGAGCAGCCCATACCAGAGCGTAGCAAGTTTTCTCGAGCAGTGAATATCTGGTTTCACAGTCGGTAAACTTTTTGCTCAGGTAATAAATAGCGTGCTCTTTTCGGCCAGACTCGTCATGCTGCCCCAATACGCACCCCATTGAGTTCTCTAAAACAGTGAGATACATAATTAGCGGTCTTCCTTCGACTAGTGGCATCAAGACAGGAGGCTCTTGTAAATACTCCTTGATTTTGTCGAAAGCAACCTGACAGTCATCATTCCATCTAACTACCTGATCTTTCTTCAACAGTTTGAAGATTGGTTCACAAGTAGATGTTGGGTGAGAAATGAACCTAGCAATATAGTTCAGGCGTACCAAAAAACCTCTGACTTCCTTCTCAGTGCGAGGAGCAGGCATTTCTTGTATCGCTTTGACCTTGGCAGGATCAACCTTGATACCTTTGTTGTTGATAATGAAAACTAAGAGCTTACCGGACCGGACTCCAAATGTGCACTTGTTCGGGTTCAACCTTAGTTTGTACTCCTTCAACCTGACAAACATATTTTGCAAGTGATCAAGGTGTTCTTCTTCAGTTTGTGATCGGGCTATCATGTCATCTACGTAGACCTCTATCTCATGATGTATCATATCATTAAACAAAGCTACCATGGCGCGTTGATAGGTTGCCCCGACATTCTTCAGTCCGAATGGCATCACTTTGTAACAGAACGTACCCCACTGTGTGACAAATGTAGTTTTCTCCATGTCTTCAGGTGCCATTTTGATCTGGTTATAGCCTGAGAATCCGTCCATGAAAGAAAATACTTTGTGCTGAGTTGTATTGTCAACTAGGATGTCGATGTGCGGAAGTGGAAAATCATCTTTAGGGCTGGCCCTGTTTAAATCTCTATAGTCCACGCACATTCTTACTTTTCCGTCCTTTTTAGGCACGGGAACAATGTTAGCAAACCATTGTGGATAGGAAGTAACAGCCAGAAATCCAACATTGAACTGTTTCATAACTTCTGCTTTGATCTTCTCTGACATGTCAAGTCTCATGCGGCGGAATTTTTGCTTCACTGGCTGACAGTCTTCTCTCGTGGGTAGACGGTGTACCACAATGTCTGTATCGAGCCCCGGCATGTCTTCGTATGACCAGGCAAAGATCTCAACATAATCATGCAACAGCTGAATTAGGAGCTCCTTGACACTAGGCTCTAGATTGGCACCCACTCTGATTTCCTTTTTATCTTCCTCGGTACCCAAATTGATTGTACCCAATAGCTTCTCATGAGGTTGAATATCTCTTTCCTCTTGTTGTAGTAATCTGGCCAACTCCCCTGGCACCTCACAATCTTCCTCACCTTCGTATTCGGCTTGGTAGATCAGATCTTCAGAGTCACTGAAGGCTATAGCAGTATCGTTATCCATGGGATCCGGAATGGAATGGTACCTGCATTTGTGAGTGTGGGTGTGTGTAAGTGTATAGCCATCTTAAAACAATAAAGTGTAAAAGAAAGACAATGAGCACAAAAGGTTTATATATGAAAAAGCGTCCATGATTCATTAAATTACATGTGAAAATGAAATAAAAACCCTTACAAATGGAATGTTGTGCCTCGGGTAAGACACAAGGTTGAAAATGTACGAATTGTTTGTCAATTATTACAAATCCAACAGAAATGTAAAAGATAAATTACTGAGATATGAAAGTAATCGGGACAAAATCTTTGGCTTCCCAATTGCGAAGTCCTCCGCTGACAGTAGGAAATATCCAATCTTCCAAGCTTCCATCTTCTTCACCGTCTTCCTTTGCATTGACCCCTTGGTTACTAATCTTCACAGGTGGCCCTCCGGCACGGGTGCGGCGCACAACCTTTTGAGCAGTTGAAGTAAACCCCAATCCAAATTTGTCTGATTTGTATGGAATGTATGGAAGCTGCCCCCAGATGGTGCATTCGCCTTCTTCCACTACTGACTTTGCATCCTTTAGAGATGACATCCTAGGTGGAGGTCTTGTGATCACAGGAATTGAGGATACCGCCTTGGTCGCCGCTATTTCCTGAGAGACTTCTTCAAAATGTTGGAAAGGGGTTTCAGTGAACTCTCCATCCAATTCCACATATCAGAAAGAATTTAGATGACTAATAATGTATTCCTCTTCCCCATGGACATATATGATCTTCCCTTGGACATGGTACTTTAGCATCTGATGCAAAGTAGAGGTGACAGCACCAACATTGTGAATCCAGGGGCGTCCCAACAGACAAGAGTAAGAAGGACGGATGTCCATCACATAGAAGGTTGAATTGAACGTCTGAGTTCCCACCTTTATCGGGATGTCCACCTCCCCATGGGCCATCCTCTTAGAGCTGTCAAATGCTCTCACCACTATGTTGCTGGGTTTTAATGTCAGACCCTCACAATCCAATCTATCAAGGGCTTTCTTTGGTAAGACGTTTAGAGATGAGCCAGTATCTACCTAGACATGGGCTAGGGTCGTTCCTCTACACTCCACTGAGACATGTAGTGCCTCGTTGTGTTTTCTCCCTTTGGGTGTCAAGTCAGCATCAGAGAAACCCAGGTCATTGTCAGCTGTCAAACTGGCCACACACTCTTGGAATTGATTCGCAGACGTCTCTTGCGGCACGTGAGCTATCTTCAGAAATTTTACCAAAGCTTTAGCATGTGCCTCAGAGCACAGTAGCAATGCTAACATAGAGATTTTGGAGGGGGTCTGCCCCAATTGTTCAACCACATCATAATCACTCTTCTTTATGATTCTCAGGATTTCTTCCATCTCCTTCTTGGATGTTTCAGGAATAGCTAGTGATTGAGCCTTCATCAGGACAGGCTCCTCTTGAACATTCTTTCCTTTATTCTCGGTAGTGGAAGTAGGGATAAGAATTTTGTTGTCTTCGTTGGTAGGTACGCTTGCAGGTACAATCACTGGTACAGATGTAATCTTCGTAACGGCCACGGGTCTAAAGACTGCCTTTGGAGGGGAAATCTCTGGAGAGAAGATTCTCCCACTATGGGTAATCTTGCTTGTTCCGGCAATGTTACTGATGTCGAAATTATCCTCCTCGGAGATTTCTTCTTCAGCAGTCAGTTCAATCTGTTAATACCATGGTAGTAGATTTATCCACCATAATTCCATGGTACCGTTTTATCTGATTGGTATGGAGTCGGCCCAGGAATTGTTATCTTAAGTGGAGTAGTCATTGGAGCAGATGTAATCCTAACGGGTCTTTTAGGAACCCTAGAAGGATTGGCATAGATGGTTATTATTGAAACTTCTTTAACTGGAATGGGTGAAATAGGAGCTTTCTCAAACAAAATTTCTTGGTTATCAATCAATTGTTGGATACCTTTTTTCAACAGAGGGCAGTCAAATGATGAGGACAGGAAAACATGGCATTCTTTGTCACATCCTGGGAATGTACCAGCTTTCAACAAATTCAACTTGATGATCGGGAGCGGAGTTAACAGTTCATCCACGGTAGCAACAAATAAATCCTCCTCAACGGCATTGGAATTATGTCCATGCCTAGGCATCAGAGCAGAAATAACATTCGATTTCTCAGGCGCTTCAAATTCAACTTTCTTCGCGTCTATCAGGTCTTGAATTTTGTTCTTCAGAGCCCAACAAGTGTTGGTGTTGTGCCCTGGACTTTCAAAATGGTATGCGCACCTGGAATTCAGATGGTAGTGAGGAGACGCAATATTGGGATTTTTTGGGGCCTCTTTTAAGATGGCCAGATTCAACTTCAGAAGATGTGGTAGGACTTGAGCTGGAGTCATGTTAATCTTGGTGAATTGCCGGATTGGCCTTTCCTCCCTTGGCTGGTTATTTCTTGGCTGGTCTGATGCAGGCTTTTGAATCATAACGGCCCCCACCGTTGATCGGTGTTCCGTTCATCCCTGATTCCTCTGTGAATAGACATCATACACTTCCTTCTTTCCAATGAAGGGCTTTTTCACAACTGCAGAGGCAGACACGTCTTTCTGAATTTTTCCACTTCTTATACCGGCTTCCACCCTTTCGCCAATTAAAATCAATTCAGCAAACCCTGTAGAGGAGCTTCCAATCAGATGATTAAAGAAAGGGCCTGATAGAGTTCCTAGGAACATGTCCACTAACTCCCTTTCAGATAAAGGTGGTTGCACCCTTCCGGCTAAATCCCTCCACTTTTGTGCGTAGTCTTTGAAGCCCTCATTTGATACCATAGCCATACTCTAGAGTTGAGTACGGGTTGGTGCCAAATCGGCGTTGTACTGATACTATTTATAGAAGGCTGCTGCCAAGTCTTCCCAATTATGAACATCGACCCTCTCCAACTGGTAGAACCAATCAAGTTGCGTTCTTGATAAACTGTCCTGGAAAAAGTGGACCCACAAGTCTTTGTCAGCAGAATGCGGCTGAATCTTCCTGACATACGACCGAAGGTGCATTTTGGGACAAGACACCCCATCATACTTGGCAAATAATGGTACTTTAAACTTCGGAGGGATTATTATTCCTGAGACCAGCCCCAATTCCTTGAAATCTAGCCCTGGTACTCTCTGTATCTCCATAGCAGTTAGACGCTCTTCCAGGTGTTTGTATTTGTCATCGGCCGGAGGGTATTATTGTTCAGAGTAGTCCTCTTCTTCCTCTTCTTCCTCAGAATCTGATGGCACTGCCGTTTCTTTTCCTTTTCTTTCCCCTAAGTCAGAGGTAGTTGGAAATTCTAAGGTCCTTCTGGCTTGTCCCTGAAACCTTCTGCCCATGATAACCACACCAGTTGGCTTCTTCTTCTTTTTCTCTTTCTCTTTCTCTAGAAGAGTCTTTAGCTCCTCCTGCCCCTTGGCTAAGGTCAAGAGTAACTGTTGAAATTGTGTATTTTGAGCTTGCAAGTCTTTAACCGTTTGTTTGAGATCCATCTTTGCTGAAATAAACAGTAGAAGGATGAGGAAACTTATTGCAAAGACATGTTCATGCTCATGATGAATGATATGTATTCATGCAATGTTTTCAAGGATTTAGAAATTCAAATTTGTGTCAAACAAAAAGGAACACACGTTATATTAATAAAATAGAATTTGAGTACATCAATGCCCCTAGGGCAAAATAATACAAAATTCTAAGATAAAAAGACGTTGCGCATCCACTTTGGTGCAATGTAGGTGTTGAGAGTCTTCTCTTCGTGAAGTAACCGAGTGAGTTCCAAAACCTTCTTCTCGCTTGCATAGAATTGGGTTTCGAAAGTATCGCGTTCTTCTTTGAGCTGTATCCAACCCCTTTGTAGATCTTCGAGTGATGTTGGCATGTCAGGATGTAGGATGGTGTATGGAACCCCTCCTTCCTTAATAGGCTCTATAATCACTGGGAGAATAGAGGGGTAAGGCATCATAAGACTTTGGGCACGGGTTCGTACCCACTTGAGGTAAGGCTCAAGATGGATGGAATTCTTGTGTCCCAAGGTCTTACTATCTACCTTGTTTGGCATCCTCCAAGCTCAGACGAATCTTTGGTGGAGACCTTGATTGTCATTGTCGAAGTCGAAAACCAAGCCTTGAATCAGCATGTCATGTGGGCCATCCCTTCGTGCATAACCAAACTGTCTTAGAGCCAAGCACGTGTTGTAGGTGATGCCTCCCCTAATGCCAAGTAGAGGGACATTAGGGAATTCCCCATAATGGTCGACAATGATAACATTCTCTTTGGATCGAGAACACCAATGAATGTCTGAATGTTTAAGTGTCATCAACCTTTGTGACCACCTCAAACCTTGCTCATTCTTCAAGACTGATTGGGGAAGATGAGAAATAAACCATCTTGCCAGGAGAGGAGTGCAACACATAAAAACACCTCTTTTCCTCATTGTACGGGTGTGAAAAGAGTGTAAGATATCTCCAAGCAAAGTAGGCACCGGATTACGTGACATGAAGATTTTGACAGCGCTCACATCTATGAGTTGGTCAGGGTTAGGGAACAAGACTATCCCATAGATGAGAAGAGCTACAATCTCCTCAAAAGCTTGCAAGTCCAAGGAGTTCCAACAGCTTTGGGCCTTCTCAAACAAGAACTTTGCCAAGAAGCCTTTGACACCACTTCTAGTTTCCCAATGGGTTGTGACATCATATGAGTGCAAGTGCAAGGCTTGAGCAATCTCTTCTGGATTTGGATCTCTTTCCGTACCGTTGAAATGTAGTTGATTGAGAATGGGAATCCTCAAGAGTTGAGAGAATTATTCCAAAGTAGGCACAAACTGGTAGTCAGGAAATGTGAAGCAGTGATGCAAAGGGTCAAAGAACTGGAAGAGAACCTTCATCATGTCTTCCTCTGTGTTGGAAGTGACCAAGTTGAGTAGACGACCATGACTCTCGGTGAATGGAGAATTCTCAGGAATCCTTAAAGCTACCTCCTTGAGTTGTGGAGGAATTCTTACAAGGTTGACTTGGATAGTTTTCCTGCGAAGTGACTCCATATCCTACAAGTTGGCTCAACCTGTCCTAGTAATAGTAACCGGGTTCTAAGGAGCTCAATATCACTGGATTGTTTCCTTGTTCATTGTTTCAGCTCAAGCCTCTTTACTGGCGACCGAAATATTCCTAGAAACCAACCCTTAATGAGTGTAGTATCGAGTATCTACCAACTTCGGACTGCACCAAAGCCGATCATCTCACTACATCCTAAAAGGCTAAGTTGGTCAAGTAAAGGTTCTAGAAGTTTGTTAGTGCTTCGTGACATCACTCAGCGGCCCCGTATTCTCTTTGATTGACTCAAAGGTTACCGGTACCCACAAATATGTGTTGTATCCCAATTTTTGACCAAAGATCCCATTTTTATTTTTGCATTTTTAAGATAAGTCAAGGTTACGAAATACAGTCGGTTTTAACCTCTCACCTTCGAGCTTTGACTATGTGAAGATTGTCAAGTGTTTTGAACATTTTTAGCCTATGTATCACTAATTTTTAATCGCATACAAAGGTGTATGTTCATGTTTTATTTTGTTTCATGTGCAGAGACAGGTCTAAATCAAGAGCATCAGGTGTCGCGCCTCAATTAAGGTTTTGAGTCTCCCAAGCCAGAAGTACGGTTGATTGTGGATTCTCGAAGGCACACCGTTGCACCCTTAATTTCGCCCCTAATTTTTCAGTCGCACATTCATACCGTATTTTGTCATTTGGTCACAATCATTAGTAAATATCTTCATTCATCATATTTTGCATCATTAGTCGTATTTAAGTTGACCAGAAAAAAGTCAGTTTAAATCAAAGTTTGCATCGTCTTTCAGTTGTAAAATACCCGGCATTTTGCTTCATGCATTTTTATCTATTTACTCATTTGTTGTATTGCTCCAAGTTGTTTATATGTCGATAATAAAAATATTTTGGTTTTATAGACAGACCGTTAAAAGCGATTTGAAATTGTGCGAAAAAATAGCGAGAAAAATATTTCAAGTTTTCACCTCTTACGGATCATTTTATGAATCTGCATGACGCGTAGATTATGACGGTATGCTCGCTTTATTTTTTCGGTATAGTTTGAAGTCTCGTTTTTAACCGTAAATGTCCGTTTAGCCTGGTTTTTTTTATTATCATTTTATTTCGATTTCGACTTTTGAATATTTTTTATTATTTAATCTTTGTGACATGTAGTTTATTTTAATGTGTTCATATTAATTTTTCGGATAAATTTTCTTCTGTTTTTTTATTGTTTTTAGTCATTTTGGGTCTTTATTTTTTATTCAGAAACGATTCAAAAAAATTATTTTAAATGGAGTTAATTTTAATATTTTTAGTCTTTTTGGTTATTTTTATCATTTAAGGGCTATTTGGTCACAAAAAAATATTATTTACACTGTGCTTGATTCTTATTGGCTGTTAGCAAAAATAACGGATAGATGCAGATTTAATAATTTTGGACGGATCAGATTAAATCTGAAAACAATATTCCTTTTCATTTTCTCTATTTAAAGAATCTTCATTTTCTTTGTAAAAAAAACAAAAATAACATCACAGTAAATAGCTCTTCAATTATTCCTCTCTCTCTGCGCATCAGTCCCCAAAACTATCCTCTTCTCTTCACAGTAACTTCATCACAAACCAAATTCCCTTTCATCTTTCTCCATACCACCCCTTTCCCAACTTCTCCTTCATCTTCACACCTTCACCATCTAACATCAATCTTCCACCACTTCAACTGTAACCACAACCTTCATCGCTCACAGCGCCAAACCCCAACCTTCAATCAACATTCTGCTTCATTTCTGCAACATCACCAATCACCCTACAACATCTGCGGCAAACTCCATCATGGTTCCATCACCCTATTCTGTCAAACCGCTAGCGCCAATCCCTCCTTCAATTTATTCACGCTTTGCGTACTCCATTAACCCTCTATTAAACGAAAACACAAACAAAACAACCACATAAATACCGTGAATCCGCGTTCAAAGACCAACTGCATCCCTCCGTTTGCGAATCTTGCTCCACCGCAACCAAACACCACGCTTATCCTGCCAACTTGGAGTTACCACCAACCTTCTTCCATAGATCGGAGACGTCATCCACTTCCAAGCGTTAGATTGAGGGAAAAAAATGGGTATGCAGGAAAAGAAGAAGCAGAATGTTAGACTGAGGAAGAGAAAATGGGTATGTTGAAAATGGGTTTGTGTTTTATGATTTTCTCTGTTATTAAGTTCATTTTTTGTTGTTTTATTTTATTAATAAAAATATAAAAATATGTCCATGTGTCACCTTGTAATTGGGTCGTTAAGGGGTTAAACAATTGATGTAGAGATGCAACAAAGGGACGTTGCATCCATCTGCCATCCCAGTGTGTTTTATTTTTCTATTTCATATTTTATTAGGTTTCAGAGATAAAAAAAATATATAAAAAAAATATTAGTAAATCTTATATTTAGATTTAGTTTAGTATTAATTTAGAATTTTTAATTAGTTTAGATGTATTTTATAACTTTAAAATATTTAGAATCATAATTAATAACTTTAGAATTTTAATTTAATTAGATATAAATTAGTAATGTTAGAACCTTTAATTAGTTTAGGTATATTTTGATAACTTAAAAATTTTAATTTGTTTAGATCTATTTTATAACTTTAGAACTTCCAATTAGTTTAGATACATTTTGATAACTTTAGAATTTTAATCTAATCTTAGAATTTTAATCTTTAATTTAGAATTAATTTAGTTTTGATTTAAGTTAGTAATTTTATTATTAATATAGTTTAGATTAAATTAGTAATTTTATAATGAATTTAATTTATACTTAAACTAGTTTAGATGTAATTTAGCAACTTTAGAATTAATTTAGTTTAGACCTAATTCAGTAATATTAGAGTGTTAATTTATTTTAGATTTAATTTAATAACTTTCGAATTTTTGTTAGTAACTTTAGAGTTTTAATTTAGTTTTAGTTAATAACTTCAAAATTTTATTTAATTTAGTTAGACACCTTAGAATTTAAGTTTAGTTTACTTAGTAACCTTAGAATTTCAAATTAGTTTAGATAATTTTTTTAATTACACTTTTCTTCTATTCATGATTCTTCTTTGTCCATTCATTTAGTTTCTTACAATTTATCTTGTTATCTACCTTGTTCGTTTCTCGTGGATTTTAATTATTTATGATTTCTTACTCGAATATTAGATCTACCTGCTTATGATTAATTCCAAGGGAAATTTTTCAACTCAGTTGACTTCATGTCATCAAATACATCTTCTACAATCGTGTGAATACCCTCATTCATTTTTTGCTTATTTACTATTTTTCCAAACTTAAGATAATTTTCTCAAAAGACTCCATTTTCAAACTCATACCTTTTAAGTCAAAACTTCGACACTAGGTCATCGTACCTTCAAAATCTCGCCAACACCTATTTTTAGCCAAACGAACCATTTTAATCAAACAAACAATTTTAACCAAAAACAGATATTTCAAAAGGTTCCTGCGGAGTACCGCAGACGCATTGGGTGCTAATACCTTCCCATTGTATAACCAACTCCCGAACTCTCGATCTCTTTTAAAAATGCATTGTATTTTCATTACTTTTAAATATTACTTTACATTGCATATTTTAGGGTTTTATTTCGCTCTTTTCCCTTTTCCCTCGGAAATAATAAAGCGCGGTGGCGACTCTTGCTTTTGCGAGTCGAGTTAATTAATAGCTCGATCTCCGATTTTCACCGCTACAGAATTGGCGACTCTGCTGGGGAATAGATTGACCTCTTGCTGGTCCATCCCTAAGTGGGTTAAGCCTAATTTGTTTTATCTGTTTTATCATTATTTGATTGTTTGATTATATGTATATATTATGATTATTTGGGTGTTGATAATATTTACAGAGGACAAGTCCTATACCCGGACTAAGTTACACTTAGGAATAGGACGGGCGGTATAGTCATGTTAACTTTGAGGGAGTAATCCCGAAGAAGGAGGCATGAGATCCCCCACTCAGTGGAAGGCCCTTTTGAACGTAATATTTGTTTACCGAGTAATCGGGAAGACATTATTATTTTCGACCTGGGAGCCAAAGAAGCTGAGAACCGCAGAACCCTTAACCCACCTGGCTTTTTAGGTGTAGCGCGGAGATTATAACGGAGTAATCCGGAAGTAGTTGTCACGCGATGCTACGCTCGGATGAGTTTCTCTTGAGAATATTATTGATTATTGAGTAATCAAGACGTTGGTAATATCCGAAGGAGGAATGTAGACTCCGGGAACTCTTAGAACCTTGTCTTGCAGGTGTGATTAAACCGTTAGTACATACCTTGGGGATGTTCTTTACCTTTGACTCCATGCTCGTGACGTTGAACCTTTCAACTTTATTTGTGACCTTGCTTGTGGTTGTTGTATAGCCATGCATTCATGCATCCATAAAACCCTTTTCACTTGACTTTCAAGGAATTTGGAGGTCTTTCTTTGTAAACATCACAAGTTTCGTCAAGCTCAATGGATCTTGAGTGTTGATAGGGTGAAAACCCTAATCCACCAAAATGGATGATTGATCTTGATGATAACTTGATCAACGCTTTGATCCAATTCAAAATTCATCTTCTATCTTCATACTTTGATGTTTACAACTTAATATCTTGAGTTCCTTGAAAATCAAATAAAAACTCTCTTTTGCATATCATGCCTCATCCTACATTTTTTGTTCCACTTTCAAAGGTCTTTTTCCAAGTCTTATTTTTCCTTTGGACTCACCAGTACAATACTCGCGCTAAGAGAACAATGGAGAATATCAAGCAAGAGGTTTCTGAACTCCGTAGAGAGATAACTATTTTGAAAGCTGGTATGGATCATTCAACTGTTTTGTTTGAAATTTTGGTTTCCGCCCAAGTCAATCCTTCTAAGAAAGAAGAAGTGATGGAAAAGGTCTTCACTGAAATTCTGAAATCATGAGAAGATGATAATTAATGCACCTAATGACTTTCCTGACAAGGTGAATGTGGGAGTGCGTCTAGAAGAGGATGTTGGGAAGGGATGTTCATATGAAGATGGTAGCTCAGCTAATGGTGTGAAGAAGTTCGATAATAACTTTTCCAAGAAGAGAACCATAGGAAGAAATATTCATCGTCAAAATCATCATGTTCCTCCTATTCATCAACAAAATCAGCAAGTTCCTAATCAGAGGAAGACCCAGTTTGATCCAATTCCAATTACCTATACAGAGTTGTTCCCTATCCTGATGCAGAGGAATTTGGTTCAGACCTGACCTCCACCGAAGGTTCCTGAGAAGATACATTGGTACTACAAAGCTGATTTGACTTGTACCTTTCATCAAGGTGCTCCTGGGCATGACTTGGAGGGTTGCTTTGCTTTGAAGATTGAGGTTCAGAAGTGATATCTTGTCATTCAAGGACGTTGGTTTTGAAGTTCAAATCAAGCATGCGCCGAAGAGTAAACACGATTGATGGTGATTTTGATTTTTGAAGGATGTTTTCGGTAATTCAAGTCCAGATGGAAAGCCTTCCCCGATCATTAACTTATTTCTGCTTTTTGTAATTTTTCTTGTTTATCAAAACATTGTTTGCATGTAAGAACTTGTTTGCATCTGTATGATTATATTAATACAATGAGTATGTTTGTCTTGAAGAAATTCATTCGTTTCACTCATATTTGTTTTCAAATTTTAAATTTCTTTTGGCATTATGATACCAACTTGTTGCCTATTCTCTTGCCTAGGCAGAGATTGAAGGGAGGATGATGATCTAAAGAACACAAAATCTCTGGTTGTTTGCTTTTGGATAAAATCTTGCTGATGATGTACAGGCATTGTTTCAAATCCCTAAACACTGGAGATATAAGGAAGATAATCCCTTGCTAACCCCTTTTGAGCCTTTGAAGCAGAAGTTTCTTTTCTATACGAAAAAACCTTGAATTTTAACCTGGGGCAGGGTAGTTTTTAGTTAATCTGACTGAGTGTTCAAAATTCATAAGGAAGATGTTTTTTGAAGAGAAATTACGAGGGCTATCCTTCATGTATAATGAATCTAGAGGATGTGGAACCACAATGTTATCCCTCACTCATCAAGAAACGAGGCAATCACAATCCTCTCAACAAGCAAATACAAGCTAATGTCACACATTTTGTTCAAAAAGTCAAAAATCAAGAAAAGGAAAAAGCCTGCTAAGTCAAAAAAACATAAAAACGTGTGACTTAGGCAAAATTAAGGCATCTCGCTGGACTATCAATTCAAAAGAATTAGTTCAGGCAAAAGTTAGGGAAAATAAAATTGCAAAGAAAAGGACTGCAAAGAAAAGTCCTCAGCAAAGAACAAATTGGTGACTACAAACACGAAGACATAAGGGTGGTTTCTACTCCGAAAACCTCGTTGTTTCCTTAACCGTCACAAAATCCTTTTGAGAGATGAACGCTCATGTTGAATTAACTGAACATAGGATTGGAGAACATCATGAAGGGGTGGGCACCAAATATTTTGAGCCTTAAATCTTTTTTTCTAAAACCATGAACCAGACCACGTTACAACCTTCAAAAGTCCTAATTGAAGCAAGGTTATTTTGAAAGCATACTTCAATGAGATAGTGTTCCTGACTCCCATGAATGTTCTAAATAGTTATGTTGGTATCATATGTTTTTCCTATACAAAAATAAATGGTGCTTTAAATCGCAAAATTTGTGCGATATCTTTCAAAATCTTCAAGACTTACATAACTGTTGCATTAGAATTTTCATTCTCATAATAAAATTTTCTAACTGCAAAACATTTGTTTGATATCAAGGAAGCTCACATAAGCACCAGTGATGATTTTATTCTTTTAAGGCTTGAAACTATGTTGAGTAATTGGTGAATCATTTCAAGAAAAAAAATCATATGCAGGGGCATGTCACCTGAAGACCTTAAGCACTGACGTGTTGCTTCTCCTAATTAATGCTTTCCCAACTTGTTTACTCTTTTGGGGCAAAATTTGAAGACTTTGTTGTGCCAACTACAGTCAATCCGGGGCAATCACGTCGAGATTTGATGAATTCCTCTAAGAGTTTGAAGACACTAGAGCATGGTGAATGCCAGGTCTTTTGTAAAATCCTCTTGAGACAATTTCTCCTCATCAACCAGATAGCTTGGGGCATGTTAGAAGTGAAGCTATTCGCAAGAATCGTCGTGCAACATGCAGCTCATCAGCAGTAAACTTGGGGCATCTAAAATTAGTCCCAGGGGCAATCCAAATTTGTCAAGATATGTTTTGCACACATTATCAGAGGGTGGTGTTCCCAGTATCTCCAGCTAAGCATGACTTTTTCCAGCCGAAACAGTGTTCGTGTTGTCATCCTTTCAAGGGATTGTTAGTGATAGAAGACTGAACTTTGGGCTTTCTACCGAAAAATATCTTCCTCTCCAAAGAGATTTAAGCCTTGTAAAAGGACTTTTCTCCAATGATGGCTTTTGTTTTTATCTCCAGTAATGTTCCCCTTTTGTTGAGATTAGCTGAGCGTCGGGTTGTACTGGGACGTCTTATCATCTCCCCTGTCTGTCTTGTCAACATATATATGACATTCATTCATTCGTTCATACTTGCATCATGCACGCACATTTGTATTTGTTGATATCTTTGAGTTCGTATACCTTGGTTATGTCTATTCAAATAGCATATTTGATCTTTCCAAATAGAGTGTCAACTTAAGCAGAAAGTGCGCCTCTTTTCTACTTCCCCACTGAGTTAACTCTCGTGGAAGAACCTTGCTTTAGCTTTCCTTTTCCATCTCTGGATAGGATAAATCCCCATTTGAGTTGTTTCCTCATTGGGTGGAGTCTTGTTTGACTATTTTCTCTCCAGTTTATTCCTGGATTGAGCTTTGTCTCTTGTGAACGATACCCTGTGGATCTCTCTAGGCTATGAAACCTAGATGGAGAGTGAATTTATTTTGTAACGTAAAGACTTGGTCTCCTCAAGAAGGATTTATTCATGGTTCCCCATTGAAGATGAACTTTATTCCCTAGTAGTGTTATCACAACCTTCTTCTGGAATATCGACATGACAACAAGCGACTGACTCTTTATTTGAGCAGTTTGATTATTTCTGATTTCTTTATGACAAATGGCGGTCTCTTCATGAGCAGTTTGTACATCCCCGATGAAATTATTGGTTCTCACCTCCAGCAATATCTTCACGATATTTTATGGGTATCTTTTTGGGAAACAGCAAGCGGCAGTCTCTTCATGAGGCAACTTGTGTGTTATGGATACTCTTGACAAACAGCAAGCGGCAGTCTCTTCCCGAGGCAACTTGTATATTATTGACACCTCGAAAAAACGGCAAGTGGCAGTCCTTTCATGGGTAGCTTGTGCGTTATTTTTCTTTGGAAAACGGAAAGTGGCAGCTCTTCATGAGCAGCTTGTATGGAAAATGGCAAGTGGCAGCTTCTTCATGAGTAGCTTGTACGTTAGTATTTTTGGAAGACAGCAAGTGGCAGCTTATCTATTTGAGCAACTTGTGTGTTTTGTTCCCCTGAAAACGGCAAGTGGCAGCTTCTTTATGAGCAGCTTGTGGGTTTTTGGTAACAAGCGGCAGTCTCTTCACGAGGCAACTTGTATGTTATTGACACCTCGAAAAACGGCAAGTGGTGGTCTCTTCATGAGCAGCTTGTACGGAAAACGGCAAGTGGCAGCTTCTTCATGAGCAGCTTGTACGTTAGTATTTTTGGAAGACAGCAAGTGGCAGCTTCTTCGTGAGCAGCTTGTGTGCTTTAATATTCTTTGAAGACAACAAGTGGCAGCCTCTTCACGAGCAGCTTGTATGCTTTGATATTCTTTGAAGACAACAAGTGGCAGCTTCTTTATGAGCAGCTTGTGGGTTTTTGGCAACAAGTGGCGGACTCTTCATGAGCAGCTTGTGTGCTTTAATATACTTCGAAGACAGCAAGTGGCGGTCTCTTCATGAGCAGCTTGTATGTTATTGACACCTTTGAAAGGAAGCGAATGGCGGCCTCTTTACTTGAGCAGCTTGTGTATCCCCAACAATAATGTCTACTCAGCAAATGGCATCCCTTTCGGAAAAGTCCCGTGGGGAAGTTTGTTATTTTATCCTTTTCAAGCGATATCTTGGTTAAAGAAGAAATGTGTTACCGTTCTTGGTAAAATTCAGAAATCAGAGATGTTTATCTCCAGTCTCAGTACTGATGACAATCATTTTCCAGTCTCAGTACTGATGTCAATCATTTCCTTTTCCAGTCACAGTGCTGATGTAAACCATTTCTTTTTCCAGTCTCAATACCGATGTAAATCATTCAAGAGTCTCTCATTTGAAGTCTATGACTTTGTTTCCCCAGTGGTGTTATAATCTGTTCCCCTGTAAGATTACTATAATGTGCTTGGTTTCTCCAGCATAGTCTGTCTCATATGGCGTTATTCCCCATAAAATTCAGAGCATTACATTCATATCATATCATGAACATAATCGCGGTATCTTAAGGCCAAAATTGTGTATTCTATATTTAAGTCCCTTCAATCTCGTCGAAATGAAGATCCCAATCTTCATATCTCCAGATAGAAGAAACTTAAATAGGGGCAGCTGTTGTACCCCAATTTTTGACCTAAGATCCCATTTTTATTTTTGCATTTTTAAGATAAGTCAAGGTCACGAAATACAGTCGGTTTTAACCTCTCACCTTCGAGCTTTGACTATGTGAAGATTGTCAAGTGTTTTGAACATTTTTAGCCTATGTATCACTAATTTTTAATCGCATACAAAGGTGTATGTTCATGTTTTCTTTTGTTTCATGTGCAGAGACAGGTCTAAATCAAGAGCATCAGGTGTCGCGCCTCAATTAAGGTTTTGATTCTCCCAAGCCAGAAGTACGGTTGATTGTGGATTCTCGAAGGCACACCGTTGCACCCTTAATTTCGCCCCTAATTTTGCAGTCGCACATTCATACCGTATTTTGTCATTTGGTCACAATCATTAGTAAATATCTTCATTCATCATATTTTGCATCATTAGTCGTATTTAAGTTGACCAGAAAAAAGTCAGTTTAAATCAAAGTTTGCATCGTCTTTCAGTTGTAAAATACCCGGCATTTTGCTTCATGCATTTTTATCTATTTACTCATTTGTTGTATTGCTCCAAGTTGTTTATATGTCGATAATAAAAATATTTTGGTTTTATAGACAGACCGTTAAAAGCGATTCGATATTGTGCGAAAAAATAGCGAGAAAAATATTTCAAGTTTTCACCTCTTACGGATCATTTTATGAATCTGCATGACGCGTAGATTATGACGGTATGCTCGCTTTATTTTTTCGGTATAGTTTGAAGTCTCGTTTTTAACCGTAAATGTCCGTTTAGCCTGATTTTTTTTATTATCATTTTATTTCGATTTCGACTTTTGAATATTTTTTATTATTTAATCTTTGTGACATGTAGTTTATTTTAATGTGTTCATATTAATTTTTCGGATAAATTTTCTTCCGTTTTTTTTATTGTTTTTAGTCATTTTGGGTCTTTATTTTTTATTCAGAAACGATTCAAAAAAATTATTTTAAATGGAGTTAATTTTAATATTTTTAGTCTTTTTGGTTATTTTTATCATTTAAGGGCTATTTGGTCACAAAAAAATATTATTTACACTGTGCTTGATTCTTATTGGTTGTTAGCAAAAATAACGGATAGATGCAGATTTAATAATTTTGGACGGATCAGATTAAATCTGAAAACAATATTCCTTTTCATTTTCTCTATTTAAAGAATCTTCATTTTCTTTGTAAAAAAAAAACAAAAATAACATCACAGTAAATAGCTCTTCAATTATTCCTCTCTCTCTGCGCATCAGTCCCCAAAACTATCCTCTTCTCTTCACAGTAACTTCATCACAAACCAAATTCCCTTTCATCTTTCTCCATACCACCCCTTTCCCAACTTCTCCTTCATCTTCACACCTTCACCATCTAACATCAATCTTCCACCACTTCAACTGTAACCACAACCTTCATCGCTCACAGCGCCAAACCCCAACCTTCAATCAACATTCTGCTTCATTTCTGCAACATCACCAATCACCCTATAACATCTGCGGCAAACTCCATCATGGTTCCATCACCCTATTCTGTCAAACCGCTAGCGCCAATCCCTCCTTCAATTTATTCACGCTTTGCGTACTCCCTTAACCCTCTATTAAACGAAAACACAAACAAAACAACCACATAAATACCGTGAATCCGCGTTCAAAGACCAACTGCATCCCTCTGTTTGCGAATCTTGCTCCACCGCAACCAAACACCACGCTTATCCTGCCAACCTGGAGTTACCACCAACCTTCTTCCATAGATCGGAGACGTCATCCACTTCCAGGCGTTAGATTGAGGAAAAAAAATGGGTATGCAGGAAAAGAAGAAGCAGAATGTTAGACTGAGGAAGAGAAAACGGGTATGCTGAAAATGGGTTTGTGTTTTATGATTTTCTCTGTTATTATGTTCATTTTTTGTTGTTTTATTTTATTAATAAAAATATAAAAATATGTCCATGTGTCACCTTGTAATTGGGTCGTTAAGGGGTTAAACAATTGATGTAGAGATGCAACAAAGGGACGTTGCATCCATCTGCCATCCCAGTGTGTTTTATTTTTCTATTTCATATTTTATTAGGTTTCAGAGATAAAAAAAATATATAAAAAAAATATTAGTAAATCTTATATTTAGATTTAGTTTAGTATTAATTTAGAATTTTTAATTAGTTTAGATGTATTTTATAACTTTAAAATATTTAGAATCATAATTAATAACTTTAGAATTTTAATTTAATTAGATATAAATTAGTAATGTTAGAACCTTTAATTAGTTTAGGTATATTTTGATAACTTAAAAATTTTAATTTGTTTAGATCTATTTTATAACTTTAGAACTTCCAATTAGTTTAGATACATTTTGATAACTTTAGAATTTTAATCTAATCTTAGAATTTTAATCTTTAATTTAGAATTAATTTAGTTTTGATTTAAGTTAGTAATTTTATTATTAATATAGTTTAGATTAAATTAGTAATTTTATAATGAATTTAATTTATACTTAAACTAGTTTAGATGTAATTTAGCAACTTTAGAATTAATTTAGTTTAGACCTAATTCAGTAATATTAGAGTGTTAATTTATTTTAGATTTAATTTAATAACTTTCGAATTTTTGTTAGTAACTTTAGAGTTTTAATTTAGTTTTAGTTAATAACTTCAAAATTTTATTTAATTTAGTTAGACACCTTAGAATTTAAGTTTAGTTTACTTAGTAACTTTAGAATTTCAAATTAGTTTAGATAATTTTTTTAATTACACTTTTCTTCTATTCATGATTCTTCTTTGTCCATTCATTTAGTTTCTTACAATTTATCTTGTTATCTACCTTGTTCGTTTCTCGTGGATTTTAATTATTTATGATTTCTTACTCGAATATTAGATCTACCTGCTTATGATTAATTCCAAGGGAAATTTTTCAACTCAGCTGACTTCATGTCATCAAATACATCTTCTACAATCGTGCGAATACCCTCATTCATTTTTTGCTTATTTACTATTTTTCCAAACTTAAGATAATTTTCCCAAAAGACTCCATTTTCAAACTCATATCTTTTAAGTCAAAACTTCGACACTAGGTCATCGTACCTTCAAAATCTCGCCAACACCTATTTTTAGCCAAACGAACTATTTTAATCAAACAAACAATTTTAACCAAAAACAGATATTTCAAAAGGTTCCTGCGGAGTACCGCAGACGCATTGGGTGCTAATACCTTCCCATTGTATAACCAACTCCCGAACTCTCGATCTCTTTTAAAAATGCATTGTATTTTCATTACTTTTAAATATTACTTTACATTGCATATTTTAGGGTTTTATTTCGCTCTTTTCCCTTTTCCCTCGGAAATAATAAAGCGCGGTGGCGACTCTTGCTTTTGCGAGTCGAGTTAATTAATAGCTCGATCTCCGATTTTCACCGCTACAATATGTCACACTAACATAGCTATTGCTTAGACTGTGTCGGTGTACCCCACATAGTTTCCACAACGTATTGCTATTTACCTATAATGTTTTCCAAATCCGGGTGGAGGATTCAAACCCAAACAATAGAACCAAAATGTAAAGCAAACAAGTCAAACAAGATAAGCAAATAAATGTGATCTAAACCCTAAGGTAACCCCACTTTTATAATTTTCCCCAGCAGGGTCGCCAGTTCTGTGATACGGTGGGAGAACTGACTTGAGGTTTTGCGTTTTGTCGCAAATGTCGCGATTAGCAAGAGTCGCCACTGACTTTTCTTTTATCCAAAAGGAAAGGTAAAAAAGCACAGGAAAGACCTTTGAGATGTTTTCTTGAGTTCAGGGGGTAGATTATGAAAAGGGAAGGTATTAGCACCCTTTTCATCCATGGTTTTCCATGGGCTCTTAGTTACTTGCTTAGATCACTTGCTTTGCTTTGTTTGAAATGGTGTTTGGTGTGGTTTTGAAAGGCATTTTTAAAAGAGGCCATTGTTTAGGAAATCTTTGTAATGATTCTCGTTCGTAAGAATGTATACAAAGATGTTTGTCTTTTGAAAAATGTTTCAATATTTTGTAAGATGTTTTAAAATGTGTGTGTGTTTGTTTTTAAAAATAGCAAGGATTGTTTGAAAAGGAGCAAGCAACTTAGTAGCTATCTACCTACTCAAATGTCTTTCTTGTGCATTTTTATTCCTTTGATATTGTTGAATTACCATTGATTTGGTGAGCAACCCTATCTTTGGATGTTAACGGGACGGACGTGGGTCATCGTATGACCATGATAGCAATGTTGTCAAGTATCTTAGCATTTTTTGAGGGACCAAGATCATTTGTTTAGGCAACCTTTGAATAGCGTCATCGAGGGACTATGATCTTATATTTATTTTGTTTTGCCAAGATACTTCGCATGCGTAACATGGCCATTTTATTTTAGGCAACCAAGTGGGAGAAACCCTAAGGCTGCTTGTGTGCAAAGTGTGTCATTTTTCATGCTTTTGTCTTGCATTAGGTTTTTTCTATTTGTTTTGTTTTTGTTTTTGTCATGCAAACCCTAATTACTAAACATGGTATATGAAAGCAATAAATTGCGTAAAATAAACTAAGTTATTACAACAATTATTATGGGAGGGGGGATACAAGTTTTGAATGGGGATTTTGCACAAATATAAACCTAAATATATTATTACAACCAAATCGAATATTGCGTGAATTAAATAAATATACAAATATTTAAAATGCAATGCAATGTATTTATGTGAAAAATGTTTTGTGCTTTGTTTTTTGTATGAGAAAATAATTTAATTTAAACCCTAAAAAATAAGGAAAAAATAATATTATTTTTTGAGGGGTGAAACCCTAATTTTTTTTTAATTAAAAGAAAATAATGTTTCCTATTATTATTTTGCACATTTTTTGTATAAGAAAATAATAAATAATATTATATGTAAATATTAAAAATTAAATGTGTATAAAAATAAGTATTTATGAGTATAAATAGTAAAATAAAAATATTAAGTATTTTTAAATATATTATAAGTTATTTAAGAAAATAAAATCTATTTATCATAATAAACTAATTGTTATGCAAAAAATAATATAAAAAAAAATTGCAAAAAAAAAAATAAAGAAATTATTTTTAGGATTTTTATTATTCAGAAAAAATAAATAAAAGCTATAAATATGAAAATATGAAGAAAAAAATATGAAAAATATAACAAATAAGCCAAGGGGGTGTAAAAGTAAGTCAGGGGGTATGAATATCAGAAACAAAAAGCCCAAGGCGCCAAAAAGCCCAGACTTCATCCCTGTCCTCTAGCCAGCTTCCTTGCGCGCGTTTCATGGTCAAATCTGTAACTTGTTAATGCTTGCATAAAAACAAAAACTCATAACATGAAACATGTGGCATTTGAGCTCACGATTCCAACCATATAAATTATGTGACCTAACTTTAAAAGATCAGAGAGAATTTTGGCAGCCCTAATTCGTGACCTAACTTTTTCAGCATTTTCAATCTTCAAATTCTCTCAGCATAGTTAATATAAATGAAAAGTATGCATATGTACAACTTTGTCATGATAAGGGCTACATTTTTTCTTCACAAATCATGGCTTGAAGTTGCCTATTCAGAGAGATAGAGTTTAAGAAATTACCTCCTTCAGCTGGATTTGTGTAGAGCAATGTAGGGACTTTAATGGAGGCCTGGTGATTATTTAAGCTTCCTTGTACTTCCTTCAAGCTATTCCAATGCTTATCTTGCTTTGAGGATGGCTGGAACTCTCTACACAAGTCAAGTTGCAAGCTTCCAAAGTGAAAATGGTGGATGCTGAAACAGGGGTTACAGAACCAGGGTGATGGCTTGGATTGCTTTGGTATGATGTGTATGAGATGTTGGAAGTGATTAAACACAAAATGCACGAGCCAAATGAGAGTTGGCTATGATTTTGCAGAAATTTGTGTATTTGGGCAGTTTTGTGGTGTTCCTGAGTTTTGGATAGTTTTAGGTGTAAGCAAATCATGCCAAGCCTTGTAACAAGTTTGTGAATATGTATAGAAATGATACAAAGGTCAGCTCTTACTAGCTGTACAAGTTCTAGCACCTTTTGGCAACTTTTCTTGTATTTTAAGTAAAGTGACAAGACCAATGCTACATGCCTGTACTTGCTTGCTTTAGAGCTGCAAAGAGCTTGTACCAATTGCTTGAGAGTTGTGTAGATTACCTGTATCAAAGGGACAGGTCCAAGGCTCAAGATTGACAAAGTTGCAAAAGTTGCCCTTTATGAAAATGGCAATGTGAGCTTTATGCCTAAAATGGAATTATCTCTTGTACAAAGCTTCAAAAGCAAAGATAATGCCTTTGTCAACTGAGTTTGCATTTAATTATGGTGTGTAAAGTGAGCTTAGGACATGTAAAGCAAGATACAAACAACATGGATTAGATTTGCAACTTGATGCTATGTGAAAAATGGCTTGAACAAAAGTGAGAAAATGCCAACTTCCCTTCTTCGATTCTCCCTAACCAAAAATGATCTTGGAGAGTTCTTGGACATTTTGGAAAGCTTGCAATATGCTCTATAATCCATATTTGAAATGAAATTTGAGATACCTCTTGAAACTAGGTGAAAAGTTGCCATGAAGTTGGGTCAAAAACCTGCCTAAATTAGGGCAAAATTTCACTAAGTTATTTAGTTCATGGACCTATATTCACAAATTTATATCTTGAGATATAAGCATCTTTAGGGAAAACTTTATGAGGAAAAGTTTTAGATTTCATGGAGGACTACAACTTTCATGTTGGAAACTTTTCTTGAATCAAAATGCATCATGGTGAAAAAGTGGTGAAAAGTTAGGAAAAAATAAGAAAATTTCCATACTTAGAAAAATTCTAAGTTATGAAAATTTTCAAATTCAAAACCGTAATTTTCAAAATTGGTTTTCTTGGTGAACAAGTTTCATATTTTGACATATCTTGATGAATTATGACCCTTGGCACTTGATTTTGACCAAAAAGTCAAAGTTTGACTTTTCAGTGTACAGTTGACTTTTGATCAGTTTACTGCCAAATTCATCTGTCAATCCAATGAACTTGAGATCTTTTGAACCATGTAATTAGGTTAATATGATGCCATTGAATCCTTGAAATCATGCTTGAACCCAATTGGTCATTGGCTAGGTTAAAAATCAGAAATTGCCCTTTCTCAGTCAAAACCTTAATTTTGACCATTTTGCTCTTTTAATGATTTGATCAAATTTCTTGAGGAGTTATGATCCAAACTTGATAAAATGATACATATGAGTCTAAAATGTTGATGTGGATAAAAAATTATGAAGTTTGAATGTAAATTGGCCATGGTTGACTTTTTCCCCAATACAACTAATTTTTAGGTCAATTGTCCAATTGACTGATTAAAAATGTGGTTCAAGGCTTGAAACTTAACATGGGCAATCTTAGGGGTCCAAAATGGTGTATGAAAGTCACATGAAGCATTGATGATCCAAAAATACTTGTGCAAACTCAAACCCTAATTTTGGGTTATCAGTGTAAGATGAGGTATCTTGAGCTGACCAAACCCTAATCTTGTCTTGAGTCCAAGGAGTCTTGTGAGAAAAATCTTGATAAATGAGAGGGCAAATTTTGGGGTACAACACCTACTATCCAGGCTTTCATATCGAAGTAACCCTACCATACAGGTTCATTCTCAAGCCCTACTATCCAGGCTTTCATCTCGAAGTAACCCTACTACCCAGGTTCCTTCTCACAGCCCTACTAGCCCGGCTTTCATATCAAAGTAACCCTACCATCCAGGTTCCTTCTCACAGCCCTACTATCCAGGCTTTCATATTAAAGTAACCTTACTACCCAGGTTCCTTTTGAAGCCCTACTATCCAGGCTTTCATCTCGAAGTGACCCTACTATCCAAGTTCCTTCTCATAACCTTACTATCCGAGTTCTCCCTCTCTTATCCCCAGACAGCAGTCCACAGCACTGTAAGACCAGGACCTGATCAAACACGATCAATTTCACCTTTCCCCAGTAAGTCGCGGTGTATCCTGTACACTTACCAGATATGCAGTTCACCTCCGAAGTTAATTCCCCAGTAGAGTAACGGACAACTGAAGCTCCTAAAACTTTATTTCTCTCAAGACAGAGACCAACATTCCCCGGCAGATTCCTCCTCAACGACAGCAACAGGGACTCTCGTCAAAGGAATATCTCAGGAAATCCACATTCTTCAAATGGCATCTATAAGCCCATTCCTGATATCACAAATCAAGTGCCACTTCATGCGAGCGCAAATTTCTAGGCACTCTAGTGTTCAATCCTCTTCCACCTTCAGATCACGAAAGGCAGACGAGCCAATCTACATCTTCAGGTTTAAGAAGATTGAATAGGGGCAGCTGTTGTACCCCAAAATTTTCCCTCCGATATTTCTCAACACATGGCAAGTGAGGTCCCCAAATTGCTCAAGAAAGTTTAAGAGTTGACTAGACAAACTCTCTCCTAAGGCAGTATACCTCAAATTAGGGTTTCCATCTTCATCAAGATGTGTGAACCACAAAGGACTCAAATGCTCACCATTGTCCTAATATGTTCTCAAGATCATCCATGTCAATTTTCAAGCCTTACAGAAGAAGTTTGCTTAGTCAATTGCTCAAATGCCTGAAAATCAACTATATTAGGCCAAAAGTCAACTGTGGCCCACATACAGTCGAAATTCAAGATTTTTGGTCAACATCTTCATTTTTAAGTATCATCCATCATTTGATCAAGGTTTGATCATTATTCCTCAAGGATTGCTCACAATTCATCAAAACCCAAAAGTTGCTAAATTAGGGTTTTACAGGAAAAGTCAACTCAACTTTGACCAAGCATAACTTTCTCATACTTTATCAGAAATGAATCATCCAAAGCTCATTTTTAAGAAAATGCAATTTCCTATAATTCATATTCATCTCCCAAGTCCAGAATATGCACTCACAAAAAGATATGAATTTTGACATTATAGGTCCTTTTGAGAAGTCAACAAAAACACCTTTTGGGTCAAAGCTTCATACATGAACATGGAAGACTCATATGAGATGAGACTAAAAGGGTTGTTTAGAGGACATCCTAAGATTTCTAAAAAGTCTAAGAACACCTCTCTAGGGTCAAAATTGAGAGAGTTATGCATTGGCCAAGTTAACCATTTTTGCAAAATTGCCAAAAGTCAAATATGCTCAAATTTGCATTTTTTGCTAAATGGGTCCAACTTTTTATGCTTGCACCTCAATTATAATGTGGTCCACGACTAAAATGTCCACTCACCCATTATGTGCTTCATTTTTCAATTTATTTTTATTTTTCATTAATTAAAAAGTGAATTAAATCAAATAAATGATGAAAATTAATAAAGATGTGATTTGATTTGTTTTTTTGACAGTTTGGCAATCAAGATATGCTGAGTAAACAAGAGAAAATCGAATCAAGGGCAATTGATACAAGAAAGGCATGTTTTGGCTCAAAATAGCAACATATCATATAGCTTGAAAATCAAATCAAATCTTGGATAAATGCCAAGATTCAGTCCAAGTTTGTTAACCTAATTCACTCTAGGTTATATAATAAAGAATTCCAAATCAAAAAATAGGGGTTAGAGGTCGTGAGAGGCATAAAACAAAACTCAAAAATCTTGATAAAAAGTGAGGTTCAGTTTGCAGGTTAGAGGGTGATTCAAAGCGATTTAAGGCCATCAATCTATTCCAGGAGATCCCAGGAAGCTATTCCACCTATCCTCAGGCTTCAAAACACCAGGAATTGTGCCCACCATCAACCACGGTTTGCCCAAAAACGCAATTCTGGTTTCCTTGATTTTGACAGCATTATCTTGTTTTGATTATACATTCTTGTTCATTATCTTGTTTGCAAGCTATTGGCATCATTTAATTGCATTTACAACACATGAATCACAATATGCCATTGCTAGGGTTTCTTTGTTCATTTTAGGGGTTTTCAATGCAGGAAGAATTGGACCTTGAATCGGGTACCATGATGCTCGTGAGGATGAGACGAGTTGATTGGCACCATTACCTTTCATTTATATTTCCTGTACATGATTTTTGAATGTTACAGGTTTATAGTTACGCACAAATGTGCGTAGGTAAAAGTGTTTTACCTAAAGCGACAGGCCAGTGAAGGAGACGATGGCGTGGCAGCATGTGGCTGGCCCGTTTGAATTTTCGCGCGTTTTGGAGGCTTGGCACGTTATTTGCATTATGTTTCATTTGTTTTATAATAATAACAATTGACATTACAGTGCAGATGGTAAAGAAGCTTTCCTTTGATGTACACGTCCTGGGTTCGATCCCAGGCGTGTACATTTTGTTATTTTCTTAACAATTGCAGGCCAATCCAATACATTGCACTATCCAGTGCCTTCCATACACTCTCAACGCCTGGCCACTTGATTCCCAGGTAGCCAGATCCAACGCCTCTCCAATGAAGGACCATGATATACATTCGAGTCAACGTTGCACCAGATCAGGCGTGGTCAACCAGGCTTGGAGTATTTGGGCCAAAAAATCAGATTTGCACCCCCCAACATGCTATTTAACACAGGCCCATTTCCTCCCTTTTTTTTATTTTCTTATTTTTAATTCTTTTAATATTTTCCTTAATCATTTTAATTAACAAAATTAATCACCTTTTTTATAAAATCACAAAATCAAGAATTCACAAAAATTAGAATTAGGTTTTTTTTATCAAATTTAATTTAATGTAATTTAGGGTAACTTTAATTTGTTTTTCACAATTAAAATCAACTTGAAAAAATTGGGTTTAATTCTTGATTTAATTGTTTTCCTTTTGCAAATAAAATAAAAATACAAAAAAAAATAGGTTGTTTAGAATTAATTTATTTATTTTCAAAATTAGCATTAATTAGAACTTAGGATTTTCTTTTAATTTAATTATTCATTATTTTCTCAAATAACAAAATGACAAAAAAATGATTTTTCTTTAATCAATTGCAATTAGGTTTAGTCAAAAGGGTCAAAAACCATAATCGCCTCGCATTTAACTTACCGCGCGCGTGTTAATTATTTTGCCATTATTTTGTAACTGCTCACTGGTTTGTAATAGTTAACTTAGGGTTTTTATTTACTGTTTAAATCCCCGATTTTTGGTTATGTAATTAATCCCCCTCCCCGAAGCCTTGTAATAGCTAGGTTTATTTTCTCGGATTTTTAATTCCCGCAAATACTTAACTATTTAGATGTATGTTTAGGATTGTATGGCAAGAGTGCATGACAAAATTAAAACAGTTAAAAAACCCTAATGTGCAAAGATAATAAACTGAAAATAAATCACTCGCACATATTCACTCTTAGGGTATACTCTCACTTCGGTTGCCTTCGGTAAATGATCATTAAGCATAGGGTGTCTTAGTGGTTGCCCTCCAATCTAAAAAGATCAAAATGTCCCATTCGAATGTTGCCTCGGAAATGTTGCCTCGGAAATGCTGCCTCGAAAAAGATCTTAAGACTCTAGGGTTACTACTAAGGTGTCCTAAAATTGCTTTAGTGACTGTACGCCCCTTTTGAATTGACCCTTACAACTCCAACGATGGTGCTACCTACTCCTTAATAGTGGGATAGCGTTGTCTAAAGGAAACAAGAATAGAAACGATCTTTTTTCGAGTAGATAGATGCTAGTAGGTACTTGCTCAAATCAAAACTTTCACACTTACACGTTTCAAAACAAATTTTCAAAACAACTTCGTCACACTCTTGAGGACTGATACAAGGGTTATCACAAAGTAAAACATTTTCAAAAACAAGCACATAAACACAAGCAGTTTAAAAATGAGCAAGTACCTAAGAGCCTATGGAAAAACATGGATAGAAAGAGTGCTAACACCTTCCCTTTCTATAATCTACCCCCGTACTCAAAATCTCAAAAAAGGATTTTTTCTGTACTTTTTTCCTTTCCGATTGGATGAAATAAAAGTTTGTGGCGACTCTTGCTTACCGCGACATTTTGCAAACAAAAAACGCAAAACGCAAACCAGTATTAAATAATCGGTTCTTCCACCGTATCACACACTCTATAATTAAATGCCTAAACAACTGTTGGAAGCTTCAATATAAGCATTCA
The DNA here is from genome assembly GCA_948472305.1 of Vicia faba. Taxonomy (NCBI): domain Eukaryota; kingdom Viridiplantae; phylum Streptophyta; class Magnoliopsida; order Fabales; family Fabaceae; genus Vicia; species Vicia faba. Next base: position 1,520,455,035 of record OX451736.1, on the reverse strand, counting down.
ATGCATTGCCCATGCTTAATTCCATTTTAGGAAGAAAGTAATCATTCCATTCTAGTAAAGTTTCTTTAATCACAAAATCAGCTTTGTCTTGAGCATTGAACTTGTCCTTTCTGCACAAGCATTCCCTATACAATCAGATCAAGCATGTTTAAAGGTTACAACCACCCTACAAGCTTTGTACTTCACATTGAAACAAGATGTTTCAAGCTTAATTAAAAAACAAGCAAAATCCCATAACTTGTACTTGTGTGATTCTGACCCTCTCAAGCCTCAAAATCTTTTCCATATAGTTATATAAGTTGTTTACAAGCTAACACATGAGGACACAAGCTATCTAACTCACCCAAACTCAGAACTATATCTTGAAACCACCCGGCCAGAACCTGTCATATGGATGTAATGAAACATCAATGAAGTCGCCACCAAACGTCTTTTATCCCGCCGAAAGGGAAAGGTAAACATCGAGAAAACTTGGAAAGGGAGAAATCACGATCTTTCGACCGAGAGATTGGGTAAGGTAGTCTGTTACGCGAGGGGAAGGTATTAGCACCCCACACACCCTTAGTATTCTACGGTATCCACTCTTGTTGTCTAATCTAATGGGTGTGGTCAAAACCTATGTCTATGGCTTAAAACTGAAAAGGGAATGCATGCGAAAGAAAAAGAAAACAATGTAGGGAAAATAAAAGTTGTGCTCGGTTGGGACCTACCCCTTTGCCTACGTATCCCTTTTAAGGAATCAGAGCAGCCGTAGTTCGACTCATATATTTTGGTTGGTTTGTGTTTTTTAGTTAAGGCGACAAAAACAGTCAAGATGGCAAAACATCAAATGAAACAACAAACAAAAGAGATGGTAAAACATCGACTAAATAATAACACAGTAACATGTCAAAGATGGCGAAACATCAAATGATAAAACATCACACATAATAATGACATTGAGAATCAAAGTAGTATAACCAACATGTGCAATGACGAAACATCGGCTTCAAACAAGTTGCGATGGCGAAACATCGTCTAAACGATAACAAAGTCATGGTAAAGATGGTGAGACATCGATAAAATGGATGAAAAAACATCACACCTAACGATGATATTGAGAATTAAAGTGGGATAACAAACATGTGCGATGGCGAAACATCGGCTTCAAACAAATGTGAGATGGCGAAACATTGGCTAAAAGGTAATAAAGTATCATGACAGAGATGGCAAAACATCAATGAATCGGATGACAAAACATCACACCTTAACAATGATATTGAGAATCAAAGTAGGATAACAAACATGTGCGATGGCGAAGCATCGGCTTCAGAAAAATGTGCGATGGCGAAACATCGGCTAAAAGATGACAAGATATCATGGTAAGGATGGTGAAACATCAATAAGACGGATAACAAAATATCACACCTAACAATGATATTGAGAATCAAAGTAGGATAAAAAACATGTGCGATGGCGAAACATCGGCTTCAAACAGATGTGCGATGGCGAAACACCGGATAAACTAAGTTTAAGAACAAAACCAAGAGGCACATAAAAAAAATAAGATTGATTTGTATCTTTTACCTTGAAGAAGGGTTTGAGTTTATTAGAGGTGTTTTATGATTTGCCAAGAAAACAGTTTTTGTTTTAAGATACAAAATGCAAAGGAAGGAAAAACAACTAAGGGAAACTAGCCTAGCATTATCCCTAGTGTTATCATACAATGATTGACCCTAAGGTTAAGGATAAAGGAAAATCCTACCCTATGTTAGCATACATGGATTCCTACCTTAATCAAAATGCCAAAAGAAACTTAATAAAACTATCCTATAGGGAACATGCAATGAGAGTGAAGTCGTGATCTCAATTTCTAAATTAAGTGACTCATCGATCAACAATTAAAGAAACAAAACAATAAACATCCTATAGGGAACATGCACTGAGAGCGAAGTCGTGATCTCAATTTCTAAATTGAGTGACTCATCGATCAACAATTAAAGAAGAAAAACAATAAACATTCTATAGGGAACATGCATTAAGAGCGAAGTCGTGATCTCAATTTCTAAATTGAGTGACTCATCGATCAATAATCAAAGAAACAAACAAACACAACACAAGTATCAAACAAAAAATAGAGGGCCTCCTGACATATATCAGCAACAGAGGTCCCATCATGCAACATTGAACTATACAAAATGAAAATAGAAGAAAGGAAATAGTGCAATACCAAATGGATAACTATCAGTAGCAACTGAACAAGAATAAAAGAAACCCAGAGAACTTCAAGTAAGCTGGCATCAGCAGATAAATCAAGTCAGAAATTACGCCATTAGGATGTAAGCATTGAGAATATCAGATATGAACAGATCCCATGGGAAATGTATAGCATTCATAATCACATGTATATATCCTGCATAGACTATCAAACATGCCAGACACAATATCAATGCCAATATAATAAGTTATGTTCCACAAATAAAGTGAAACACAGTAGCCTCAAGTCAAAAATGGAAAACCTTTCTCAAAGTACCTCGCACATTCAACAGCCAAGTTAGTATTCCATAAATTAAATGATGACTCACATAAGGGATGGATGAAACATGATAGCAATTATCAAAACATTAGATATGATATACAAAAGGAAACAGGCATATGCACAATTTGGTCAGAAATTAGAGGAATATTGCTCCTTTCTATCACCATGTTGAGTTGACAGTTGAATATCAATCAAGGATCATGGGAGCTTGAGGAGAATACAATAAAAGACCATGAAGGTCAGTAGAAAAACACAATTCAATCATGCACAATTAATCCATCACAGCTCACAAGCATAATAGAAGAGGAATCCCACACAATGCATCAAAAGGTTCAATCTTTCAAATATGGGGTATTAAGTGAAATAACTTGAGTTTATATGGATAAACAAAATCAACATGATCATTAGGTGCCCAATTATAGCCCTCACTCAAGTTCATTGGCCATCAAACAAATTGCAACAAGATATGCAACATTAATTGGGTACCTTCACTTCAAAAATACACCAAAAATAGAAAAGGATCTCAATAATTCAAACCAAAAATTTCTTAGCATCTTTGAAGTGTGTATAAGTCAGAAAGCAAGTATTATGTTCATGAATGATTGAGGAGGGGATCAAATGAGGCCCAAAGTTCAAAACTAGTTGGCAAAACTACCAAACTAGACAAGTTTTCAAAATAATTTATGGAAAAATATCAAACCAAGTCAAATAATTCAAGAAAAATGGTTTTCAGATCCTCAATACATCCATGAACCCTAATCAAGACTCAAATTCCATTGAAAATCCAGGGCATAATGGTTTTGAACATGAAACTTGCACAATAAGCAACAAAACCCTAATTTAGATAAGATCAAAATTCAAAAAAATCAGAACCAATATACATCAAACATGACAAAACTCAAAAGGTCAGAATACCTATTTTTCCATATTTTTTTAATCAAAGAAAAGTCAAAAATAAAATCAAATTCAAACAACTAGTCAATTAACAAACAAACCCTAGCCAAATAAAATACAAATCAAACAAACAATTAACAATTAAACTATTATTTAAAGGAAAAAAATGCAAACCCTAGCCAAAAGTCATGAAAAGGTCAAAATAAAATTATATTCAGATTCTATGATTAAAAACAGACTTACATGATTTTTTGGAGGATTTTTGAATTAAAGGAAGTATTAAAATAAAAAATATGAAGCAAAAATTCAAAATAAACTTCTCAAATTAAATTTCTAATCAAAAATAGAAAAAATGCTAAACAAAAATCAGAATCAATTTCTAATTTATTTTTTGAGTCAAAGATAATTTTTGTGGAATTTTTCAAATCAAAGAAATATTAAAACAAAAATAAACAATAAACAAATAATTAAATAATAACACAAATTTTTAAACCAATCAAAACATTTTCAAAAATTATCAAAAAAATGCACAAGGTCAGGAATATTATTTTTAGGTTTCTTGAATTTTTTCATAATTTTTCAACCATTTTTAAGCAAGAAATAAAATTATGAAAATCAATTTAAGAAACAAAATTCAAATGAATTAAAGAAACAAGCCAGCCAACCAGAGGAGGCCATGCAATCATCTTCAACCTCTGGCTAGGGAAAAAATGTGCACATGATCAGATCCATCACCTCATGTTCCAATCAACATAACATGCTCAATTCTACACCATTTTTCAAGAAATTTTGTGCAAATTAAAGCCAACATATTATACTACACATTGCAATTCGAATCACATTAAATAATTAACCATGGATCAAGAACGGATTGCGTGAAAATGACAAAAACTCACTGAGCAGAAAATTTCAGATGCATCATACATGCATATCTCATCAAATCAAAAGCTCTGAAGCTACAGAAACACTTAATGAACTTCAAACAACATGATTATGAACTCAAATCACACAATGCACGGCTAGAAATCAAGATCCAAAGTTAAGAATTCTAGCCTTTGAGGCAAAAACGAATCTACTGTCTCCTTCACTCCAGTTGCGAACCAAGCCTCGATCTACAATCCTTATCACTTGGAGAAAAGAATGCAAGAAGAAACACTCAAAATGCGCAAGTGAATTGAGAGAATCGAAGAAATTTGCAGAACAAGTAGCTATGGAGTTTTCTGAGCTCGGGGATGAAATGAAGCACGAACCTTGTTCAATGAAGCTTGCCTATCAATATATAGAGCATGAAGAGGAGGGTGGGATAGGTTTTTCACAATGAAAACCGTTAGAAAGAATGAATTCCTCTTTTTGCCAAAGTGAAGTGTGCACATGCAGTCCTCAAATCCCTCGTGCGTTTGCTTGCCTTTTACGTGCATTTCAATCCATTTTATCTCAGGAATATATTAGCAAAATAATTAAGGCTCAAATCCTTGTATTAACCAAGTGTTGGTGATTAGGCATTTTCATGCCACTTTTTGCAAAATCACGAGTTGCCCTTGCATTTGCCCATGTGCAGCTCAATCTTTGGCATGATGGGCCTTAGTACATTGTAAATTAGTCATGGTCCAAGTTTGAAGTGAAACAAATGGCCACAAATCAAGTTATCAAGAATTTGCAATTTGCATGGTATGCATGAATTCAATGAAATGCCTCCAAATTCCAAGGTCTATAACTTGCTCATATTTTTGAATTTGGACACAAATGAGTACAATTTGGAAAGGTATTGAAAAGATATATAATCCCTTAGTTTTGAGTTTTTTCAATTGAATTCATTAAGTTTCCCAAAATTGAGCTTGAAATTCACTAATTTTGGAAAATGACCTATAATTTTGTAACTTCCAAGCTTAATAACTCTTAACTCTTTGCCAATTTGGACATGAGACCAAAAGTAGATGAAAGATCATCCTCTTATCTTTCCAAGGATGTTTCATTTGCATTTTTTTGATCAAAGGTGAATAAAATGTGAATTTTTGAAATTAAGTGCTTATTTTCCAAAATTAGAAACTTTTAGGGTTTCTTCAAGAACAAGTTTCAACCCAAACCTCAATCTTTTTGATCCAATGATCAAAATGGACTTGAAATATGAAAAGTACATCCTTGAATTGATGGTTGACCAAAAATTCACTTGGTCAACCTTGACTTTGACTGATTTTGACCAAAATGACCATTTTGCCCCTTTGAATTAATTGATCCACTTCCCTTCAAAGTTGATGATCAAGACTTCAAACATATGATCTTCCAAATATATAGAGGCCATGTGCAAAGTTTCACTTCAAAATTATCAATAAATCTTGATGAAATCCCAAACCCTAGTTTTGGTTAACACCTTAGGAGACTGATGAATCATCTCCAAAATTTCAAATCCTCTGGGCATCTTGACCAATTTCTTGTACAAAGACTTTTCAAATACCAATGAGATGTTGTAGCTTCCAAATCAAGACTCATACATTGATTAATAGCCTTGGTCAAGCAAAACCCTAGTTTGACTGGTGAATCAAAAGAGAGATTCCTCTTATAAACAATCACAAACTTCAATCCTATGATGATCCAAAGAGATGGATGAAATATTCTTGAGATATGCAATACCTTTTGAGCTTGAAAGATCCAGAGGTTTAGATGACAAGATTCTACTTGAGCAACTTGTCAATGCAATCAACCTTCAAAGCTTGAGGAAAACTTGATAACCAAAGTACCTTGATCCCATCACAATGTATGAATGCAATGCAATATGATGTTCATGATGAATCATAAGCCAAAATCAGGAGGGTAAATTTTGGGGTGCAACACCTCCCCCTATTCAAATATATTCAACATGATAAGTAAGAAAAGTGACAACTTTCGAGCGTTCAGAGCTGAAGATAATTGAATACAAAAGAACCCGAAAATTTACACTCTTGAAGAAGAAAGAAAAAAAAGCAGGAAACCCCCGAGACATGCGTCAGAACGAAGCTTGTAACGCAGGTTGAAATAGAACGAAAACAAAGAAGAATACACACAACTAAACTTCTGGACAAATGTGCCAGGGCAAAACTGGGATTCAAACAGAAGAGTTGAGATAAAACTCAAACCGTAGAGTGTATGTGAAACTAAGCTCTGGAAAAGAAAACGTACGCGGGTGAGGAGACGAAACTCTGAGCTCGACCCAAAGCAAAGTGGCTAGAGTGTGTGATTTTAGGAGCACTTGCTAATCTCAACTAAGATAGACAGTATGAAGGAACTGAAAGAATCCCATAACTGAGGAACAAAAGCGAGACAAAACTCGACTCAATAACCAGTTAGACGAAACTAAACTAGATGAGCACCAGGACAAAACTGGATTTCACACACGGGTAACGAGGCGAAACTCGACCCAAAGCAAGAGTGATGAGAGCGCTTGTTTCTCAGAGCACCTACTGGTCTCAGGTCAATGGATAAACAGTGACGAAAACTGATAGAAGGATCCAAGGAACAAAAGAGATTGATTTCAAACTAGGGATGCAGTACGAACACTGCACTCGGTAAACAAACACCGTCAAAAGGTCCAAGGTATGAAAGCAAAAACGAGACGAAACTCGACTCAAAAACTAGTTAGGCAAAACTAAACTAGATGAGCACCAGGACGAAACTAGATTTCATGCGCAAGGCGAGGAGACGAAACTCTGAGCGCAACCCAAAGCAAAGAGATTATGGCGTACACCTAAAAACCTTTTAAAGCGAATATCAGGACGAAACTGGTATTCGAAAGGTGCATCAATAAACATTGGAACGAACCGGAGAGGGTAGTGAAGACTAAACCCGAGAAGATCGCGCCAGGGCGAAATTGAACTATAGTCAAGAGTAGACACTCAAACAAATAAATGATTGACATCAAAAGGATATTGGTGTGAGGGGAAAACTGAGATAAAGAGGACGAAGACCTCGCTGGGGATTTAATCCGAAGTATTTAGCAAATTCACTGGGGATAACAGAAACAATAATGGCTTATGTTCCGATGCATGTTTGAATTCTTTTTATATAGCGCAATGCTCCATATAATGGAAATGCTACGCATTTTGGTAGATGCAATATAATGATGCATGTTTAAAAGTTTCACTGGGGAATGGCCAATTGGGAAGCCAATAACCAAGAAATCAGAATCTAACATGACTTGCAAAAATAAATTGGAAAATCCAAATGAGAGGAGAAAATATAGGGAACCGCTAGAGAGGGACCCTCGAAGAGACGAAACTTCGCGGGGAATAACAACTGAGTAACCAGTAGAAACGGGCCACAAACATTGAGGGGAAGCTGCAAAAATAAATTGCAAACTCCTAGAGAAGATCAGACCGACACTGTAGCTTCTGGAGAAGATTAGACATTGAGAGATAAGATCAAGGCAAGACTGTAATCTCTGGAAAAGACAGCGCGCGACCGTGTTGAGGATGATATCAAGACAACAAACCCGACGTGAGGTGTGAAAACCTTTGTTGGGGGAATAAAGCTCTACTGAGGAGACGGGACTTCACGGGGGAGACAGAACTCTGTTGAAGATTTTTGTTGGAGAGAGAGTTTTCTTGAAATGCAACCATTGGATGGACCATGCAGATAGTCACACAGTATCGACTTACTGGGGGTAAAGGAAATATCTTAACATAAGGATGCCCTAGTCAACAGATCGACTTGGAAATGAGAGGTCACTGTGAGGGATCTCTGTTGGGGATATGCGACATCCTCAAATCCGGAGTCTCAGAATGAAGCCTTTAAAAGAAGATTCTGGGGGTAACAAAACTTCGCTGCGGAAACGAAACTTCACTGGGGATAGGTAAAGTCCTATTCATACATGGGATCTGTCTAAAAGAAGAAAGCCAAACATTCCTTTCCTGACAATCATTAAGCTCTTTACAAGTGTTCAACGTGTAAACTCTTTTTTTATGTTAAACAAATGTTTTGCATGCAGAAAGATGTTTATTTTGGGAATGACAGACCTGATGCGATGATTATTTAAGCCTTGAAATTGAAAACCTTAACAAAGTGTCGCATCTCTGTTGTGAATGAATCACTGGCTAGAGTATAAAAAATTCAAAACTTTTCTTCCCCTTCTCTTTTTTTTATAAATAAAAACGAGTCAATATGCGGGTGATAAGATACCAACATGGATATGTAACACATATTTGGGAGTTTAGGAAACGTTACCCTGTTGTAGTATGCTTTCGAGTTAAACCCTTGTTTCAGTTAGGACTTTTAAAGGTTGTAACGTGGCTTGGTTCGAGGTTTTAGAAAAAAAAATTTCAAGGCTCAAGTTATTTGGTGCCCACCCCCTTCGTGATATTCTCCTGTCCTAAGTTCAGCTGATTTATCACAAGCATTCATCTTTCAAAAGGATTTATAATGGTTGAGCGATCACGACAAGTTCTCCAACATGATTGTCACTTAACATTTGCTGCTTTCGTTTTTTATATTATTATTCCTCTTCTTTTGATGAAAATTTTATTGAGTAATCTTTTTCGGCCTTTTAGGCTCTTCTTTTCCCTAACTTTTGCCTGGACAAAATCTTTTGTATTTCAATTTTAGAAGTCCAGCGGGATGCCCTAACTTTTTCCTAAGCGACTTGCTTTCAAGTTTCGACTTAGCGGGGATTTTTGTTTCTTTCTTATTCATACTTTCCGCTTCGAACAAGTCAATGTGACTTTAGGTCTTTGAACTCTTTCTCTTTTTCTCTCTCTCTCTCTCTCTCTCTCTCTCTCTCTCTCTCTCTCTCTCTCTCTCTCTCTCTCTCTCTCTCTCTTTTTAAGAAAACAAATGCCTCATTCCTTGGTCGGCGATGGATAGCCATTATTGTATTGATTAGATCTCGACCTCAGGACTTTGTGAGGAAATGAACATCGTGACTTAGACATTTTTCTAATCCCATGATGCGAAAGATAAAATGTGGTAATCCTCAGATGGGACATTCCTTCTGAAATTTGAATGCTTGGGCAAATTAGCTGAACATCTACCCTACCCCGGGTTAAAAAAAGGTTTTTTTTAATGGAAAAGAAACTCCTATTTCGAAGGCTCAGAGGGGTTAACGAGGGTCTAACTCCCTTATATCTCCGGTGTTTGGGGATTGAAACAATGCTTGTACATCGTCAACGGGGTTCTACTCAAAAGCAAACCATTACAGTCATCGTTTTTAGCTAAACTCCTTCCTCCAAACTCTTGGCTAAGCAAAAGAATTGGCACAATTGGTATCAAAATGCCCGAAAAATCAATTAAAGAGTGATACAGGATGGATTAAGTAAAATGAAACAATTTTTTCAAGGCAAAAATATTCAACGCATCAAGACTGACATTCAGCTATAAACAAAATCCTATATGCAGACAATGCTAAAACAATCAATCAAGATAACACATGAAAGTGCGGCAAAGAAACGTAAAAAAAGCCATTACGGGGAAGAAATATCTCCAACTAGGTTTGTCGATCTCGCCGGCCTACCATAATCTTGATACTACCCTGACCCATGACCTTTACCAATAACACGGAGCTGTGAAACAAAATGGCAAGGCATCTGCTAGAAAAGTTAAAGAGAAATCCATCAACCAGAGAAACAAACATGCCCCTTGCACATTAGTAGCTGTGTTTGTTATCCTCATTTCGAGCGATCAACTAACCATGACTTAGATTACCATTTCCGTGTAAGGCCCACGAAGTTTATATGCACATGCTTATCAAAAATATTGGACGTTTTTGCAAACAAAATAGTAAAAAGGGAGAAAAGCAACGTATACGTATACTTGAAAGAAGATGTTCTATTGATTTTGAGAAATCAGCCTGTGAAAAAGGCATTTTACATTTGGAAGCAAGTAATTCCAAAATCAAAGAAAACAAGTGTTTACAAATGGCAATGTGAATGTGAATATCCATCAAGTCCCGAATCTGCTATGACTCTTATGACTCTTATATTCCTGCTTTCAGACAGATCATTCTTGGATTAGATTTGAGCTTATGCCAGGTGACGGAACGAAGGAAAGAAACAAAGGATCTCATGCTGAGCGTAGTCATTTTCTTTAAGTCCCTAACTTTTTCCTGAATCGCCCTTTCGGGTTTTCGATTCACCAGGACACCCTCTTTTTTCCTAAACCGCCCTTTCGGATTTTCAATTTAGCGGGTTTTTATTATTTTTATATTTGTTTTATGCAAAGTATTTTTTAACTACGTCAGCATTTACAGGGAGAGGGAAGTACTCTCCATCCATAGTCGTGAGCATCATCGCTCCTCCATAGAAAACTTTTCTGACCACGAAAGGACCTTCATAAGTCGGAACCCACTTGCCCCTGGGATCTCCCTGGGGGAGAATTATCCTTTTTAGCACAAGGTCACCTGGCTTGTAACACTGAGGCCATACCCTCTTATCAAAAGCTTTCCTCATCCTTTGTTGATATACCTGACCATGACATACAGCCGTCAACCTCTTCTCATCAATAAGCTCCAACTGATCCAACCGATTCTGTACCCATTCACTTTCATCTAGCTCAACATCCCTCATGATCCTAAGAGAAGGAATCTCGACTTCTACCGGCAATACTGCTTCTATGCCGTAAACTAATGAAAATGGGGTTGCCCTAGTCGAAGTACGCATAGTGGTGTGATAACCATGCAACGTGAAAGGCAGCATCTCATGCCAATCTTTATAGGTTACCACCATCTTCTGCATGATTTACTTGATATTCTTATTGGCCGCTTCGACAACACCGTTCATCTTTGGTCAGTATGGGGAAGAGTTATGATGCTTAATTTTGAAGGACTCACAAAGCTCTTTCATCATTTTGTTGTTCAAATTAGACCCATTATCGGTAATGATCTTCTCGGGCACTCCGTAGCGACATATGATATTATGCTTAATGAACCGAGTTACCACCTACTTGGTGACATTGGCATAGGATGCAACTTCAACCCATTTTGTAAAATAATCGATGGCAACCAGAATGAAACGGTGCCCGTTGGATGCAGTCGGTTCAATTTTGCCAATCATATCAATTCCCCACATCGCAAATGGCCAAGGGGAAGTCAAGACATTTAAAGGTACTGGTGGCACATGCACTTTATCAGCATAGACTTGACATTTGTGACAAACTCGTGCATGATTATAACAGTCAGTCTCCATGGTGGACCAATAATAACCTGCTCGCATGATCTTTTTAGCCATGGTATGCCCGTTGGAATGGGTCCCAAAATCACCTTCATGTATCTCCTCAATGATTCTAGTTGCTTCTTTCTTGTCAACACATATGAGCAGTAAACCGTCATGATGCCTTCTATACAACACACCGCCACTGAGAAAGAACTTAGCTGAAAATCTTTTCAAGAACTTCTTATCTGTGATGAATGCCTCTTCAGGGTACTCTTGTGTTTCGAGATATTGTTTAATATCATAAAACCAAGGATTACGATCTGATTCCAAACTAGCCTCAAAACAGAAAGTCGGCTCACTCAAACTTCTGATGGTAATGGAAGGTGCCTCATTAGCCCACTTAACCTTGAACATGGAGGACAAAGTTGCTAGTGCATCGGCTAGATTGTTTTCTTCTCTGGGAATGTGCTTAAACATGATCTCTTCAAAGTACAGAATCAGCTTCATAACATGCTCACTATTGTACCCCAAAATTTGCCCTCTCATTTTTCAGGAAATCACCCTGGATTCTCAAATTTTTCTCTTGAATGAATCCAAGCCTTGAAATATCATTTCTTTCCAAGCAAGCCATTTATAAGGGCAAAATGGTCATTTACAAGCTAAAAAGTCAAACTTTGGTTTTTTGATCAAAATCAAAACACAAAAATCATATTTCATCAAGACATGTTGGAATATGAAGTTGGTTTCGTCAAGAAGCTCAAAAGTCAAATTTTACCTTGAAAAGGTTAAATTCTAAATACTTAAAAATTTTCTAAAGTATTTAAGAAAAATGACACTTCAGAACTTCTGAACTAACCTCCAGGCAGGAGAAGTCATAGGTTTCAAACAAGGTTCAGCACATAATATTCAGTCAGAATGTGGCTCTTCAGCAGCTACGCCAACTCAGTCAGAAGTTTTAAATGTGGTTCAGCACATAACCTTCAATCAGAACATGGCTTTTTCAGCAGCTACGCAAGTTCAGTCAGAGTTTGCTAGAGGAAGGAAAAGAAAGCAACGAAGTCTGAAAGCTCCTTCAGAATATGCTGAAATCATAAGGTAAGGAGGTTAGAAGATTGGGGGTTACACTAAAGCGGAATCTCTAAGTCCAGAATTTTCAGAGGCAAATCAAAAGAGCATGCTGGAAAGTCTGGAGAACCCTCAGAATTTGCTGAGGCAGCAGGATACCAAGATCAGAACCTGGGTGCATTATTCCAGACTGTGTTGAAATGGAGATGCTGGCTCAGATTTAAGTAATGATGCAAATCTCATATTACAAGATTTCTTATTCTTGACCAATCTCATCACCATTTAATGCTCATTAATACTCACAACCACTTTTGAGCATTTGTCCAAAGGGTCTCTCCACGTGCAGCATAACAACGCTCTTGTGCAGGTATAGGTATGGGTTCATGCGCTACTTTTTGCTCATGGATGTCACTTTTCCTTAATCCTCGCTTACTAACCCAGCCTAGGCTAAAAGCTGTCAATCATCACAACTTTTTATGAACTTTTCTTCAAAAGTAAGTTAGCATCTAGTGCATGATATTGCCGCCACTTAACGTTTTAAAAACCCACAAAGCTTTGCCTATAAATAGAACACCCCTGTCCATTGAAAAAGCCCGGTCCAAGTTCAGAAAAATTGCTGGAAAGAAACAGAAATTTTTAGCAAGAAAACACATTGAATCTCTGCCCAAAATTCCCAGAGTTTCAAAAAAAACTGTGAACACAACATACCAACCATTAACTTTGAATCTGCTGCTTTCAAACTCCATTTTCTCTCAAAATATTTCTTGACTAAGAAACACTCATACAGTTTTCTGACTCATATATATACCCTTCATCCATCCATTCAAAGAACCTATTCAGAACATCATCAGATTTGAGGTTGACTCCGATCCATAAAACTTTTTCTAGTTGCAAGGTAAGCACTTGCTGACCCTCACCACATTGCTTAAACATCATCAAATTTGCATGCTCAAAAACACAATGTAGATATCATACTTCTGATGTTGTTCATGTTCTGAGGTTTACACGCATTTGTACGCTTAAGTAGGGAACGGTTCAGTTCAGAACTTGCCTCTGATTTTTGGTTCTGGCTTCTGAAAAAAACTATGACACCTGCTGAAACTGTCCTAGGCATGCCTTCTGTTTTGTGGAAAAATAACCAAATTGCAGATGTTCTGACTAGCACGGAGGGAGACCAAGTTCTGACTTTGACGCCTGAACTTCTGGGGCCTACTTTGTCATCAGTAATATCAGAACTTTTGAAAATTACTGTGCGCCCAGCAGGGTCAGAACTTCTGACCCCATACATTTTCACTAACAGGTTTCTGTTTTGCAGCGCACCAGGGTCAAAACTTCTAACCTATACATTTTCACTAACAGGTTGCTATCCTGCAGCAGGCCAGGGTCAGAACTTCTGACTTCCTCTCAGCAGCACGCTGACTCTTTTCCTTTTTCTTTCTTTCTTCCCCTTGTTATTTTCTTTATTTTTCTCACTGGTACTCCCCATTCATAAATTTGTACCCCACCCCCTAAATATTGTAATAGCGTAGGACTTTACATTTCCGCATTTTATCACTTTCAAGTGTAAATGTTAGTGATTAGGATATGTATGGCAAGATAAAATCAATGAAATAGAAAATCCTAATCAAAGATAAAATCATGTATGCAGTCAAACACACTTGCACACAAGCACCCTTAGGGTTACTCCACTTGGTTGCCTTACACAAAAAATGGTCATATTACACATGCGGAGTATCTTGGTAAAACAAACAAAATCAAAAGATCATAGTCCCTCGATGACGCTATTCAAAGTTGCCTTACAAAATGATCTTAGTCCCTCGAAAATACTAAGATACTTTGCAACATTGCTATTCATGGTTATACGATGACTCACGCCCGTCCCGTTAACGTCCAAAGATAGGGTGGCTTACCAAATCAATGGTAAGACAACAATGTCAAAGGAATAAAAAAGGAACAAGAAAGACATTTGAGTAGGCAGATTACTCCTAGTTACTTGATCTATCTTTCAAACAAACATCTTTGCTATTTTTCAAAACAAACACACACACATGAAAAAAAAGTGGGGTTACCTTAGGGCTAGGTCACATTTACTTGCTTACATTGCTTGATTTGTTTTCTTTACATTACGGTTTTTTGTTTGGGTTTGAATCCTCTACCCGAATTTGGGGATACATTATAGGTAAATAGAAATACATTGTGGAAACTGTGTGGGGTATATCAAGATGGTCTAAGCAATAGCTATGTTAGTGTGACATATTTGTGGGTACCGGTATCCCTTGAGTAGTCAAGGAGAATACGGGGCCGCTGAGTGATGTCGCGAAGCACTAACGAACTTTTAGAACCTTTACTTGACCAACTTGGCCTTTAGGGTGTAGTGAGATGACCGGCTTTGGTGCAGTCCGGAGTTGGTAGATACTCGATACTACACTCATTGAGGGTTGGTTTCTTGGGATATTTCGGTCGCCATAAAAGA
Organism: Vicia faba; assembly: GCA_948472305.1. Lineage (NCBI taxonomy): Eukaryota > Viridiplantae > Streptophyta > Magnoliopsida > Fabales > Fabaceae > Vicia > Vicia faba. Next base: position 1,520,439,974 of record OX451736.1, on the reverse strand, counting down.
GGCTTGAGCTGAAATAATGACCAAGGAAACAATCCGGTGATATTAAGCTCCTTAGAACCCGGTTACTATTGACTAGGACAGGTTGAGCCAACTAAACTTCAAGAGGGTACTTACCTATAAAACCCCATGCAAGCCTAAACTAAGAAATTTTTTGTTTTTCTTGTATATGCATACTTGTACATAACATCATGGACATCATGAGCATCATATGCATCACTAACCATTTCAAGGATTTTGGAGATTCATCTTTGTTCTTGTTTTGTAGGATATGGATTCACTACGCAGGAAAACTATCCAAGTCAACCTTGTAAGAATTCCTTCGCAACTTAAAGAGCTAGCTTCAAGGATCCCTGAAAGCTCTCCTTTCACCGAGAGACATCGTCGCGTACTCAACTTGGTCACCTCCAACATGGATGAGGATATGATGAAGGTGCTCTTTCAGTTCTTTGTTTGGCACCATTGCTTCACATTTCCCGACTATCAGCTTGTTCCTACTTTGGAAGAATTCTCTCAACTCTTGAGGATTCCCATTCTCAATCAACTACCTTTCAACGGTACAGAAAGAGACCCAAAGCCAGAAGAGATTGCTCAAACTCTGCACTTGCACTTATCTGATGTCACAACTCATTGGGAAACTAGAAGTGGTGTCAAAGGCTTCTTAGCAAAATTTCTGTTTGAGAAAGCCCAAAGTTGTTGGAATTCCCTAGACTTGCAAGCCTTTGAGGAAATTGTGGCTCTCCTCATCTATAGGATGGTTTTGTTTCCCAATCCTGACCAACTAATAGATGTGAGTGCCGTCAAAATATTCATGTCACGCAACCCGGTGCCTACATTGCTAGGGGATATCCTACACTCTTTCCACACTCGTACAATGAGGAAAAGAGGTGTCCTTATGTGTTACACTCCTCTCCTGGCAAGATGGTTTATTTCTCATCTTCCCCAATTAGTCTTAAAGAACGAGCAAGGATCAAGGTGGTCACAAAGGTTAATGACGCTCAAACATTCAGATATTCATTGGTGTTCCCGATCCAAAGAGAATGTTATCATTGTTGACCGTTGCGGGGAATTCCCTAATGTCCCTCTACTTGGAATTAGGGGAGGCATCACCTGCAACCCATGCTTAGCTCTAAGGCAGTTTGGTTATGCCCGAAGGGATGGCCCGCACGACATGCTGATTCAAGGCTTGGTATTCGACTACGAAAATGACAATCAAGGTCTTCGCCAGAGATTCACCCGAGCATGGAGGACGCTAAACAAGGTGGATATCAAGACTTTGGGACACAAAAACTCCATCCCTTTTGAGCCTTACCTCAAGTGGGTATGAACCCGCGCTCAAAGTCTTATGATGCCTTATCCTTCAATTCCCCCGGTGATCATTGAGCCTGTTAAGGAAGGAGAAGTTCCATACACTATCCTACATCCTGACATGCCCACATATCTGGAAGACCTACAAAGAAATTGGATACAACTCAAAGGAGAGAGAGATACTTTTGAAGCCCAATTCTATGCAAGCGAGAAGAAGGTTTTGGAACTTACTAGGCTACTTCATGAGGAGCAGACTCTAAATGCGTACATAGCACCAAAGAGGATGCGCACTACCTTTTTATCTTAGAGTTTTATATTATTTTTCCCAAGGGGTATTGATGTGGTCAAACTCTATCTTATTAATATAACGTGTGTTTCTTTTTGTCTAAAACAAACTTGAATATTTTAAAATCCTTGAGAATATTACATATGCACATATCATTCATCATGACATAAACATGTCTTTTGCAACAAGATTACTCATCTCTTTACTGTTTATTTCAGTAAGATGGATCTCGAACAGACAGTCAAAGATCTTCAAGTTCAAAACACGCAGTTTCAACAATTACTCACAACCCTGTCCAAAGGACAAGAGGAATTAAAGACTCTGTTGGCCAAAGAGAAGAAGAAGAAAGAGAAGAAACCAACCGGTGTTGTGATTATGGGGAGAAGGTCTCAAGGACAGACTAGAAGAACCTTAGATTTTGCAACAACATCTGATGAAAGAGAAGGAAACAGCGGTTCCGTCAGAATCTGAAGAGGAGGAAGAAGAGGAAGACTACTTCGAGGAACAGTATCTGCCAGCTGATGATAATTACAGACATCTTAAAGAGCGTCTGAATGCTATGGAAAAACAGAGGATACCAGGTCTAGACTTTGAAGAATTGGGACTTGTGTCGGGAATTGTGATCCCACCGAAGTTCAAAGTGCCATTGTTTGCAAAGTATGATGGGGTGTCATGTCCTAGGATGCACCTCCGATCATATGTGAGAAAGATCCAGCCGCACTCCGCCGATAAAGATCTATGGGTGCATTTTTTCCAAGATAGCCTATCTGGAACACAACTCGATTGGTTTTACCAATTGGAAAGGGCCGACGTCCTCAACTGGGAATATCTTGTCGCAGCTTTCTATAAGCAATACCAGTATAATGCAGATTTGGCGCCTACCCGTACTCAACTTCAGAGTATGGCTATGGTTTCCAATGAAGGTTTCAAGGATTACGCACAAATGGAGAGATCTAGCTGGGAGAGTACGAACCCCTCTGTCCGAAAGGGGATTAGTGGACATGTTCTTAGGCACTCTATCGAGCCCTTTCTTCAACCATCTGATTGGAAGCTCATCTCCTGAATTTACTTAATTAATACTAACCGGAGAGAGGGTGGAAGCTGGCATAAAAAGTGGAAAGATTCAGAAGGATTCATCAGCCTCTACAGCTGTGAGAAAGCCTTTTACTGGGAAGAAGGAGGTATCTGTTGTTTACCCACAAAGGAACTAAAGGAAAGTTGAACGCCGACCAATGGTGGGAGCTATTATGATCCCAAAGCCTACATCTGATCAACCAAGAGGTAACCAACCAAGGGTGGAAAGGCCAATCCGGAAATTCACCAAAATCAATATGACTCTAGCCCAGGTTTTACCACATCTTCTGAAATCTAATTTGACAACTCTGAAGGAAGCTCCAAAGAACCCCAACATTGCGTCTCCTTATTATCACCTAAATGCCCGTTGTACATATCATTCCGAAAGTCCAGGTCATGACACCAACAACTGTTGGGCCCTGAAAAACAAGATTCAAGATCTTATAGATGCAAAAGAGATTGAGTTTGATGAACCCGAGAAACCAAACGTCATTTCTGCTCCCATGCCTAGACATGGTCACAACACCAATTCTATCAAGGAAGATTTGTTTGTTACTACAGTTGATAAAATCTTGACTCCGCTCCCAATCATTAAGATAAACTTGTTGAAAGCTGGTGTATTCCCGGGTTATAATGAAGACTGCTATCTTTGCTTATCCTCACCAACTGTTTGCCCTCTATTGAAGACATGCATTCAACGCTTGATAGACAACCAAGAGATTCTGTTTGAAAGTACTCATGTTTCACCTGTTCCTGTTGAAGACGTTTCAATCATAACCATCTCCTCTGATCCTTCCAGGGTCCCTAAAAGACCCGTTAGGATTACATCGGTTCCAAAAACTACTCCTCTTATAATCACAATGCCCGGGCCGGTCCCATATGAATCAGACAAAACAGTACCGTGGAATTACGGTGGAGACATCTACTACCATGGTATCAAGCAAGATGGGTTGGCCGCCAAAGGGATGAGCTCCGAAGAAGAAGACTCTGACATTAGCAATATTGCCAGAACCAGTAAGATTACCCGTAGCGGAAGAATATTCTCTCCAGAAATTTCCCCTCCAAAGGCAGTTTTTGGACCCGTGGTTATTCCAAAGGTTACCTCCGTACGAATAATCATATCTGCAAGTACTTCTAATGACAAAGACGACACATCCCCTGCTGTTATCCCTACCAACACTCTAACTGCTGAAATTCGAGGAAAAAGTATTCAAGAAGAGCCTGTCCAGAAGAAGGCTCAACCACTGATTATCCCCGAAGCCTCCAAGAAGGAAATGGAGGAGATCTTTAGAATAATAAAGAAGAGCGACTATGACGTAGTTGAACAGTTGGGGCAAACTCCCTCCAAAATCTCCATGTTGGCATTGTTGTTGTGTTCTGAGGCACATGTGAAAGCTCTGGTGAAGTTTCTGAAGACAGCCCATGTGCCTCAAGAGACGTCTACTGACCAATTTCAAGATTGTGTGGCCATCTTAACAGTTGATAACGGCCTAGGCTTTTCTGATGCTGATTTGACACCAAGGGGGAGAAAGCACAACGAGGCATTGCATGTCTCTGTGGAATGTAGAGGAATAACTCTGGCCCATGTCTTGGTGGACACTGGCTCATCTTTGAATGTTTTACCGAAGAAAGCTCTCGACAGATTGGACTGCGAAGGACTGACGTTAAAACCCAGTAACATAGTCGTGAGAGCATTTGATGGCTCTAAAAGGATGGTCCATGGGGAGGTGGACATCCTCATAAAGGTTGGGACTCGGACTTTCAACTCAACCTTTTATGTAATGGACATCAGCCCCTCTTACTCATGTCTTCTAGGACGACCGTGGATCCATAATGTCGGTGATGTCACCTCTACACTACACCAGATGCTAAAATATTCTGTCCAGGGAAAGATTATCACAGTCCAGGGAGAGGAAGAGTATATGATTAGCCACCTCAATTCGTTCCGGTATGTGGAATTGGATGGAGAGTTCATATAAACTCCTTTTCAACATTTCAAAGAGGTTCCCCAAGAGGTAGCAGTGACCAAGACTGCATCCCATATTCCCAAGATCACAAAATCTCCGCTCCGGATGTCATCTCTAAAGGACGCCAAAGCAGTAGTAGAGGAGGGTGGATGCACCATCTGGAGGCAACTTTCGGACATTCCGTATAAATCTGACAAGTTTGGCTTAGGGTTTACTTCAAGTGCTCAGAAGGTTGTGCGTTGTGCCCGTGCTGGAGGGCCACCTTTGAGGATTAGCAACCGAGAGGTCAATACAGTGGAAGATGGTGAAGAGGAATGCAACTTGGAGGATTGGATATTTCCTACTTTCAACGGAGGACTTCGCAATTGGGAAGCCAGAGACTTTGTCTCAATAACTTTCATCCCTCAGTAATTTATCTTCTATATTTCTATTGGACTTGTAATATTCACAAGCAATTCACACATTTAAAACTCTGTGTCTTGCCCGAGGCACAATGGTCCATTTGTAAGGGTTTTTATTTCATCTTCATATGACATTCAATGAATCATGGACGTTTTTCACATACAAACTTTTTATGCTCATTGTTTTTCTTTTACATTTTATTGTTTAAAGATGGTTATACCCTTACACGCACCCATACTCACAAATGCAGGTACCCCGCCATTCCTAATCCCATGGGTAACGATACTGCTATGGCCTTTAGTGACTCTGAAGATCTAATCTACCAAGCCGAAGACGAATGTGAGAAATATTGTGAAGTACCAGGGGAACTGGCCAGACTACTACAACAAGAGGAAAGAGCTATTCAGCCTCATGAGGAACCGGTGGATACAATCAACTTGGGTACCGAGGAGGATAAAAAAGAAGTCAAGGTGGGTGCCAATCTGGAGCCTAGTGTCAAGGAGCATCTGATTCAACTATTGCATGATTATGTTGAGATCTTTGCTTGGTCGTATGAAGACATGCCAGGACATGATACAGACATCGTGGTACATCGTCTACAAACAAGAGAAGATTGTCCCCCAGTAAAACAAAAAGTCCGCCGCATGAAACCTGACATGTTAGAGAAGATCAAAGCGGAAGTCATGAAACAATTCAATGCTGGATTCTTGGCCGTCACTTCCTATCCTCAATGGGTTGCCAACATTGTTCTCGTGCCTAAAAAGGACGGAAAAGTACGAATGTGTGTAGACTATAGAGACTTGAATAGGGCCAGCCCTAAAGATGATTTTCCACTTCCCCACATAGATATCCTGGTTGACAATACGGCCCAGCACAAAGTGTTTTCCTTCATGGACGGATTCTCAGGTTACAACCAAATCAAAATGGCACCTGAGGACATGGAGAAAACTACATTTGTCACACAGTGGGGCACATTCTGCTACAAAGTGATTCCATTCAGACTGAAGAATGCTGGGGCAACCTATCAGTGTGCCATGATAGCTTTGTTTCATGCCATGATACATCGTGAAATAGAGGTCTACGTAGATGTTATGATAGCCCGATCACAAACATAAGAAGAGCACTTGGATCACTTGCAAAAGTTGTTTGAAAGGTTGAAGAAGTATAAACTAAGGTTGAACCCAAACAAGTGCACATTCGGAGTATGATCCGATAAACTTTTAGGTTTTGTCGTCAGTAACAAAGGCATTGAGGTCGATCCCACCAAAGTTAAAGCAATATAGGAAATGCCTGCTCCTCGTATTGAGAAGGAAGTTAGAGGTTTCTTGGGACGCCTGAACTATATTGCCAGATTCATTTCTCACCTAACCGCTACTTGTGAGTCAATCTTCAAACTATTGAAGAAAGATCAAGTAGTCAAATGGAATGATGAATGCCAGACTGCTTTCGACAAAATCAAAGAATATTTACAAGAGCCTCATATTTTGATGCCACCAGTCGAGGGAAGACCACTGGTCATGTATCTGACTGTTTTAGAAAACTCAATGGGGTGTGTATTGGGGCAGCATGACGAGTCTGGCCGAAAAGAGCACGTTATTTACTACGTGAGCAAAAAGTTTATCGACTATGAAACCAGATATTCACTGCTCGAGAAAACTTGCTGCACTCTGGCATGGGCTGCTCACCGGCTAAGACAATATATGCTGACTCATACTACTTTGTTGATATCTAAGATGGATCCGATAAAATACATCTTCGAGAAGCCTGCTCTGTCTGGGAGGATAGCTAGATGGCAGATGATCCTAACAGAATATGACATACAGTATACTACCCAGAAAGCTATAAAGGGCAGTGTGCTAGCTGATCATCTTGCTCATCAGGATATAGAAGATTATCAGTCCATGAAGTTTGAATTCCCAGATGAAGACATCATGACATTAGACAACTGTGAAGAAATCAGACCATATGACAGACCTAAACAAGGATCCCGATGGACCCTGTTCTTTGATGGGGCATCCAATGCACTTGGTAATGGTATCGGCACTGTACTCATATCTCCGGAGGGGTGTCATACTCCCTTTACTGCCAGACTTTGCTTCAACTGTACGAACAACATGGTGAAATACGAAGCATGCATCTTGGGTCTCAAGGCTGCCATAGACTTGGGAATCAAATCTTTAGATGTATTTGGAGATTCAGCTTTGGTCATCAGTCAGATCAAAGGGGAATGGGACACTAAACACCCAAACCTTATCCCTTACAAAGAACATGTTTTGACATTACTACCACATTTTGAGGAGATTACCTTCGAACATTTTCCGCGAGAAGAAAATCAGCTAGCAGACGCCCTAGCCACAATGTCATCTATGTTTAAACTTAATTGGGATAACGAGGCTCCCCAGATCACCATCGAACGAATGGATGAGCCAGCACACTGTCACGAGATTAACACTGAAGAGGTAGTGGACCAGCCTTGGTTTCATGAAGTCAAAAGCTATCTCGAGGCTCAAGAATATCCAGAAGGAGCTTCAATCAATGATAAGAATTTCTTAAGGAGATTCTTTGCTAAGTTCTTCTTGAGTAATGGCATCTTGTACAAACGCAATCATGACTCTGTTTTGCTTCGGTGCGTGGATAAGGTTGAAGCTGAAAAGATCATGGCTGAATTACATGAAGGTACTTTTGGCACTCACCCCAGTGGGCATACAATGGCGAAGAAAATCCTACAGGAAGGCTATTATTGGTCTACCATGGAAGCAGATTGCTATCAACACTCTCGAACATGTCATAAGTGTCAAATTTATGCTAATAAGGTGCACGTACCTCCAGTTCCTCTGAATGTCTTGACAGCTCATTGGCCCTTTGCTATGTGGGGAATTGATATGATTTGGGAGATCAAGCCTACAGCCTCCAATGGACACCGCTTCATCCTAGTGGCCATTGACTATTTTACAAAGTGAGTCAAAGCAGCTTCCTTCGCTTCCGTTACTAAGAATGTTGTTGCCCGCTTCATCAAGCAAAATCTCATTTGCAGGTACGGTATCCCAGAAAGGATCGTCACTGACAATTGTATAAATCTCAACAACACTATGATCACCGCCTTGTGTGAGCAATTCAAGATTCAGCATCACAATTCTTCCCCCTATCGGCCAAAGATGAATGGTGTTGTCGAAGCTGCGAATAAGAACATTAAAAAAATCATACAAAAGATGACAGTTACATACAGAGACTGGCATGAGATGCTACCATTCGCTCTCCACGGGTACCGTACCACGGCCCGCACATAAACTGGGGCAACACCCTATTCTTTGGTATATGTCATGGAAGCTGTCTTGCCTATTGAGGTTCAAATCCCCTCTTTGAGGGTTATGAAGGATGCAGGTTTGAATGAAGACGATTGGATCCAGACTCGACTTGATCAACTGAACTTAATCGACAAAAAGAGACTTACTGTTGTTTTCCATGGTCAAATGTATCAAAAACGGATGATCAAGGCTTTCAACAAGAAAGTCAGGCGTCAAGTATATCAAGTTGGGGATCTAGTGATCAAACGTATCATCTTGCCACAAAGTGATCCCAAGGGCAAATGGACTCTTACCTATGAAGGGCCATTTGTAATCAAAAATATTTTCTCCGGTGGGGCAATGATTTTGACCACCATGGACGGCAACGACCTGCCACACCCTGCAAACGCGGACATAGTCAAAAGATACTACGCATAAGAGACCCGCTAGGTTGACACACCTAGGCAAAACAATGGCATCCCGGCGAACCAAAAAGGTTCGGGCAGAAATTAGGGATAAAATAAAAAATTTGTACACCTGGCAAGTTGAAAACCCGAAAGGGCGACTTGGACAAAAAAGGGTTTCCCGGTAGACTGAAAACCTGAAAGGGTGGTCTAGGCAAAAGTTAGGGAATTAAAGTGTATGACTATGTCCCATCGGATCACTTAACGGACAATATTTGACTTCCACTGACAAACTCGTAGCTTCTAATCAATTCAATCATCTTCGGACGAAGCAACATGTAGACAAGATATTTGGAGATATGAAGGATATAGCAGAATAGGAACCCCATGGGATTATTACACATGGCTATCTTTCTTTGTATAAATTTTTCTTGTTTTTTATGGCACCATTCTCTTACTAGAATGTTTGTCTCCCTTGTACAAAATACTTACTCAAAGTCAATACAAAGATATCTCTTTGAAAGTACAAAAAATTATTTGTCTTTTCTTTACAATCGTGTTTTGTTTGCAAAAACGTCCAATGATTCATTGATGAGCATATGCATTTGAACATAATCGTTATTTACAAATAAACAAAATGAGAAAGACTATTACTGATAGGTTGAAAAGACAAGAAAACGTACCTAGACCACTCCATATTCCCCACAAAGCTTTCAATAACTCCCCAGCGGAACAAAACTCCCAGCTAATCCCCAGCGGAACAAATTTCAAACTATTAATTCCTAGAAGAAATCATCAAATTTCTAAAAACTCTTCAAGCAGATCTTACAAGCAGTATGTGGCGTTGCCCTCGCAACATAATTTACTTCTCTCGACAAAAGTTCATCAATACTTCAGCTTCAAGACATTTAATACTCACATATCCCCAGCAGCATTCAAGGATTTATTTTCCTCAATTAAACAGCAATACAACAAATCAACTTACATGCGCATACATTACATCCACATACCATAAAGCAACTACATTGCATCATACATTTCATGCAATATAACTTTGTTTCAGCTCACGTTTTACCCTTTTCAGGATAAGGTTAACAGCTACCACTAACAATATGCAAACTTTTGATACAGTTCAGATACACTCTAGACACGGTAGCCATTCTGATACTCATTCAGATTCAACTTTTGATACAGTTCAGATACACTCTAGACACGGTAGCCATTCTGATACTCATTCAGATTCAACTTTTGATACAGTCCAGATACGCTCCAGACACGGAAGCCATTCTGATACTCATTCAGATTTTAACTTTTGATACAGTTCAGTTACGCTCCAGACACGGAAGCCATTCTGATACTCATTCAGATTCAACTTTTGATACAGTCCAGATACGCTCCAGACACGGAAGCCATTCTGATACTCATTCAGATTTCAAATTTTGATACAGTTCAGATACGCTCCAGACACAGAAGCCATTCTGATACTCATTCAGATTTCAATTGTTGATACAGTTCAGATACGCTCCAGACACGGAAGCCATTCTGATACTTATTCAGATTTCAACTTTTGATACAGTTCAGATACGCTCCAGACATGGAAACCATTTTGATACTCATTCAGATTCAACTTTTGATACAGTCCAGATACGCTCCAGACATGGAAGCCATTCTGATACTCATTCAGATTTAACTTTTGATACAGTCTAGATACACTCCAGACACGGAAGTCATTCTGATACTCATTCAGATTCAACTTTTGATACAGTTCAGATACGCTCCAGACACGGAAGCCATTCTGAAACTCATTCAGATTTCAACTTTTGATACAGTTCAGATACGCTCCAGAAACGGAAGCCATTCTGATACTCATTCAGATTCAACTTTTGATACAGTCCAGATACGCTCCAGACACGGAAGCCATTCTGATACTCATTCAGATTTCAACTTTTGATATAGTTCAGATAGGCTCCAGACCCGGAATCCATGATGATACTCATTCATACTCAATACGGATAGGCTCTAGACACGGACACCATTCTGATGTTCAAACTTGCAGATTACATCTCAACAAGCACTCTTGGATGGCATCTATAAGCCCATCTCCAACAGGATTTTATCACCTCTCCAAATGGCATCTTTAAGCCCATTCCTCCTATCACCACCGAGTGCAAATTTCTGGGCACTCTAATGTCCAATCATCTTCCACCTTCGAGTCGCGAATGGCAAATCTCGCCAATCTAACTCTTCAGGTTAAAAAAGATTGAACAGGGGCAGCTATTGTACCCCAAAATTTGCCCTCTCATTTTTCAGGAAATCACCATGGATTCTCAAATTTTTCTCTTGAACGAATCCAAGCCTTGGAATATCATTTCTTTCCAAGCAAGCCATTTATAAGGGCAAAATGGTCATTTACAAGCTAAAAAGTCAAACTTTGGTTTTTTGATCAAAATCAAAACACAAAAATCATATTTCATCAAGACATGTTGGAATATGAAGTTGGTTTCGTCAAGAAGCTCAAAAGTCAAATTTTACCTTGAAAAAGTTAAATTCTAAATACTTAGAATTTTTCTAAAGTATTTAAGAAAAATGACACTTCAGAACTTCTGAACTAACCTCCAGGCAGGAGAAGTCAGAGGTTGCAAACATGGTTCAGCATATAACATTCAGTCAGAATGTGGCTCTTCAGCAGCTACGCCAACTCAGTCAGAAGTTGTAAACGTGGTTCAACACATAACCTTCAATCAGAACATGGCTTTTTCAGCAGCTACGCAAGTTCAGTCAGAGTTTGCTAGAGGAAGGAAAAGAAAGTAACGAAGTCTGAAAGCTCCTTCAGAACATGCTGGAATCAGAAGGTAAGGGGGTTAGAAGATTGGGTATTACACTGAAGCAGAATCTCTAAGTCCATAGTTTTCAGAGGCAAATCAAAAGAGCATGCTGGAAAGTATGTTAAACCCTCAGAATTTGCTGACGCAGCAGGATACCAAGATCAGAACTTGGGTGCATTGTTCCAGACTGCGTTGAAATGGAGCTGCTGGCTCAGATTTAAATAATGATGCAAATCTCATATTACAAAATTTCTTATTCTTGACCAATCTCATCACCATTTAATGCTCATTAATGCTCAAAACCACTTTTGAGCATTTGTCCAAAGGGTCTCTCAACGTGCAGCATAACAACGCTCTTGTGCAGGTTTAGGTATGGGTTCATGCGCTACTTTTCGCTCATGGATGTCACTTTTCCGTAATCCTCGCTTACTAACCCAGCCTAGGCTAAAAGCTGTCAATCATCACAACTTTTCATGAACTTTTCTTCAAAAGTAAGTCATCATCTAGTGCATGATATTGGCACCACTTGACGTTTTAAAAAACCATAAAGCTTTGCCTATAAATAGAACACCCTTTTCCATTGAAAAAGCCCAGTCCAAGTTCAGGAAAATTGTTGGAAAGAAACAGAAATTTTTAGCAAGAAAACACCTTGAATCTCTGCCCAAAATTCCCAGAGTTTCAAAAAAAACTGTGAACACAGCATACCAACCATTAACATTGAATCTCCTGCATTCAAACTCCATTTGCTCTCAAAATATTTCTTGACTAAGAAACACTCATACAGTTTTCTGACTCATATATATACCCTCCATCCATCCATTCAAAGAACCTATTCAGAACATCATCAGATTCGAGGCTGACTCCGGTCCACAAAACTTTTTCTAGCTGCAAGGTAAGCACTTGTTGACCCTCACCACATTGCTTAAACATCATCAAATTTGCATGCTCAAAAACATAATGTAGATATCATACTTCTGATGTTGTTCATGTTCTGAGGTTTACACGCATTTGTACGCTTAAGTAGGGAACAGTTCAGTTCAGAACTTGCCTCTGATTTTTGGTTCTGGCTTCTGAAAAACACTATGACACCTGCTAAAAATGTCCTAGGCATGCCTTCTGTTTTGTGGAAAAATAACCAAATTGCAGATGTTCTGACTAGCACGGAGGGAGACCAAGTTCTGACTTTGACGCCAGAACTTCTGGGGCCTGTTTTGTCATCAGTAATATCAGAACTTCTGAAAATTACTGTGCACCCAGCAGGGTCAGAACTTCTGACCCCATACATTTTCACTAACAGGTTTCTGTTTTGCAGCGCACCAGGGTCAAAACTTCTAACCTATACATTTTCACTAACAGGTTGCTATCCTGCAGCAGGCCAGGGTCAGAACTTCTGACTTCCTCTCAGCAGCACGCTGACTCTTTTCCTTTTTCTTTCTTTCTTCCCCTTGTTATTTTCTTTATTTTTCTCGCTGGTACTCCCCATTCATAAATTTGTACCCCACCCCCTAAATATTGTAATAGCGTAGGACTTTACATTTCCGCATTTTATCGCTTTCAAGTGTAAATGTTAGTGATTAGGATATGTATGGCAAGATAAAATCAATGAAATAGAAAATCCTAATCAAAGATAAAATCATGTATGCAATCAAACACACTTGCACACAAGCACCCTTAGGGCTACTTCACTTGGTTGCCTTACACAAAAAATGGTCATATTACGCATGCGAAGTATCTTGGTAAAACAAACAAAATCAAAAGATCATAGTCCCTCGATGACGCTATTCAAAGTTGCCTTACAAAATGATCTTAGTCCCTCGAAAATACTAAGATACTTTGTAACATTGCTAATCATAGTTATACGATTTCCACGCCCGTCCCGTTAACGTCCATAGATAGGGTGGCTTACCAAATCAATGGTAAGACAACAATGTCAAAGGAATAAAAAATGAACAAGAAAGACATTTGAGTAGGCAGATTACTCCTAGTTACTTGCTCTATCTTTCAAACAAACATCCTTGTTATTTTTCAAAACAAACACACACACATTTCCAAACAACTTACAAACATTGAAAACATTTTCAAAAAGACAAACATCTTTGTATACATTCTTACGAATGAGAATCATTACAAAGATTGCCTAAACAATGGCCTCTTTTACAAAATACTTTCAAAACCACACAAAGCACCATTTCAAACAAAAGCAAGTGATCTAGCAAGTAACTAAGAGCCCATGGAAAACCATGGATGAAAGGGGTGCTAATACATTCCCTTTTCATAATCTACCCCCCGAACTCAAAAATATCTCAAAAAGGTCTTTCCTATGTTTTTCCACCTTTTCTTTTGGATAAAAGAAAAGTCGATGGCGACTCTTGCTAAACCGCAACATTTGCGATAAAACGAAAAACCTCAAGTCAGTTCTCCCACCGCACCACACTCACGATAGGGAATTAGGTTCTGATGGCGAGTCTCCCAATCTCCATTAGTATGGCTGATAACAAGATTGGAATCATCGTAAACTTTCAAAAATTTGATGCGCAGGTCGATTGCCGCTTCAATGCCATAGATGCAAACCTCATATTCGACCATGTTGTTAGTGCAATCAAAACAAATACGAGCCGTGAAAGGAATGTGGTATCCCTCAGGAGAAGTGATAATAGCTCTAACGTCGTTGCCCATGGCATTAGAGGCACCATAAAAAACAAGCGTCTAACGTGATCCCGGCTCGGGTCCTTCGTCTGGGTCTGGCATGTTACAATCCCGAATATACACAATTTCCTCATCTGGAAAATCAAACTTCATCGGTTCATAATTGTGATCGGTGGATCTGGAACTGACTGTTTAACGCTGGTTCGCGAAATGTCGCGGAAGCAAGAGTCGCCACCGTCTTTTATTTTCTCCAAATGGAAAGGACAAAAGCACAGAAAAATTCCTTAAAGAGATTGCTCTCGGTTCGGGAGGTAGATTATAGAAAGGGAAGGTGTTAGCACCCTTTCTATCCATGGTTATCCATGGGCTCTTAGATACTTGCTCATTGTGTTTTCAAAAATGGTTTGTTTGCTTTTCAACTGTGGGTTTTAAAAAGTTTCTTTGAAAATTCCAGTTCGACTCTTGTATCGGTCCTCAAGAGTGTTTGAAAAATTGCTCTCGAAAGCTTTTTGAAAATGTGTTGGTGTGAAAAGTATTTTTGTTTGTTTTTTTTTTAAGAGAGCAAGTATCTACGAGGACCTACCTACCCTAAGGAATTCGTCTGTGTAAATGTCCTTTAAAGTAGTGTCATCCCACCATTGAGAGGTAGGTAGCACCACCGTTGGAGGTGTTCGGGTCAATTCGAGTTTATAGGGACATGGTGATCACCAGAGCAATGGGAAGATACCTTAGAAGCTACCCTCATGCCAGGTTCCCGGATCATGAGGACTTACTAAGACATCCTCTACTCGACGATCACCTTTCGAGGCAAGGCAACAGTGAGGCGTACCCTAGGGGTGGTGTGTGCGATTCGTGTGTCGTTTTCATTTGTATTTGTCTTGTCATGTTATTGGTGTTCTACGCGTTGTTTTTATTTTGGTCCATACATTCTTGCATGCTTTGTTTAACAATTAAAATATTTGCGGGAAAAATAAATCTAAAGCTATTACAAATGGCGCGGGTCCACATCGCCAAAATTAAACCGGACCCGATTTGACAGAAAAATAAATAAAGCAAAGTAAAATAAAGAAATTGAAAAGTGCGAGAAGTAAATGTTACAAAGCTTTGGGAGAGGTACATAATTATTTAAATGAAATAAAATAAATATGCGAAATAAAAGAATTAATAATATGGGCGTTGGACCCTTTTGCAAAAATTAAAGTTAATGAGGAATTAAAATTAAAATTAAAATTAAAAGAAAATGTTTTTGGTATTTTTATGTTTTTTAGGATTTAATATGAAAAAGAGAATTAATTAAAATCAAAATTGAATGCAAACCCTAATTCTAATGGCTTTTAAATTTATTATGAAAGTATTAAAATTTAACCTAAATTAAACCTAAATTATTTATGTACAATTTTAATTATGAAAATAAATAAATAAATAATATTATGGTAAAAAGGAAAATTAAAAGGAATAAAAATTATCAATTAAACCTAGTTCTACATTTTTTTAGATTTTTATGGTGAAAAGGATTAAAATTGCAACCTATTTTAAACTAATTAATTTACAAGCATTTATTTACAAGAAAAATAAAAAAAAAATATATTTATTATGTTTTTTCATCTTTTCTGATTTTTATGAGGTTTTTGTATTTTGTAAAAAATAATTAACTAAATTAAAACAATAAAGAAAATAACATAATAAAATATAAGAAAAAATTGGAAAATTGCAAACCAGGGGGGTGTAGTCCCAAATTAGGAGATGGAATTATGGAAATCCTGGCCCGTTTAGCATGGTCCTTCTGACTTTTTTGCATGACACGTATGGGACTTTTGACTAGGGCTTATGGTACACCTCTGATCGTGGCCTTCTGATTAATTCCCTTGGGCACGTGGACGCTAGATTCGGTGGGTGCATGATAGTCTTTATTACTGAAGCTGCATAGGAATCATTATAGAAAAATAGTATGGAAGTATGGAAGACCTGGGGCTCGAACCCAGGTCATATGCTTTGCCAATAGACTCACTTGCCATCTGTGCCAGTTGCGCGTTGTTAATATATAATAACAATCAAATAATATAAAAGAAAAACAAGGTTAGTGGGAGTCAGCGCGCGAACTTTCAAACCGTCCAACCATTGATGGCCACGAGTTCGTCTTCTTCACTTTTCCTGAAACATAAACAATGAGCAACGGTTTTCTGTGCGTTGCCTAAGACATGCTATTAGAAAATAGCGATTAGGTCATGTGGCCTTATAAATTAGGCGCGAGTATGTTAATCTCTTCGTCCAAGCACGCTCGTTCTAATGATCTAAGTCTCAGCCTCCAATTTTGCCTTATTTCAAAAGCCCTAATTCCAAGGTTGAAGAACCCTAAATATTGACAATGGTAGAATCGTCTGTAGCTTGCAAAAACTCAATCAAACGCATGGGTTAGTTCCAGAATAGCATAAGGAATATGAATCAATAAATGAAATGTCATGAAAATGCATAGATTATAGAACACGATTATGAAATTTTCATGGAATATCTCAGGTTCTGTATACCAATTCCTTGGGCTTTGATGCGTGTTTTTGATTGAGAATCGTTCAGGGGACCTTGAGGAAGCTAATGGAATGCAAGTTAGGCTTTGAATCGCCCCCAAAAGTGGTTTTCAGTTTTGACTTTTTAGAGAAAATTTCAAGTTGTCAATGGCCTTTTTTGAGCTGCTGCGTGGTTCCCTGCATTAGGGTTATGATCAGGCTTATGTACTGAAGGCATTAGGTTAACAAAACTCAATCAAATCTCTTGTAATCATGAATTGAAGATTTGATTTGTTAAGGATATTTTTTCAATCTTTTTCAAGTGTTCTTTGCTCTCAATCATGCCAATCAATCCAATTCTTTCCTAATTATCATATGCACGAAATCTTGATGGCAAAACATGTATAAAAAGATTTGTTAGGGTGAATTAAATATTTTTCATATATTTAAATGATTTAAATGAATTAATATAAATAAAAATTCAAATAAATAAATAAAAAATGAGAAAATACTTCCCTTTGGGCCAAGTGGTCGTGCACATGCTTAGAATGATGAATCATGGAAGAAAAATGGGCCCATTAGCAATTTTAAGTCATTTGCATCAATGTTGACTTTTCAAAATATCCAAAATTTTCCCAACTTCCACAAGGCATAACTTGCTCAATTTTTAAGCTTTCCTCATGTTCTTGGACATTTTGGAAAGGTCTTTGAGTCCTCTAATCAATGTCTTTGGTCCCATGTCATTTTGATTTACCAACCTCAAGTTATGGCCTTTGACTTAAAGTCCCTTTTTGTTGACTTTTGAAAATGACCTATAATGTTGAAATTGATAACTTTTTGTGAGAGCATTTCTTGGACTTGAAGTATGAAGATGAGTTATAGGAAATGTCTTTCTCTTCAAAATGAGATTTGGATGGAATTTTTCTGATTATCCATGTGAAAGTTATGCCCTGGTCAATTTCAGTTGACTTTTTCAGCTGTCCAAATAAGGAAACTTTTTGCATTTTGATGATTTCTGAGCCAAATTTTGAGAATCATGATCAAGCATTGATCAAATGATGTTTGTGGCTTCAAAATGATATGTTGACCAAAAATTTGAACTTTTGACTGCCAAATGACCATTTTGCCCCTACAGTTGACTGTAGTGCAATTAGGGTTTTTGACTGTGCAATTTTGAGCTGAATGCCTTGAAACTTGATATGAGGATGCTTGACCACATTTGTAGGCATATAGGACTTGATTGGACCTTTGAGAACTTCATTTTCTTGATCAGAACACAAACCCTAGTTTTGACTATATAGGAGACTTTTGCACTGTGCAACCCTTGGGGAATTTTGCAGCTTGACTTGGCAATTTCTTGAAGAATATGGGAGGGAAAATTTTGGGGTACAACAGTTGCCCCTGTTCAATCTTCTTAGACCTGAGGATGCAGATTGGCGGACGTGCCTTTCGTAATCCGAGGGTAGAAGATGATTGGACACTAGAGTGCCCAGAAATTTGCGCTCACATGTTAGCAGTGTGATGGGGGAATGGGCTTATAGATGCCATTTGGAGATTGCTGGATAGGATGATGGGCTTATAGATGCCATCTGGATGTTGATCGCGTAAGAGATTCCTTAGCGAGAACCTGCATACCTGCAACAGAAAAGATGAGTACCTGACACGCTGCAGGAGCTGATTTTAGATGTTTGGCATAGATATGTCCTGACTGGTTACAGGAGCTGAGTCTGGAGCTTCAAGCGGCGATGAATGAACCAAAGATGGTTACTGTCTTTGCATGAATGGTAAGAGAACCTTGAGTGACTTTAACTTCAACAACGCTCGTTGAGAAAAATCTTGGGTGTCTTCTACTGGGATAAGAATCAGGGAGATCTTAGGGTCGATCTGACTGAACCAGAGAAGGCCTTTGACTGGGTAAGAATCAGGAAAATCTTAGGGTCGATTTAACTGAACCGGACAAGGTCTTGAAATATCTTCAACTGGATAAGCATCAGGGAGATCTTGGGGTCGATCTGACTGAACCAGAGGAGGCCTTTGACTGGATAAGCATCAGGAAAATCTTAGGGGCGATTTACTGAACCGGTCTAGGTCTTGAAATATCTTCAACTGGATAGGCATCAGGGAGATCTTAGGGTCGATCTGACTGAACCAGAGAAGGCCTTTGACTGGATAAGCATCAGGAAAATCTTAGGGTCGATTTAACTGAACCAGGCTAGGTCTTGGAATATCTTCAACTGGATAAGCATCAGGGAGATCTTAGGGTCGATCTGACTGAACCAGAGAAGGCCTTTGACTGGATAAGCATCAGGAAAATCTTAGGGTCGATTTAACTGAACCGGTCTAGGTCTTGAAATATCTTCAACTGGATAAGCATCAGGGAGATCTTAGGGTCGATCTGACTGAACCAGAGAAGGCCTTTGACTGGATAAGCATCAGGAAAATCTTAGGGTTGATTTAACTGAACCGGTCTAGGTCTTGAAATATGATTGAGAATTTCAACTGCATCTTTCCTGAAAGGTAAAAGTCAGTCATATGCAATGCATGATATGGACCAAGCAATGATGTTCTCAACATAAATGAGATTTGTATGATATGATGCGTCTATGCATGCTATAATGATGTATGTGATGTTTTTATGAACGTGTTTTGCGTCTAGGAAAGTAAATCCTTGACGAGTGCCGGGAAGTCATATCCTGGGCTGATGTTGAAGAATAAGCTTTGCTTCCACTGGGGATGATAACTGCAAGAACACCGGTAGGAGAAGATAACTCCGTTGGGGAATAAACTTGGCGAATGAATAATTCTGCGGGGAGAAAAGATACTCTAGCGACCATGCTGGGAAGCAATACTCTGTGGGAAGAGGGATGCCTTGCTGAGTCTGATAATAGTTTGCTGGGGATAGAAAGACTTTGTCGACGACGCTCTTTCCGTGGCTTTTGGCTGAGGATAACCCAGTTATATCCTGCGGAGGAAATAACTCTTTGAATAAAGCCGGACGACGCGTTCGTGCTCTGCGAGGGATAAGCTTCCAGAATTTACTGGGGATAAGCTTACTGCCTGGGGATATGAATTCCAACTTTCCTGGGGAAACTGGATTGGACTCTCCTGGGGGAAGTTTTGGACTGTAATTTTGCAAGTTGAAAGGGGGAACCTATGTAGGGTTGCATGCTGATGAGTTTGTGTAAAACTGTATCTGAAATGGAGAAGGAACCTGGGTAGGGTTACTTTGATGATGAGTTCGTGTAAAACTTCGTTTTTTGGAAAGGGAGAACCTGTGTAGGGTTTCTGGGTGACGAGTCCATGTAAAACTGCATCTTGAAGAGAGAGAACCGGTGTAGGGTTGCTGCAGGATGAGTTCGTGTAAAACTTCTTGACGAACCGAGGTAAGGTCATCTTGAGATAGGTCCATGTGAGACTTCTGGAGGAACCGGGGTTAGGTTACTTGGATAAGTTTGTGTAAAAACTTCTTGATGAACCGGGGTTAGGTCATCTTGAGATAGGTCCATGTAAGACTCCTGGAGGAACCGGGGTTAGGTTACTCGGATAAGTTTGTGTAAAAACTTCTTGATGAACCGGGGTTAGGTCATCTTGAGATAGGTCCATGTAAGACTTCTGGAGGAACCGGGGTTAGGTTACTCGGTTAAGTTTGTGTAAAAACTTCTTGATGAACCGGGGTTAGGTCATCTTGAGATAGGTCCATGTAAGACTTCTGGAGGAAACCGGGGTTAGGTTACTCGGATAAGTTTGTGTAAAAACTTCTTCTGAAAATTGAGAAGGAACCGGTGTTGGGTTGCATGATTTTGATTAAGTGGATGATTGTCCTGTTTGGTTTCGGATGTTAACCCACGATCTGGAATTTTTAAAGGTAGATGGTAATCATCCTTATGTTGATCTTTCCTTTGTACTTTGGTTGGCAGAGCAATTGGATCGCCTGGATAACTCATTATTGCCCCTGCTTCGGAGATGAGGGAAGAGGATACCTGTGTGGGTGATTGACAAATCTTCGGGTAGACAAATGATGAGATACCGGAACATAGTCGTACGCTTTGATCCCTAACTTTTTCCTGGACCGCCCTTTCGGGTTTTCAGTCCATCGGGATACCCATTTTTGCCCAAGCCGCCTTTTCAGGTTTTCGACTTGCCGGGTGTACAGATTTTTCGTTTCATCCCTTATTTTTGCCCGAACCCTTTTGGTTCGCCGGGAAGCCCTTATTTTTGCCTAGGTATGTCAACCTAGCGGGTCTTTGATTACGCGTAGTACTTTTCCGACTATGTCCATGCTCTCAGAATGCAGGGAGTTGCCCCTGTTGGAAGTATTTTGCCATGCCCCAGATAATTGGCAATGCTCCTACTGTGCCCCTTGATTGGAGGTACTTCTGTTCACAAGGTGTTCATCGTGCGAATTTCCCTGCTGTTCAAACAAATAGTCATATGCAAACAAGGTTATTTTAAGAATGCAAAAGCCTATGTCTGTCTTGAATTTTGAAAATGCATTTTTTGTAATACAGTGCGGTGTCAACTCAAGATTTTACAGCAAACCTTCAGGAGTCAGGATACCTTCGTAACAATATGCTTTCGAACTAACCCATGCTTCAGCTAGGACTTTTAAGGGTTATATCGTGGCCGGGTTCACGGTTTAAGAAACAAAGGATAAAGGCTCAAATTATTTGTACCCACCCGCTCTTCGTGATGTTCTCCAAACCTAAACTCAGTTGATCATACGTTAGACCTTGTTTGAGTCTTTGCTCTGATTTTCCAATGATGGTTCAGATAGTGGACGTTTATTTGAATAGGCAGTCATCTCCTTTTTTGCTGAGGGTTTGTAGGACCTCTTTCTTTTTTGATTTTTGTTATCCCTTTCTTTTTTTGCCTGAACTGTTTCCTTTTTTGGAATCACAGTCAGCGGGATGCCCCAGTTTTGTAACTCTCCTTCATGGGTTTTGACTTAATGTTTTTTTTATTTTTTATTTTTTTGAGATAATGACTGCCTTTCTTTTTCGGAACCATCACTATTTTTCTTCGTTTTGTAAGGACTTCTTTGGGGCCCTTTGTTATGCACTTGGACCAACTGAGAGACTACCCTGCCCCAGGTTATAATAAAGGGTTTTAAATTTCGAAAAGAAAAACTCCTACTTCTTTGGCTTAGAGGGGTTGACGAGGGATTATCATCCTTATAACTCCAGTGTTTAGGGATTGAAACAATGCCTGTACCTCATCAGCGGGGTCTGTTCAAAAGCATACTGTAAAGATCGTGGTATCGTTTTCGTCATCCTCCCTCAAGAGGTTTAGAATTTTCAATTAAGAGTTGACCATCGCAAAAATATGAAAGCAGTTTTAAGCATAGTAAACATAATTAAATCAAGACAGACATGTGTAATGCATTCACGAAATAAAATAGTTTAACATGATAATTGTTTATCTGAACAAGAAAGGAAAAATACAACTTTGAATTCAAATGAACAAAAATCTCTCGACTCTAGCCATGTTTTGGCAATGGAGCAGTAATCACGTTGGGAGTCTCGGCAGGCTCGAACTCGATCTCTTTGGCATCGATCATATTCTGAATTTTGTACTTCAGTGCCCAACAGTCCTCAGTATCGTGCCCCGGGCTATCAGAATGATAAGCACACCTTGCTTCTGGATTGTAGCTAGGAGAGGAGGTCTTAGGATTGGCAGGAGGGTTGATCACTGCAATCAGGTTCATCTTCAACATGTGTTGCAATGCTTGTGACCATGGCATGTTAATGTTGGTGAATTGCCTTTTAGGCCCGTCCGGCCTTTGCTGGTTTCCCCTTTGTGGTTGACGGCGTGGTGCAGAACCAGAGATCATGACTGCCCCTGCATGTTGATCACGACGACTCTTTTGACTGTATGCAGCATTAGATTCCTTCTTTCCCGTGTAAGGCTTTTTATGAATATCAGAAGGTGTGGCCTCTTGAATTTTCCCACTCTTGATACCAGCTTCAATTCTTTCGCCAGTCAGGATGAGGTCGGTAAATCCAGCAGATGAGTTACCAATGAGGTGATTGAAGAATGGCCCGGATAGGGTCCCTAAGAACATATCAACGAGTTCCCGGTCAGTTAACGGAGGCTGCACCCTTCCAGCAAGGTCTCTCCATCTTTGTGCGTACTCCTTGAAACCTTCACTTGATCCCAACGACATACCCTGGAGTTGGGTACGTGTAGGAGCAAGGTCGGCATTATACTGATACTGCTTGTAGAAAGCAGTAGCCAACTCCTCCCAGTTACGAACCTTGGTCCCATCTAGCTGATATAACCATTCGAGATGAGTCCCTGAAAGACTCTCCTGGAAGAAGTGGATCCACAAATTCTTGTCCACCGTATATGGTTGAATCTTCCGAACATAGGACCTGAGATGTAACTTGGGACAAGACGCCCCGTCATACTTGGTAAAGGATGGTGCTTTGAACTTCCGAGGAATAATCACACCAGTTGACAAACCCAGATCTCCAAAATCCAGCCCAGGTACCTGTTGGATCTCCATAGCATTCAGCCTATCCTCCAGCTGTTTGTACTTGTCCTCAGCCGGAGGGTATTGTTCGTCGTTGAAATCTGTCTCGTTGTCGGAGACAATTGGACTAGGCACCTCTCTCTCATGGTGACTGCTTTCCCTCACAGACGGAGTAGTCCTCTCAGTTTCAGTCTGCGGTGTGTTCCCAGATCTGCGTCTAGGGCTGAACAAAACAGTCTTCTTCTTCTTCTTGTCCTTCTTCAAGAGCAGAGCCTTCAGATCTTGTTGCCCCTGGGTCAAATTCATGATCAGCCCTTGGAACTGGGCGTTCTGAGCCTGGAGGGCCTTGATAGACTGCTCAGCTGATGATTCAGGATTCATGACGATCGGCTGAAATAAACAGCGAAGAAGGGTAAGCAACCTGTCAAAGGGATACCTGCAATGCAATGAGATGTATGATATGCATGCAATGATTTCAAGGATCTCGCGGGGTAAACAGAGAAACTTGTTAGAGTTGAAAACCGGTAACTTGATTGAAGAAACTTCCTGTTGCAGAAAATCCCTCTTCAAGGGTCAAAGGCTCACCATATCCAGTGGGTCATAGCCCCTGACAACTTTGGCTAGAGGAAAATAAATCCTCTTTGCCTTTTGCTAGATGTTTGATTCATCATGACCTGCATCACAAGCCCTTGAGATCCTTGAAATGGGTTAGGATGTATGCAATAGTATGATGTCATGATGCATGGGGTAATGTGAGTAACCCTGTTATGAGTCCCGATTAAGGACTGCAAACCAAAACCTGCAAGAAACAAGTGTCAGGTAACAAGCATGCAGATAGTCAAGTACGAAGGCACACAAGTCACACAAAAGAGCCCTTAGAGTTTAGGCCAGCATGAAGTTTGGGGTACTACCCTCTTGAAGTTGGTGGGTTCAACCTGTCCTAATCAAAGTAACCGGGTTCTAAGGTTCCCAATATCACGGGATTGCTTTCATTGTTCATCGTTTCGATTTAGCCACTGAACTGGCGACCGAAATATTCCAGGAAAGCAACCCTCAATTGAGCGTAGTATCGAGTATCAACCAACCTCGGACTGCACCAAAGTCAGTTATCTCACTACCCTAAAGAGGCCAAGATAGTTCAATTAAGGTTCCTAAGGTTTGTTGATGCTTCATGACACCACGCGGAGGCCCCGTACTCTCCTTGACTGAACTCAAGGGTTACCGGTACACACCAAAGTGCCACATCAACGTAGCAGACTGTTTCAACCATGTCGGTATACCCCGCACAGTTCCCTCACAGCCTTGTTGCTACTTTCTAAGAAGGTATCCCCAGATCCGGGTTTAGGATCTATAGAACTCCCAAGCAACCCACAATTTAAAGCACACAAGGAAAACAATTGAAAACACAGTTATGAACTAGTCCTAAGGTACACCTCACTTTATAAGTTTATTCCCCAGCAGAGTCGCCAGTTCTGTGATCGGTGGATCTGGAACTGACTGTTTAATGCTGGTTCGCGAAATGTCGCGGAAGCAAGAGTCGCCACCGTCTTTTATTTTCTCCAAATGGAAAGGACAAAAGCACAGAAAAATTCCTTAAAGAGATTGCTCTCGGTTCGGGAGGTAGATTATAGAAAGGGAAGGTGTTAGCACCCTTTCTATCCATGGTTATCCATGGGCTCTTAGATACTTGCTCATTGTGTTTTCAAAAATGGTTTGTTTGCTTTTCATTTATGGGTTTTAAAAAGTTTCTTTGAAAATTCCAGTTCGACTCTTGTATCGGTCCTCAAGAGTGTTTGAAAAATTGCTCTCGAAAGCTTTTTGAAAATGTGTTGGTGTGAAAAGTATTTTTGTTTGTTTTTTTTGAAGAGAGCAAGTATCTACGAGGACCTACCTACCCTAAGGAATTCGTCTGTGTAAATGTCCTTTAAAGTAGTGCCATCCCACCATTGAGAGGTAGGTAGCACCACCGTTGGAGGTGTTCGGGTCAATTCGAGTTTATAGGGACATGGTGATCACCAGAGCAATGGGAAGATACCTTAGAAGCTACCCTCATGCCAGGTTCCCGGATCATGAGGACTTACTAAGACATCCTCTACTCGACGATCACCTTTCGAGGCAAGGCAACAGTGAGGCGTACCCTAGGGGTGGTGTGTGCGATTCGTGTGTCGTTTTCATTTGTATTTGTCTTGTCATGTTATTGGTGTTCTACGCGTTGTTTTTATTTTGGTCCATACATTCTTGCATGCTTTGTTTAACAATTAAAATATTTGCGGGAAAAATAAATCTAAAGCTATTACAAATGGCGCGGGTCCACATCGCCAAAATTAAATCGGACCCGATTTGACAGAAAAATAAATAAAGCAAAGTAAAATAAAGAAATTGAAAAGTGCGAGAAGTAAATGTTACAAAGCTTTGGGAGAGGTACATAATTATTTAAATGAAATAAAATAAATATGTGAAATAAAAGAATTAATAATATGGGCGTTGGACCCTTTTGCAAAAATTAAAGTTAATGAGGAATTAAAATTAAAATTAAAATTAAAAGAAAATGTTTTTGGTATTTTTATGTTTTTTAGGATTTAATATGAAAAAGAGAATTAATTAAAATCAAAATTGAATGCAAACCCTAATTCTAATGGCTTTTAAATTTATTATGAAAGTATTAAAATTTAACCTAAATTAAACCTAAATTATTTATGTACAATTTTAATTATGAAAATAAATAAATAAATAATATTATGGTAAAAAGGAAAATTAAAAGGAATAAAAATTATCAATTAAACCTAGTTCTACATTTTTTTAGATTTTTATGGTGAAAAGGATTAAAATTGCAACCTATTTTAAACTAATTAATTTCCAAGCATTTATTTACAAGAAAAAAAAATATATTTATTATGTTTTTTCATCTTTTCTGATTTTTATGAGGTTTTTGTATTTTGTAAAAAATAATTAACTAAATTAAAACAATAAAGAAAATAACATAATAAAATATAAGAAAAAATTGGAAAATTGCAAACCAGGGGGGTGTAGTCCCAAATTAGGAGATGGAATTATGGAAATCCTGGCCCGTTTAGCATGGTCCTTCTGACTTTTTTGCATGACACGTATGGGACTTTTGACTAGGGCTTATGGTACACCTCTGATCGTGGCCTTCTGATTAATTCCCTTGGGCACGTGGACGCTAGATTCGGTGGGTGCATGATAGTCTTTATTACTGAAGCTGCATAGGAATCATTATAGAAAAATAGTATGGAAATATGGAAGACCTGGGGCTCGAACCCAGGTCATATGCTTTGCCAATAGACTCACTTGCCATCTGTGCCAGTTGCGCGTTGTTAATATATAATAACAATCAAATAATATAAAAGAAAAACAAGGTTAGTGGGAGTCAGCGCGCGAACTTTCAAACCGTCCAACCATTGATGGCCACGAGTTCGTCTTCTTCACTTTTCCTGAAACATAAACAATGAGCAACGGTTTTCTGTGCATTGCCTAAGACATGCTATTAGAAAATAGCGATTAGGTCATGTGGCCTTATAAATTAGGCGCGAGTATGTTAATCTCTTCGTCCAAGCACGCTCGTTCTAATGATCTAAGTCTCAGCCTCCAATTTTGCCTTATTTCAAAAGCCCTAATTCCAAGGTTGAAGAACCCTAAATATTGACAATGGTAGAATCGTCTGTAGCTTGCAAAAACTCAATCAAACGCATGGGTCAGTTCCAGAATAGCATAAGGAATATGAATCAATAAATGAAATGTCATGAAAATGCATAGATTATAGAACACGATTATGAAATTTTCATGGAATATCTCAGGTTCTGTATACCAATTCCTTGGGCTTTGATGCGTGTTTTTGATTGAGAATCGTTCAGGGGACCTTGAGGAAGCTAATGGAATGCAAGTTAGGCTTTGAATCGCCCCCAAAAGTGGTTTTCAGTTTTGACTTTTTAGAGAAAATTTCAAGTTGTCAATGGCCTTTTTTGAGCTGCTGTGTGGTTCCCTGCATTAGGGTTATGATCAGGCTTATGTACTGAAGGCATTAGGTTAACAAAACTCAACCAAATCTCTTGTAATCATGAATTGAAGATTTGATTTGTTAAGGATCTTTTTTCAATCTTTTTCAAGTGTTCTTTGCTCTCAATCATGCCAATCAATCCAATTCTTTCCTAATTATCATATGCACGAAATCTTGATGGCAAAACATGTATAAAAAGATTTGTTAGGGTGAATTAAATATTTTTCATATATTTAAATGATTTAAATGAATTAATATAAATAAAAATTCAAATAAATAAATAAAAAATGAGAAAATACTTCCCTTTGGGCCAAGTGGTCGTGCACATGCTTAGAATGATGAATCATGGAAGAAAAATGGGCCCATTAGCAATTTTAAGTCATTTGCATCAATGTTGACTTTTCAAAATATCCAAAAATTTCCCAACTTCCACAAGGCATAACTTGCTCAATTTTTAAGCTTTTCTCATGTTCTTGGACATTTTGGAAAGGTCTTTGAGTCCTCTAATCAATGTCTTTGGTCCCATGTCATTTTGATTTACCAACCTCAAGTTATGGCCTTTGACTTAAAGTCCCTTTTTGTTGACTTTTGAAAATGACCTATAATGTTGAAATTGATAACTTTTTGTGAGAGCATTTCTTGGACTTGAAGTATGAAGATGAGTTATAGGAAATGTCTTTCTCTTCAAAATGAGCTTTGGATGGAATTTTTATGATAATCCATGTGAAAGTTATGCCCTGGTCAATTTCAGTTGACTTTTTCAGCTGTCCAAATAAGGAAACTTTTTGCATTTTGATGATTTCTGAGCCAAATTTTGAGAATCATGATCAAGCATTGATCAAATGATGTTTGTGGCTTCAAAATGATATGTTGACCAAAAATTTGAACTTTTGACTGCCAAATAACCATTTTGCCCCTACAGTTGACTGTAGTGCAATTAGGGTTTTTGACTGTGCAATTTTGAGCTGAATGCCTTGAAACTTGATATGAGGATGCTTGACCACATTTGTAGGCATATAGGACTTGATTGGACCTTTGAGAACTTCATTTTCTTGATCAGAACACAAACCCTAGTTTTGACTGTATAGGAGACTTTTGCACTGTGCAACCCTTGGGGAATTTTGCAGCTTGACTTGGCAATTTCTTGAAGAATATGGGAGGGCAAATTTTGGGGTACAACAATAATCATTCAAGGGCTGATGAGCAAGATGGTCGTCCAACACACTACCCTTAATTGCTTTTTAAGTAGTGTATTGGATATCATATTCGGTGAGTATCATCTGCCAACGGGCTACCCTGCCTGTAAGAGCTGGCTTCTCGAAAATATACTTGATTGGATCCATTTTGGATATCAAGTAGGTGGTGTGAGTTAACATGTACTGCCTCAAACGTTTGGTGGCCCAGACAAGCGCACAACAAGTCTTTTCCAGCAATGAGTACCTCGACTCACATTCCATAAACTTCTTACTCAAGTAGTAAATAGCCTGCTCATTCTTCCCTGTCTCGTCGTGCTGGCCGAGGATACAACCCATTGAGCTCTCCAACACAGTTAGATACATGATTAGTGGCCTTCCTTCCACTGGCGGCATGAGTATCGGAGGTTCCTGCAAATACTCCTTTATTTTGTTGAAGGCCTTTTGACAATCCTCATTCCATTTCACTGTCTGACTTTTCTTTAACAACTTGAACAAAGGTTCACAGGTGGCTGTGAGATGAGAAATAAATCTAGAAATGTAGTTTAACCTTCCCAAGAAACCACGTACTTCCTTCTCTGTCCTTGGTTCAGGCATCTCCTGTATAGCTTTTACTTTGGTCGGGTCCACTTCGATACCTTTTTCACTTACAATAAAACCCAACAGCTTGTCGGATCTCACCCCGAAGGTGCACTTATTCGGATTCAACCTCAGCAAGAACTGCCTCAGTCTCTCGAACAATTTTTTCAGATGAACAAGATGTTCCTCTTCCGTGTCAGACTTAGCAATCATATCATCCACATACACCTCAATCTCTTTGTGAATCAAATCATGAAAGAGAGTGACCATGGCGCGTTGATATGTTGCCCCGACATTTTTCAAACCAAACGACATCACTTTATAGCAAAAAGTTCCCCAAGGCGTGATAAATGTTGTCTTCTCCATATCCTCCGGAGCCATCTTAATTTGATTGTATCCCGAAAAACCATCCATAAACAAAAACACTTTGGAATGAGCAGTATTATCGACCAACACATCAATATGCGGAAGAGGGAAATCATCCTTAGGGATGGCCCTGTTCAAATCCCTATAATCCATGCACATCCTGACCTTACCATCCTTCTTGGGAACAGGCACAATATTTGCAATCCATGGCGAATAATTGATGACTTTTAAGAAATTCGTGTCCAACTGCTTCTGGACCTCCTCCTTGATCTTCTTGGATATCTCAGGATGGGTTCTTCGAAGATTTTACTTGACAGGGGAACAACCTTCTTTGAGCAGTAATCGACGCACCACTATGTCTGTATCCAACCCAGGCATATCCTCATAAGACCAAGCGAAGATATCAGAATACTTGCGGAGTAGCTCAATCAATCTGACCTTTATACTTTCTTCGAGATCTACCCATATCTTGACTTCTCTTCTTACCTCTTATGCGCCAATGTTCACCATCTCAATCGAATCCTGATTCGGCTGGATAACCTTCTCCTCTTTTCTTAACAATCTTGCTAATTCCTCAAGAAGATCACAATCCTCATATGCTTCTTCTTCAGCTTGATAAATAGGAGTATCAAAGTCATAATGAGCCATAGCAGAGTCGTTATCAATGTAATCGGTGGTGGAAGTGCATCTGCATGAATGACATTTTGGCGTTTTTTAGGGACAGTGTGAAAAGAGAAACATTTCCATTTAAATAATAAAGAAATGAAGCAAAATTTTGAATGCAAAAACGTCCTTTATTTCATGATAAACTTTTGAAAATAAACATGGTGGCCCTACACAAATGATCCACTACGCATTGGGCAGAGCGTAGGAATTATGATATGATAATAAAAGAAAATAAGAAAATTACTCCTCAGCGCTTGAAACTTGGATAACATCCACAAAAGTCCAATTGTTGAGTGTCTGGCCTGGAATACTCGGACGAATCCAATCTTCGATATTGTAGCCATCAACCATATCGTCACCAACTGCATTGACGTGTCCTTCTTGAGTAGCACGAGGACGGGAAAACTTCACATGAGTTGATAAACTAGATGCTCTGGGAGTTGAACTCTGCTGACCTGAGCTAAAACCAAGACCAAATTTATCAAATTTTGGGGTAACATCCAGTACCTGACCCCAACCTTCAGGGTTACCACCTTCCACCACGACTTTCGCATCCTTGAGAGAAGACATAACAATTTCAGGTCTCCTTTTCTGCTCTGGAGGAGGAAAATTGACAGCATGAACTGTCTCAAACGCCTGAAACAGAGTCTCATGTATCTCGCCTTCAACTTCAACATAGCGGAATGATGTCAAATGACTCACGATGTACTCTTCCTCGCCAGACACAATTATCACCTTTCCCTCTGCAGGATACTTAAGTTTCTGATGAAGGGTAGAAGTGACTGCCCATGCTTTATGAATCCACGACCGCCCCAACAAACAACAATACGCTGGCTGTATATCCATCACAAAAAATGTAGTTGTGAAGGTGCGAGGACCAATCTTTATCGGTAACTCTACCTCCTCAAACACTGACCTTCGAGACCCATCAAACGCCTTCACCATCAAATCACTAGGGCGCAACTCTAGTCCAGAATAATCAATTTTCATCAATGCTGACTTAGGCAATACATTTAAAGACGATCCTGTATCCACCAAAACTCGGGATAAGGTAGTGCCCCTGCATTCCATTGAAATATGTAACGCTTTGTTATGGTCTCGCCCCTCCGGAGGAAGATCAAAATCTGTGAAGCCCAGACTATTCCCGGCAGATATGTTAGCACAAACATTCTCAAACTGATTGATTGTTATCTCATGTGGCACGAACGCATTCTTTAACAACTTCATCAAAGCATTTCTGTGAGGTTCTGAATAAATCAACAGAGACAAGATAGACATCTTAGAAGGAGTATGGCTTAGATGATCAATTATGCTATAATCACTCTTTCTGATAATTCACGTTAGCTCTTCAACCTCATCGAGAACTGAAGAAGCTTCTAGTGTCGAAATTGGTTGAGTCACATTGGCTGGTGCAACCCTTGGATTACCAATCATCGCCTGCTGTTTTCCTTTTTCTCTTGCAGAAGCATCCTCCGCCTCTTGCACATTGGAAGGACCAAATACTCTCCCGCTTCTAGTCATTCGACCCACACCAGAAAAATTATGAACTTCCCCTTCATTATCTTCAGCACGTTCTTCCTCAGACAAATGAGTACTTACTTCCTGCTTCTCCCCATGGTAATAAACATCGGCACCATAATGCCATGGGATGGCCTTCTCACTGGTATACGGCCTGGGACCAGGTATCGTAATCATCAAAGGAGGTGCCCTAGATTGGGTAGGAATACACACAGGGGTGTAAGGAATAGATACCACAACGACATCTTCTTCGGTAACCTTACGGTAGTTCAGTTTTCTATCGATTTGCAGGGAACCCTCCTTTATCATCAACTGGATACCGGCTTTCAAATAATCACAGCCCTTCGGTTGCTCTTTACACTTGGCACACTATGAATTACAACCCGGGAAAATAGAAGTGTCAAGCAAATACATCTTAACATACCACAACGGAGTAGTTATTTGTTCCACATCCATGATTAAATTTAACAATTCACCATCATCATCAATCATATTAACAACACCCCCTCCATGCCTAAGCATTGGGTTCTGAGTAACATTTGGACCAGTCACTAGAGTAAACTCAATTGCCTTAGTATCCAACAAGTCTTATATTTTGCACTTCAACGCAAAGCAATTGTCAGTAGAATGGCCAACTCCGCCTGAATGGAATTCACATCTTGCGTTAGCATCATAGTTAGGAGGAAGTCTTGCGGGTGGTGGTGGCATATTTCTCAAACTGATCAACTTCAAATCAAGCAAATGGTGGAGTTCTTCAGTAAGAGATACCGGCAAGGGATTGAATTTTCTCATCTGTCTCTGTTGTTGATTATTATACTGACGGGGCGCATCTTGCTGTCTTTGTTGTTGAGGCACTGTATTCGGTCTCTGCTGCGGAGGAGCATTAACAGGAATAGAAACGGCATTGATTTGTTGGTGCTGACGATCCTCTCTCCTTCCTCTATGAGAGTAAATCGTGCTTGCATCGCCTTCCCTTTTCTTAGGGTAAGTTTTGAATGGTTTCTTACTGCCCCCTGATGAGCCACTAGAACCTCCAACCTGAATTTTCCCCAATTTCAAACCTATCTCAATCCTTTCTCCAGCCATAACCAAGTCTGCAAATCCTGCCAAAGTACTTCCTATCATGTGCTCATAGAATGGCCCTTGCAGGGTACTCATAAACATATCAATGAGTTCTCTCTCCATGAGTGGAGGTTGAACCCTTGCAGCCAACTCACGCCACTTCTTAGCGTATTCCTTGAAAGATTCTCTTGGTCCCTGTGACAAATTCTGTAACTGAGTGCGATTAGGCACCATATCCACATTGTACTGATAATTTTTGACAAAAGCCCAAGCAAGATCATTCCAGCAACGAATATGGGTTTTCTCCAACTTCATGTACCAGTCCAGGGATACCTCAGATAGGCTATCTTGGAAAAAGTGAATCAAGAGTCCCTGATCCTCAATATGCACCGACATCTTTCGGAAATAAGCAGTTGCATGAGTAACAGGACATGACATTCCGTTGTACTTTTCAAATACAGGAGGCTTGAACTTTGGAGGAACTTTCACCCCAGACACCAACCCGAGATCATTAGCATCCATACCAAGGACTCCTTTCCCTTCCACAGTCTTCAAACGTTCTTCCAACAACTGATACCTCCTATCCTCAACCTGAACCTCCGGCTCTGAACGCCGAACAGAAAACTGATATTCATCCTGATCAAAGTCATAGTCTTGCTCCTGATAGCCTCTTATACCGCCCTGATTATCTCTTATGTTCCCTACAAGACGAGGTCCCGGAGATGGGGGAAACTGCCCTACATTGCGCATAAAATGGTTTCCACCATCCCCTGGATAGAGGCATTGGTTGTTGACAATGGCAGCCAGTTCCTCCTGTCGGCAATTCACATTGGTGATGACCTTCATGGACTGGGTCATCTGAGTAGCCATCTAGGCCCTCATTTCAGCGAGTTCAGCTTGAACTTGTTCCATCTGTCTTGGCAAATTGTTTCTGGTGTAATACCAATGAGTAGTCTTCTTGAATTCTGAATAAGAAAAGTAGAAGAATAAGAATATCGTCTTGAGATAACCTATAATGTTATGAAATGCATGATGTGCATGATATGTTTGTCATTTCCTGGTATTCAAGAGTCCTTTTATTCCTCAGTCATGGCGCACAACCAAAGATCAAACATACAATCAAAAGAAAAAAGGACAATAAGACAAACACTTCAATTATTTACAAACAAAAGAAACGATATTCGAGTGACTTCGGACATTTAAGAGTGTAACGATAAACAACAAAATACGTATTTCAAAGTAAACTTAACAAAAAACTGAATAATAAAACAAACAAATGGTCCCTTCCAACAATCCTTGGGGTGACCAAATACATCAAAGGTAAGTAACAAAAACTAAATCTACGGAACGAGACACGCTTCAAGGTGTTGATAATACTCTTCAAGCCTGGCTTTCTCCTTCAAAAGTCGTGATGTGACTACTTTACTTTCTTGAAACCTATCCTCTGCGACACGCCTCTGGGCTACTTCCTTCTTAAGCTGAGCATCTTTGTCTTTGAATTGTTTCTCCAAGTTTTAAATTTTCTTCCCGTAGCTATTCTCAGATGCCTGAAGCTTCTGACACTCTTGTTGGGTCTTAATCAACTCTTCTTCCATTTTAGCATGAGATCTTTTCCTAAAACCAGTTGCATCAAAAGTTTCCCATTGGGCTTCTTTGAGTTTGCGAGCTAAGTCGTCCCTTTCTTGATCTACCAAAAAAAGTTTCATCCCTGCCTCATGGACTTTTGCACGAAGTTGAATGTTCTCAACAAGAACCTGGGTGAACACCTCGGTAGGCACCGTGTTACTCAGAACAGTAGGAGGTTGCTCACATATAGGAGCCGACCTTGCAAATGGTAACCGTAAAATCTTAACCCAGTCTCTAATCCATTCCAAGTAAGGAACTCTAGCAATGGGAACCTTCTTGCCTAGAGTAGTTCTATCCTTCTTGTGAATTCCCTTCCAAGCACTTGTCACTCTTTTCAATATCACAGGGTCACTTCCTCTAATAAAATACACTGATTCAGACACCTCCTCAACCTTTGGCGGTCCATCCATTGCATATCCCAATTGACGATAAGCAAGCACAAGATTATAGTTGATACACCCCTTAGTCCCTATGAGGGGAACATTGGGGAAATCTCCACAGCTAGTGATAATACTTCGTACTTCCCCCATGTCATAATTCCACCGGATATCAAATGAAGTAAGGTTGACAAGTCTTGATGACCATCAGAGAGAATGTTTGGTATCCACGAAAGGGCCACTTACCGGTAGGTGCAACTTAAACCATTGATACAACATCGAATGACATAAACTTACATTACCTCTTTTCCCATGCCTGAAATGAATAATGTAAAGAGTATTTGCCAAGAGTGTCGGTACCGGGTTCTTATTTCTAAAAACACAAATAACCGTCAAATCCATAAAATTTCTCTTGTGAGGGAAGAGGATGATCCTGTATATCATGAGAGCAAACAGAGAGCTGAAGTCACTCCAATTCCCTTTCTTTGCCCAATTTTCAGCTTTCTTCACTAAGAAATCCAAATAAAACCTTGTAGTATCCTCACTTGATTTCCAATTATCCTTCACCTCTTTCAAATTCAAATGAAGAATTTCAGCAATAACTTCGAAATTCAGCTTCTCCAGCACTTGGACAAAAGGAACTTCATCGGACAACTTGATATTAAGTAGGTACGCGTACTCTTCTAGTGTGAGAACCAGTTGATAATCTTGAAAAGTAAAACACCATAACTCCTTGTCATAGAACTGGAAGAGGGTGATCAAAGCCATTGGGTCAACTGGAGTGTTAAGGATTAGTAACAAATTGCCATAATTTTTGTTGAAATTATTCAGAACATCACCCTTCAAATAAGAACTCAACCTCTTCAATTCGGACACATCAACAATAGGAATCTGATAACCAAAAGTATGCTTGGTGGGCTCTTTAACACGAACTGAATCAAACTCAACTGACGGGAGGCCAGCATTTTCTGATGAAAAGAAGACTCTCGAATGTCCCTGGAAGATGACATGCACATGCTAGTTATTTTTTATACATTCATTTTTTTTAAGAAATAAATATTCTATGATGCAACATGACAGGATCAAAGTTTCACACTGGATAATGGCTGGACCATTACAGAACAGCACCACTCAAGATCAAAAGAAAATCTTAAAGCTTCAACACTATCATGGGAACCTGAGTCACTTTCACAACACAAAGTCACCAACAGTACCTGTACCTGTACCTGTATCGAATGTCGGTATCACCATACGATAACACCTATCCGAACTACCTCTGAAGTCATGGGTCTCATGGTCAGGTCTAC
The DNA here is from genome assembly GCA_948472305.1 of Vicia faba. NCBI lineage: Eukaryota > Viridiplantae > Streptophyta > Magnoliopsida > Fabales > Fabaceae > Vicia > Vicia faba. The sequence goes on along the minus strand of OX451736.1, from coordinate 1,520,404,099 downwards.
AAAGCATCCGCCTCATAGCTGCCATGGCCACTCTATTCCTAGTTCCTATGGAATTCACTCGTAGCCTGGGTACAAGGCCTTTTACCTCATGGAACAACCCACCCACCAAGAAATCCATAATCCAAATAGTCCAGCCAAATCCAGTATGCAGAAAGTAAAGCGCATATAGGATGTAATGCAAACAGGTAAATATGCAAAGCGGTAAAATAAACACCCAAAAAGAAAACAAACAAGAGCTAGGATCGACTCCGGGATGGACCAGCAAGAGGTCAATCTGTCCCCAGTGAAGTCGCCAGCTGAAACCACCCCACCGGAACCTGTCATCTGGATGTAATGAAACATCAATGAAGTCGCCACCGAACGTCTTTTATCCCTCCGAAAGGGAAAGGTAAACATCGAGAAAACCTGGAAAGGGAGAAATCACGGTCTTTCGACCGAGAGATCGGGTAAGGGAGTCTGTTACGCGAGGGGAAGGTATTAGCACCCCACACGCCCGTAGTACTCTATGATATCCACTCTTGTTGTCTAATCTAATGGGTGTGGGCAAAACCTATGTCTATGGCTTAAACTGAAAAGGGAATGCATGCGAAAGAAAAATAAAACAATGTAGGGAAAATAAAAGTTGTGCTCGGTTAGGCCCTACCCTTTTTCCTACGTATCCCTTTTAAGGAATCAGAGCAGTCATAGTTTGGCTCATATATTTTGGTTGGTTTGTGTTTTTTAGTTAAGGCGACAAAAACAGTCAAGATGGAAAAACATCAAATGAAACAACAAACAAAAGAGATGGTAAAACATCGACTAAATAATAACACAATAACATGTCAAAGATGGCGAAACATCAAATGATAAAACATCACATCTAACAATGACATTGAGAATCAAAGTAGGATAATCAACATGTGTGATGACGAAACATAGGCTTCAAACAAGTGTGTGATGGCGAAACATCGGCTAAACGATAACAAAGTCATGGAAAAGATGGCGAGATGTCGATAAAACGGATGACAAAACATCACACCTAACGATGATATTGAGAATCAAAGTGGCATAACAAACATGTGCGATGGCGAAACATCGGCTTCAAATAAATGTGTGATGGCGAAACATCGGCTAAAAGGTAATAAAGTATCATGACAGAGATGACAAACCATCAATGAATCGGATGACAAAACATCACACCTTAACAATGATATTGAGAATCAAAGTAGGATAACAAACATGTGCGATGGCGAAACATCGGCTTCAGACAAATGTGCGATGGCGAAACATCGACTAAAAGATGATAAGATATCATGGTAAGGATGGTGAAAAATCAATAAGACGGATAACAAAATATCACACCTAACAATGATATTGAGAATCAAATTAGGATAACAAACATGTGCGATGGCGAAACATAGGCTTCAGACAGATGTGCAATGGCGAAACACCGGTTAAACCAAGTTTAAGAACAAAACCAAGAGGCACATAAACAAATAAGATTGATTTGTATCCTTTACCTTGAAGAAGGGTTTGAGTTTATTAGAGGTGTTTTATGATTTGCCAAGAAAATAGTTTTTGTTTTAAGATGCAAAATGCAAAGGAAGGAAAAACAACTAAGGGAAACTAGCCTAGCACTATCCCTAGTGTTATCATACAATGATTGACCCTAAGGTTAAGGATAAAGGAAAATCCTACCCTATGTTAGCATACATGGATTCCTACCTTAATTAACATGCCAAAAGAAGCTTAACAAAACTATCCTATAGGGAACAGGCAGTGAGAGCGAAGTCGTGATCTCAATTTCTAAATTAAGTGACTCATCGATCAACAATTAAAGAAACAAAACAATAAACATCCTATAGGGAACATGCACTGAGAGCGAAGTCGTGATCTCAATTTCTAAATTGAGTAACTCATCGATCAACAATTAAAGAAGAAAAACAATAAACATCCTATAGGGAACATGCACTGAGAGCGAAGTCGTGATCTCAATTTCTAAATTGAGTGACTCATCGATCAATAATCAAATAAACAAACAAACACAACACAAGTATCAAACAAAAAACAGAGGGCCTCTTCACATATATCAGCAACAGAGGTCCCATCATGCAACATTGAACTATACAAAATGAAAATAGAAGAAAGGAAATAGTGCAATACCAAACGGATAACTATCCGTAGCAACTGAACAAGAATAAAAGAAACCCACAGAACTTTAAGCAAGCTGGCATCACCAGATAAATCAAGTCAGAAATTACGCCATTAGGATGTAAACATTGAGATTATCAGATATGAACAGATCCCATGGGCAATGTATAGCATTCATAATCACATGTATATGACCTGCATAGACTATCAAACATGCCAGACACAAGAGCAGTGCCAATATAATAAGTTGTGTTCCACAAATAAAGTGAAACACAGTAGCCTCAAGTCAAAAATAGAAAACCTTTCTCAAAGTACCTCGCACATTCAACAGCCAAGTTAGTATTCCAGAAATTTAATGATGACTCACATAAGGGATGGATGAAACATGATAGCAATTATCAAAATATTAGATATGATATATAGAAGGAAACAGGCATATGCACAATTTGGTCAGAAATTAGAGGAACGTTGCTCCTTTCTATCATCATGTGGAGTTGAAAATTGAATATCAATCAAGAATCATGGGAGCTTGAGGAGAATACAATCAAAGACTATGAAGGTTAGTAGCAAACACAATTCAATCATGCACAATTAATCCATCACAACTCACAAGCATAATAGAAGAGGAATCCCACACAATGCATCAAAAGGTTCAATCATTCAAACACGAGGTATTAAGTGAAATGACTTGAATTTATGTGGATAAACAAAATCAACATGATCATTAGGTGCCCAATTATAGGTCTCACTCAAGTTCATTAGCCATCAAACAAATTGCAACAAGATATGCAACATTAATTGGGTACCTTCACTTCAAAAATACACCAAAAATAGAAAAGGATCTCAATAATTCAAACCAAAAATTTCTTAGCATCTTTGAAGTGTGTAGAAGTCAGAAAGCAAGTATTATGTTCATGAATGATTGAGGGGATCAAATGAGGCCCAAAGTCAAAACTAGTTGGCAAAACTACCAAACTAGACAAGTTTTCAAAATAATTTGTGGAAAAATATCAAACCAAGTCAAATAATTCAAGAAAAATGGTTTTCAGATCCTAAATACATCCATGAATCCTAATCAAGACTCAAATTGAAAATCCAGGGCATAATGGTTTTGAACATGAAACTTGCACAATAAGCAACAAAACCCTAATTTTTTACTTTTAATCTTAAATATTGATTAGATAAGATCAAAATTAAAAAAAAAAATCAGAACCAATATACATCAAACATGACAAAACTCAAAAGGTCAAAATACCTATTTTTCCATATTTTTTGAATCAAAGAAAAGTCAAAAATAAAATCAAATTCAAACAATTAGTCAATTAGACAAATAATCACCTTTCAAAATGAAAATCTAATCAAAAATCAGAAACAATATCCAACCAAAATTATATTCAAATATTAGAATTAAAAACATACATCCCTGATTTTTTATGGAATTTTTGAATTAAGGGAAATATTAAAATACAAATCAAACAAACAATTAACAATTAAACTATTATTTAAATGCAAAAATACAAACCCTAGCCAAAAGTCATGAAAAGGTCAAAATAAAATTATATTCAGATTCTATCATTAAAAACAGACTTACATGATTTTTTTGAGGATTTTTGAATTAAAGTGTGTATTAAAATAAAAATTATGAAGCAAAAATTCAAAACAAACTTCTCAAATTAAATTTCTAATCAAAAATAGAAAAAATGCTAAACAAAAATCATAATCAATTTCTAATTTATTTTTTGAGTCAAAGATAATTTTTGTGGAATTTTTCAAATCAAAGAAATATTAAAACAAAAATAAACACTAAACAAATAATTAAATAATAACACAAATTTTTAAACCAATCAAAACATTTTCAAAAATTATCAAAAAAATGCACAAGGTCATGAATATTATTTTTAGGTTTCCTGAATTTTTTTCATAATTTTTCAACCATTTTTGAGCAAGAAATAAAATCATGAAAATCAATTTATGAAACAAAATTCAAATGAATTAAAGAAACAAGCCAACCAACCAGAGGAGGCCACGCAATCATCTTCAACCTCTGGCTAGGGTAAAAACGCGCGCATGATCAGATCCATCACCTCATGTTCCAATCAACATAACATGCTCAATTCTACACCATTTTTCATGAAATTTTGTGCAAATTAAAGCCAACATATTATACTACACATTGCAATTCGAATCACATTAAATAATTAACCATGGATCAAGAACGGATTGCGTGAAAATGACAAAAACTCACTGAGTAGAAAATTTCAGATGCATCATACATGCATATCTCATCAAATCAAAAGCTCTGAAGCTACAGAAACACTTAATGAACTTCAAACAACATGATTATGAACTCAAATCACACAATGCACGGCTAGAAATCAAGATCCAAAGTTAAGAATTCTAACATTTGAGGCAAAAACGAATCTACTATCTCCTTCACTCCAGTTGCGAACCAAGCCTCGATCTACAATCCTTATCACTTGAAGAAGAGAATGCAAGAAGAAACACTCAAAATGCGCAAGTGAATTGAGAGAATCGAAGAAATTTACATAACAAGTAGCTATGGAGTTTTCTGAGCTCAGGGATGAAATGAAGCACGAACCCTGTTCAATGAAGCTTGCCTCTAAATATATAGAGCATGAAGAGGAGGGTGGGATAGGTTTTTCACACTGAAAACCGTTAGAAAGAATGAATTCCTCTTTTTTCCAAAGTGAAGTGTGCACATGCAGCCCTCAAATCCCTCGTGCGTTTGCTTGCCTTTTACGTGTATTTCAATCCATTTTATCTCAGGAAGAGATTAGCAAAAGAATTAAGGCTCAAATCCTTGTATTAACCAAGTGTTGGTGATTAGGCATTTTCATGCCACTTTTTGCAAAATCACGAGTTGCCCTTGCATTTGCCCATGTGCAGCTCAATCTTTGGCATTATGGGCCTTATTACATTTTAAATTAGTCATGGGCCAAGTTTGAAGTGAAACAAATGGCCACAAATCAAGTTATCAAGAATTTGCAATTTGCATGGTATACATGAATTCAATGAAATGCCTCTAAATTCCAAGGTCCATAACTTGCTCATATTTTTGAATTTGGACACAAATGAGTACAATTTTGAAAGGTATTAAAAAGATCTATAATGCCTTAGTTTTGAGTTTTTGCAATTGAATCCATTAAGTTTCCCAAAATTGAGCTTGAAATTCACTAATTTTGGAAAATGATCTATAATTTTGTGACTTCCAAGCTTAATAACTCTTGACTCTTTGCCAATTTGGACATGAGACCAAAAGGAGATGAAATATAACCCTCTTATCTTTCCAAGAATGTTTCATTTGAATTTTTTTGATCAAAGGTGAATAAAATGTGAATTTTTGAAATTAAGTCCTTATTTTCCAAAATTAGAAACTTTTAGGGTTTCTTCAAGAACAAGTTTCAACCCAAACCTCAATATTTTTGATCCATTGATCAAAATGGACTTGAAATATGAAAAGTACATCCTTGAATTGATGGTTGACCAAAAATTCACTTGGTCAACCTTGACTTTGACTGATTTTGACCAAAATGACCATTTTGCCCCTTTGAATCAATTGATCCACTTCCCTCCAAAATTGATGATCAAGACTTCAATCATATGATCTTCCAAATATATAGAGGCCATGTGCAAAGTTTCACTTCAAAATTCTCAAGAAATCTTAATGAAATCCCAAACCCTAGTTTTGGTTAACACCTTAGGAGACTGATGAATCATCTCCAAAATTTCAAATCCTCTAGGCATCTTGACCAATTTCTTGTACAAAGACTTTTCAAATACCAATGAGATGTTGTAGCATCCAAATTAAGACTCATACATTGATTAATAGCCTTGGTCAAGCAAAACCCTAGTTTGACTGGTGAATCAAAAGAGATATTCCTCTTATAAACAATCACAAACTTCAATCCTCTGATGATCCAAAGAGATGGATGAAATATTCTTGAGATATGCAATAACTTTTGAGCTTGAAAGATCCAGAGGTTTAGATGACAAGATTCTACTTGAGCAACTTGTCAATACAATCAACCTTCAAAGCTTGAGGAAAACTTGATAACCAAAGTACCTTGATCCCATCACAATGTATGAATGCAATGCAATATGATATTCATGATGAATCATAAGCCAAAATCAAGAGGGTAAGTTTTAGGGTGCAACACATCTCAAACCACCATTGTTGCATATTCTGACTAAGAACTTCAAACTTCCATTTCACTCATGCGTTTCTTGGCATTTTGCTTCCAAAAGCTTCCAAACATCATACACAAGTCATCCCTGTCCCTATTACACGAATGTAACACCATCTTCACCCACTTCCAAGTTCAAAATAAGAGCATCACATTTGGACTTCTCCAAACCATTCTAGCCACCTTCAGTTCAAGCCAGCCATTGTATTATCTTCCTAGAGGTCCAAGGAAGTTAACATGATCATCACCATCACTTGAAACAAGCTGAAACTCATTTCACAATTTCAGTTTTTTGAGGTATTTTTCTTGAACTTCTATCTCATTATTTAGGTATTGTTAGGCTTGCATTTGTGAAGATAGAATGTAGATATCATTTCCCTGAAACTATACATGTCCATAGATTTCATTTATGTTGCTTGAGCATGGAGAATTTTGAGTTTGGACTTGCTGAAACGTTTAGGTCAGAATTTGGTACTTTCATAAATTCATCCTTATCTTTGAATGTTAGCTTAAATTAATTACATGGTTGGATTCGTGGTGGAAAAATGCACAAGTTTCATGTTTACATTTTTGAAAATGGTTGAGGAATGGGCAAGTTACAGATCCTTTGGCTGGAGGTTGAAGATGAAGTACAGACAGGGCCAAAGTTGTGTTATGTATTTATTATTGTACACAAGTTAACGGATGTATCACCACCCCAGTGGTTAAAGCGCGCGTCTGTCACCCCTTGGACCTGGATTCGAGCCCCAACGTCCGTTTTGCCATTATTTTGCATATTTTTCTGTTTTTTTTCCTCTCTTTTTGTTTGCAACAGGTTTTGGGCCTCCTCCTCCTTGGGCCTTTACTTTTGTTGGTTTCCCCCCTGACTATGTTTCATACTCCTGGCCCATTTATTTCTTTATTTCATTTTCATTTTTATTTTAGTTTATTTTACTTTCATATTTTCTTCTTATTATTTTTATTACTAATATTGTTTTTTATTATTAATAGGAAAATCCAAAAAAAACTACACACACGAACTGAAGCATTGTACTGAGATTCTCTGGTTGATCTCGCCAGTAAACTTGTTTTAAAGAGACCAACATTATTTATCAAATCCAGAGGTAAACAGTATCAGATATGAGATTAGATGATTTTAAGTCAAGAAACTTTCCCAAGATTTAGAATTCTATGATAGAACACAATCAAAAGAAGGTTAACAAAATTCACTAACAATTTTATTGGAGAAAAAACTAATCAAGAATCAGACGATAAGATATAAAACAAGTATAACTTGTTGAAATTACCAGAGCATTGGATTACTGTAAGATGATTGAGGCGTTGTTGATAAATGGGAATTTCCCAAAGCAAGATCAATGGCATGAGAAACTTCAACTTTGCTGCAAATAAAAATAATTAAAAAAATCAAAACTTTCTTAATCAGAATCGTAATTAGAATTAATGATCGATCAAAGAAACGATTAGTGAGTTCTGAATTATGCATTTACCGCGTCGAATTAAAAGTTGCTTCTAAAGCATAGTATGATTCATAAGAGATGAAGAAGAATAATGTTGAAGTTGAAGATATCCGAATGAATTTGAAAATATTGACTCACTCAACCATTGTCGCCTCTATTAAAAATACGAACCCACTTCTCTCGTCGGAGCACCACCGTGCTCCACCTCTTTCACACAAACTCAGACCCGAACGACTTTCATCGTCGGTCAACTCATCCGAAACCACATCGATTGTTTCTGATTTTTTAGATTGATGAGAAATTTTCGAATTTGTATTGTTTTTTATTTGATTTTATTGTAAAAGAAAAAGGAATAGTGCGAAGATGGCATCTTACGTGTGTTTTCAGTGAAGAAGTGGAAAAAGTGTAGAAAAAACGATTCTGAAGAAAGAAATAAATAAATTGTCAAATGAATGAAGCAAAGAAATTAATGGATAATTCAAAAGGTTATAGTATGTATTTCCAATGCAATATATCTATTCAAATTCAAATTATAATGATATAAGTTGGAATAAGAAAATGGATTGTCAACATTAATTAGTAGGAATGCAATATTAGGGTTGGAAAATGACAATTAAGGTTATGAAAGCATCTCTTTAAACTGGTTTTATTAGGGGTAGACGGTAATTTTTATAGTAATCTACTTTATTATATTAAAATTAGATTCTCTTTCTTTTTATCATCTCAAAAAGATAATAAAATGGATTGTCCATACCCTCCCAACCTAAACTCAAGAAACAAAATTGAACAACTTTGAAAGAGAAGTGAACTATGTAAGAAACTAAAAATCCTATTAAACTTAACTTATTTTTATTAACATTGATGATCTTGTAGATGAAATCGATTATTTCCTAATCTATCAAAAAAATTAACATTTAAACTTTAATTTTAAATTTCATCTTTGAACTTTAAGATCAAACATCAAATAAATATTTCTATATTGTTCAATCTTTACACTCAATTTCAAGTTTATGCAATCAGCTACATCATCATACTGTGTAAAGATATAGTATTAAAAATAATCTTGATTGTTTACTAACGATTTTAAAAAAAATAACATATGGCTGCTTCCATGTCAAACATGCATAGACTTAGTCAAAAACTCCTTTTGACTATGTTATTACGTAAATATTTTGTTGCAGTTTGTTGCCATCTATATTCTTTCACATATGTGGAATGCTAAGTTTTGTTGGTTCAGTTGCTCTCAGTCGCGGGAAGATGCTAAATAGATACTCATTCACAGTTCCAGTAGCTCGTAAATCCTTTTCAATCATTTTAAGAACTTGTTTATAGCAACAAATTCAGGATAGTTATCATGAAGCTATCCTGAAGCAATAGAAGTGTCTGGTTAGTAGCTTGTCTAAGCTTTATCTTAACATGTGTATGAGAGATTTTAAGATCATTAGTTTGAAAAATAATTTGGTGGTATTAAATATTTGAAACATGTGTGAACACATTATTTTGTGAAACTTAGCTGAAGAAATATCACATACCATTTTTGAGATAATCTTAATGCTTTGTTGAATTTCAGCTGTGATCTCATGTCAGTACCATGGTTTTAAGATTGACAACTTTTGATAAAATATGGTTCTGACCAGATGTCGAATAAGATGTCGTGACATCATATTCTGTTATACAGTACAACTTGTGATGTTTTAAATCTTGACAGATTTAATTTAATTCTGACATATTTCTTTTGGATATGTTTCAGTAAATTTCGCAAGTCAAGAAGATTTAATTTGGAATAATATTCTATATCTTCAACAGTGAATTAGCTGTTAAATTGGGCCTTGAGACAATTTAGAAAACTTTGTATCATTTATTCCAAGATTTAAGGAGATTTCGCTGCACAACAGATACAATTCTCAGTTTGTGGATCAAGAAATATCTGATGGAGATTTCGAAGCCCATGGATTCAATAAGTGTATTTAAAGAGAAGACCTAACCTAATGTAATTTAAGTTTTCAACAATTGTAAAATTAGGGGAAGCATAAGTCTTAGATTTTTAGAGTCTCTTATGTATTGTGTGGACTGTAAGTCACCCTTGTATCTTTTTATACTTGTGGTCGACATTATGCTCTCACTCATAAGCCTTTAGGCAATGAGTTGAGTATTGTTCTTGGATAAATCTTTTAAGCAAATTCAAGTATTGTTCTTGGTCAAGAGTTTGGCTAAGTTTTGTAATTGAAGTATTATCTTCTACTTGTAATGGAAGTATGATCTTGTTGTTGAGTTAGACTCAATACACTCACTGGGATTAGGACTGTTAGATATCACTTAGGTGATTTAGGAAGTGAGATGGTAATTTCTCATATTTAGGGAGGACCTAGGTAGAAGTCGCATTGGATATGGATTAGGCGAGAAGTTGTAAACATGTGAATTTAGCTTTTAACTAATACTACTGATAGTGGACTTCCTTCATGGCTTGGTAGCCCTCATATGTAGGTGAATTTGCACCGAACTAGGTTAACAACTCTATATGTTATTTATCACAGTTTAAGTTTCAGTATTCTGTGATAACTTGATGAATCTGTTCAGGATGTCAAATCAGATGTTGTAACATTTATCTTGACAATGTTCTGATGTTTAAAAGTCAGTATTACCATGTGTTGCATGTACCAGAGAAATTTTAATTAGTATCAGAGCAGACACCATGGTCTATCGGGTGAGCTTCAGGGAGTAAATTTTGTAGGTACTACTTGAAACAATCGGCTGAAATATCATCGAGATAAAAATCAATGAAGTCGCCATCAAACATTTTTTATCCCACAAGAATGGAAAGGTAAACATAGAGTAAACTTGAGAAGGTGAAATCACGATTAAACGACCGAGAGATACGGGTAAGGGAGTCGATTACGCGAGGGAAAGGTATTAGCACCCCTCACGTTCGTCGTACTCCACGGGATCCACTCTTGTTGTTCTAATCAAAGGGTGTGTTCAAATCTAAAGCTTAAGAGCTAAGGGGGGAATGCATGCAAAAGAAAATACGGGGAAAAGAAAGAATATTTACAAAGTTTCCCTCACCTGGGCCCTGCTACCAAATGCCTATGTATCCCTTTTAAGGAATCAGAGCATCGTAGTTTGGCTCAAAAGTTTCTGTTTGTTTTGTATTTTTTATGAAAACTATTAATTTCACTTTCTGTCGTAGTTCGACCTTTGGAGACTCACGCGTTGGCACAGAAATGAATTAACATGTTCTACGTAACAAGGTATTTTCAAAAGAAAAGTGCCCGAAGAAGGATAATGCCACATTCATGCTCTAGCAATTTAGACATGGTGCCACCCGACCTTTGGGGATTTACGTGTCGTGTTGTGTAGAGTAGAATTAACACATCCTTTTGAGATTTTCGAAGAAAGGCCCGAAGACAGAAAAAGTTTGTATTCGTTGATGTTTTTTACCTTGAAAAAGGATTTGATAATTGTTAGATGTTTTATGCATTTGTCAAGAAAAGGAGTTTTTGTTTTAAGGATGCAAAAGAAAAGAAAACATTTAATGGAGACTATATAGTTATATCCCTAATATTATCTTACAATGATGGTCTTAAGATTGGGTTTGAAAGGGAAATCTCTCCCTATGTTAGCATGCATGGATTACGATCCTAATGTCTAACTTGCATCGGAAACCAAAACAAGTGAATTCTAAGGGAGCGTACAAAGGTTACAACCTAAGAAAAAGCCACAAGCACAAGGTGCAAACAAACAAATTAAAGTCGAATCCAAAACAAACATCGGGTGCAAGCTAATAGAAAACAAAAGAGTCCAAAGGATCTCAAAGTGGGAGTAAGGAACTATTTCCACTTGATTGTCTCGAGCACCAGCATCGAGTAATAACTCGGAGCATCAACATCGAGCGGCGTGAGCTAACATTGTCGAAACGAATGACAAAACCTGGGGGTTTATTACAAACCATCATCCACTTTATTTGACTCAATGGACAAGAATAGGCACGGATCAAAGTATCAACGCATAGCGCAAGCTATGAACGACACAGACTAGAATGTGTGGGGGCCGATTGCGAGCCCTCCTTCACTTATTGATTCGATAGAAAGCACAAAGTAAAAGGGGAGGTAAAATGTATTCTTTGAGGACTTTAGCAAAATGAATCCTTTTGAAGTCTTTAAACAAACAACAAGTCGCTCCTTTTGGAGTCTCTTGCAAATAAAAACATCACCTCTTTGAGGACTTTAACATAACAAACATCGCCTCACTTGAGGACTTTAAACATATTACTCACCTAAAGTAGGGACTCCCATTAATGCATATCTATACCTACTTCTCATGGCAAGGAAAATGGTAAATGATGCGGAAACATAAACCAGAATCAGTGTAATACCAAACGAACAAGAGTTCGTAGCAAGCAAGCAAAGCGGAATAACTATGGAAAACATCATGCAAGCTAGCATCAACAATGCAATAGTCAAAATATGCATCAAAGTATCAATACAACATAAGGATAATAATGCGTGCCAGACACATCATCCGCATACAGTACACCTGCACCAAAAATTCACATCCAGACAAAAACACAAATAGTGCATATTTCTCATATAATAAGAATCAAAGTAAATCGCATCGAAAGCGAATCCAAAAATCAACAAAGAGGCGGAATACAAATGTCTTTCAATCGAATAATCAAAAATTAAACGATTAAAAGCTCTCTTGAAATTCTTTGCACAAGTCAACAAACATGTTAGAAATAACAAGGAAACAAAATCGGAGTTATGCATTCTCATCACAATTCAATTTGGGATTAAATCATGAAGAACAAGAAATTAAATGCACATTAGAAACATAAATGTAAACTCCGAGAAGAAACTTATTACATATGCAAGTGTGCAAAAAGTCGAAATAAAATCGATCTAAAACGGTACCGGTGGCCACTAAATGTACCAACAAGCTCAAATAAGCATCAACCGTGAATTAAATCACCATGCAAGCACTACTTACCATTCCCGGGAAGCAACACCGTCAACACATGAACCGTGAAAAATATCGATCCGAAATCGACAAAACTTGGCATAAATGTCATCTAAGTACCAAAACAAGCTTCCTTGAACATTGTGATATGGTAGCGGAACCGACTGTTTAATACTGGTTTTGCATTTGTATTCACAAATATTGCGGTAAGCAAGAGTTGCCACCGACTTTTCTTTTATCCAAATTAAGGAAAGGGTGAAAAGAACAGAAAAATATCTTTTCGAGATTATTCTGAGTAAGGGGGTAGATTATGGAAAGGGAAGGTGTTAGTACCCTTTTCATCCGTAGTTATCTACGGGCTCTTAGAGATTTGCTCATTTTGAAATACCTTTGTGCTTTGTGTGTTTTGAAAATTTTTTTAAAATGCCTTAGTGCGACAATTTGCTTTGTGTTTAACTCTTGTATCAGTCCTCAAGAGTGTTAACAAAGAAAATGTTTTGAAAATTGCTTTTGAAAAGTAGTATTTGTGTAAGTGCAAAATATCTTTGAGCAAACTTCTAACAACTATCTACTTTTATACTCGAAAAGGGTCGTTCTTTTCCTCTTATCTTTTAGGCAGTGCTATCCTACTATTAGTGAGTAGGTAGCTCTATCGTTGGATGTTTTAGGGACATTCGAAAGGGACGTTACAGTCACGAAGGAAACTTGTGGAGACGCTTTAGCAATTTTGTTTATGGACTAGATCATTTACCGAGAAGGCAACTGTAGGGTCATCGAGGGACTATGATCTTTTGATTTATGGGTCTTTGCTAAAGCGTTCCTGCCTCGTGATTGTTTTATTTCTGAAGGCAACCAAATTGGGCTACCCTAGAGGTGTATATGTGCAAGTGTGTTATGTTCAGTTATTTTTGTCTTTTTGTTAAATTTTCTAGCGTTTTATTATTAGTCTTATCATGCACACCTAATTGCTAGCAGTTAATATATACAGAAATGTAAAGTGCGAATATAAAACCCTACGTTATTACATGGCTTCAGGGAGGGGGTTTACAATGTATAAAAATTAGGGGAAGAAAAAAAATAAAGAAAGCGGTAAAAATCCTAATTAGTTTATTACTTCCAGTATACAGGTACAATAATGAATATAAATTGCAAAAATAAATAATGCGCGCGAAAGTTGAAAATACGTCTAACAACCTAGTAAGAAAATCTTTTTGCTTATTTTTTTATTTAAGAAAGTAAATAACCTAAAAATATATTTAGAAAATAAAATTAATCAAGAAAAATAGTCTAAATTCTTTTTTAGTTTTTTTATTATTTAAAGAAAATAATTAAACATAAATTAAGTCCTAAGTTTTAATTTATTTTTAATTAAAGAAAAATAGTTAAAATAGTTATTAATTAATTCACAAAATTAATTTAATTAAAAAATAAAAACTATATTTTTTGTGATTTTATTATTACATTATACTAATTAAATAAATGAAGAAAATAAATTAAAATTTAAAAAAAATAAAGCAAAGTGACAAAAACCATGCGAAATGGGCCAGGATAATTAGAAATTGGGGGGTGCTGAAATTGAATTTTGCTAGGCCCAAGTGAATGTTAAGCTCGGACCATGCTGGATCAGGTGAGATGAGGCCGTGAGGGCGCATGTTGGATCTCAAATTGAAGCCTTTAGATCTAGACCCCTTATGATTTGAAGGCTAGATCTTATGGTGTTTGGTATACTTCTGGTCATGTAATACATCGAATCTGCATGAAACAAGTTAGAAAATATAAAAATGGAGCTTACTGAGGATTTTTGTGATGTTTCAGGGCTTGGTAATGATTGCAAAAGCTTCAGGAAGCCTCCAAGAATGTATTTGGATCTTTTGTTTGGACTGAGGAAGGTTGGAACCTAAAATGCGAATTTTACAATTTTGATATTTTTTTCAAAATTTGTAGAGCTTTTTCAGGCTGTATATCATGTGTCTTGAAGCTTGCTAATGTGTCCTTTATATGGAGAGGAGGGAGGAGACAAGATAACAAAGGTAATAACAACCATAAACATGTGTTTTTAAAACCATGAATGATGTTTTGTAACTTTGCCAAAGACATGGAATCTTGTCCCTTTTCAATTTAAATTAATGTGGGCATTGCTTGCAAGAAATTTTATGGGCCTAGGCTGTCCAAAACATCAACCCAAAGCTTAAAGTCCATTTCCAATTATTTTATACATTTTATTTTATATTCATTTGAAATAAATTAAAATAAATATGAATAAAATAGTTAGCAAATGCAAGGCATGGCAAGAATGATTTTAGAGGTCCTATATAGGATTAGGAAGATGTTTGAAGTCCAATAAATTAAGTCATTGACCTAAAACTTCAAGTTTGCTCAATGCATAATTCTTGAAAATTCCCAAATTTTCCCAACTTGGGCCAGCCATAACTTGCTCAATTTGTATCTCATGATGATGATCTTTGAATTTTTGGAAAGCCCAAGATGTCCACTTCAATCCCTCTTTTGATAAATTTTTCATTTGAATATTTTATCTTGATGTAAATGTCTTGACAAAAAGTGCCTTTTGTTGACTTTTTGAAAATGACTTGTAATGTATAAGCTTGTATCTTTCAAATAGTGCATTTATTGGACTTGAGGGCTGAAGAGAAGTTGTAGGGAATTAGATTCTCTTCAAAATGAGCTTTGGTTAGGAAAAATGGATGAAGTATGAGAAAGTTATGCCTGGTCAAAGTTTGGTTGACTTTTCCTCTGGAAACCCTGATTAACAATTCTTGACTTTTAATGAATTAGGAGCATTTCTTGAGGGATCATGATCAGCCCTTGATCAAATGATGGATATCACTTCAAAATGTTTATGTTGACCAAAAATCTTGAAGTTTGACTGTATATAGATCATAGTTGACTTATGACCTAGTATAGTTGATTTTCAAGCATTTGAGCAATTGACTGAGCAAACTTGTAGTGCAAGGTATGAAATTTGTCATGGATAATCTTGAAGACATATTAGGACCATGGAAGAAATTTGAGACCTTTGGAGCTCACACATCTTGGTGGAAAATGAAACCCTAGTTGGAAGGCCAATGTTTAGGAGGAGAATTTGTCTGATTAATTCTTGGTAAACCTTGAGCAATTGAGGACCTCTAGGAGTATGTCTTGTATGAAAATGGGAGGGAAAATTTTGAGGTACAACAGTTGCCCCTGTTCAATCTTCTTAAACCTGAGGATTTAGATTGGCTTGTCTGCCTTTCGTGATCTGAAGGTGGAAGATGATTGAACACTAGAGTGCCCAGAAATTTACACTCGCATGAAGTAATACTGATGGTTGATGACGTTGGGAATGGGCTTACATATTCCATTTGGAGAAGATGACTGAAAGTCATCGGAGATGGGCTTAAAGATGCCATCCAGAGAATATGATGGATAGTCGTCAGAGATGGGCTTAAAGATGTCATCCAGAGTAGATGTTGACTTCATAAGAGGTCTCTTTATGGGGATTCTTGTTCTTGTTGTCTGAGGAGGAGTCCACTGGGGGTGTTGATTTCTGTTGTTTTCCTGTTTGAGGAAAACTCTATGGGGAATAAAGTCTAGGAACTTCAGTTGTCCATGGCTCTACTGAGGGGTTATCTCTGGATTGGAGAGATGAAAGTTTGTTGTTTCTGGTTGAAATCCAGCTTCACGGTAATTTTCTCGGGAGAATGAAATTAAATGCTATCTGGAAACGTATCAGAAGAAACCTGTGTAGGGTTGTTTCAGGATGAGTCTGGGTAAGACCTCATCTGGAAGTGTATGAGAAGGAACCTGGGTAGGGCTGTTTTAGGAGATATATGAGAGGGATCATGGGTAGGGCAGCTTCAGGATGAGTCCGAGTAAAACTACATCTGGAAATTATAAGAAGGATCCTGGGTAGGGTTGCCTCAGGATGAGTCCGTGTAAAACTGCATCTGGAGATTGTGAGAAGGAACCTGGGTAGGGTTGCTTCAGGATGAGTCTGTGTAAAACTGCATATGGAAATTCAAAAGAAGGAACCTGGGTAGGGTTGCCTCAGGATGAGTCCATGTAAAACTGCATCTGTAAATTCAAGAGAAGGAACCTGGGTAGGGTTGCCTCAGGATGAGTCTGTGTAAAACTGCATCTGGAAATTCAAGAGAAGGATCCTGGGTAGGGTTGCCTCAGGATGAGTCCGTGTAAAACTGCATCTGGATATTGTGATAAGGAACCTGGGTAGGGTTGCTCAGGATGAGTCCGTGTAAAACTGCGTCTGGAAATTCAAGAGAAGGAACCTGGGTGGGGTTGCCTCAGGATGCGTCCGTGTAAAACAGCATCTGGAAATTCAAGAGAAGGAACCTGGGTAGGATTTCCTCGGGATGAGTCCGTGTAAAATTGCATATGGAGATTGTGAGAAGGAACCTGGGTAGGGTTGCTTCAGGATGAGTCCGTGTAAAACTTCAGAAGGGAGGAGAAGGAACCCGTGTAAGATTGCTTCATGAAGAGCCCGTATAAAGTTGTATTTGGAGTCAGAAGAAACTCGTGTAAGATTGTTTCATGAAGAGCCCACATAAAGTTGTATTTGGAAGTCAGAAGAAACCTATGTAAGATTGCTTCATGAAGAGCCCGTATAAAGCTGTATTTGGAAGTCATAAGAAACCTGTGTAATATTGCTTCATGATGAGCCTGTGTAAAGCTGTATTTGGTTGCACAGATAATTACTCTGTTTTGTTTCAGGAGCTAATCCTGGAACTGTTGAAAATTATTGATGATAAATATTTTTTGGTTGATCTTTCCTGAAAAGATAAAGTGTTAGTTGTATGCAATGTCATGATGTATGAAATGCATTGTGTAATGGTGTTCTCGAAATAAATGAGATTGGGATGTATGCATTTGTACTGCAAATGTTATAACGTTTGTAGAATGATGTATGAATGCAATATGTGAATGTATCAGTTGTTCTATTGCAGCGCTGTTGAATTAGGGAAAATAAATCCCTGATTGCAGCTGACGATGAAGAATGTAGGTCTTCAGATTTTGTTGAAGCTGAACTGCTGGGAGATGATCTTCCGTTGTTAGAGAAATAAACTTTGTTGGGGAAGGAAAGCTATGTGCACTGCCTGAGGATTTTGTGAAATCCTATTGGGGAATCCTGAGAAGTTTGACGATTTTACTAGGGAAAACATGATGTCGGAGCAGTAGTTGGAAATTCCTGTTCTGTCGGGGATAAAAGAACACCTGGCATCACTAGGTTGTAAGCTGAGGATATGACGGTGATTTTTTAGTAAGATGCCCTTGCCTCTGTACCTGCTGGAGAAAGTACTTGAGGAGACTTTGTGGATGGTTTGAGTGTCATCCCAACTCCTGTGGTGCTTGGTAAATGTTGATCAGGATGATAAGTCTTCTACTGATAAACAAATGACAAGATGATGGGACATAGTCATACGTTTTTAATCCTTAACTTTTGCCTGGACCTCCTGAAGGGTGAGAAAACACTTAGAAGGGGGGGGGGGGGGGGGTTGAATAAGTTTCTCTTTTTCTTTTTCTTAAAGGCTCAACAATAATGGAAAGACAGGGTTACTTTTATCCTGGTTCGTTTTAACTCAAACTACTCCAGTCCACCCGTCAAGGTGATTTCGCCTTTCTCAACAAGGACTTAATTCACTATAATCAACTGATTACAAACACACAACAACTGTTGTGACTAACAACGCACAAGTAATCTTACAAGTTACTAACACCACTAAGACTTAAACTAGTCCTAGTCTACTTGAGAAATTTGACCAAACTTGGTCTCTCAAGGAACAATTACAAGAGTTTAATCTTTACAGATAGTGAAATAAAGTTTGCTTCTAATCAAGCTATATCACAACTGTGATTTTTCACTAAGAATAATATTGCACAAAGTGTATGAATAATGAATTTGTGAGCCCAGAATTTTTCACGTAGTTCTTGCTTCTTTTGAAAATTGATTGGTTTTTGGCTTGCAATAAATGTCCTTCTATATATAGTAAGAACAAAATGACTGTTGCTGCCTTCAAAAGTGGAGAGCATTAAATGCTTGCGTGTTTCCTTGCACTATTCCAGTTTCCAATGAACTAGCGTAGACACTTGAGTGCATGCAGCCGTCTTTGCATTAAATGAGCAAACGACACTTGTAAGAACATGTTTCCTGAAGCTTGACAAGACTTGTTAACTTTTATACTCTTTCAGAACTTGCTTTACGTCTTGAATTCAGAACATGCTTGCATATCTTCTAAACAGCGCTTTGCTTGCTAAGTACTTTTGATCAGCGCTTGCTTTCAAATAAACTTCAGAGTCAGCATCAGCAGTTTGTTTACAGTGATTTCTGGTAAACAACCGCTAGTCCTCCAAACTATCGAATAAACTTACTGACTATTATTCAATTCCTCTGGTAACTCGCATGATCGACTAGATTGATCCTAGGACGTGTTGGTCATTAGGGTAACTCTCATGATCGAACTGGTATTCATGGTTGGTATTTAGAATGTTGTGTAGGTGTTTGACTTATTTCGATTTCTCTCTTAAAGATCTAAAGGTGTAATCAAAATATATGTGCGCGAAACTAAATTGCATGAATAAAGGTCAATTGTAAAGACATGTAAAAACTGCATAAAAGACAAGTAAATGACTTCGAAACGTAAAAAACACAGTTAATGTAAAAGATTCGAAATGTGAAGAAAGCGTTTAATGCAAGAAAACTGTAAAATTGCTTTAAGTAAAAAAAAGGTGTTCGGAGGATAAAAACTTAAAGATAAAGGCATGAAATGTATAACAGTTTCTGAAATGTAAAATATTTGAAATGGAAGGAAAGCATTTAAATGTAAGGCATCAGTGAAAAGATTTCGAACAAAAAGTCTTTAGGTGCAAAAACTTGTAAATGGTATTGACATAAAGATAAAGAAAGTACTGGAAATGATAAAGGGTTTTCATTAAATCATAAACATGTGGTGCTATCATACGTACATTGCTCTTGCATTCGTTTCCCTAGCCATGTGGTAATTTGAATGTTTACTGAGTTTTCTTGTACAATAGATATGACACACGAAATCCTAATGCTAAGACTTCTATTTATACTACTTCGACCATAACGGTCTTACTATAAGATTCTGCCACATTCAGAACATGCAGAGCAATGCCTCTCTCTTGCTTCCACGTGTCTTCGAATGCTCCAGCGCATATATTTCAAATTTCGAACATCCCGCTTGCATTTGAATTTCAAATGTTTTGGTACTTCTTCGCTTCGAACGCACTTCTTAGACACAGCCTTGTTGTCATTTCGAGACTTCTTTGGATATATTCTCATAATTGTCACTCGAAGCTCCAAGCTTTGATATGCCCATTCGAAGCACTGCTTCTATCATTTCAAAACATGACGTTTTGTTTCATTTCAATCGAAACGTTCCATTTACTTTGCTTCTAATAATACTATCAAAATCTTTAGCCAACAAAATGCCCCTTTAAAATATGTATTTTGATCCCTTTGAGAAATACTTATTTTAAACATATACACAAGATTTTGATGCGACCCTCGAATCATCGTAACATTTATTGCATTTGACTCCAGTCACGTCAATCATAACACTTTTTAGATTCCTTAACCGCCTTGAACCATTTCACAGTATGGTGCAGTTACAAAATAATGATTATCTTTAATCACGCCTATTACCAATGTTAACTTTTACGCCACCTCTTCATCAAACCAACCCATGATTACCACGTATCACAACCTTACTCAGTGGATGCTTAAACTTCCACATTATAAAAACTCATCAACTTAGTCTTTTTCTTTTCTTTCCATATTCTGAATCTTTTCTCCTTATTTTCTCACCAAAACCCTAAGCTTTCAACATTCTTCCAACAATGTCTTCTTCTACTTCATCCCATCTAAAAAAGGTTTCCAAAAAGAAAGGAAAGACCGCAGGAACTACAATGGAAAGCAAGGTTGTCACTCACCAAGGTCAATCTTTTCTTGTTCCCCAGATGATCTCAAAGGAGAAAGAAATGCTTTATGCATCCCAGGTACTTATTCCTACCATCGCTGCTAGTAAGAGGTTAGCTTTAATGGGCCCTCTTACAGTTTTTGAAATTTTAAAAGACACCGGGAAAATTTTCCCAGTTTGCTATAATTTCAAACCCCTGTTTAATAAAATGGACGCCCCTAAGGCAATAGAATCTTCTGGCTCAAACACCGTGGAAAACCCAATTGTTCCTCCTAAGAACCCTTTTGTATTAGACTATGTAAAGAGTAACTTCAAACCGTTTCGATCTTGCCCCACCTCCGACACTGCTTATCAAAACTGGTTCAATAAGGTAGAAGCTAAGAAATCCCAGCAATGGGAAGAATTAGGTATCTACAACTTGATTAAGATGTCGAAGCCAGGTTTTACTTACAGCCACCCATTGTTATTCGCGTCCCTATATTTCTGGGACAGTACTTATAATACTTTCCATCTCCCTGGTGGAATGATCACCCCTACCTTCTTTGACATAGCGGCCATCACTGGGCTATCACCAGTAGGAGAAACATATATCCCTGACAACGTAGAACATTCGAGTATAATCGACTTCGAAGTCAAACTAGCAAGTTTTTCAAAGTTTATCAGCCACTACCATGCTGAAGGAGACAGAGTGTCTGATGTAGAACACATTGCTTTCCTTACCTTATGGCTGTCAAGATATGTCTTTTGCAGCAGATCCCTACAGGTAGCCAGTAGGTTTATTCCTCTAGCTAGGGATTTGCACGAGAATCGGAGAGTGTGCTTGAGTGACTTGCTACTAGTTGATCTTTATGAGAGCCTAAGGTCAGCTATTTCGAGCCTAAAATATCACACCTCCAAGAATATCCTGTTAGCTGGCCCTTTTTGGTTACTTCAGCTATGGCTAAATGCCATGTTCGAACCTTCCTTGTCAACTGCCAACACCATTGCTGAACAAGACCCTGAAATAACGGATAGAATAATCGAAGGCACTAGGCTGCGAAGACTAACTCCAAATGATGATAAGGATGACTTCAAAGTCCTATTCTCAAAGTACATCATGATATTCTCCAAGAGGCATAAGTTCAAAGAGACCATGGCGCCTTTTGCTTCAAGGGCTCATGGACCTTCATGGTTCACCATGTCTCTCTCAGAAGCTATCAAGAGAAAAGAGATTCAAGATGTATGGAGAGCCTTTTTGCTACCCAGACTAATCTCTTCAAGAATAACTCCTGCCAAGAATCAGATTTTCCTTTTCGCTTACCAGCCAAATTTTGTTTCGAGACAGTTTGGCTTGTGCCAACTAATTCCTGAACCCTTATTTCAAACGGAAAGTGCCATTACCTCTGGGCGAACCTTCAAGGCACGGGAAGCCAAATTACAGCAAGAACAATACCAAGGCTTTGCCCAGTTTGAGCTAATAACTTTCGAACCTACCCACCTTACAGCAAAGGGGTTTCTGGAATGGTGGACAAAGTTTTATCAGACTTATATGTTCGATACTCTTACAATTCAGCAGAAACTAACTGATGCCTTTGATGTGCAGGTACCATCCAAGAAAGGTATGTTCACTCATGTCAAAGAGATTAAAGCTTTTCAAAATTATTTCGAAACTACTTATGATCCCACACACGTGGAATCCACTGTGCATCAAGCGGCTGAGACCTTGAAGGAAAAATTCAAACAAAAAGTTTCTAAGTTAAAACTTCCTTCAGGGTTGTCACCTGAGGATAGGTATAGGTTGGCATTCGAAATGCATCCACCTAAATTTCCTAGATTACCTTCCTCAGAATTGGCTCTGGCTTGGTTTCCTCCATACCCTTGGTGGTTCACTTGCAAAGAAATGTTCAAACATCTTCAAAAGAAACCAAAGCCATCTGAGACTGTGACATGGGCTCGACACTGGCTCCACGATTTCCCAGGACATCTTCGCTATGACCTTTCTGCCATGTCGATTAAATCTGATCAAGGCACAGGTGCGAATGCTTGGGAAAAATCCCAAACGTTTTTCATTTTCCATATCTTTAACTTTTGCCTTAATTGTTTCGATTTTCAGCCATCAGGATAAAGACAGCTGCTTCAAAGTCGAAAGAAGGGAGCGCCTCTCAAGCCTCTATCGAAACCACTAACAATGTAACTCCATCCGAAACAACAACCATTGCTGCAACAACAACAACAACAATACCAACAACAACCAGTGTTCCAACTCCACAAGTAATTATTTAGCCTTGATGTTTCGAATTCACTAATGTTTCATGATTTGCATCTAACTCTTTGTTTAAATCTTTTCAGACCAACAAACTTCCGCCTACCACTCCAAAGAAGCGAAAATCAAACACCACTGGGGAAGACCCCAAGGCTGGAGGAAACTTACCAGCTGCTTCGAAGAAAAAGCAGAAGAAGGATATTTCAAAGAGCGTTGTACCAACTAGTGTCTCTGGACTCGATTCCAGGGATGCTGCTCCCTCACCCAAATCCAAAATTCCATCTTCGACCTCCAACGTAATGTTGGAACGCATAGCTAGCAACCTCTCTTCCGAGAGTCCACAGGTAAATTGAACTTTAAACTTTTGACAAAATAATTATTTATTACCTTGGTGCATGCTTTTAATATTCTTTCGCTCCTTGCAGAATATCTTAAATCCAGCTTCTACCACTTCGACCTCACCATCAAAGACTGCTGCTCTGCTTAATTCCTCTCCTCAAGGAGACTCCAGCAACCTTGTACAGAACAAAGGTTCCTCCAATATGGCGGTTCTGGCTGGGGCTTCTGAGCAACAGGATGATCAGAGTACTTCCCCTCCTCTAAAAGAGACAAATGAAACACCACTTCATGAATCTGTAGAGGCTTTACAAAGAACTTCTCTTCAAAAGTCCCCTCTTGAAACCCTTCAAGAGGACCCAAAGGATACTCATGCTGAAGGAGAGAAAGCTGATTCTGGCCAAAGAAACGAAGAATCTGCAGAAGGAGAGTCTGAGGAGGAGGATGCCAATGATGGTTCGACTGCTGGGACAGAGTTCAATGCAAATAGCAGCAAAAAAGAAGACATCGAAGTGGTGGACTTGGATGACGATGAAGAAGATAATGAGCACGAAACGAATGAAGGGGATGGTGACACAACCAACAAACCCATGGAAGTCGAAATGGACGTGACTCCCCTAGGTGTGGAACTCCCTCAACCGTATTTGTCTCGAATGACTGATGAGGAGCTTGCACTCCTGAGACGAAATGACCCTATTGGGTACATGAAGGCGAAGCTGGCTCAAAGGGACATTCCACTTGCTAGGGCTGGCACAAGTTCGACTAGCTATCCTCTTCCCACAGATGAAAGAATTGTACTTCTTAACAGGATCAGGAAAACAATTCTTAATGTGGATATATTCGAAGTGCTCAAACAAGATAGCACTGCTTGCTACACTATGAAGGAGTTGCTTACAAAAGTCAACCTTGCTACCTGCTCCTTGCCAGTTAGTACTATCTTGTTCGATCTTCAATCTTTGCTGGACAACGTAACTGGTTACCTTCTCCAAGATGAATCTGATGCCAGAAAGGTTCAAGAGAAACGCACTACAATGGATGCTGCTTATGAACAAGCTTCGAAACTCTCTCAAGAAGCTGAGGATCAAGCTATGCACCTAAAGCAAGCAAAAACTGATTATGAGGCTCGAGATGAGTCCATCCTTCTCTGGGAAAGGCAGATTCAGGAGCTTCAACGGAAGGTTAAAGAGGCTAAAGAACAACAAATAGCCTTCGAAACCAATACTGCTGGTAACCAATTCAAAGAGCTTCTCAACCAGGGGCTTGCAGAAATGGAAACTGCAGAACAACTCAAGGGAGAAGTGGCAACCTTGGAAGGAGCCAGACGTTTTGCTCAACAGAGACTTGAATCTTTTCGAAGTACCTTCAACCGATTGAAAAATAATTCTTATTTCTAAATTTCAGTGTTCATTTGATTACAATTTGGTTTTTTATATGTAATATTCGAACAACGCCATTTTGGCATCTCATCTTGCCATTTTGGCATTTATAATATTTTGGTTACGTTGTTACTATTCGAATCTCCTGCAGGCGTGGCTTATATTTCTTTAAATATTTCCCATTAACCTTTAGGATACGTTTATCATTCGCCAATTCTTCGATTTCATATGCATTGTTCGAGAATACCTTTAGTATTCGAAAAGGCCCTTCCCAATGAGGTGACCATTTTCCTAATGTTTTATTTTTCTTTTCCATGGGCAATATGACTTTCCAGACTAAATCATTAATAATGAATGCTTTTTTCTTCACCCTTTTGTTATATGTCCTGGCCACTCTTTTTTTTTTGTCTCATCAAGATTTCCAATGCATGTAATCTAACTTCGTCCAACTCAACTAATTCATTCATCATCATCTCCCAATATAATGCAGCTGGAAGTTCGTTTTGTCTTTGAATTCGAACTGATTGTAGATGAATTTCTACTGGAAGCACTGCATCATGACCAAATGTGAGTTGGAAAGGCGTAGTGTTAGTAGCTTCCTTAGGAGATGTTCTACAGGCCCATAGTATTTGGTCCAAAGTTTTGTGCCAGTTCCTTGGCTTTTTACCAATATGTTTCTTGATTAACCCTATTATTACTTTATTGGCTGCTTCGACTTGACCATTTGCTTGAGCATAATATGGCGTTGATGTTAGTAATCTAAACCCCATTTCTTGGGCAAATTCTTGCATATTTCTACCGGTAAACACAGAACTTTGGTCAGTGGTTATGCTCTCTGGCAATCCGAACCTATAGATAATGTGCTTCTGTATAAACTCAATAATAGCCTCTTGATCAGCAACTATTAATGGTATAGCTTCGATCCACTTGGTAAAATAATCTATTCCTACCAAGATATATTTTTGTCCTTTAGACGAAGCAGGATTTATTTCTCCTATCAAATCCAATGCCCATCCTCTAAATGGCCATGGTTTGATGATTGAATGCAATTCACTTGCAGGGGCATGTTGAATCCCTGCATGCTTTTGACATTCCTCACATCCTTTAGCAAAGTCTATACAATCTTTGAGCATGCTAGGCCAATACAAGCCGTATCGAAATAACAGCCATTTCATTTTATGACCTGCTTGATGTGCCCCACATGCCCCATTGTGGACTTCTGACAATGCTAAGTATGTCTCACTTTCTCCTAGGCATTTCAATAATACGCCCTCTTGGGTCTTTTTGAACAATTCGTTCCCCATGAGGAGATATGATAATGCTCTGTATTTTGTCTTTCTATCCACATCCAGAGTTGGGTTTGCTAAGTAACTCACCAGTGGACTTCGCCAATCTGCATCTGATAAAGTGTTTATGGCTAATATTTTGAATCCCTGTTTCTCAGCATATCCCAATTTCATACTTTCTAGATCTGATGGTGTGAATCTAGTAGCCATAACTCTACCCCTTAATTCAACTAAATCCTCAAAGTTCCTGACAGAAACTTTATAACCCGAAGCCAACTGTGCTAAGTCATTTGCTTCTTGGTTCTCTATTCTTGGTATGTGTTGAATATCCATGTATTCAAATTTCCTAAGTAGCCTGTTGATTATGACGAAGTATATCATCAAGTTTTCCTTTATGCATTTGTACTCCTTTGTTATTTGTTTGACCACTAATTCTGAGTCTCCTTTAATTTTGACTCTAGTTGCCCCCAATTCCAACAAAGCTTCAAGTCCAACAATGAGCGCTTCATACTCAGCTTCGTTGTTCGAGCAATGAGGACCATCTAATTTATACTTGAATTTTGTTGGAATTCCTTCAGGAGAAATTAGAAGGACTCCAACACCACTTCCATTCCTGTGGGTTGAACCATCAAAGTATAATTTCCATGGTTGCATTTCAACGTAACTCATGACAGTCTGCTCAACCAATGAATGGTCCATAATAAAATCAGAAATCACTTGGCCTTTCACAGCTTTTAAAGGCATGAAAGTCAAAGAATATTCTGTTAAGGCTAAAGCCCATTTACCAACTCTGCTATGCATTATTGGTTTTGAAAGCATGTGTTTAATGACATCGAAATGAGATGAAACATAAACATCAACAGGCTTTATATAATACTTGAGTTTCATACAAGAGAAATACAAACAGAGACATAGCTTTTCTAAATTGCTATATCTGGTCTCTGCATCATTCAATACTCTACTCAAATAGTATATGGCTTTTTCGATACCATTACTGTCTTCTTGTGCTAACATACTACCTATACTAACTTCAGAGGCAGATATGTACAATCTCATGGGCTTCCCCCATGAAGGTGGAGACAAGATAGGAGGCTGAGAGAGGTATCTTTTTATCTTGTCAAATGTCTCCTGATGGGCTTCGTTCCATTCGAAGGCTTGGCCTTGCTTTAGGCGAAGCAACGGAGAGAAAGCTTGGGTTCTTCCACTCAGATTCGAAATGAATCTTCTGAGGAAGTTAATCTTCCCTAGCAGAGATTGCAGCTCCCTTTTTGACGTAGGTGCTTTCGTCTCCACTATGGATTTGGTTTTGTTCTGGTTGATCTCAATCCCTTTCTTGTGAACAACAAAACCAAGGAAATCTCCAGCCTGCACAAAAAATGCACATTTAAGGGGATTCATCTTTAAGCCATGTTTTCTCATTCGTTCGAATGATTGGCTCAAGTGATGCAAATATGTTTCTGCAGATATAGATTTGATGACTATATCATCAATGTACACCTGCATAAAGGTTTCAATGAAATCATGAAAAATCTAATTCATTGCCCTTTGATAAGTTGCCCCAGCGTTCTTTAAACCAAAAGGCATCACCACCCATTCGTAGGTGCCTAAGGCTCCTGGGCAATGAAATGCTGTCTTGGCAACATCTTCTTCAGCAATAAAAATCTGATTATACCCAGAGTATCCATCTAACATACTCAAGTATTCGAACCCTGCAGCAGAGTCTACTAGCATTTCTGCCACAGGCATGGAGTACTCATCCTTAGGGGTTGCAGTGTTTAAATCCCTAAAATCTATGCAAATTCTTAAAGAACCATTTTTCTTAATAACAGGTACTATATTTGCTAACCATTCGATGTACCTTGTGGTTCTGATGAATTTGCAACGCAGCAACCTTTTGATATCAGCTTTAATCTTTGTGAGAACCGCTGGTGCGAATCTTCTGGGAGTTTGTTTGATGGGCTTCTTGCCATCTTTGATTGGCAGTCTGTGTTTGACTAACTCCCTCTTTAAACCAGGCATTTCGTCATAATCTCATGCGAAGCAATCTTTGTTTTTCTTGAGGACTTCGATTACTTCCTGTTTGAGGCCTGGGCTAAGTTTTGCACTTATGTAGGTTATTCTTTTCGTGTTTTCATCCCCTAAGTTGACTTCTTCGAGTGGATCCTGCGCCAACATTTTGGCACCTGAGTCTATGGGGTCCCTTTCGAAGCCTAAGGGTTCTTTATCGTAGATGGCATCCAACCTTTGATCCATCTCAAGTTCTTTGAAGGTGAGCATTTCGAGCCATCCCCACTTACTTCGTTCATCTTTATAGCTAATTTATTTATTTCAGCCTCTAAGGCCGCCTTTGATTCGTTCTCAGCCATATAGGCCAAAATCCTTTCAAAAAAGGTGGACTCAGTCATGGATAAGGTTGTCGAAGTCCCAGCCTGCTGGCCGTCTTTGTATACTTTCGACTCCCTCTTCTTCACTGATTATTCTTCTATCCCAGTATAGGCCATCATGGCGAAGGGTCATGTAGTAGTGGGCGTTTCTGGTTTCGTTGATCTCATCATTTGGAACACACGGAGCAATCTTTGCCAGATGTTTGTCATAATTCCTCTTGTCAACTAAATTGACTGTTGACATGAAGTAACTCTGGTCTGCTTCAATGTTTTCCACGATGCCATCTTCTCTCCATAGAACTAATCGTTGGTGCATTGACGAAGGAACTGCCCCTACGCCATGGATCCACTCCCTTCCCAGCAATAAGTTGTAGTTGGCCTTGGCTTCGATCACCATAAACATGGTGGGCCTACAGCTTGAGCCTATTGTCAAGTCCAACTGAACCACTCCCAGTGTTTTGCCCACTTTCCCTTCATAATTGGATAGAACCATATTGTGGGGCTTGATGTCTCCTTCGCGGATCTCTAATCTTTTCAACACACTTCTGATCACTCCGCCAATCCAAACTCTGAACCACAAATTGTCCCTCCTCCACAACCAGAACAACAGCAATCTGCTGAAGAACCTGAACAACAACAACCACTCTCATCAATTCCTGAAGAACCCCTTATCCCTGAACAACCAGCAATTTCGTCTCCCTCTCCTCAACCAGAAATTCATCCACCATCACCTCAACCTGAGTTTCATCACTCTGAAACTCCTTCTCCTCAACCATCTGAACCTCATTCACCTCAACCATCACCTCTGGCAATCCAGCTGCCAGGTGGAACAACAATCACCTTGGCACAGTTGCCATCCTCACCAGAATCTACACCACCAAATACTCCCAAAACACCAACCAGTCCAATCATAATCTCTGATTCTCCCTCTCCATCTCCAAAACAAACAGCTGCCAAGCAAACCACCGAAAACCCCAGCAGGACATTCATAGACTTAACCAGCCTTGACCGTCTTGCTGATCTGAAACACAAAATAGCCATCCTTAAACCAAAACAACCAGATGTTGGCTCTGGTATTATGAATTTTGAAACAGGTGTGCAGCAATGGATTGCTTCTTTGAAGCAAGTCTGTCCTGGAATGATTGACCCAGCTGCTTCTGACCAGCTCTGGTCATAATTCAGACTTTGGGTACGTGCTGAAGCCCTCAAGTTGCAGGATATCAACTATGAGCAGGCACAACAGAACTTCAGCAAGCTGCTGAAGGAAGTTGACAGTATGCTGCCTCAGGAAGCTGTGCTCCCTCTGGATAGTGAACCTTGGTCTGAGAAACAGCAAGCTTCAAAGGTGCAACCAGAAGAAGACAAGACTATTCAAGATGAAGCAAGCCAAGCAGAAGATGTTGCAGAAAGCTCTCAGAAGCTTCCTGCCTCTGATGTTTCTCAAGCTGCCTTGGACAGGCAGACTCTGGAAGAGCTGAAGCTGAATGACATGCGTCTGCAGTAGAGGATGGATGAAAACGACCAGAAGATGAAAGAAAGAATGGATGTGCAGGATAGCAAGATTGACACTGTTGTCAGCATGGTGCACAAGCAGAATGAGACTGCTGATCAGATCAAAGCCATGCTGGAGAACCTGTTCACACGCTTACCTCCCCAACCTTAGTTTGTTCATTCATGTCTTTTACATGTTTTCTTTGATTTTCTGATGTACTATTTGAATATGTTTTGTTTGATTCTGAACCTTTTAATATGACAAGTTTTTCTGATCTTAATTGTTTTAGCACTCACCTACACTTTTTGATTGCTGACAAAAAGGGGGAGAACAAGAATGATATTTTAAACAATAACGGTTAACTAAGACAGAAATTCTCAAACATTCTAACTCTATTACTTGAAAATGTTTGTTGTTTTGCTTAAAGTCTACAGGTACAAGGAAGCTCCTGGACACTCTGAAGACTAAAAGATATGAAGCTCTGATCCGCTCTGATACTCTAATCCAAAGCAAAGCTCTGACAAGAAAAGCTCTGATACGCTGATATGAAGCTCTGCTCTGATATGCTGATCTAAAGCTTCTGATAGTTAAAGACTCTGATACTCTGATGTTCAAAGAAAGGCAAAAAGATCTGATCCTGAAGAACACTTGTAATCAAAGGGAAGTAATAAACTCAGGGGGAGTATCTCTCAACTCTGATATCTTTGATAACCTCTTACTCTGATGCATCTCTCTGATACCTTTTCACGTTATTTTCATTTAAAAATATCTAGTTTTTGTCATCATCAAAAAGGGGGAGATTGTTAGAACAAAGTTTGAATCTACTACCCTATGTTTAAGTTTTGATGATAACAAAGTGAAAAGATATATTATTTATATGATTCATGTATGAACTATCTGCTGCCTAAATTATTACGTTCTGATTTGCAGATACTCTGATTGTTATAAGCAAGATCACATCTAATCAGCATCAGAAATTTGGTTTCTGACATCAGCATCAGAAGTTGCCATATCAGAATGTCAGAATCAGATGATCAACTCGTATATGCTGAAGTCTGATGAACAGAACTGCGCTCAACACTCTGATAAAGAAACACAACAGTTCATCAGCAGCTAAGCAGAGTCAGAATGAGCCAAGCCAGAACTTGCATTAAGTAAGCAACGGTACTGTGCATTGAAAGCAAATTAATACCAACGGCCTCATTCCAGACAAGATCTGCTCGATAAGGAAAGTTTGTTAATAGCATTGAATCAAGAATATTGCTCCAACGTTCAAACATCTCAGTGCTATATAAACAAGACTTTGAAGATTGAATTGGATAATGCTCTCCAAATCTTTACACGCATAAAAGCTGATCAAAATCTTCCTTCTCTCAGTTTTGCTAAACACTACACATTCTGATATTCTATCATTGTTTAGCAATCTAGTTTCTAAGCTTTAAGTTGTGTATACATCACAGTTATGATACAGTTTTGTAGAAAACATTCACACACTTAGATTTATCCTCTTTGTAAGAAAGTGTTTCCTTGACAAACCGGGTTGTGGTTTGCATCAAGAAGGCTTTAGCAGTTGTTAAAGCAGTCTGTAATATTCAGTTGAATATAGTGGATTAAGACCTCGTTGGAGAGAGGCGAAATCACCTTGACGGGTGGACTGGAGTAGTTTGAGATTAAACGAACCAGGATAAAAATATCTTGTTCATTGCATTGATTTTCAGTTTTACAATTCAACCCCCCCCCTTCTTGTGTTTTTCACTACTTCAATTGGCATCAGAGCGCCTGGTTCTGAGCTAAAACACTTAACCGTGTCAGTACAAGATCCAGCATCAGAAAAACACAATGGCAGGAAACGTTTCTCACACCAGCAATGACAACAATGAGGACAGAGACAGATTCAGCGGCAAACCTCCAGTCTTTGATGGAGAAAACTTTGATTACTGGAAAGACAGAATTGAAAGCTTCTTTCTGGTACATGATGCTGATCTGTGGGATATGGTGACAGATGGATACACGCACCCTGTGAATGCAAGCGGTCAGAAGATTGAGAGAAAAACAATGTCTGACCAACAAAAGCGTGACTTCAAGAATCACCACAAGGCCAGAACCATCCTCCTCAGCGCCATCTCCTATACTGAATATGAAAAGATCTCCAACAGAGACACAGCAAAGAATATTTTTGACTCACTCAGAATGACGCATGAGGGCAACGTTCAGGTCAAAGAAACTAAAGCTCTGGCGCTCATTCAGAAGTATGAGGCGTTCAAAATGGAAGAATCTGAATCCATTGAAACAATGTTCTCAAGATTCCATATTCTGGTAGTTGGTCTCAAGGTTCTGGATAAAGGATACTCTACTGCTGACCATGTCAAGAAAATCATCAGAAGTTTACCCAAGCAGTGGAGACCAATGGTTACAGCTCTGAAGCTAGCTAAAGATCTCAACAAAATCACTCTGGAGGAACTTATCAGCTCCCTCAGAAGTCATGAGATAGAGCTAGAAGCTGACGAGCCTCAGAAGCAAGGTAAGCCTTTAGCATTAAAATCTAACAAAAAATTTGAGTCTAAAGTTTTGCAGGCAGTTGAAGAAACATCTGATGGATCCTCATCAGAAGAAGACGAACTCTCCCTCCTCTCCAGAAGAGTAAATCAACTGTGGAAGCAAAGACAAAGGAAGTTCAGGAATCCCAGAAGATCTGATCAGAACGAGTCTTCTTCCAGATACAGAAGGACAGATTCTTCCTCTGGATACAGAAGATCTGAAGGCTCCTCCAGTAGCAAAAAGCCAAACACCAAGGACATCATCTGCTATGAGTGCAATGAGCAAGGACACTATAAGAGTGACTGCCCAAAGCTTCAGAGGGAAAAGCCCAAAAAGAAGTTTGGAAGAGAGAAGAAGAAAAGTCTCATGGCTACATGGGATGACTCTGACTCGTCTGAAGCTGACTCAGAATCAGATGATGAGAGGGCAAACATAGCTCTCATGGCTAACATCTCAGAAGACAGTGAAGCTTCTGAATCAGACTCAGAATCAGATACTAAAGAGGTATTTCCTAACTTTGCTGTTAACTTTACAAAGGCTGAACTTGCTGAAAACCTTAATGAGATTCTGGAACGGTATCAGCAAATTAGAGTTAAATTCAGGGACCTGAAAAGGAATCTTGAATCTGACTCTAATAAGACTGAGAGTCTCAAATTGGAGAATTTTGAGCTGAGAAATAAGATTTCAAAATTAGAAAACACTTTACAAAACTCTCAGAAGGAACCAATTTCTGAAACTCCCAACAACGCTGATGAGATCATCAAGGAGTATGATCACAGTTTCCAGAAGTTCCTCGCTAAAAGCATAGATAGAAGCAAAATGGCTTCAATGATCTATGGAGTTAGCAGAAACGGCAAGAAAGGAATAGGATACCAAGGTAAGGTTCCTACACCAAAGAATGTCATGGACTTAACCATTAAACACACTCCTCTGAATTCACATTTTGTGTATGGTCACACACATGATATTAAATACACTAGCAGTAAGCACTATGTGAAACCAAAATTCAACCAGAGTTTTGGTAAAACTAAC
The DNA here is from genome assembly GCA_948472305.1 of Vicia faba. Taxonomy (NCBI): domain Eukaryota; kingdom Viridiplantae; phylum Streptophyta; class Magnoliopsida; order Fabales; family Fabaceae; genus Vicia; species Vicia faba. The sequence goes on along the minus strand of OX451736.1, from coordinate 1,520,370,713 downwards.
AAATCAGGACCCAAGAAAATCTGGGTACCTAAGGATAAAATAATACATGTTGCAGATATCTTTAGCAGCAAGTCAGAAACACCAGTCATGGTACCTGGACTCTGGCTGCTCGCGACACATGACGGGAAGAAGGCATATGTTCCAAAGCCTGGAACTTAAGCCTGGAGGCCACGTTGGTTTTGGAGGCAATCAGAGGGGAAAGATAATTGGCTCTGGAACTGTAGGTAATGGAAATCTTCCCTCTATTAATAATGTTCTGCTAGTAGGTGGATTGATGCATAATCTGTTATCCATAAGTCAATTAAGTGATAACGGTTATGATATAATCTTTAATCAAAAATCATGTAAAGCTGTTAGTCAGAAAGATGGGACTATCCTGTTTAATGGTAAGAGGAAAAACAACATTTACAAAATCAAACTTTCTGAACTAAAGAGTCAGAATGTAAAATGCCTTCTGTCTGTTAACAACGAGCAGTGGATCTGGCACAGAAGATTGGGGCATGTTAGTATGAGAAGAATATCTCAGATTAACAAACTCAATCTGGTCAGAGGACTTCCTAATTTGAAGTTCAATTCAGATGCTCTGTGTGAAGCATGTCAGAAAGGCAAGTTTGCAAAACCTTCTTTTAAATCCAAAAATGTTGTTTCTACCTCTAAGCCATTAGAACTTCTACACATTGACTTATTTGGACCAGTTAAAACTGCTTCAGTCAGTGGCAAGAAGTATGGGTTAGTAATCATAGATGACTATAGCAGATGGACATGGGTAAAGTTCTTAAGACACAAGGACGAGTCACACTCTGTGTTTGTTACCTTCTGTAACCAAGTTCAGAATGAAAAGGATCTTAGAATCGTTAAAGTCAGAAGTGATCATGGTGGAGAATTTGAAAACAAAGATTTTGAGTCATTCTTTAATGAAAGAGGCATTCTGCATGATTTCTCTTGTCCTAGAACTCCCCAACAAAATGGAGTTGTAGAACGAAAGAACAGAAGATTGCAAGAAATGGCCAGAACCATGATCAATGAGACAAACGTTGCTAAGACCTTCTGGGCAGAGGCAATAAACATAGCGTGCTACATTCAGAATAGAATCTCAATAAGACCTATTCTGGAAAAGACTCCATATGAATTGTGGAAGAACAGAAAGCCCAACATTTCATATTTTCATCCATTTGGATGTACTTGCTTTATATTAAATACAAAGAATTATTTGAACAAGTTTGACTCTAAAGCACAGAAGTGTATTATGTTAGGATACTCTGAACGCTCAAGAGGGTACAGAGTATACAATACATAAACACAGATTGTGGAAGAATCAATCAGTGTTCGTTTTGATGATAAGCTTGACTCTGAAAAGTCAAAGCAGAATGAAGTTTTTGCAGGTATGGAAATTGAATTTACAGGTTCTGAAGACAAGTCATCAGAAGCTCTCAATACAGACACTCCTTCAACGTCTGAAAGGAGCACTGCTAGCAATCCTACAACAGCTGCTGATCAACCTCAGAAGAGATTACCCAGAAGCAGCTTGGATCACCCATAAGAGATTATCTTAGGAAGAAAGGAAGATCCAATCAGAACAAGAGCAAGCTTCAGAAACTCTGAAGAAACTCTTATGGGACTTATGTCTCTGATTGAACCTTCTTCTATTGATGAAGCACTTCTGGATAATGACTGGATTCTGGCAATGCAAGAAGAGCTGAATCAATTCACCAGAAACGACGTATGGGATCTCGTTCCCAGACCAAAAGGATTCAACGTCATTGGAACAAGATGGGTGTTCAGAAACAAGCTAAATGAACAAGGTGAAGTCATCAGAAACAAGGCACGACTGGTTGCACAAGGTTATAGTCAGCAAGAGGGGATAGACTATACAGAAACCTTTGCCCCAGTCGCCAGGTTAGAATCTATCAGACTTTTAATTTCATTTGCTGTTAATAGAGGCATCACTCTGTATCAGATGGATGTCAAAAGTGCATTCTTAAATGGTTATATAGAAGAAGAAGTCTATGTACACCAACCCCCTGGTTTTGAAAATACAAAACATCCAGAACATGTTTTCAAACTAAAGAAGTCACTATATGGTCTGAAACAAGCTCCCAGAGCTTGGTATGAAAGGCTAAGTAACTTTCTATTAGAAAATGAATTCACCAGAGGGAAAGTGGACACTACTCTATTCTGTAAATCAGTTAAGAATGACATCTTAGTCTGTCAAATTTATGTTGATGATATTATTTTTGGTTCTACTAATCCTTCTCTTGGAAGAAAATTTGCTAAGTGTATGCAGGCAGAATTTGAGATGAGCCCCATGGGGGAACTGAAATTCTTTCTAGGAATTCAGATCAATCAAACTCCAGAGGGAACTTACATTCATCAGAGCAAATACATCAGAGATCTTCTGAAGAAATTTTACCTCTCAGAATGTAAGCCATCAAAGATTCCAATGCATCCCACGTGCATTCTGGAAAGAGAAGAGGTAAGCAAAAATGTAGAACAGAAAGTCTACAGAGGTATGATTGGTTCTCTCCTCTATCTGACTGCTTCAAGACCTGACATATTATTCAGTGTTTGTATCTGTGCTAGATTCCAATCAGATCCTAGAGAATCTCACTTAACAGTTGTTAAGCGAATTTTCAAGTATCTGAAAGGTACTACTAATCTGGGTTTGTTTTATAGAAAATCTAGTGATTACAGCTTAGTAGGCTACTGCGATGCTGATTTTGCTGGAGACAGAGTGGAACGTAAAAGTACTTCTGGAAGCTGCCAGTTTCTGGGAGAAAATCTGATCTCTTGGTCCAGCAAAAGGCAATCAACAATTGCGCTATCAACAGCAGAAGCTGAGTACATAGCAGCAGCAGGATGTAGCACACAAATGCTCTGGATGAAAAGTCAGCTTGAAGACTTCCAGATTTTTGAGAGTAACATTCCTATACTCTGATAATACTTCTGCTATTTGCTTAAGTAAGAATCCCATTTTACATTCTAGAGCTAAGCATATAGAAATAAAACATCACTTCATTAGGGACTATATTCAGAAAGGAATTTTGAACTTAAAATTTATAGATACAGACCATCAATGGGCTGATATCTTTACTAAACCCCTTTCAGAAGATAGGTTTAATTTCATTCTGAAACATCTCAGCATGAAAATCTTCCCAGAGTGAAAATGTTTTAATTCCATATATTTACCTTCAGAATGTAATTGTTTTAATGTGAACCTCTGATCAATCTTCTTTCAGAAAGATAGAACATGCAGATTGTATCAGATGCAAGTCTAAAGATCTGAGAGTCTAAGCTCAAAGACAGACGTGCTGATCACTACATCAAACAAGTGTCATCCAATCATCAGTAAATCTCTGAAGCAGAACGTGTGCACGCTTCTGAGAAGGCAAAGCGCTGATTGGGTGCATTAAGACACATGTCTGGTAACCGTTTTTAAGTATCTTTCTCAAATCCCCCAAAATCAGCAAGCATTTAATAAAAGTAATCATGCTTTTAAAATGCAATCATGATTTTTCTCTTTCTTAAAAACGGTTATTTTTTCAAAATATTCTGAAACTCTATTTAAACACATTAACCTCTCATTCCAATTCTTTACAGTTTCTCACTAATTCTCAAGCATTCTCTGCATTTTTCTGTGTTCATCTCTTGCAAAACCCTTTTTCTCAGTTTCTTCTCAAAATCTTTTAGTGTGAACATGGCAACCTCCAGCAGTGCTTCTGCAGGTCCTCAGAAGAAAGCATCATCTGAGCAGTATCAAGTGCCATTCAGAACACTCCTCACTCCTGTGAAGAATCTTGAAGTGTTACCTGAATTGATCATTGATTTTGGAAGCTTGAAGGAGAACGGTTTTGACCTAACAGAAGAAGTTAGGGCACGGAAATGGGAAAGGTATTTTGATAGGTTGGTTGGACCAACATTCCCTATGTTAGTCAAGGAATTCTGGATTCATGCCAAGGCTTCAACACATCTAGTCACCTCCTTCGTTATGGGGAAGAAGATTGTGATCACTGAGGATCACATAGCAAGGTTAATCGGTTACAGTGGCGGTGGCGTCCGCTGTGTTGATATGGCTGAGAGATGTGCTGACGTGGGCGTGATAGCAGCAAGGATTTTCACCCATGGGGTGCCCAGCAGCAAGATCAAAGATCTGAAGGATTATTACAGAGGTTGGGCTAAGATAATTCTGGGGTGCTTCAACCATAGGAAGTCAACTAGTTCACCTGATTACATAAATGTGGATCAGCAGTTTCTGATCTACTTTATTGATCAGAAGGTAAAAATCAACTTGGCTCATCTTCTGTTCAACCACCTCAGAACAAGTGTGAAGGAAACCAGGGAAGAAGAAAGAACCAAGAGGGATTGGATACCCTTTGGAAGGTTGATATCAGATATTCTGACAGAGAATAGGCTGATAGAGCATCTGATAAAAGCTCAAGAGTTGAGCACCATTGAACCAACAATTGGGAAGCCTCTGAACGCGAAGAACTTGAAGAAAATAAAGTTGATAGAGAATATCAAAAAGGAACCCAGAGCTACTCCTATTGCTGATATCACCAGCAGAAGAGTTCCTCTGAGTGACTTTCCTTTATTTTCTGAGATAGAATCTAAACCAGAGGTGGTTCTCAGATACTTGGATGCGTGCAAGGCAGATGGTACAGATCCAAATCTGATTATCAAAGCTCTGCATCAACCTCAACAAGAAGTGACTCTGAAGAAGACGAAGAAGAGGAAGGCACCTTCAGAAGGATCATCCCAGCAGACACCCAAGAAAAGAGGTAATTTATCTGCTGCTTCTGTTTTAAATTCTTCTACTATTCCAGCATCCATTCCTCCTCCAGCCTCTCATAGAATCTCAATTCCCATCCCAACAATAGATGAAACTGAACCAGAAGATGACCCTTCTGAGGCATTAAAACTCAGAAGACCCAGAACCAAACATCCCAAACCAACAATCTCAACAACATCAGCAATTGACAAAGTGCTGTCTGACATTGATCAACACACTTCTGATCACTCTGCCAATCCAAACTCTGAACCACAAATTGTCCCTCCTCCACAACCAGAACAACAACAATCTGCTGAAGAACCTGAACAACAACAACCACTCTCATCAATTCCTGAAGAACCCCTTATCCCTGAACAACCAGCAATTCCGTCTCCCTCTCCTCAACCAGAAATTCATCCACCATCACCTCAACATGAGTTTCATCACTCTGAAACTCCTTCTCCTCAACCATCTGAACCTCATTCACCTCAACCATCACCTCTGGAAATCCAGCTGCCAGGTGGAACAACAATCACCTTGGCACAGTTGCCATCCTCACCAGAATCTACACCACCAAATACTCCCAAAACACCAACCAGTCCAATCATAATCTCTGATTCTCCCTCTCCATCTCCAAAACAAACAGCTGCCAAGCAAACCACCGAAAACCCCAGCAGGACATTCATAGACTTAACCAGCCTTGACCGTCTTGCTGATCTGAAACACAAAATAGCCATCCCTAAACAAAAACAACCAGATGTTGGCTCTGGTATTATGAATTTTGAAACAGGTGTGCAGCAATGGATTGCTTCTTTGAAGCAAGTCTGTCCTGGAATGATTGACCCAGCTGCTTCTGACCAGCTCTGGTCACAATTCAGACTTTGGGTACGTGCTGAAGCCCTCAAGTTGCAGGATATCAACTATGAGCAGGCACAACAGAACTTCAGCAAGCTGCTGAAGGAAGTTGACAGTATGCTGCCTCAGGAAGCTGTGCTCCCTCTGGATAGTGAACCTTGGTCTGAGAAACAGCAAGCTTCAAAGGTGCAACCAGAAGAAGACAAGACTATTCAAGCTGAAGCAAGTCAAGCAGAAGATGTTGCAGAAAGCTCTCAGAAGCTTCCTGCCTCTGATGTTTCTCAAGCTGCCTTGGACAGGAAGACTCTGGAAGAGCTGAAGCTGAATGACATGCGTCTGCAGCAGAGGATGGATGAAAACGACCAGAAGATGAAAGAAAGAATGGATGTGCAGGATAGCAAGATTGACACTGTTGTCAGCATGGTGCACAAGCAGAATGAGACTGTTGATCAGATCAAAGCCATGCTGGAGAACCTGTTCACACGCTTACCTCCCCAACCTTAGTTTGTTCATTCATGTCTTTTACATGTTTTATTTGATTTTCTGATGTACTATTTGAATATGTTTTGTTTGATTCTGAACCTTTTAATATGACAAGTTTTTCTGATCTTAATTGTTTTAGCACTCACCTACACTTTTTGATTGCTGACAAAAAGGGGGAGAACAAGAATGATATTTTAAACAATAACGGTTAACTAAGACAGAAATTCTCAAACATTCTAACTCTATTACTTGAAAATGTTTGTTGTTTTGCTTAAAGTCTACAGGTACAAGGAAGCTCCTGGACACTCTGAAGACTAAAAGATATGAAGCTCTGATCCGCTCTGATACTCTGATCCAAAGCAAAGCTCTGACAAGAAAAGCTCTGATACGCTGATCTGAAGCTCTGCTCTGATATGCTGATCTAAAGCTTCTGATAGTCAAAGACTCTGATACTCTGATGTTCAAAGAAAGGCAAAAAGATCTGATCCTGAAGAACACTTGTAATCAAAGGGAAGTAATAAACTCAGGGGGAGTATCTCTCAACTCTGATATCTTTGATAACCTCTTACTCTGATGCATCTCTCTGATACCTTTTCACGTTATTTTCATTTAAAAATATCTAGTTTTTGTCATCATCAAAAAGGGGGAGATTGTTAGAACAAAGTTTGAATCTACTACCCTATGTTTAAGTTTTAATGATAACAAAGTGAAAAGATATATTATTTATATGATTCATGTATGAACTATCTGCTGCCTAAATTATTACGTTCTGATTTGCAGATACTCTGATTGTTATAAGCAAGATCACATCTAATCAGCATCAGAAATTTGGTTTCTGACATCAGCATCAGAAGTTGCCATATCAGAATGTCAGAATCAGATGATCAACTCGTATATGCTGAAGTCTGATGAACAGAACTGCGCTCAACACTCTGATAAAGAAACACAACAGTTCATCAGCAGCTAAGCAGAGTCAGAATGAGCCAAGCCAGAACTTGCATTAAGTAAGCAACGGTACTGTGCATTGAAAGCAAATTAATACCAACGGCCTCATTCCAGACAAGATCTGCTCGATAAGGAAAGTTTGTTAATAGCATTGAATCAAGAATATTGCTCCAACGTTCAAACATCTCAGTGCTATATAAACAAGACTTTGAAGATTGAATTGGCTAATGCTCTCCAAATCTTTACACGCATAATAGCTGATCAAAATCTTCCTTCTCTTAGTTTTGCTAAACACTACACATTCTGATATTCTATCATTGTTTAGCAATCTAGTTTCTAAGCTTTAAGTTGTGTATACATCACAGTTGTGATACAGTTTTGTAGAAAACATTCACACACTTAGATTTATCCTCTTTGTAAGAAAGTGTTTCCTTGACAAACCGGGTTGTGGTTTGCATCAAGAAGGCTTTAGCAGTTGTTAAAGCAGTCTGTAATATTCAGTTGAATATAGTGGATTAAGACCTCGTTGGAGAGAGGCGAAATCACCTTGACGGGTGGACTGAAGTAGTTTGAGATCAAACGAACCAGGATAAAAATATCTTGTTCATTGCATTGATTTTCAGTTTTACAATTCAACCCCCCCTTCTTGTGTTTTTCACTACTTCATCCTCTCCATATCCACCATGTTTACCTCAACATCCTCCCCCTTAGCTTCATCGTCTCCCCATCCTGTGGGTTTTATATCTTCAATGTGGACTTTTGAACTCTCTGGGGCGGAATATTTGACCAAATAGTCAAATTTTCCACTGGGTTCCCCTAAAGTGTCCCATATTTCTTTCTGAGGGGAAGTTGGCTTCGTGATTTGGACTTTCTCCAATTCCAGCCTCAGGCCTTCAGTGATCTGTGTCAATTCTTGGTTTTGATTTTCCTGGCCTTCAGTAGCCTGGATTTCTTTTGCAACAGCTAAAGGTGCTGCTTCAATCGAAGTCTCTGGTAGCTTCTGGACGTCTTCAGTGACCTCCTTATCGACTTCGACTATCACCCAGCTTTCGTTTTCAGTACCTTTCTCTCCTATTGGGACATCAATTTGGTCAGCTTCCACCATGTTAATCTCTCCAATGCATGCAGGCTCGGAGTAGTTGGTGTCTGCGACGTCCAAGGGATCTTCGTCCACTTTCATCTTTGCTTTATCAGCAAACTTCAGTCTGCCATCTTTGATTGCATTCTGAATTAGGTCCCTGAAAAGAAAACACTGTGAGGTTTTGTGGCCTAGGAAACTATGATATTTGCAAAATCCTCTCTTCTTTCTTTGATCTAAAGGAGATATTTTGACATTTGATGGCACAATGAGTTGGCCATCTTTGACAAGTAAATCAAAAATCTCGTCACATTTAGTGACATCGAAGGTATAAACCTTCTTTGGGAATTTGTCACTTTTCTCATTTTCAACAATCTCTTTCCCTTTTGTGGGAACTAATAATTTGCAGGAGTAGGGTGATGCCTGTTTTAATTCAGCGAGGTCGATTTCGACCTCTTCGAATTCGAATTCAGGATAATCTTCTGCTTCCTCAGTTCCAACATAGGAGATCCTTTCCTTCTTATTATTTTTAAAGACTCTGGCCTTTTCGGCCTTTAGCCTTTCGACCTGTCGAACCCTGTCGTCTAACTGAGCCATGTCCCTCAAATATTGAGTGTCTAGTTTCTTTCGAATAGAGTAATCCAAGCCACCAGCGGCCATTTCGACTAACTCATGTTCAGGCACCACTGTGTAACATCTGGATTTCAAAAGCCTAAATCTATTCAGATAATCATCTATGGGTTCAGTGAACTTTCTCTTGACACTGGCTAATTCCTTCAAGCTTATCTTTGACTGTCCCATGTAAAACTGTTCATGGAATAATCTTTCCAAAAAAGCCCAAGTGTCAATGGACCCAGGAGGCAAAGTAGTGAACCATGTGAAGGCGTTTTTAGTTAGGGAACTTGGGAAGTATTTAATCCCGAGGTCTTCATTATTGGCTATATCTCCCGCTTCGGTTAGATATTTGGCTATATGTTCGACCGTTGACTCATTGGTATCCCCAGCGAACTTTGTAAATTTAGGGACTTTATATCCCCTTGGTAAATCAGTATGCATTATGCAATCTAATATAGGAGAAGCATAATTTGGCCTTCTCATTCCTGTGTTGAGGCCATTCTGGGCCATGACTCTCTCTATCATGGTGGTTAAATTGTTTTCTGCCAAGATGTTATCGTTTCGAATTCTATGAACGACAGCATCAGCATCTTGATTTCGACCCACCATGACAACCCCCCTAGGTTGTTCTTCTCGAAACTCTGGGACTTCCAGCCTTTCGACCCTTGCCCCTTGTTCCATAATTTCTCTTTGTGGGCCTGGGATCATTGGGGCTTCTAGCCTTTGTGCCCTTGTCCCCAAGTTAACTTCTTCTCTAGGTGGTCTATAAGTTGGGTCGTTAGCAACTTATTCCATAACAGGGATGTTTGCTCGAACTCCCGCCTGATTCTGCCTACGCCTCTCTGGGGGAGCAAAGAAATCTGCTATTCGACTCATGTTATCAGCTTTTTCTCTGTTTGTCACAGTCACATTTTGTACTATTGGGGCAAATATTTCCTGCATAGTTTGTGCTAATACCCCTATCATATTATGGTTACTGTCATCCATCAATTGCCTAAAAGCCAACTGGTTTTCTGTGGTTAGAATAGGCATTATGCTATAACCCACTGACCCTTGGTTATTTGTCATAAACTGATTCTCCCCAGACCCAGACCCCAATTGTGGTGATGAATTCAATGTGGAATTGTGTAAACCTGCCATAAAAGATGTTGGCATTCCATAAGAGGAATTTCTGGTTCTGTTACCATCGAAACCGGGTGGTCTAGTTAGTGGAGTGGCGAAATGGGTTTGTGTCCCTGATGGTGGAACAAATCCCCCAAGATAACCAATGGTTCCAGTATTTTCTAAGATCGAACTATTAGTTGATATGCCACTTACTCCATTAGTGGCTATATTACTGGTAGAAGATGCAACGGACTGTGCATTCGAAGGGATCACATTAGACGTTCCCATCGAAGCGGACACGTTAGTGCCTGTTGTATGTGGGGCATTTTATTCCCCTTGTTGATTGTCAGAATTATACATCTTGTTCAAACGTTTTCTTCTGGATAAGGGTTGATTGCTGTTGGTTATTTTACCACTTCTTAGGTTCATAAAACAACGAACTTATCACTCAGAGGGTCTTTTTATAATGGTTATGTCTCAACAATCTTTATTTTTGTTCTAAATTCTGTAACGTCCAACGATTGGTCCCGCCAGGTGTGCCAATTTGTTTACAGTGATTTCTGGTAAACAACCGCTAGTCCTCCAAACTATCGAATAAACTTACTGACTGTTATTCAATTCCTCTGGTAACTCGCAGGATCGACTAGATTGATCCTAGGACGTGTTGGTCATTAGGGTAACTCTCATGATCGAACTGGTATTCATGGTTGGTATTTAGAATGTTGTGTAGGTGTTTGACTTATTTTGATTTCTCTCTTAAAGATCTAAAGGTGTAATCAAAATATATGTGCGCGAAACTAAATTGCATGAATAAAGGTCAATTGTAAAGACATGTAAAAACTGCATAAAAGACAAGTAAATGACTTCGAAACGTAAAAAACACAGTTAATGTAAAAGATTCGAAATGTGAAGAAAGCGTTTAATGCAAGAAAACTGTAAAATTGCTTTAAGTAAAAAAAAGGTGTTCGGAGGATAAAAACTTGAAGATAAAGGCATGAAATGTATAACAGTTTCTGAAATGTAAAATATTTGAAATGGAAGGAAAGCATTTAAATGTAAGGCATCAGTGAAAAGATTTCGAACAAAAAGTCTTTAGGTGCAAAAACTTGTAAATGGTATTGACATAAAGATAAAGAAAGTACTGGAAATGATAAAGGGTTTTCATTAAATCATAAACATGTGGTGCTATCATACGTACATTGCTCTTGCATTCGTTTCTCTAGCCATGTGGTAATTTGAATGTTTACTGAGTTTTCTTGTACAATAGATATGACACACGAAATCCTAATGCTAAGACTTCTATTTATACTACTTCGACCATAACGGTCTTACTATAAGATTCTGCCACGTTCAGAACATGCAGAGCAATGCCTCTCTCTTGCTTCCACGTGTCTTCGAATGCTCCAGCGCATATATTTCAAATTTCGAACATCCCGCTTGCATTTGAATTTCAAATGTTTTGGTACTTCTTCGCTTCGAACTCACTTCTTAGACACAGCCTTGTTGTCATTTCGAGACTTCTTTGGATATATTCTCATAATTGTCACTCGAAGCTCCAAGCTTTGATATGCCCATTCGAAGCACTGCTTCTATCATTTCGAAACATGACGTTTTGTTTCATTTCAATCGAAACGTTCCATTTACTTTGCTTCTAATAATACTATCAAAATCTTCAGCCAACACAGTTGCGCTAAACACAAATAGTTCTTTCATTAAAGAACTTCTTCATTTATTTTCAGCTCAGCACATCAAAATGCTTCTGTCAGAACATTATCTGAAACAGTTAAATACGTTCATCAGAGTATTAATCATCTAAAATATAATTTATTTTTATCATCAAAACTCTGAGATATGATCAGAACTAATCTTATTCTAACACCTCCCTTTCGGGTTTTCAGTCCACCAGGATACCCTTTTTTGCTCAAGCGGCCTTTTTAGGTTTTCAACTTGTCGAGTGTACAATTTTTTTGTATATATCCCTAATTTTTGCCTGAACTCTTTTGGTTCTCCGGAATGGCCTTAACTTTTCCTAGGCCTGTCAACCTAGCGGGTCTTTTTCATGCGTAGTATTTTGTGACTATGTCCACGCTGATAGGATGTGGAGAGTTGTCATCGTCTACGACAACAAGTGTTATAGAAATGCCAGAATATGTTTATGTGATCGCATGTGCCCTTTCATACGTGGGAGCCTGTGTGGGGCTGCTTCAGGATGAATCTAGTGCACCTGATGTTTGATCAAGTTTTTGATAGTCTTGAATTTCCTAAGTATCTTTTCTAATAACTGTCATGGAAGGATTCGAAGACATGATACTGACACCATCTGATACTACTGGCACAGACAAGCAATTTGGTGGTACCAAAGATTCAAACTTCACAGGGATTTTCTGCTGGAATCCCTTATCAATGTAACAGCCCCTGAGTGATTCAGATGGAGATCGTTGTGGAGCGGGATGTCCTACTTATCTCAAGAGCAACTGTATAGGTTGTCTATATCTGGGTTGACTGGAAGATGGACTTATAATTAAGATCTTTATTTTGAAGAATTATTTCATGATGTGTTGGATGTTTTATTCAAAAGATATGTGTATCTAGAATAAAAGGTGTTATCAACCATGAAGAAACAGGAGATGATTTATTTCTAATCTTATGTCTTAAGAGAATGAAGGAATATATACCATATATAACTTGCAAGGTGAAGTGACTTTATTAATTCTAAAACTTGACATCAATGATCAAGTCTTAAAGGATAGCTCAGTTTTGTTGAAGAAGGTTCCTCAAGTGGAAATTTTATTGGAAAGAGTTGGGTTTTCAAGCTATGATTCGCAAATGGAAAGCTCAAATTGACAAAAGGATGTTTTTATCCAAAGGCAAGCTGAGTCACGGATATCTTAACATTATGTTGGATATCATCTTACTCACGCTACATACATTTACTTGCATTAAAGATATTTCTTCTGTGATAAGTTGATTTCAACAGTTTTGGTTACTTTTTCAAGATCAAGTTCAGTTTTGTTTAACCAAGTAGTGGTTATTACTTAGGGAAGGTATTTATTGCCTTATCTCTCATATCCTTCTTAGGTCTTCAACTAAGATGATTGGTAATTTGACACTAACTATTCCAAACACTTAATAGTGTTCCTGGTGGTTTGTTTAAGTCTCATTCTAATCAAGTGCTACTTTGTTGATGATGCTAAAATGAAGTTTTAAGAGCATTGGATAACTAAAAGAATTCAGGATAGATTCTCTAAGTTTTGGTAGTTGGTTTTTCTTCTTACTCAAAGATTGATGACTGTGTGATCAAGGTATGAAGGTATATATCATCAAGGAAGAATGTTTTATCACTAATGAGGTGTTTGAAGTTCCTATGAGGATTTAAGAACAATTGTTATTTGTGAATTTCATAAGTATTTAGTTGTTTATCCTTTTACTTGGTGTTCAAGAAAGAAGAAGTTAAGATGTCACACCAAAAGATGCAACATCAGACAGTTGCAAAAGCTCTAGAACTTGTTCTATGTTTTTGTTTGGTTCAATGCAAGGTGAAGGTCCTGGTGGATAGAAGGATATATATGGTTTTCTTTTGTGAATCTATTACATGTAAAGTCTTAAAAGGGTCTTATCTACTCCTTGAATGAAAACAAGGTATGTTTCTGAGTCACTTTATTGAGAGAAGTACTTTTAGTAATAAGTGACTTCAGGACCAAAAATCAGTGATGTGTTCATTGAGAAAGGTAATGGTGTTTAACTAGATGTTGGAACATCATCACAACAGTTTGTTACTCCAGTGTGTGGAATATTCTAAAGGGCTAGAATGCATTGAATAAGGAAGCTCTCAAGAAATCATTTAAGAGGGAGTTCATTATTTGGAGTTTGTTTTGGTCTGTGATCATCATGTGTTTAAGATATGAAATATTGAATGATTGTGAGTCTTGGGATAGAAAGATATTTGCCAAGTCTGAAGAAACTGGTATCAGTGGAGGATATTTTGGTCATCTGGATTAGAATTAATTGAATCCTGGTATGTCTTGAAGATTAGGTGTATTACTAAAAGAATATGTATTTTCAATTGGGTAGTTTACTAAGAGAGTGCAATGTCAAACTGGATATCATGACATTATAGTGTGACATGATACTGCAATCAAGGTACAAAGATTTTATTATGCTTACAGAACAAAGTCATTGGTTATGTCATCTTTGTGTCGGTGATCTTACTACATGTTTATATTAACACTCCTAAACTTGGTATGGTTTAGAAGATCTGGAAGTATTTTCATCATAACTTGAGGTGCAAGTTACATTCAGAATATGATGGGTAATTTTGGAATTGCACTACTGAAGAATTATTAGAGTAACTATTTGGACAGTCTGCCAACTATATTCTTTTACCTAATGGAGTTTGCAATCTCAGAAGAATTATTTTAAATGGTATGGTATATGTCATTTCAAATTTTGTAACATTTTTCAAGGAGTCAAAGCTTGGAAAGAGAGAAAGCTGAAGAATATCGTGTATCTCTCCTATGGTGAGTGGTTCATTGTTACTAAGGGTAATCATATCTTTCTCCATAAAAGCTTTCATTCATTGAAGTATTGTTATCATCAAGGTTTTATTACAACCTAGGTAATTTTCCTTCTATTTAAAGACCTTACAACCTCACCATCCTCACAAGCTGCGTTTCAACATTGTTGATGCAAAAGAAAATGAAATTTCTTCTTCTATAAATCAAGAAGGAAGTGGGTTCTGGTTCAAAGAAAGTGATGTTCAACACTGTTACACTTATTGTAACATCTATTGGAACATCCAGGACAGGGAAAACACCTCGTCCAGGTGAAGTCCCGTAAGAAGAACCATGTGCTCTTACATGATTCAGACAAAGAGGCTGATCAAGATTAAGTGTGTGAGATAGATGTTATATGCTATTTGTTATAAAAAAAAATATTAGAAAAAAATGTGTTTGTCTTATGTGTTTTTATTGTGTACATTTGATTTGTTTCTTTTTGTCAATATTTTGGTTTAAAATGGGGAGTAAGGTGTTGATCTAGCATTGTGATAGGGTTGTGTGCTACTATTTTTGGGAGAGTAGTTGATTGTGTTTATGTGGTTGCTCATGTAACTACTCAGTGGAGGATGAGTGTTTATGCTTATGTGTATGTTGAAGTTGTTGGTGTTTATATTGTTCCGCTGTAGGTTCTCTAGTGTGGGGTTCTCCTTGAGGGGGAGAACCTATTATGTGTGACATGGGGAGTAGTAAACATATCTGCTTGTACAAGCTTTAATAAGTTGTGTTATTGTTCCTCTTGTGGTTTTATTCCTCTTCCCAGGTTATTTGGTCTTTGGTTGTTTTAGCCAAAAAATGCCAAAGGAGGAGATTGTTAGTACCATGGTTTTAAGATTAAAAACTTTTCTAAAACATGGTTATGACCAGATGTCGAACAAGATATTGTGACATCCTGTTCTATTATGCAGTACAGCTTACGCTGCTGTTTTAAATCTTGACATATTTAATTTGATTCTGGAATATTTCTTTTGGATATGTTTCAGTAAGTTTCGCATGTCAAAAAGATTTTATCTAGAACAAGATTTTATATCTTTAGATGTGCATTAGTTTCTAAATTAGGCCTTAAGACAATTTAGGAAACTTTGTATTGTTTGTTCCAAGATTTAAGGAGATTTTGGTACACAATAGATACAACTCTCAGCTTGTGGATCAAGAAATATCTGATGGAGATTTCGAAGCCCGTGGATTGAAGAGGTGTATTTAAAGAGAAGACCTGACCTAATGTAATTTAAGTTTTCAACAATCGTAAAATTAGGGGAAGTATAAGTCTTAGGTTTTGAGAGTCTCTTGTGTATTGTGTAGACTGTAAGTCACCCTTGTAACTTTTGATACTTATGGTCGATATTATATTCTCAATCAGAAGCCAAAGGAAATGAGTTGAGTATTGTTCTTGGATAAATCTTTTAAGCAAATTCAAGTATTGTTCTTGGTCAAGAGTCTTGGCTATGTTTTGTAATGGAAGTATGATCTTCTACTTATAATAGAAGTATGATTTTCTACTTGTAATGGAAGTATGATCTTCTATTTGTAATGGAAGTATGATCTTCTCGTTGAGTTAGACTCAATACAGTCATTGGGATTGGGACTGTTAGATATCACTGAGGTGATTTAGGAAGTGAGATGGTGATTTCTCATATTTAGGAAGGACCTAGGTAGAAGTTGCATTGGGTAGGGATTAGGCGAGAAGTTGTAAACTGAGGAGTTTAGCTTTGAACTAATACTGCTGATAGTGGACTTTCTTCCTTGCTTGGTAGCTCCCAGATGTAGGTGAATTTGTATCGAACTGAGTTAACAACTCTATGTATTATTTATTATTCTGCAGTTTAAGTTTCAGTATTTTGTGATAACTTGATGAATATGTTCAGGATATCAAATCAGATGTTGTAACATCTGTCTTGACATTACTCTAATGTTTAAAAGGTAGTATTACCATGTGTTGTATGTACCAGAAAAATTTCGTCTCAAATAGCACCCAACCCCATTTATCATAGTTTCCATCATTGTCTGTCGCGTAAGGAACGTCAGTTTTTTGAAACCTTGAATATGGTTTAGCAGTCTGCTAATAGTATGTGCAAGTGAATTTGTTTGCTTACTTATTTTCAGTAGCATAACCATAAAGTGATTTACTAACCAATAATACTACACCATTGTTTATACCTTCTTAAAATTGTGTGACCCTCTCAAAATTTCTAGTTGTATCGAGTATATAAGTTCAATCCTTAAAATCTTCAACAAAAATAGACCTATTTCTTTTAGCTTCTGAAACATTCCACTTTTAAAGATTAAAAAACATCAGAATGTCGATTAGAATAACATTCCCGTGACCACTCTTAAAGGCACGACCTTGCTTCCACTCTTCGGATATAATATATCTTTCTTTGTCATCGTGAACAACATTCTCGTGACCAGCATTTGTACCGTCTCTGCTCTAGCGGAGTTTTTCAAGGTAATGTTGTAATTGATGTGGATGCAACAACAAACGTAAGTTGGTCAATGCTGAAGTGAATCGAGCAAGGACAATCAATGATCCAATGGTTACTCTACCAATAACACTAGACATCATTAAAGACAATATGCCCTTAATAGAAAAATCACTTGTTTAATGTCGTTATCCAAATACATTTGAATGAACAAGGCACATTTATAATTATATCAATCTCAACCTTGTTCTCTTTAGCCCTCTTTTGTTTGTCATCATTCTTCCTCGTCAACAACTTTTTCTAATTCTTTCTTTTCTTCTATGGATTTTTCATCGATGATTGTTTTTTTAGTAGACGAAACATATCGAGGAACAGAATACATCACTCAAACTTGGGACGTCGCATATTTCAAAAAATAGAAGGAACAATCACGCATTACACGTGTAAATATCTCATTGAGACAACATTTTATATAGACCATAATGTAATGGCCATAGTTTCCTCTATAAAAACCATGTTATGTTAATTTTAAACGATATTCACTCAATCAATTAAGTTATTTATGTGCTTTTTCTTCTATACTTTTATTTTATTTTTATGCATTTTTTTAGAGTAATAACTTAATTTCTTGCCTCCGTACCTAACATTTTATAGAATAGTTTAAAAAAACTTACAACTGGGGAATATAGTTGATACTCAATGCAATCATTTGAAGGAAAAAATAATCATTGTAAAAAGTTTGTCAACTTAATTTGAATCTCAACTAATATTCATATAAGTTTTGAGGTTAAATATGTTGGTGGTCTTCCTAAATTTCTCATATTTAATTTTTAGTCTCTCAAAAATTTTTTTTAAAAGAATAATCCTTTAAAAAAATTTCATTTACACTTTTGGTCCCTCCTGCAACTTAACGACAGTTTTTACAACTTAGCGATATAATTAACGACTGTTTTAGCGACTGTTTCTATTTAGCGACTGAATTAGCGACAAATTTAGTGACAATTTTAGCATGAGGGACTAAAAGCGTGGACGGAAATTTTAAGAGGAACATTATTCGAAGAAAATTTGTATAAGAACTAAAACCGAATCTAAATTATTTATAGGAATGAAAAACATATTTAACCCTAAATTTTGTTACTCTATGTGAGGTCAAATTCTCAAATGTGGAATCTACTAAAGTTCTTATCCAAAATGGATATTAAAAAGAGAGTGTTACTTGTAGAGGTATTAGACCTAATTTAAATCGTGTAATCTAAGCTCAAGCCCAATTAGGGTTTGTTAGCCTACTTAGTGTATAAGTTAGGTGTATATAAATAGTCATAGTTTGTATCATTATTTGTAACAATTTAATTCAATAATAAAATCCTTATTTCATTATTCTCTCTTTTTCTCCCCTCACTAAAAGTGTCTCACGCACTAACAAATTGGTATATAGAGCTTCGGTTAGATCCTTGATCGTGTTTTCAAGAATCACACGTCAGAGATCGTGTTTCCGGAATCGTGGGTTGTTGTCAATCAATCGTTGGAAAGATGAATGGTACTAACGGCATTCTGAATTCTCTTCCAACTCTTGACAGCAATAATTGGATTCGATGGAAAAAACAAATGCAATCTATGTTTGGCTTTCATGAAACCCTAGAAGTGGTTACTAATGGTGTTCCAGTGTTGGCTGCAGATGCAATCGACGCATAGAGAATCGCTCATAATGAAGCCAAGAAGAATGATTGCAAGGTTGCGTATTGCACTCAAATGGTGGTAGACTCTGCGAACTTCGACAAAATTTCTCATACTGAATCTGCGAAGTAGGCATGGGATATTCTTATCATGTACTATGAAGGAGGTGAAAAAGTCAAGGTTGTCAAGTTGTAAACCTCGCAACAATATGAATTGTTTTCGATGGGAGAAGACGAAAAGATTGTAGAGTATGTGTCAAAGGTATAGAAACTCATCCATCTCATGAAGGGTTATGGTGAAACCCTAACTGATAAGATGATAGTTGAGAAGGTAATTCGTACGTTGACCTCTCACTTTGATCACGTTATCATAGATATTCAAGAATCCAACCAACTTGAAACCCTAAAACTGGAAGATTTGGTTGGTTCATTAGAAGCGCATGATATTAGGATTGTCGAAAGAAAAGGAGTTCAAGATTTGATATAAGCTTTGCAGGCTCAGTCATGGAAAAAGAATGGAGGTTCTAACAAATTCAAAGGCAAAGTCGACAAGACTCAAGGAAAGAAGTCTTGGTTGAATCCTCAAAAGCATCAGGTCGATGATAGGGCTTTTGAATCCTCGAAAAGAGGAGGAGGAAACTATCAAAAAGACAAAGTAGATAAAAAAGGTGTGCAGTGCTACAACTGTGAAAAATGGGGTCACTTGGCCAAGCATTATTAGTACAGGAAAGACAATGGATCAACAAAAGGCAAGGACGAAAGAGTGAACCGTGCACGCCAAGATTCAGATGATTCTGAAGGTATGGTGGTTATGGCTGCAGTTGCATATAACCATGTCGAATTCAAGATATGGTTCATTGACTCAGGTTGTTCAAATCATATGACTATTCAAAAGGTGTGGTTGGCATATTTAGAAGAGTCGAAAAAGAGCAAGATAAAACTTGCTGATAATAGTTTGTTGCAAGCAGAAGGTACTGTCAACATAGTTTTTCAAATGAGTAATGGATAGAAAGCTATGATCAAAGATGTCCTCTATGTACATGGAATGAAGTTCAACATGTTAAGCATTAGACAACTGGTCGAAAAAGGTTTCTCAGTTGTCATAAAATATGGAGCTTTAAAACTGTTTAACACCTAAAACAAACTGGTCTTAGAATCTCAGTTATTAAAGAATAGGACGTTTAAGACCATGATAAGTTCGATTGAAGTATAATGTCTAAAAATTGTTGTCGACCACAAGGATAGTTGGTTGTGACATTTGAGGTTTGGACATTTGAACTTTCGATAACTCAATCAACTGATTACTCAAGATATGGTAACTGGAATCCCAAGTCTTATGATAACTGGAAAACTCTGTGAAGGTTATTTAGTCGAAAAGCAGTTCAAAAATTATTTCGTTTTAATTATGCCAATGAGATCATCATGCATACTCGAAGTGGTACATTCAGATGAATATGCCCCGTTCGAAGAACATACCATTGGTGAAAACAAATATTTTGTTTCGTTTGTCAATGAGTTTAGTCGAAAGCTCTGGATCTATGTGATCAAGAGAAAGTACGAAGTATTTGAAATCTTTAAGATATTCAAGATACTTGTCGAAAACTAGAGTGAAAAGAATATCAAAGTTCTGTGAATAAATGGAGGTGGTAAATACACATCCAAGATGGTTGAAGATTTCTATGCAGAACACAGTGTCGATCATGAGGTAACTTTCTCCTTATACGCCTCTATATAATGGAATTACAGAAAGAAGAAACAAAACCATGTTGGATATGGAGAGATGCAGGCTAAATCAGAAGAACTTTCCAAAATCCTTATGGGGTGAAATTGTTTCGACTGCAGTTTATATTCTGAACAGGTGTCATACCAAGAAATTGAAGGACAAGGTTCTTGAAGAAGTGGGGAGTGGAAAACTACCATCAGTGAGTCATCTGAAGGTGTTTGGCTTTATGTGTTACAAGCATGTTCCTGATGTAAGAAGAAGAAAGCTTGATAACAAGAGTAAACCTATGATTCTGGTAGGATATCATAAAAATGGTGCATACAGGTTATTCAATCCAATCAATGTGAAAATTGTGATAAGTCGAGACATTATGATTGATGAAAATTCTACCAGGGATTGGAATTCTAATGATGCAATTAACAAGCCATTGAGGAGTTATGGTTTCGACGAAGAAACTGATGAAGTCGAAGTCGAAGTCAAAGAAATTGCAAAAATTATAGGCGAAGTCGATACAGTTGCTGAAATTTCCGATACTATCAAAATCGAAGAGGGTGTGGCTAGCACAAGCCAAAGACCTTAAAGAACTAGAGTTCTTCCAGCAAGACTTCATGATTATAAAGTGGTTGGTGATGATGAAGTCACGCCAGATGGAGAATTAGTTCAGTTTGCTTTACTTGAAGGTGTTGAACTAATCAACTATAGTGAGGCTTTGAAGATTAAACAGTAGAAGTCTTCTATGGTCGAAGAGTTATAGATAATCAAAAGAAACAACGCATGAGATTTAGTCGAATTTCCAGCACATATAAAAGTTATCAAAGTAAAATGGGTGTTCAAGTTGAAACACAATGCTGATGGGTCGATAGCAAGATATAAAGCAAGATTAGTAGCTCAGGGTTTTCTTCAAAGAGTAGGACTCGACTACTCTGAAGTATTTTCTCCAATAGCAAGATTAGAGATTTTTCTACTAGTGGTAGCCTTGGCATACAAGCAAGGTTGGTTGATATTTCATTTATATGTGAAATCAGCATTTCTGAATGGTCCTTTAGACGAAGAGGTCAATGTCACACAACCCCCAGGGTTTGTGATTCAAAAGGAAGCGAGTAAAGTATATAAGTCGCACAAAGCACTCTATGGCCTCAAGCAGGAATCTAGAGTGTGGAACAAGAAGATCTACTTATACTTAGTCAAATTGGGATTTGTAAAATGCAAGTCTGAGTATGGTGTATATGTTTAGGTTGTGGTACAAGATATAACAATCATTTGTTTATATGTCAATGACTTGCTGGTAACTGGAAATAGCTTGGAGAACTTGTCGAATTTCAAAGAGCTGATGATGAGAGAATTTAAAATGTTGGGTCTAGAAAAATTATCTTATTTTCTAGGCATGGAATTTCAAATGTCGAAGCAAGGTATGGTGCTGCATCAAAGGAAGTATTTCAAAGAGATACTCAAGAGATTCGGGATAGATAATTCGACTTCAGCATCTTTGCATGTCCAACCAAATTTGAAGTTGGAGAAGCATGGAGAGGAAGACAAAGTCGATGTAACTTTGTTTAAACAAATAGTCGGATCTCTGAGGTATATATGCAACAGTATACCCGATATAAGTTTCGCAGTTGGATTAGTGAGCAGATACATGAGAGAACCAAGAGCGTTGCACATAAAGGCTACAAGAAGAATTCTGAGATACTTAAAAGGATTGATAAATTATAGAATTCTATTTCGGAGAGACTCTGAAAGCAAAGAAATAACATTTACTTGTTTTTTAGATGTTGATTGATGTGGAGATAAGGAAGATCGAAGAAGCACAACTGGATATTTCTTTCAAGTATTTGGTGCCCCAATCTCATGGTGCTCGAAAAAGCAACTTGTGGTCGCATTGTCATTGTGTGAATCTGAATATATAGAAGGATCCTATGTTGCATGTCAAACAATTTGAATCAGATCGATACTTTAAGAAATGGATGTCGAAGTGAAGAAACCTCTTGTGTTGCAAATCGACAACAAGCCAGCCATAAATCTTGCGAAGAATCCAGTTCTGCATGGAAGAAGTAAGCATATAGAAGTTAGATTTCACTTCTTAAGGGAAAAGATAAATCGAGGTGAACTTGAAGTTAGACACTGCTCAAGTGAAGTACAGTTGGCCGATATTTTCACCAAAGGGTTTAAGATCGACAAATTCCTGAATTTGAAAAAGAACTTAGGAATAGTTCAGATTGACTATTTTTAGAGTATGTTCGACAACTTAGATTATATAGGGTATGTTGAGATATTGGACTTAATTCAAGTTGTGTAACCTAAACTCAAGTTCAATTAGGATTTGTTAGCCTACTTAATTTAATGTATAAGTTAGATGTATATAAATAATCATAGTTTGTATCATTATTTGTAACAATTCAATTCAATAATACAATTTTTATTTACTTATTCTCTTATTTTCTCTCCTCACTAAAAGTGTCACACACATTAATATTGCTATCATTTCCCCGTGATGTTACTACATTTATATATCCACCCATTTCTAAGTCTAAATAGGAGTATTATAATAGCTTATCTATCTATTGTCCTTCATGTCTTTTATAGAGTCACTCAAGAAATTCAAAACATGCATAGATCCGAGACCAAGATAACCCGTGGCACTCAGGGACATTTTCTTAGGAAACGATTACCAAAAAACCTACTATTTAATCCAAGTTATTCATTCGACCGTTTTCAGTTAGAAGCATTGAAACTTCAACACACATAGTGCTTTCCATTTACTACCCATATTTGGTAAACGCCATACCTTAGACCATCTCAAAAGCCACCTTACTCAATTTTCTCGTACATAAATATTTGTTCTTTCAATCTTAACAATTCAACTATCTTTTACTAATTGCTACTAGTTAGTTACTACTCAATTTCTCCTAAGTGTTAATTTGAGAGGTAAGTTCCTTCTCACTACAATCATCATATATAGTTAGCATAAACATGAATATCTCTCTCCATTATAAGTATTATTAGAACTTTCAATCTTAACAATTCAACTATCTTTTACTAATTGCTACTAGTTAGTTACTACTCAATTTCTCCTAAGTGTTAATTTGAGAGGTAAGTTCCTTCTCACTACAATCATCATATATAGTTAGCATAAACATGAATATCTCTCTCCATTATAAGTATTATTAGAACTGTCTTAAGTTTTTAGAGGTCATGTGTAGGTTAGTCACGGTTTAAGTTCAACTTTAACAAAACAAACAGTAGTCTATTTAGTCATTGTTTAACCAAAACAAATCTATTATTAGGTCCTATTTAATCGCAGTTTAGTTGTGGAAAAATTTGAGTCCATGTACTATAGTTTATATTGCACACACTGTTCTGAATAGTATAATAATATTTTCTTGATATAGTATTTAATCATTTGCTTTTAATTAATCGTTGCTAAAAACAGATCAACATGAAATTTGTATCACAAAATCACAAGCTTTCATGGACAATACTAGTACTAGTGTTTCTGTCAAGTACATCATTCTCATCAGCTGGTATTAGAAAAAATATTCAAACAAAAGTTTTCTTGTCTCCCAAGATTGAGCTAAGTCCAGGATCAGTTTCAAACAAAATATACCATGATGTAGATTTTCCTAGAGGCCATATTTCACTCAAGAGTTTCAATGCTGAACTAGTTGATGAATCAGGGAAATCAGTACCTCTCCATCAAACCTATCTACACCATTGGGTTGTTGTACGATACCATCAACCTATGAACGCGACAAGCAATAGCGAAAACGGTATTGTTTTTGTAAGAAATAGTGGTTTCTGTCAAGACAATGTTTTTGGACAATACTACGGTCTTGGATCTGAAACAAGAGGCACAAAAACATATATTCCAGATGCTTATGGTATAGAAGTTGGAAATCCTGAGGAAATTCCAAAAGGGTATGAGGAAAAATGGTTGATCAATGTTCATGCTATTGATACAAGAGGTGTGGAAGATAGAATGGGGTGCACTGAGTGTAAATGCGATTTGTACAACGTTACGGAAAATTTGAGTCCAAATTATAAAGGAGGTTTGCAATGTTGTCCTGATAATGGTAAATGTAGGTTGATGAAAGGGTTTTTAGGCTCAAAACAAAACCTTTATTTGAAATACACAGTTATGTGGATGAATTGGGAAGAGTTTATGGTACCTGCCAAGATTTATATATTTGATGTGACTGATACTTTGAAGATTTCAGATAAGTCTATAGGAATGAGTCTAAAGCATGATTGCAAGGTAACTCAAATCAAAAGATAATAATAGTTCATATTACTATATATATTATTATACTAGTTCATGTGTGAGTAGCAGATTCTTTGCTATATACAGATTGAGTATGAAGTTGAACCTTGCAGCACAAGTCATCTGAATGATAGTGATTGTGTTGATGTCAAGAGAACAAGCTTCCCGATGCAAACCGGAGGTTATGTGATATATGGAGTCGGTCATCAGCATGCAGGTGCAGTTGGATTAACTCTATATGGACAGGTAACATTACATAATTGAAATCATTTACGTTCGGTAGATGATTGGAATTCGATTATCATTGAAATTTTGGTTGTGGCAATTTCAGGATGGGAGGGCTATATGTACCTCAATTCCAAAATATGGAAAAGGAAAAGGAGCAGGAAATGAGAAAGGGTATGTTGTAGGAATGTCCACTTGTTACCCTAAACCAGGTTCTATCAAGATATTTGATGGTGAAACTTTAACTCTAGAGGCTAACCATAGTAGCAGTATAAGGCATTCTGGTGTAATGGGATTTTTCTATTTCTTGGTGGCAGAAAAGTTACCACACCACCATGTCTAATGTTCATATCATTCTTTGAAGGCTAAATTTGAATATTTGAATTCTGTTATCATTTAGTTGTTAATGTATTATGTTGTATTCAGTTAGTTTACAATTAAGTTAACAATTTAGAAGTTTGTTAGTGACATTGTGTGAACACTTCTCCATCATGTTGTAGGCTTATTATTTTGTTGGTGTTGAGAATGAAAATGAGATAATTTGTGGTTACGGTTTTTATATTAGAAATTGTGTTTGATGATTTTGAGTTATGATAGATAATTTTCTGAGTACTACGATGAATTTGTTGAGTTTTTAATGTTGTTCCTTCATATTTGATATATATCTAAATATTGAAGTATTTCTACTTGGTCAGACTGAGATTAATTTTAAATGGTATATATTTTGTTGAAACTTATTTCGATTTGATTTAATGTAGATTTGGAGATGAAAAAGCATATTGCAAAGTATTTTATTCATATATTTATTTGTGCATAATATATGTTTTGTAATATTAAATGCTCTGTTTTGTTCATTTTATATCGATGATACGATTATGTTGTTTATATACATAGAAGGAGGGGTTATTGTTAGTCGCAATTGCAACGTTAGATTCGATATGTTTGAATTTTTTAATGCTTCTTCATCATCAGTATCTCTTTTGATTTTCTCAACTTCAAAAGGTAATTAGTTATACGCTTTTGAATCTGACACATTTTCTGCCATTTTCTATGATTAAAATTGTTTTGTTCATATTTACCAAATTACATTGAATTATATTTTATGATAACAATTCAACTTCCAGAAATATGTATAGTAACTACTACTACTTTTCATTTAGAAATTAACAAAAGCATAGACTGACAAGAAATAATTATGAAACAAGTGCGCACTATCAAAAACAAAAGCAGACTACTATCCATTAACATGCGTTAATGTTGACAACTAAAAATTAGGCACGGGTCTGATAATTTTGTTTTCAAATACAACTTTTTGACTGAATTGTTGGGTCTGATAATTTTGTTTGCTATTTACATTCTAGTCATATTTTAGAATCTTAAATGTATAAAACGCATGGGTAACACATTAGTATCGTGTGAACGCACGGGTAATCATATCGAAATTCATGTAGATATACGAGTTATTATATTTTTTATACAATTAAAAAATCAAAAGTAAATATAATGTATAAATTCAAACACGAGATAAATGTGTTGTTTTTTAATTATTTATATTACTAAAGTTGGTTTGAGGATGAAGAAATGAGTACTATTTTTTTATGAGGTGCCTTTGATCATCAGAAAGCAGCTAGTTTGAGGATGAAGAAATGACTACTATTTTTTTATGAGGCGGTCGAATACTAGCTCCACCAATAAGGTGGTTATTGTGTAGTTTTTTGCTTTGTTGGACTTTGGCCCTCCCTTTTACCAAAAAATAAAATAAAAAATAAATCATGCTCACAATAGACCATACACATGAGTCATTCATTAATATGATCGAATTATCAAATAAAATGTTTTTAAATCATACTTCAGTTTTCATAAAATACAAAAAAAAAGCATCAAACCTGTTCTGGACTGGGCCCGACAGGCCCAAAAGCATTACTAAGGCCCAGTCCAAAGAGACTCACTAAGGACCACACTGGGCAAAGGGGGTCGCGTCCATGCCCGACACCCTGATGTCCACCTCGACATCTCGATGTCCAGTCCCACGCGGTGAAGTCATGCTCGACACCCTACCGTCCGGCTCTGTGTCCTGACGTCCAGCTCGACACTCGCTGTTCAGCTCGAGGTCTTGGCGTCGAGCTCGGCACCGTGCTGCGCAGCTCGACATGGTCTCGAGCTACCTGGCTAGGGCAGACTCAGTCCACCGTTGCCCCAACGATACTCCGGAAAGACCGCGTCTCCGTCCGCCCGCACTTCACGCAGCACATCCAGGAAGGGGACCACGTGCTGGTCCCCACTACCCACGTAGAACCTGGCAGTTCCTCCATTGGGCCAAATCCGCCCGGCCCAATGAAGGAACCTTGGCCCAGCGCTGGGGGCTATAAATACCTTCTGTTTCCAGAGGGTCAGGTATTCATCATTCTAACCTCAACTCTATTATCTGCTCGTACTCCCACTGACTTTAGCATCGGAGTGCCTTGCAGGTACCCCCCCCCCTCCTCGTTCAAAAAGCCTTCAGCTCGGAGCAAGCCGTGACGGTCCAAACCTTCTGATCAGGTCAGATCAGTGGCGCCGTCTGTGGGAACCAGCTTCCCCGTCTAACGAACAATTCCAAAGACTAAAGCTCAATCCAATTACCTGTCATGGCTGATCCAGCTCGTGAAGAACAGCACACCCGCGTCACCGACACCAACAACGGTCCCGCGGACAAGAATGGGCACCTGGACAATCCCAGTGATGCCGGCCACAATGCCATCCCCGTGACAACCGCCCCTGGACCTTCCACCCGCAGGGACGGGAACACTGCGTCATCCTCGACGACTCCTCCAAGACTCGAAGACGACCCGGAGGCTCTCGCCTATCGCCAAGCTGCCCGGTTCTATGAAGTCCAAGTCCCTGCCGGGGCAGATGCCACGACTCAGGCACTGTTCGCGGCCATCAACCAGACAAATTATCTCCTATTCGCCCAAGGAGAAAGACTAAGGGCACTTGAACATGATCGACGACCCCCGAGGAGGCATCAGAGGCCACCATCTCCACCTCCCCGGGTAGAAGAAGTTCGACACCCTACTCCCCCGCGGAGACATTACAGGGAGAACTCTAGGAGCCCCTCTCCCCCACCAAGGCAGAGGCGGCCCCAGTATGAAAGACAGCCCGTCATCCCTACCGAAGAGCCCAGTCGCGACCCATCAAGGCACGACAGGAGACACAACAGAGACGGGCGTGTGACCTTCAACCACCGAGCATCACGCTCGAGGGAACCTCAGCACGACCATCGTGCCCGGCATAACTACAGGACCCCTTCTCTTTCTCCAGAAAGGAGCGACGAGGACGACCCCCGCGGTCCCCTGTCGCAGGCCATCATGGACGCACCTATTCCTCCGGGCATGGAAAAGCCCCCACACCTGAAGGAGTATGATGGAGTGGCGGACCCAGTCGACCAC
The DNA here is from genome assembly GCA_948472305.1 of Vicia faba. Classification (NCBI taxonomy): domain Eukaryota; kingdom Viridiplantae; phylum Streptophyta; class Magnoliopsida; order Fabales; family Fabaceae; genus Vicia; species Vicia faba. The sequence goes on along the minus strand of OX451736.1, from coordinate 1,520,342,588 downwards.
ATTGACGGGTTCGAAGCCATGCTCCACTATCACAATGTCGGGGGGCCCATCAAGTGCCGTCTCTTCCCAACAACTCTCAGGAAGGCGGCCATGGACTGGTACAAAGGACTCGCCCCGGGCTCCATAACCTCATGGCGGAACCTGAAGAACCAGTTCATCAGTTCCTTCACAGCTTCCCGTCGTCACCCGAAGACTGAGGCAGCCCTCGAGGCCATCATTCAAAGACATGATGAGACCTTGAGGGAACTCATCAACCGCTTCAACCGGGAAGCAATACAGGTCCCCTGCGCGGACCATATGAAAAGGTACTTGCTGGAGAGGGGCCTTCTCCCTGGCACAGAATTCAGAAAAGCTGTGGGCATTGAGCCACCTGCAACTTTTGATGCTCTCCTCGACAAAGCCCGAGCATACATGGACTACGAGGAGAGAGAAGCTGCCAACAGGGCACGAGACTCCAGGGCTCGCAATCACGGCAGCAGCTCGAGACAAGACCCTCCTCCCCGACGGACCGGAGAGAAGAGGAAGGAAGATAGACCCCGGGAGGTCCGAGAACAAAGGGGCCCCTCGGGCCGGTTTACTGAGTACACTCCGCTCACGGCTTCCCGCGAGCGTATTCTGGCGGAGTGTGCTAGCACAGATTTTAAAGACGGTGGCGTCAAGCGTCCCCGACCAGCTCCTGCCAAGCCAGGAGTAGACAAAAACAAGTACTGTCAGTACCATAGGAGTCATGGTCACTTGACAGAGGACTGCGTCCACCTGAAGGACGCCATCGAAACCCTCATCAAAGGAGGGAGGCTTGCACAGTACAGGAGAAACGACGCTCCCCGTCGTGACGCCCGCGAGGCAAAGGAGCCCGAAGAAGATGCCCGACCATCTGACGAGTCGGTGCCAATCCAGACCGCCTTCTCGGTAACCAGGCCCGAGGATTTCGAACTTCCCGAGCTCCTGCAGGAGCCCCTGACTACACACAGCAGGTGGGAATACTTCCCCTCCGCCATGGTCATCAACGGGGGCGGGTTCAACGACCTCACCATCAACTCAGCCAAGAGGAAGTTGGACGAACTGGTCGACAAAGCTCCTCCACAAACTGTGACTTTCGAAATGGTGAGAGGCAGATCAGAGCCTATCACCTTCTACTTGGAAGAGCTCCCCGGCGGAGCACCGAACGCAGTCATCCCCTTGCTGATAAGGGCAAAGATGGCCAATTTTGACGTGCATCGCATCCTGGTCGACGAAGGGAGTTCCGTCGACGTGATGTACACCCAACTGTTCCGGACCTTACAACTGGACGACTCACATCTGTCTCCATATATAGGTTCGGACCTTCAAGGCTTCAACGGCTCGACGTCCAAACCTTGGGGATATGTCGAGCTCCTCGTGACGTTCGGGGAAGGAACTGCTACAAGACAGGTGAAGGTCCGCTTCCTCGTCATTGACTGCCCATCCCTATACAATTGCATCTTGGGGAGGCCGACATTGGCGGAGCTGACAGCGGTTCCCTCAACTGTCCATCTAAAAATGAAGTTCTATACCAAAAGGGCAAGGGTAGCCACCATCCAGGGCGACCTCGCTGCTGCCCGCAGGTGCTTCAACGCCGCTTCAAGGGGACGAGACACTGTCGACGTGGGTACCAGCACAAGGCCCATCAAGAAGACAAAGCAAGAGCCCGACAGAGCATCTCCCGAGGTAGAAGTTCAGAAGGCTCCACCAAAGGTCGACTCCATAGCCCTCGACGCCCGCTTCGACCAAGACGAGCCGGCCAACAGCGAGCAAATCCCCCTCCGACCTATTCCGGACGGCGATTTCGAACTCGTTCCCCTCGGAGCAGACCCGACCAAGGGAGTGAAGATTGGCAAGGACCTCCCCGACTTGGCCAGAAAGCAAATCAAGGCCTGTCTGCGCGAGAATGCTGATCTCTTCGCCTGGAGCGCTGCAGAGATGCCCGGACTCGACCCTGAGGTCGCCTGTCATCACCTCGCCATTGATCCAGCCGCCAAGGCCGTAGTACAACGTAGGCGTAGGCAGTCTCCAGAAAAAACGGAGGCTGCTGAAAAAGCTGTAAAAGACCTCTTAGAGGCAAATTTTATTTCTGAAGCCCGGTATTCCACCTGGCTGTCAAATGTTGTACTTGTCAAAAAGAATAATGGAAAATGGAGAATGTGTGTTGACTATACCGACCTCAACCGGGCTTGCCCGAAGGATGCTTTTCCTCTACCTAACATCGACATGCTGGTCGACAATTCGGCCGGCTACAAGACTTTGTCGTTCATGGACGCCTACTCGGGATACAATCAAATCCCAATGGCCCTGGGCGACAAACGCTGCACGGCGTTCATGACCAGCTCGGGCAACTATTACTACAACGTAATGCCCTTCGGACTGAAGAACGCCGGTGCGACTTACCAACGCATGATGAACAAAGTGTTCAACAAACAGATCGGCGACATGCTCGAGGTATATATGGACGACATGATTGTCAAATCTCGAGCAGACACCGATCACGCAGCTCATCTCAAGACTGTCTTCGCCCAAGCAAGACAATGCAAAATGAGGTTCAACCCCGAGAAGTGCACGTTCGGGGTCAAGGCAGGAAAATTCCTCGGATTCTACCTAACAGAACGAGGGATTGAAGCCAACCCCGACAAGTGTCGAGCATTCGCCGACCTCCCGACTCCAACGTCGAAGAAGTCGATACAGATCATGAACGGCATGTTGACGTCACTATCACGCTTCGTCGCGAAGTCCGCTCAGCACGCCCTACCCTTTTTCAAACTCCTTCGAAAGGAAGCAGCCTTCGAATGGACCGAGGAATGCGAACACGCACTTCGCCATCTGAAGCAGAGCCTGTCTCAACCGCCCGTGTTGTCTCGACCAGATGACGACGAGCCACTATATCTATACTTGGCAGTATCAAACGAAGCCATCAGTGCAGCTCTTGTCCGCGAGACTCCTGACGGGCAGAAACCTGTCTACTTCACGAGCAAAGCCTTACAAGGCCCCGAGAGCAGGTATCAACAGATAGAAAAGGTTGCTCTGGCCCTCGTCAACGCTGCGAGGAGGCTCAGACACTACTTTCTAGCACACACCATCATCGTGCGAACCGATCAACCGGTGAGGCAACTCCTGGGTCGGCCAGATATGGCGGGAAGAATGCTGAAGTGGTCCCTGGAACTCTCTGAATTCGACATTCAGTACGAGAGCAGGAAAGCCCTGAAAGCACAAGCCTTGGCCGACTTCGTCGCCGAGATGACCCCTAACGACATTCCCCCGGGAAAGGAACACAAATGGACCATCTTCGTCGACGGAGCCTCCAGCGCGTCCGGAAGCGGCGCGGGGATCCTCCTCGAAAACGAAGAGGGCGTGGTAATCGAGCACTCCTTGGTCCTCTCCTTCCCGACGTCAAATAACCAAGCAGAATACGAAGCCCTGCTCGCAGGACTGAGACTAGCCGAGGACCTAGGAGCCCGTGAAGTTCAGATTTACACCGACTCCCAGCTCGTCGCTTCCCAAGTACAGGGAAGCTACCAGGCCAAGAATGACAACCTCATTGAGTACTTGAACTTGGTCAAAAAACACATGGCAAAGTTCGTACGAGCAGAAATCTCTCACGTTCCCCGCGAGCAAAACACGAGGGCGGACATATTGTCCAAACTCGCAAGAACACGAAAGAAAGGCGGGAATAAATCCGTCATCCAGGAATCTCTGGCACGACCGAGCATCGAACCACCCTCGACTACGGTCGAGGTCCACGCCATCGGGGACGCCACGTCTTGGATGACCCCGGTCTATAATTTCCTAACAAAGGGAGAACTTCCGACGAACCAGGCCGACGCTGCCATAATAAAGCGACGAGCATGTTCCTACGTTGTTCTCGAGCAGAAACTGTACCGAAGGGGATTCTCCATTCCCCTCCTGAAATGCATTGACGAGTCCTCCATCCCCGACGTACTGCGGGAGATACACGAAGGCATCAACGCCCAGCACATGGGCGGTAAATCCTTGGCAAGGAAAGCCCTTCGAGCAGGATACTACTGGCCGACGATGCAACAGGACGCCAAGGAACACGTGAAAAAATGTGACAAGTGCCAGAAGCACGGAGATATGCACCTCACCCCACCGCACGAGCTGAACACATTGTCGTCCCCATGGCCGTTCGCCTGGTGGGGCATGGACATCCTCGGGCCCTTCGTGCAAGGGACCTATCAGAACAAGTTTCTAATCGTCGCCGTGGATTACTTCACGAAATGGATCGAGGCCGAGGCACTCGCAAAAATCACCTCACACAACATCCTCCGTTTCTACAAAAGAAACGTGCTCGCCAGGTTCGGAATTCCGCAGGCACTGGTGACCGACAACGGTACCCAGTTCACCGACCACGGATTCCGAGACTTCGTCACCAAACTAGGGACCAAACAACACTTCACGTCGGTCGAGCATCCTCAGACCAACGGGCAAGCCGAAGCCGCGAACAGAGTCATCCTCCGAGGGCTCAAACGTCGACTTGGCGAAGCCAAAAGAGGATGGGTCGAGGAGCTCCACAGCGTCCTGTGGGCATACCGCACCACACCCCACTCAACGACGGGGGAAACACCGTTCCGACTGACCTACGGTACCGAAGCCGTCATCCCGGTCGAAATCATGGAACCATCCCGTCGAACGGAGGAGCCCCTCGACGAAGAGATGAATGACGAAGCACTAAGGGATGAACTCGACCTAGTCGAGGAAATCCGATCGGGGGCTGCCCTGCGCGAAGCCACCCTAAAACAACGAGTGGCTCTACGCCACAACGACAAGGTCATCAAGCGCGAGTTCAAAATAGGCAGCCTGGTACTACGCAGAAACCAGAAAGACTCCCGCGAAGGGAAGTTGGCCGCGAACTGGGAAGGACCTTACCGCGTCCACGGCACCACGAGTACCGGGGCGTACTACCTCGAGCAGTTAAACGGAGAGCCATTACCAAGACCCTGGAATGCTGCCAAGTTGAAGCAGTACTACAATTAGAAACTGTCAACACCTAGGACCCTCGACCAGAAGCAACCACGCTCGGGCAACGAGGAAAAACGTCCAATTTCGTTTAAGGCTAAGGTACAGGCCCGACACACGACCAAATTGGCACGGCATCGCGCGGTAAACGTTGACGATCGAGAGTGCCCGACGTGGACAGCTGTACCGAGCCCCACCGTCGACGTACCCATAAGGCAGAACACCCAGCTCGCGATGGGCAGTTCACGCCAAGGGCGAATCGTCCCTAACGAGCTCCACGCTCGACTGAGCAACCTCGCTCCGTATTGCCCGACATTCTATCAAGGATAACGGGACATCTATAAGGGTCAAAGAAAATCTCTCCCCCCGAGCGCAACACTTAGGCAACCACGGCCAATCAAAATAGGGCCGAGATTGCACACAAATGGAGACGAGCATATTCGCTCGCCAAATCAAAGCCACCTACAGACACTCCTCGGGCCCGGGACTTGAGCTAAATTCATACAAGCATATGAGTTCATACAAGGGCAAAAAATCCAAAATGAATAACAAGGTATAAACGCCCGAAGGCAACAAAGCAATATTAAACCGACCAAGAAGGTCGGCGATGTTCAAACATAAAATGAACGGGCACGCAGGCCCAAAGAATACAAATACAAATATCAAGGGCACGCAGGCCCGCTATCCTACTCAAACTTCCACATTCTCATCATTGTCGACGCCAGGAGAGTCGGGCGGGGGAACGATCGTGCCACCTACAATCCGGTGTGTGTGACCGATACCCTCAGTGACCAGACCGGGGTTTAGCAATGAGAGCTGGTCGACTGCAGAATTGAACCCGTCTTCCAGAGCACCGACGCAGTCCGCCTCGAGGAGCCGGATGTGGGCGACCAGCTCAGCCCGACTCTTCAAAATCACTAGGTCCTCGGGCTCATCTTCGGCAGGTTGCTGGACATCATTCATTTCCTCAACCTGTTTACCCAGGCGTTCGACTTCAGCAGCCAAGCGATCCCTGTCGGTCCGGAGCAACTCCCCTTCCTCAGTCAACCTCCCCGACTTCTCCTTTTCCAAGGTCAGCATCTCCCTCTCGGCATCAAGTATCGCGGTCTGCTCTCGGAACATCCCCTCGGAACGTTCCAGAGCGACCTTCAACTTCCGCGAGCTCGCAGTCAAGGCCGCCTTCTCCTGCTCGAGCTCTTCAACACGAGCAGCATCCCCTGCATCCTCAGATAACACCAAAGCCATTTCGGCCATTTTAACCAGCCCGTCCACGCTGGCGGCCAGATAGGCCTTCCTTTCCTCCTTACTCATCTTCTTTATGGCCTCAGCTTCATGAGCGACCACTGTCGGAGGGAACCGCTCGAAAAAGCCCGCCTCTTCGAAGCAAGGGGGGAAGGCAAAAGATTGAACAGCTCTGGCATCCTCCCCGACAGTCGAACCGCCTTCCACGCGGGTCCTCTTCCTCTGCGTCAAAACGGCGCTGGGGTCAATCTCCTCGACCTCTGGATCTGACGCTGCTCCCGAGCTCGACGTCGAATCCACCCTCACCGGCTGAGGAGCGTTCAGACTTGGTGGTGGTCCCATTCTCGTCGTCTGCGGGGCCTTTACTACCCTCCTGCCTCGCTTCTGGTCGGTTGATAATTTCAGGAGCCTCTCATGTCGGCTGGCCATCGTACCTGCACGAAATAAAGGAAAAGTTAGTATCGAGCAAGCTGCATAAATAAATGACGAATAAAGAATTTCAAGCAAACAACCTAACAGGCGGGCTGCCTGCCTATATGTCGGACATTCCACCAGCGCCTTGGTGTCGATCGGGCGAGACTCAAACGTCGGGTAACCGTCTTTGTCGAGGATATCGTCCCCTTCCCGCGTAACCCATTGGGCGGGATGAAAACTGTCGACAAACCGGCAAAGAGCCTCGTACGACCGCTAATCTTCCGGGCACATGTCCCCGACAGCGGTATGGAAATAACCTGTCCCATGCTCGTAATGTCGGGACATCCAGTACACCGGGAACTTAGCCCTACGTCCTAACACGGGGCTCCCGTCGTCGGCCACCATCGCTTCCCCGTCATCATCGCTGACCGGCCCCTCCTCCTCGAAGAGGGAATCTACAGCAGAGTCGGTAATAGGGCGTACCACATACCACTTGTCCTTGAACCCCCTCACGGAGTCCATATACATCTTAAACAGTCTCCTCGACTGCTTCAGGGACACCCAGCTGTGCTTCCCTCCTCGGGACTGACGCTGTAGGTGAAAGACCCGAAAGAAAAGAGGGATGGTCGCCCCTATCCTCAAGTAGCGACACGTCAACTCAAACGCCCGGATGAAGGCGAGAGAGTTTGGGTGTAGCTGGGACGGGGCCAGCTCCAAATGCATAAAGACTCCGGTCTGAAAATCAGTGAACGGCAGCCGCAGCCCTAAGTCCTTAAACGCGATCTCATACATCGCGAAGCTGTAGTTCGGGTACACCGAGCAAATTCTTGCATTGGTCGACGGAAGCATGACCACGAAATTCTGCTGGAAGTCGGGCTGGTCTTGGCCCTCTTCAATGGCAGTGAAGGGATGTCGGTCATCCCGGCTATATATTGACGCTGTCCCCCGAGGCTCGACACCCACCCATTCCAGCAATGGGTCGGTCACGGTATCTATCAAGGTGGCCGACTCGTCGGCACTCTGTTCTTCGCGATCACGACGTCCGGAGGAGCTCGGCTCGTCCGCCATGGTTACCTGCAGAGCACGGGAAAGCAATCAGTTGAGCACGAAGTCCTATGCTCGACATAATCATGTCGTCCATACACAACTACACAAGTCCGTTTTTACAAGTGGATGTCTCCCCGACTTTCCTGAACCCAGTGTTCTTCCTCAAACTAACCGCGCGGCCACTCTCCAAGCATGTCGACCCGAGGTATGAACATAGCGAGCCGCACGATGAAGCCCACGGCCACGACCATGAACATACCGGGCACGGCCATGAATCAGGCGCCCCGGATCATGAAGACCCCGGGCAGCTCTGAAGTTTTTCACCTAAAACTATGAATATGTCGGCCACAAGTATGCGTTTGCCGGTCCTAGACATGAATATGTCGGGCAAAACACGAATCTACCGGGCTAATCCCACGCGCACGATCCTAAAACATCTACAAATTCCAGGAATCATGCATTCTAAAACGGAAAAATGAAGAAAGTAGATCACTTACTTGGATCAAAGTTTGGGATTTGGCTAAGAAATGAAGAATCTGAGACGGGAAGTCACAACTGGAGAAAGTGTTGAGAGCGGCAACGGAGAGAGCACGGAGAACGGAAAACGTATTATGGGGCCCAAGGACCCTATTTATAGTGATGACGTGGAATACCAAACGTCACCTTGTTCAACCACGGACTCCATCTCCTCGACGCACTGCTCCCAACGCAATGATGGCCCTACCCCCCTAGGGTGGCGGCACAACTCCCGAAAGATGCCTCGTGTGCTCGACCGACGCGCCCGGTACGGATCCTCCACGCATCCACCACCGAGGACGTCTCTGAGCACGACACGAGGAGACCCCTCGAGGGTCCACACCTCCATCCCGGGCACGAGACCTCAGCGACGGAACAACTTGGTTTCAAGTCATGGCTCCTCGCAAAGGAACCACGACTTGGGGGGCTCCTGTTCTGGACTGGGCCCGACAGGCCCAAAAGCATTACTAAGGCCCAGTCCAAAGGGACTCACTAAGGACCACACTGGGCAAAGGGGGTCGCGTCCATGCCCGACACCCTGATGTCCACCTCGACATCTCGATGTCCAGCCCCACGCGGTGAAGTCATGCTCGACACCCTGCCGTCCGGCTCTGTGTCCTGACGTCCAGCTCGACACTCGCTGTTCAGCTCGAGGTCTTGGCGTCGAGCTCGGCACCGTGCTGCGCAGCTCGACATGGTCTCGAGCTACCTGGCTAGGGCAGACTCAGTCCACCGTTGCCCCAACGATACTCCGGAAAGACCGCGTCTCCGTCCGCCCGCACTTCACGCAGCACATCCAGGAAGGGGACCACGTGCTGGTCCCCACTACCCACGTAGAACCTGGCAGTTCCTCCATTGGGCCAAATCCGCCCGGCCCAATGAAGGAACCTTGGCCCAGCGCTGGGGGCTATAAATACCTTCTGTTTCCAGAGGGTCAGGTATTCATCATTCTAACCTCAACTCTATTATCTGCTCGTACTCCCACTGACTTTAGCATCGGAGTGCCTTGCAGGTACCCCCCCCCCCCCTCCTCGTTCAAAAAGCCTTCAGCTCAGAGCAAGCCGTGACGGTCCAAACCTTCTGATCAGGTCAGATCAAAACCTAAAAACCATAATATCAAAATATCATGATTGGATTTATCCCATACTCATATTTCTCCTTTGCCTCCTATACTACAACTCATGTCGTATCTCTGTTAAGATTATCTATAGTGATCCTTTCAGAAGTTTTTGCCTGAAATTCGCCCCTAGTTATGGCCTCTCTCCCAATAGCAATTATACGAAGATATATCGACAATACATCTACGACATAGTCCGTCATTTTTTATTCCTTATCTAGTATCTTTTGATGAGCTAGTCTAAGGGGTCTCCTTTTGTATCTGGTGTCATATAATGATGAAATACTCTATAAAACCATTAGATGTAACATTATAGTATTGGAAAAATCTCAAGTCTGACATTGATTAGAGATAGAGTCTTGAAACAGTTTATACATAGTGACATCTCTCACCTTACAAGCCAGTTTTGTAAGGATAAGTTAGGTCAAACTTTAATATGGTATCATAGCCTATTGATCAAATTATGGTTCGCCCGCTGATTATATCCATGCTCTAAGCTTCAAAGAGTATGGGGCGTGATGGGTGTATTGGGAAAATTCCAAGTCCCTCTTCGGTTAGAGACAGAGTCTTGAAAGAGTTTATATAGAGTGACATCTCTCATCTTACAAGTCGATTTTATAAGAATGAGTTAGGTCAAACTCTAATATATAACGTACTCCATGGACGGATATTTTTCACACTACGTACATCCTTTGTCACAAGATGTGCATCATAGTTCGCAAATGTCCCATCAACATCTCTGCAGAGGTCTGTGGCGGGAGCGGTAACTGTGGGGTTCATGGGTATACCTTGCAATTACCTGAATCGTCGCAACACTGGCATGTGGCAATCCTCAGAATAGTCTTCACCATATTCTCATACAGAGCAATGTGGAAAATGTTGGTGGCTCTATGTATGAAAATGGTTCAGATAAAATATCAGTGATGGTCTAACACGTGTATTATGAAATTAATATCACTAAGGGTAAAAATTACCATAGACAATTATTTATTGTTAACTATATCATCTTTCATTGACTACCTTCAGGTAATATGGAGTATACCAAAAATATGTCATTCAATTGTACTCTTCCTAAGTCAATGAAGTATCTAATGTAGACAATATCCACATATGTCAAACTTTTGTCTACAAAAATAGTCAGTGTCAACCAAAATCATAAAATATGATCTCAATGCACATATTATATGATATGTAACTCGCACATCATCACTCGCAATATCTACAATTGATAACACAATTTTATATAGTATATTTGATTTAATTTTCATAGATAATGTTAGTATTTTTATTTAATTATTTCATTTTATTTCCATATTACGCCGGTATTTTTATTGTTTCAGGTATTTTATTTTAATTAGACAAATTGAGCAAAGTGAAGAAATTAAGAGAGTTATTGGACTAAATATGCAAGAAATGAAGAAAAGGGGTGTGCAAAGCAATAATGATGGATCAAAAGGGTTATCATCTCCAAACTGGGCCCAAACGAATTCAGACTCACGCAAGCAAGAGAACCCTAAAGGCACATGCAAGAGTGAGACGCACGTCTTATCTCTTCTCCTACAATTGAGGCGCCCGCCTCGGACTTTCCCCTTAGTGGGAGGCGCCCGTCTCAACGTGGTCAATTGAGGACGTGGTCAATTGAGGCGCCCATCTCAACGTGTTCAAGTTAGAACGAGAAATTAGAGGATAAGTGGTACGAAAATATCTCAAAAGGTGGTTACATTCTACCACTATAAAAGGACATCAGGAAATCAAAATTTGGACCGTTTTTGCTTAGATTATTTTTCCAGTTTCAGAATTTACCTTCCCGCATTATTTTTTCCATTGTAATTCAGTTTCAATAGTTATTTTCCAGCCAGTTCCTTTTCGAATACTTAGATTTTATTTATGTTGAAGAACCGGGATTCTGTACGAATTGATTCAATCTTCAAGAATTATTTCCAGCAATTATTTAATTCAGGTTCCTTATTTACATCGCTTTAATTAATTATTTGCATGAGAGATATTTATTTAGCCATGAATTTATTTATGAACGTTAATCCCTTTAATGTATTCATGTCTGCTTTTATGAGTATGTCTAGCTAAATTATTTAAATATCGGTATGTAACGAGTTAATTTGAATGGATCCGGAATAAACAGGCTTGATTATATTTTATAAAATAAACACTTTTTCTGATTTAGTTATCTAATTTATTTTGTTAAAAAAAAGGTTTAGAAACCAACAGAGCGAAAGTTTGAGGCTAATAAACTGACTAAGATTAGAAACCAATAGAGCGATAGTTTGAGGTTTAGAATCAGATAGTAGATAGTAGGTATTGTTTTTAAAGACTACGACAGCGTTTTAAAACCAATTAAACTTTATTTATTTTCAAAAAGTAATTTTAAAATCAATGGGATAGCGAAAGCATACATCAGAGTTTAAAATTATAATTTACTTCAATAGAGCGAAAGTTTGAGAATAGATTTTTGAATAAATACTTTTTGCTGAAAAATATATTATTATCATTTTTTGAAAATAAGCCAGTGGAAAGCCGGATTCTTTAGTATTAACGAAGTACATACCGATATTCGCATTATTATTATTTCAATTAGAATTAAGTTTTATTACCCAAAAATTCCCCTAATTAATTATTCGATAGCTATAGCTTTACACAGTAGTTTAGGTTACGTTAGTTCGATTTATAGTCCCTTAGGTTCGATATCTTTTAAAACTACGCGATAGGGCTGTATACTTGCAGTCTCCCGATTAATTTAGACGATAAAGTCGCGATCAAGTTTTTGGCGCTGTTGCCGGGGACTATTTGAGTTGATATCGTAATTTTATTACGAAGTATAGACTATAGCAACTATTTCTTTTCCCTCTGTGTATGCCAAATACTCGCTCTCAAGGCGCGCCTTTGCATATACCTATATACGATATCGAGCGTTACCTTATATTAAGAAGACGAATTCAAGAGTATTTAGAATGCAACAACCTTCCTTCGACCAAACTTCCTGACGTTGAAGAACTCAAGAAGATGGTTGATCTACCTGATCCTGCTCCTCGTCCTCTTAAGGACTACGCTGTTCCTTCTCAAGCAGAGCCTCATAATAGTATTACTTCTCCTGCTATCGCTCGAAACGATTTCGAGCTAAAACCTTTGCTTCTTTCCGCCGTTCAGCAGAACCAGTTTTCTGGAGCTCCTACTGACGACCCGAATCTTCATCTGTCAGTGTTTGTGCAGTACGCAGACACTGTGAAAGCGAATGGTGTTAACCCCGAGGCGATACGATTGCGCCTATTTCCTTTTTCTCTCAGAGACAGAGCTCGCGCATGGCTCCAATCTCTTCCTTCAAACTCAATCACCACATGGGATGAGTTGAAGAAAGTCTTCTTGGCTAGATATTTTCCTCCAAGCAAAACTGCTATGCTCAGAGCCAATATCAATGGTTTCAGACAAAAAGACAATGAATCACTCTTTGAAGGACATGCTTAGACTTTGTCCTCATCATGGTTTAAAAGAATGGCTGATCATTCACACGTTCTACAATGGTCTCTTGTATAATACGAGATTGACTATAGACGCCGCAGCTGGTGGCGCACTGATGAATAAACCATATACTGAAGCAAGACAACTTATTGAAAGCATGGCTCAAAACCATTACCAATGGGGTACGGAGAGAATTAGCGTAGAGAAATCTCAAACGAAAGGTGCCATGGTTGAAGTGAATAGTCTGGATCAAGTCAACGCTAAAGTGAAAGCTCTCACTCAAAAGCTCGAGAATCTTACCACCGCTCCCGCAGCTACTGTTGCTGCAATTGCTCAAACTTGCAACTTATGTGGTATTCAATCACATCTTGCTCCAGAATGCCCACTTTTAACAGAAGTTCCAGTTGAACAAACGAATTACATACAGGGTAATCCTTACAGCAACACATATAACCCTGGCTGGAAAAATCATCCTAACTTTTCATACAAGAGTAACAACGTGTTATACGCACCTGGACAAGCTCCTGCTACACCACCTGGTTATCCTAAGGCTATTCCAAATCATCCTAATAATGGTCCTAACACGTCTAATTCTCCTAGGAAGTCTAATTTGGAAGTCATGATAGAGCATTTCATTGCTACTCAATCCCAAACCAATAATACTCAATCCCAGACTAATAAGGATGTTCAAAATCAGAATATACACATTAATGAGCAGATTAAGCAATTATCTAACAAGCTTGATGCTTTAGCTACACATAATAAAATGTTAGAAACACAAATCTCTCAGGTAGCTCAACAACAAGCGGCTTCTGCTGCTCCTGCTGGCTCATTTCCTGGACAGCCTTAACCTAATCCCAAAGGACATGCAAATGCTGTTATCTTAAGAAGCGGAACAGAGTATGATGGACCTGTAGATCCCAGAAACAATAGCCCAGCTATGCAACAAAATTATGATAAACAATCTGAAACTAATGATAAAGAAGAAAAGGAAAATCAGAGAGATAATAATGAAGATACCACGCAAAAAGATGAAACTTATGTACCCCCACCACCTTATAAGCCTCGTATCCCATACCCTCAAAGGTTAGCTAAAACTAAGAATGTGGGTCAATTCAAGAAATTCGTGGATCTTCTGAAACAACTTAATGTTACAATTCCTTTTACCGAAGCTATAACTCAAATGCCCTCCTACGCTAAATTCCTTAAAGAGATTCTATCCAATAAGAAAAAGCTAGAGGATAATGAAACTGTCATGCTTACTGCTGAATGTAGTGCAATTATTCAAGACACAATGCCTCATAAACTCAAAGACCCTGGAAGTTTCTCTATTCCATGTGTAATTGGCAAATTTGTCATAGATAAAGCTTTATGTGATCTTGGAGCTAGTATAAGTGTGATGCCGTTATCTATATGCAAGAAACTTGAAATGGGAGAACTCAGACCAACCAAAATGTCCGTTCAATTAGCAGATAGGTCAATTAAATATCCTGCAGGAGTTCTCGAGAATGTTCCTGTATGCATTGGCCAATTCTATATACCAACCGATTTCATTATCATGGACATAAGGGAGACGAAGTTACCCCAATCATTCTTGGAAGGCCCTTCTTAGCTACAGCCGGTGCAATTATAGATGTAAAAAGAGGAAAACTTACTTTTGAAGTAGGTGAAGAGAAAATCGAATTTATCCTCTCTCAATTCCTGAAAGCACCTGCAATTGAAGATACTTGTTACTTCATGGATATCATCGATGAATGTAGAAAAGAAGCTGAGCTTGAAAATGAAGACAATCTCGATGAAAATTTGAGTAGTAATCTAAGTGAATGCTTAGCTATAGCACCAGATCCTACACAATGTTTAAGGAAACCATCCCTAGAACTCAAAAAACTTCCTAAAAATCTAAGGTATGAATTCCTAGATTCCGAACTCGAACGACCAGTGATAGTCAACGCAGAACTTGGCGAAACCGAAACTGAAAAACTTTTACAAACTCTGAGAAAATATCCAACAGCCTTAGGATATAATATCACTAATCTTAAAGGAATAAGTCCCTCTATCTGTATGCATCGCATTATGCTAGAAGAAGATTGTAAAACTTCAAGAGAACACCAGAGGAGACTAAACCCGATTATGAGCGAGGTTGTGAAAAAGGAAGTTATGAAGTTATTAGAAGCAGGAATCATATATCCTATATCTGATAGCAAATGGGTTAGCCCTGTGCATGTTGTACCTAAGAAAGGAGGTGTCACAGTAGTCGAAAATGAGAAAGGAGAAATCATAACTAAAAGAGTCGAATCTGGATGGAGAATGTGCATCGATTATCGAAAACTTAACAAAGCCACCAGAAAAGATCATTTCCCTTTACCATTTATTGATCAAATGTTGGAACGTTTAGCTAGACACTCTCATTTCTGTTTCTTGGACGGTTATTCAGGTTTCTTTCAGATACCTATTCATCCTAATGACCAAGAGAAAACAACTTTCACATGCCCTTTTGGAACCTTTGCTTATAGAAGAATGCCATTTGGTTTATGCAATGCTCCTGCAACTTTTCAAAGATGTATGATGGCAATATTTGCTGATTTTCTGGACAATATTATGGAAGTCTTCATGGACGATTTTTCCGTCTGTGGACAAAGCTTTGAAGAATGTTTAGAAAATTTAGAAAGGGTATTAGAACGTTGTGTGAAGGTTAATCTAGTGCTTAATTGGGAGAAATGCCATTTTATGGTACAAGAAGGAATTGTTTTAGGACACATTATATCCAAAAGAGCAATTGAAGTCGATTCTGCTAAAATCGAAGTGTGATCGGTGGATCTGGAACTGACTGTTTAACGCTGGTTCACGAAATGTCGCGGAAGCAAGAGTCGCCACCGTCTTTTATTTTCTCCAAATGGAAAGGACAAAAGCACAGAAAAATTCCTTATAGAGATTGCTCTCGGTTCGGGAGGTAGGTTATAGAAAGGGAAGGTGTTAGCACCCTTTCTATCCATGGTTATCCATGGGCTCTTAGATACTTGCTCATTTGTGTTTTCAAAAATGGTTTGTTTGCTTTTCAATTGTGGGTTTTAAAAAGTTTCTTTGAAAATTCCAGTTCGACTCTTGTATCGGTCCTCAAGAGTGTTTGAAAAATTGCTTTCGAAAGCTTTTTGAAAAGGTGTCGGTGTGAAAAGTATTTTTTGAATTGTTTTGAATTTAGAGCAAGTATCTAGAGTCGTCTACCTACCCTAAGGAATTCGTCTGTGTAAATGTCCTTTAAAGTAGTGTCATCCCACCATTGAGAGGTAGGTAGCACCACCGTTGGAGGTGTTCGGGTCAATTCGAGGTTCGGGACATGGTGATCACCAGAGCAATGGGAAGACACCTTAGAAGCTACCCTCATGCCAGGTTCCCGGATCATGAGGACTTACTAAGACATCCTCTACTCGACGATCACCTTTCGAGGCAAGGCAACAGTGAGGCGTACCCTAGGGGTGGTGTGTGATTTGTGTGTCATGTTCATTTGCATTTATCTTGTTCATGTCAAAGTGATCTACGTGTTTGTTTTTATTTATTGTCATTCATTCTTGCATGCATTTATTTAATAATTAAAAAGTGCGAGAAGGATAAAGTTCTAAACTATTACAAAAGGCGCGGGTCCACATCGCCAAAATTTCCAGAACCCGATTTGACAGAAAAAATAAATAATTAAAGTAAAAGTGCGAGAGATTATGACATTACATGGCTTTGGGAGAGGTACATGAATAATTAAAAGGAAAAAGAAATAAATACGCGAATTAAATTAAAATTAGAAACGAGGGCGTTGGACCCTTTTTGATGAAATTAAATTATTAGCAAATTAATTAAATTAGAGAAAAAGAAATTATTTTTGGTATTTTTGTATTTTATGACTTTAATGAAAAAGATTAATTGAAATTAAAATACTAACCCTAGTTCTAATTGTTTTTTTAGTTTATTAAGAAAGTATTAAAATTAAACCTAAATTAACCTAATTATTTACATGCAATTTTAATTTATGGAAATAATAGGAAATATTTAATTATTATGAAAGAAAAGAAAGAAGGATAAAAATTATTACAAACCCTAATTCTACCAAGTTTTAAGTTTATTAAAAAATATTATTAAGATTAACCCTAGATTAAAACTAATTAATTAATAAAGGTTTTATTTACAAAAAATATCAATTAAATAAATATATTTTAAATTTTGTCTTTTCTGATTTTTTTTTATGTTTTTTATATTATTGTGAAAATATTTAAATTAAAGAATATATTAAAAATAACAATTAGATCAAAATAAAAATGAAAAAATATAAAGAGAAATTTGCAAACCTAGGGGGGTCTGTCCCCAAATGGAGGTTTTGATTAGTATTTTTGGGCCCATTTAGACCTTGGCCTGTTTGACTTTTGCGCTGGTCTGAGTGTCTGTTGACTGATGTCTACCATGTCCTTCAACTCATAGCCTTCTGATCATTCCATTGGGCACGTGGATGGCTTGATTTTGTGAACGTACGGTGGGCGCTAGCATTGAAACCACACATAAGCATTAACTGAAAAATAACATGGAAAGGGTGAGGGACCTGGGGCTCGAACCCAGGTCCTGAAGATTACCAACCAAGTGCCTTGCCAGACGTGCTGCTTTACTTCTTTGTTTATCATATGACCAATAAACATAATATAATAAAACAATCGTTAGTGCTCAAATTCAGCGCGAAATTCAAATAACCCAATTACCACTGGACACCTCATCTTCTTCTTCTTCGTTGTATTTTTTTCCTGAAAACAAAAGAAAGTTAGCGGGGGTTTTTAACCCCCCCAAAACATGCTTGATTTGATAATAGCGAATAGGCCATATGGCCTCAGAATTTAGGCGCGAGGGTTTCATTATTTTCGTCCAAACGCCCTGAATCTGTTCATGGTATTATGAGGCTCTAATTTTATGCTTTTGGAAACGCCTAATTTGGAACTCAAGGAACCCTAGCCTGCATCAATGGTGGAATCGTGTATAGCGCATAAAAATTCAATCAAAGTACACTGTTAGCTTCAGAATGATATAATGAGTACAAATCCAATATTAGAATTTACAAATAATGCATGAATGATGTTTCAAGAATCTGAAAAAAAGCTTGAACCGGCCATGGTCGTGCTACCTATTTCTTGTGTTAGGGACGTTGATTTTGATTTGTATATGTTCCTTGAAGCCTCAGGAACACAATGGAATCAATATTATGGCTTGAATCGACCTAGAAATTGGTTTTCAGTATTGGACTTTTCTTGAAAAATTTCAAGTTTGCTTAGGGATTTCTGGCGCAGCTGGGAGTCCATTCTGAATAGGTTTAGCATGTATATGTATCTATGAACGATTAGGGTTGGAAAAGAGGTCCAAGGAATCAAAGAATTGATGGAGAGGATATTGATTTTCATGGCAAAATATTTTCTAATCTTTTCATGCAAACTTAGTTCAAATCATGGCCAATTAACAAGATTCTTACCAAATCTGATTATACACAAAATCTTGAGATTATTTCATGCACAAAAAGATTCAAAAAATTAGGTTTAGTATTTTTCATGTATTTATTTTAATTAAATGAATTATTGATAATTAAAAATCCAAATAAATAAAATAAAAATGATAAAAACTTCCCTTTGGGCCAAATGGTCGTGCACATGCCTTGGATGATGAATTGTGGAAGAAAAAGAGGCCCATTAACAATTTTAGGTCATTTGAAGCAATGTTAAATTTTCAAAATATCCAAAAATTTCCCAACTTCCACAAGGCATAACTTGCTCAATTTTTAATCTTTGCTCATGTTCTTGGACATTTTGGAAAGGTATTTGAGTCCTCTAACCAATGCCTTTGGTCACATGTCATTTTGATTTACCAATCTCAAGTTATGGCCTTTGACTTAAAGTCCCTTTTTGTTGACTTTTGAAAATGACCTATAATGTTGAAATTGATAACTTTTTGTGAGAACATTTCTTGGACTTGAAGTATGAAGAGGAGTTGTAGGAAATGTCTTTATCTTCAAAATGAGCTTTGGATGGAATTTTTCTGATAATCCATGTGAAAGTTATGCCCTGGTCAATTTACAGTTGACTTTTTCAACTATCCAAATATGGAAACTTTTGCATCTTGATGATTTTTGAGCCAAGCTTTGAGAATCATGATCAAGAATTGATCAAATGATGTTTGTGGCTTCAAAATGAGATGTTGACCAAAAATTTGAACTTTTGACTGTCAAATGACCATTTTGCCCCTACAGTTGACTGTAGTGCAATTAGGGTTTTTGACTGTGCAATTTTGTGCTGTAAGTCTTGAAACTTTGTATGAGGATGCTTGACCATGTTTGTAGGCATGTGGGGCTTGATTGGACCCTTGGAAACTTCATTTTCTTGATCAGAACCAAAACCCTAATTTTGACTGTTTAGGAGGCCCTTGAACTGTGCAACCCTTGGGGAATTTTGAAGCATGACTTGGCAATTTCTTGAAGAATATGGGAGGGCAAATTTTGGGGTACAACAGTTGCCCCTGTTCAATCTTCTTAGACCTGAGGATGCAGATTGGCTGACGTGCCTTTCGTAATCCGAGGGTGGAAGATGATTGAACACTAGAGTGCCCAGAAATTTGCGCTCACATAGTAGCAGTGTGATGGTGGAATGGGCTTATAGATGCCATTTGGAGATTGATGGATAGTGTGATGGGCTTATAGATGCCATCTGGATTTCAATCGCACAAGAGATTCCTTAGCGAGCACTTGCGTACCTGCAAGAGAAAAATGAGTACCTGACATGTTGCAGGATCTGGTCTTCAGATGCTTTGTATAGATGTGTCCTGACTGGTTACAGGAGCTGAATCTGGAGCTTCAAACGATGATGAATGAACCAGGGATTGTTACTACCTCAACAGGAACGGTGAGAGAACCTTGGATGACTTTAACCTCAACAGCAATCATTGAGATAATCTTGGGATTACCACCTCCGTAGTATCGGGGAGAGAACCATAGGCGATTACCACCTCAACAGCAAACATTGAGAGAACCTTGGATAACTTCAACTTCAACAGCAATTGTTGAGCGAAATCTGGGATTACCACCTCCGCAGTATCGGGGAGAGAACCATAGGCGATTACCACCTCAACAGCAAACATTGAGAGAACCTTGGATAACTTCAACTTCAACAGCAATCGTTGAGCGAAATCTGGGATTACCACCTCCGCAGTATCAGGGAGAGAACCATAGGCGATTACCACCTCAACAGCAAACATTGAGAGAACCTTGGATAACTTCTACTGAGTCTTTATCAGAAAAATCTGTTTGGGGTCGATTTAACTGAACCGGTCTAGGTCTTGGAATGTCTTCAACTGGGTTTTTATCAGAAAAATCTATTTGGGGTCGATTTAACTGGACCAGAGAAGGCCTTTGACTAGATAAGAAATCTTTGGAGTCGATTTAACTGAACCGGTCTAGGTCTTGAAATATGATTGAGAATTTAACTGAATCTTTCCTGAAAGGTAAAGGTCAGTCATATACAATGCATGATATGGATCAAGCAATGATGTTCTCAACATAAATGAAATTTGTAAGATATGATGCGTCTATGCATGCTATAATGATGTATGCGATGTTTACTGTTGTACCCCAAAATTTGCCCTCGCGCTTTTCCACAAGAAATCTCAGCTTCAAACATTTCCTGACTTCTCAAACTGGCTCAAGAACCGGACAAACGGACTTTTCTTGACAGTCAATCAAAATTAGGGTTTTTACTGATTTTCAGAGCTCTGAATTGTTTCATACAGTGGGCTTAAGGTTTGGTTGATTTTTGGTTCTATTTTGATCAAGCGAGTGTGATTTGACAGTCAAGCAGAATTAGGGTTTTATGGGCTTATTCTCAGAAGAATTTAAATTCCACAGCACTTTGCGGTTTATTTCAAGATTCAGATTAAAATTCGCGTTATCTTGGTTTAATCAGCAAAAGAGACAGTGGTTTGAATTCAGTACGTTTTGATTGGGCCAGTCGTATACAGGATGCAGTGTTGGATTCACAGTGTTTATGTGTTTGATCAGTCTATTTGGATTGACTGCTGCTTTGCTTTGGATGTTGAATAAGACAGACTTAATTGATCAATGTTGTTTTATTTAAATTATTCATTATTCTAAAATTGAATGATTGAAATTTATCTTTCAATTGTTTTAATTCTAAGAATTTTAAATAAATTAATAAGCAATAAAGAAAATTAGAACCAATTGGATGATTTGGATTTTTATTGATATTTGAATTATTTGTACAAATTGTTGTTTATAAATTAAATTTCAGACAATAATTTACATTTAATTTAAATATTACATAGAATGAAAAAACTATCCTATTTTCTAAATATTCTTCATTCTTCACTCCGCTCCGGTGCTCCATTGTTTTATCTGCAAAAAAGAGAAGAAAAGTCAGAAAGCATTAAAATTGGAAAAGACAGTTAAAAATTGCTCATCATTAGGGGCCACTGACTGGGATCAGTTGACCCTCTCTGCAAATCACGGGATTTCTCCCGGTTCACAGAGAGGGAAGATTTTTTTATTTCATGAAATGCAAATGCATAAGTTATAAATTTCAAGCTGCATAGAAATTCAAAATCCAAAATCCAAACTAAACTGAAAAGTTCAATCTCAACTTTCTATCCAAAAGCAAAGGCACTAACTGTCAAAATGCCAAAGATATCAAAGATTTCAAAAGTGCATTTGCTGTCACAAGTACTCAAGGCTGCCAATAAAAAGATTTTGGAAAAGATATCACAAAGTGCCAAGGCTGTCATAAAAGATTTTGGAAGATATCAGTAAAAGCATACAAAACTGTCAAAAAAAAGAGATAAAGAGGATGCAGTCAAGTAATGTGGGATGCAAGCAACTAAGATCTTTTCATCATTTCCCATCAGCATAGTAGGCCCCTTCAGAGCAAGTACAGAACAATAACATTATAAAATTCTAAGCTGTACTTCAAGAGAAGAAAAAAGAGATAAAGCAGTAGGCAAGGGTTCAGGCATAGTTCAGTAGGAGAAGACAGCAGAAAAAGATATACAAATCTACAAATCCACAAGACAGTTCAGCAGCAGGCAGAAGGAAGTGAGGAGATAAAAGAGAAAAGATACAAACTCAGTTCAGCAGGCAGCATAGCAGGTGAGAATAGAAGAAATATAAAAAAAACCTACTGCACCAGCTTTAGCCTCACATAACACATCTCAGAACTCAGAACTAAACCAGCATCTGTCATAACCTCATACCTGCCTAACCACAAAAACAAGAAGCAAAGGCAAACAACAGAAAACATATACTAGAACTTGCACCAGCATAACCTGCTGCCTACAACCCTGTCATAACACAAACCTCACCATAACCTGCATCACTCTCACAAACCCAAACCATCACACCTAAAAAACCATCCAAGAAATCAGAAAACACAACACAGTTCAGGCAGGATAGAAGTAAAAACAACATAACATACTGAGCCAACCAAGCACATACCTGCTAATGCCTTAACCTGCCTGTCATCAAACTAAAGCCATCAAACACAACAAAAACTCAGAACCTGCACCAGAAACTGAACTACCAGCACCCCTGTCTCAAAACACCAACTAGAAACCAACTCACTAGCGTAAAAGTTCAAGGCAATACAGGTGAGGCAACCTAGGCCCTCAGTATGAACATCATCGGGCAATAAAAAGCACCAGAAGGCATCTAACTCAACGATCATTCAAGGGGCAAAATCATAAGCAACAAGAGAAGAAGAGAGAAAGCGTCAAGGGCAACATAGGCAACAACATAAGCAATATCAACATAGGCAGCAACTCAAGTCACTCAGGCAACAATATAAAGGCATCACAGTGGAAGAAGAAGATAAAAAAAAGTGAGTTTTCAAGAGGGTTTCTCAGCACAAATCATCATCAAAACCATAGGCAAAAATATCAATCAGATAAAGTTACCAGGAAAGCATCAAAAGCAAGCTCAAAGTCCCTCACACCGTTCCGGCCTCCTAAGCATCACACTCCTCCGCCTCTCCTCCATCTCCCAAAATCAGGTAGCAATCTTCTCCCCCTTTCCTCTTCACCACATCATAATGGTACAGATTCGGAAATCAGAACCCAAATTGAAACACAAATTCGTAAAAAAGGAGATAAAAACATAAAGTGTTGTAATCAAACCTTAAGTCAAGGACGCTAAGCTCATGTCAATGGAGGGAAGAAAGGCTTCTGGAGGTAGCGCTGGTGGCCGGAGTGGGTTGCTCAGGAAGATGCTCGGAGAAGGCGAATGCACGAACGGCGCCGCTCAAGCCCTAACCCTCGTTCTGAATACCAATTCCCTAACCCTAATTTCGTTTCAAACTTGATAAGGGCCTGACCCGTTTTCTGATTACCCCAAAGCCCATTAACACACTAACCATTCTTTTATTTTATAAAAAAAGCAATATTTACTTCTTTATTTATTTTTTGTAAAATATTAACTCTCTTCATTTTTATAAAAACAATGTTTACTTTTTTTTATATACTAATTCAATTAATTCATTTTTTTAACATACACAATTTATTTCTTAAATATACTAACCTAATTAAAAATACATCTTCACCTCATATATTAAGTTTGAAAATAATTATTTTCATTTATTTATTTACTCTTTCATTAAAATATATTTGTATATAAAATAATACATATTATTTTTATCATATAATTAAAATTGAAAACCTTCTTTTAATTAAAATACATTTTGTACATACATTTTAAAACATTAATTTTGTACATATTATACATTTTTATACATAATTAAAATTGAAATTTTTAATTAACATTCTCTTTTCATACATAACAATTCAATACATTTTTTTTCTCTAATATCAAATTCACAAACATTTGGACTAAAATACTTTCCAATTAAAAATTGAACATTTAATCAAAACACTTCATTTAATTTTGTACATAATTAAATATACATATCTAGGTCAAACCCTAATACGATTCAACTTCATATCGCACTTGTACATATTTACACTTACACAATACATATACACTTGTACACTTACATAAATACCTTCACATTGCCCTATACACATTTTATCTTATATTTGAATATTCGATATTTACATTTGATTGCGACATTCGATTTGGTTGTAACTTATTGGATACTATAAGTCTCATCCCCTTGTACATTTATACCCCCACTCCCGGACACTATTTTGTAATAGCGTAGATTTTACATTCCGCAATTTACAGTTTTCCAATTATACCATGGTTAGACCTAGGGTTTGTATGTACATAAAATCAAACGCTAGATAACCTAATACAAGACAAATACATGTAATCAATACACAACCACACTTGCACCCCCTAGGATAATCCCACATGTTGCCTTCCAAAATGGGCCATGCTTGCACGTCGAGTATCTTTGGCAAAACAAATCAAATGATCATAAGTCTCAAAGTGTTGCCTAAACGGAATGATCATAGTCCCTTCAAAACAAATTGCCAAAGACACTTGGCATCATTGCATTCATGGTCCATACGATGACCCGCGCCCGTCCCGAATACACTTCCTAAACGCAAGGTTGTCCATCAATTTCAATGGTGGAACAAAATTGTTAAAAAGGGGTTAAAACATGACAAAAACCTTTGAGTACAATAGGGTAGACAAAACTCTTAGTTACTTGAGATCAAACTTGCAAAAACACTTGCCTTCTTTTCAAAAACCACAATCCACAACACTTTCAAACAAACTCTCAAAAACATTTGAAACATCTTTTCGAAAAGATTCACACTTTTGTAAAACACTCAAACACGAGTCAAATACATTAGTTGCCTAAGACAAGGCATCTTTTTCCAAAACATTTTCAAAAAGCACCCACACACACACACACCATTTTTAAAGCAATCGAAAAACAAGGCAAGTGATCTAAAAAAACCAAGTAACTAAGAGCCCATGGATAACCATGGATGAAAAGGGTGCTAATACCTTCCCTTTTCATAATCTACCCCCCGAACCCACGAAATATCTCAAAAGGTTTTTGCTGTGCTTTTTTAACCTTTCCTTTAGGATAAAATAAAAAGTCGGTGGCGACTCTTGCTCAACCGCACAAGTGCGAATACGAACGCAAAACACTAGTCAGTTCTCCCACCGTATCACAGAACTGGCGACTCTGCTGGGGATTATTTCTTAAAGTGGGGTTACCTTAGGGTTTAGATCACCTTTACTTTCAATTGATTGCTTTGTTTGCTTTACATTTGTGGGCTTTGTATCGGAGTTTTATAGATCCTAACCCGGATCTGGGGAAACCCTTTTAGATAGCAACAAGGCTGTGAGGGAACTGTGCGGGGTATACCGACATGGTTGAAGCAGTCTGCTACGTTGATGTGGCACTTTGGTGTGTACCGGTAACCCTTGAGTTCAGTCAAGGAGAGTACGGGGCCGCCGCGTGGTGTCGTGAAGCATCAACTGACCTTAGAACCTTAATTGACCATCTTGGCCTTTTTAGGGTAGTGAGATAATTGACTTTGGTGCAGTCCGAGGTTGGTTGATACTCGATACTACACTCAATTGAGGGTTGCTTTCCTGGAATATTTCGGTCGCCAGTTCAGTGGCTAAATCGAAACGATGAACAATGAAAGCAATCCAGTGATATTGGGACCTTTAGAACCCGGTTACTTTTGATAGGACAGGTTTTAACCAACAAACTGAAAGAGGGTAGTACCTGAACCTCATGCAAGCCTAAACCTAAGGCCTTGTGTGCTTTGTGTGAATATTGTTTGCCTGTATATACACTCACTTGCTTGTGCATACATGTACATAACATCATAACATCATACCATAGCATTTTAGCATTTTCAATAACCATTTCAAGGATCTCGAGGGTTCTTTTGATGCAGGGTTACGTTGAACCAGACATCTATCAAGGGGCAAGAGGTCTCTCCTCTAACCAATCCAGTCAAAGTTCAAGTACAACAACTTGAATCAGTGGCTATGACCCACTCGACATGGTGAGCTTGATTCTCGTGGAAAGACTTCCACCAACACAAAGTTCTCCAGTCAAAGTTCAAGTACAACAACTTAAATCAGTGGCTATGACCCACTCGACATGGTGAGCTTGATTCTCGTGGAAGGACGTCCACCGATGCAGAGATCTCCAATCCAAGAGCAGAGTTCAACCTCTAACATTTTCTTGTGTTTACCCCAAGAGATCCTTGAAAACATGCATCCACATATCATGCATTTCATTTTGACAATCTTTCATTTTTCAGGTTTCCTTACTCTCCTGCTGTTTATTTCAGCAAGAGATGGCTCTAGAACGGTCTGTCAAAGACATCCAAGACCAAACTGCTCAGCTGCAGGAGATGTTCCTGAACTTGTCTCTGGGGCAAGAAGAGATGAAAGCTCTCCTCACCAAGGACTTGGGGAGTTCCAACAATGCCAGAAGTGATCAGATTGCGGAGCTGCAGTTCGATCTGACAACACTGAGGACTCAAATGATGGGACAGTTGGTGGGCCAGATGGCTCTCATCCAAGACCTATCTCAAAGACAAGAGGAACTCAGAGTTCTTGTCCGCCAACTGCTTCCAAACAACCAACTGGGGCAAACATCTGAGGTCGAAGAGCAAATCACCGCTCAGCCTCCATCCACTCAAGAAGACAAGGGGAAAGCTCCTTTGCTAGCTTCAGGGTCACAAACCCATCAACAGCCTCACCAGCGTCAACGGGGCAATCGGCGTAAACAAGAAAAGCCGGGAAGACAGTTTACGGAGACTGAGATACCATCATTCTTCATACTGAAGCGCCTGTTGGAGGTCAATTTACTCACCGTAAAGGACCCTCCTCAGAAGCTCAATATCTCCTCTCCTCACTTTAATCCCGACGCATTCTGTGTTTACCACTCCTGCAGCCCGGGACACAGTACCAACGACTGTTGGGCCTTGAAGAACAAGATTCAAGATCTGATTGACATTGGGGTGCTGGAATTCATGCCAGACGGTGAGATGAAGATCTTCCGTTAAAGAGTTCTCCGCTTGAAGTGACGAAGCTCGAATTGAAAGACTTTTGCTTCCTTTTTGAATTTTCAAAGTTGTAATTTCTTTTGCTGTCAAACAATTATTTGTTGATGTTAAACTCTGTTTTCATTAATGCATTGCATATGTTTGTCTTAAATTCATCCATTCGTTTCACTACTCTTATGCTTTTCTTTATGATATTTGACTCTTGATAAAAAGCTGCAAACCTTTAGAGGGAGGATGACGAAACAATACCGTGATCTTATACAGTATGCTTTTGAACAGACCTTGTTGATGATGTACAGGCATTTCTTTCAATTCCCAAACACTGGAGTTATAAGGAAGTTAATCCCTAGTCAACCCCTTCGAGCCAAAGAAGTAGGAGTTTCCTGTTCTAAACAATCAAAACCTTTGATATAAACCCGGGGCAGGGTAGTATCTCAGTTAATTCAAGAGAAAACGCGCATTGAAGTCGCAAACTCTCAGTTCGTAACACAGCGAACGACATCAAAAGAGAAAGCATTCCTTTGGAATCAAAAGACCGGGGTGGTTCCCTATCACATAGACAGTCAATCTCTCAAAAGAGAAAAGCCCACCAAGCCAAAACCTATAAAGGAGGCTTAAGAAAACTGGGGCATCCCGCTGACAGTAATCCCGAAAACGGTAACAGTCAGGCAAAAGTTAGGGATAACAAATCAAAATCAAAATAGTGAGGTCATTACAAAACCCTCAACAACATGAAAAGTGTTGAAAAAGAAAAAGGAGAAGATGACTGTCTCCCCAAAATTCAAAACTGGTGAACCATCGCCCAAGAGTCGTTCCAAACTCAAAACAGAGTGCGACGCACAGTTAACTGAGCTTAGGTTGAAGAGCATCACGAAGAGCGGGTGGGTACAAATATACTTTGAGCCTTTATCCTTTGTTTCTTAAACCGTGAACCAGGCCACGTTACAACCCTTCAAAAGTCCTAATTGAAGCATGGGTTAGTTCGAAAGCATACTGTTACAAAAGGTATCCTGACTCCTGTAGGGCTTTGCTCTAAATCTTGTGTTAACTTGTCTTGTGAAAAGTTTTCTGCTAAAAACGCATTTTTCAAAGCTTCAAGACAAACATAAACTTTGCATTATTCGAATATCACTGTCTGCATTTGACCCTTTTATTTGACAGCGAAGAATTTCATACAGCGAATGTTCGGAGGAACGAAAACTCTCTCAATGAGCAAAATCACTTCAAGAGGATAACACTTCCATCAAATCTCCTATCAACAGGGGGCATGACATTTCAAAATTCAGTTAACCTGGGGCAGTCCAGTCAAGGTCCAACAGATCTTTCAAAATTCAGTTAACCTGGGGGAGTCCAGTCAAGATTTCAAAAAATCTCTCAATATGCAGAGTAATCTGATTCAAGACTCCTTCTTCACCACTTGGGGCATTCGAATGTCAAAAGTGTTCAATAAATCAACTACAACATTTCCAGACTCGACTCCTGTATCTAGCCAGGGCACGTCTGAAGAGTTTGAAGATTCGATTCCTGTATCCAGCCAGGGCATATCTGTTGACTACATTTCCAGACTCGACTCCTGTATCTAGCCAGGGCACGTCTGAAGAGTTTGAAGATTCGATTCCTGTATCCAGCCAGGGCATATCTGTTGACTACATTTCCAGACTCGATTCCTGTATCTAGCCAGGGCACGTCTGAAGAGTTCAAAGATTCGACTCCTGTATCCAGCCAGGGCATATCTGTTGACGACTATTTCCAGATTCGACTCCTGTATCCAGCCAGGGCATATCTGTTGATTACACTTCAAGATTCGACTCCTGTATCCAGCCATGGCATATCTGTTGACCATATTTCCAGACTCGATTCCTGTATCTAGCCAGGGCACGTCTGAAGAGTTCGAAGATTCGACTCCTGTATCCAGCCAGGGCATATCTGTTGACGACTATTTCCAAATTCGACTCCTGTATCCAGCCAGGGCATATCTGTTGATTACACTTCAAGATTCGACTCCTGTATCCAGCCAGGGCATATCTGTTGACCACATTTCCAGACTCGACTCCTGTATCTAGCCAGGGCACGTCTGAAGAGTTTGAAGATTCGATTCCTGTATCCAGCCAGGGCATATCTGTTGACTACATTTCCAGACTCGATTCCTGTATCTAGCCAGGGCACGTCTGAAGAGTTCGAAGATTCGACTCCTGTATCCAGCCAGGGCATATCTGTTGACGACTATTTCCAGATTCGACTCCTGTATCCAGCCAGGGCATATCTGTTGATTACACTTCAAGATTCGACTCCTGTATCCAGCCAGGGCATATCTGTTGACCACATTTCCAGACTCGATTCCTGTATCTAGCCAGGGCACGTCTGAAGAGTTCGAAGATTCGACTCCTGTATCCAGCCAGGGCATATCTGTTGACGACTATTTCCAGATTCGACTCCTGTATCCAGCCAGGGCATATATGTTGATTACACTTCAAGATTCGACTCCTGTATCCAGCCAGGGCATATCTGTTGACCACATTTCCAGACTCGATTCCTGTATCTAGCCAGGGCATGTCTGAAGAGTTCGAAGATTCGACTCCTGTATCCAGCCAGGGCATATCTGTTGACCACATTTCCAGACTCGATTCCTGTATCTAGCCAGGGCATGTCTGAAGAGTTCGAAGATTCGATTCCTGTATCCAGCCAGGGCATATCTGTTGACGACTATTTCCAAATTCGACTCCTGTATCCAGCCAGGGCATATCTGTTGATTACACTTCAAGATTCGACTCCTGTATCCAGCCAGGGCATATCTGTTGACCACATTTCCAGACTCGATTCCTGTATCTAGCCAGGGCATGTCTGAAGAGTTCGAAGATTCGATTCCTGTATCCAGCCAGGGCATATCTGTTGACGACTATTTCCAGATTCGACTCCTGTATCCAGCCAGGGCATACCTGTTGACCACATTTCCAGATTCGACTCCTGTATCCAGCCAGGGCATGTCTGAAGAATTCCAGATCGACACCTGCAACAACCCAGGAAACATCTGTGAACGACCGATTGTAGACCAACACCTGTAATAAACCAGGATTTATCTACATCACCACTTGGGGCATTCGAATGTCAAAAGTGTTCAAAACCCGATGCAGTTTTACACAAGCTCATCATCAGGAAGCCCTACACCGGTTCCTCTTCAAGATTTCTGAACAGTTTACGGATTCTTCCCAACAACGGATGTCAATCTACCAACTGAATCAGACTCTTCTCAACTTCTGAAACAAGTTTACGGATTCTTCCCAACAACGGACGCTAATCTACCGACTTGTTCAGATTCTTCTCAAGACTTCTGAAAACAGTTCATGGATTCATCCCAACAACGGATGTTAATCTATCAACTTGTTCAGATGCAACCTTTAAAGACAGTTTACGGACACTTCCCAACAACGGATGTTGTTCTATTGCTGGTTCAACTTCAAGATTTCTGAAAATAGTTCACGGGTTCTCCAAGTAAACGGATGTTAACCTATCGCTTGTTCAGAGTCTTCTCAAGCTAACCACCACGGAAGATCGCGCTCGCCAAAATTCTCCCTGTCCCCAGCGGAGTCAGACTTTTAAACCTTCTCCCCACAGGGTTCTGGAAAGGCAAATCTTGAGTTCCCCAGTGAAGTCTCAGGGGTTACTTCCCATCAAACCAAAGATTCTCAATCTGGTCTCCCCGGCATGAGTCTACTAGTTGGAATTCCCCAGTAGAGGTCATCAGG
This sequence comes from Vicia faba, assembly GCA_948472305.1. Taxonomy (NCBI): domain Eukaryota; kingdom Viridiplantae; phylum Streptophyta; class Magnoliopsida; order Fabales; family Fabaceae; genus Vicia; species Vicia faba. The sequence continues at coordinate 1,520,312,039 of OX451736.1, read as the reverse complement.
AATTCTCTTCCCCAGCGACAGCCAAGGATTTATTTTCCCCGGTAGCAGTCAAGATGTTTTTATCTTCAGCCATCTCGGATTCATTTATCCACAGCAAGATTAGCTCATCAGCTTACATGCGCATCCATCACATTCATAAATATTAATGTCACATGCATTGCATCATGCATCATAACATTACATACAACTAACCCTTTACCTTTTCAGGTAAGATCAGTCGACAGACACAGATCATCTCCTGAGATTCATCCAAAAATAGTTCAGATGTGACCCGGACACGGCAACTTTCTGATACTTATTCCAGATTCATTCAGACGCATCAGCAGAAACCTTACACCGGTTCCTCTTCAACTTCTCAACTTCTGAAACAAGTTTACGGATTCTTCCCTACAACGGATGTCAATCTACCGATTTGTTCAGACTCTTCTCAAACTTTTGAAGACAGTTTACGGATTCTTCCCTACAACGGATGTCAATCTACCAACTGATTCAGACTCTTCTCAATTTTTGAAAATAGGTTACGGACGCTTCCCAACAACGGATGCTGCTCCATTGCTTGTTCAGTCCCAACTCCTGAAAATAGTTTACAGATTCTCCAGACATGGACGTCAATCTGTTGCTTGTTCGGACCCCAATTCAGAGATATTCCAAAACAGGGATGCCCTTCTGATACTCGTCCACTCACCATTGACGTACAGTTCAACATCACCATATGGCATCTATAAGCCCATCCTCCTACCAGCAGTCGCCGAATGGCATCTGTAAGCCCATTCTCAGATGGCATCTCTAAGCCCATCCCCCGACAAATTCTCTCGCACCAGATGGCATCTTTAAGCCCATCACCAAATGGCATCTTTAAGCCCATTCACTTCCACCGTCACATCGACGAGCGCAAATTTTCTGGGCACTTTAGTGTCCAATCTCCTTTTACCTTCAAGTCACGAAAGGCAAACTTGCCAATCTAACTCTTCAGGTCAAAGAAGATTGAACAGGGGCAACTGTTGTACCCCAAAATTTGCCCTCGCGCTTTTCCACAAGAAATCTCAGCTTCAAACATTTCCTGACTTCTCAAACTGGCTCAAGAACCGGACAAACGGACTTTTCTTGACAGTCAATCAAAATTAGGGTTTTTACTGATTTTCAGAGCTCTGAATTGTTTCATACAGTGGGCTTAAGGTTTGGTTGATTTTTGGTTCAATTTTGATCAAGCGAGTGTGATTTGACAGTCAAGCAGAATTAGGGTTTTATGGGCTTATTCTCAGAAGAATTTAAATTCCACAGCACTTTGCGGTTTATTTCAAGATTCAGATTAAAATTCGCGTTATCTTGGTTTAATCAGCAAAAGAGACAGTGGTTTGAATTCAGTACGTTTTGATTGGGCCAGTCGTATACAGGATGCAGTGTTGGATTCACAGTGTTTATGCGTTTGATCAGTCTATTTGGATTGACTGCTGCTTTGCTTTGGATGTTGAATAAGACAGACTTAATTGATCAATGTTGTTTTATTTAAATTATTCATTATTCTAAAATTGAATGATTGAAATTTATCTTTCAATTGTTTTAATTCTAAGAATTTTAAATAAATTAATAAGCAATAAAGAAAATTAGAACCAATTGGATGATTTGGATTTTTATTGATATTTGAATTATTTGTACAAATTGTTGTTTATAAATTAAATTTCAGACAATAATTTACATTTAATTTAAATATTACATAGAATGAAAAAACTATCCTATTTTCTAAATATTCTTCATTCTTCACTCCGCTCCGGTGCTCCATTGTTTTATCTGCAAAAAAGAGAAGAAAAGTCAGAAAGCATTAAAATTGGAAAAGACAGTTAAAAATTGCTCATCATTAGGGGCCACTGACTGGGATCAGTTGACCCTCTCTGCAAATCACGGGATTTCTCCCGGTTCACAGAGAGGGAAGATTTTTTTATTTCATGAAATGCAAATGCATAAGTTATAAATTTCAAGCTGCATAGAAATTCAAAATCCAAAATCCAAACTAAACTGAAAAGTTCAATCTCAACTTTCTATCCAAAAGCAAAGGCACTAACTGTCAAAATGCCAAAGATATCAAAGATTTCAAAAGTGCATTTGCTGTCACAAGTACTCAAGGATGCCAATAAAAAGATTTTGGAAAAGATATCACAAAGTGCCAAGGCTGTCATAAAAGATTTTGGAAGATATCAGTAAAAGCATACAAAACTGTCAAAAAAAAGAGATAAAGAGGATGCAGTCAAGTAATGTGGGATGCAAGCAACTAAGATCTTTTCATCATTTCCCATCAGCATAGTAGGCCCCTTCAGAGCAAGTACAGAACAATAACATTATAAAATTCTAAGTTGTACTTCAAGAGAAGAAAAAAGAGATAAAGCAGTAGGCAAGGGTTCAGGCATAGTTCAGTAGGAGAAGACAGCAGAAAAAGATATACAAATCTACAAATCCACAAGACAGTTCAGCAGCAGGCAGAAGGAAGTGAGGAGATAAAAGAGAAAAGATACAAACTCAGTTCAGCAGGCAGCATAGCAGGTGAGAATAGAAGAAATATAAAAAAAACCTACTGCACCAGCTTTAGCCTCACATAACACATCTCAGAACTCAGAACTAAACCAGCATCTGTCATAACCTCATACCTGCCTAACCACAAAAACAAGAAGCAAAGGCAAACAACAGAAAACATATACTAGAACTTGCACCAGCATAACCTGCTGCCTACAACCCTGTCATAACACAAACCTCACCATAACCTGCATCACTCTCACAAACCCAAACCATCACACCTAAAAAACCATCCAAGAAATCAGAAAACACAACACAGTTCAGGCAGGATAGAAGTAAAAACAACATAACATACTGAGCCAACCAAGCACATACCTGCTAATGCCTTAACCTGCCTGTCATCAAACTAAAGCCATCAAACACAACAAAAACTCAGAACCTGCACCAGAAACTGAACTACCAGCACCCCTGTCTCAAAACACCAACTAGAAACCAACTCACTAGCGTAAAAGTTCAAGGCAATACAGGTGAGGCAACCTAGGCCCTCAGTATGAACATCATCGGGCAATAAAAAGCACCAGAAGGCATCTAACTCAACGATCATTCAAGGGGCAAAATCATAAGCAACAAGAGAAGAAGAGAGAAAGCGTCAAGGGCAACATAGGCAACAACATAAGCAATATCAACATAGGCAGCAACTCAAGTCACTCAGGCAACAATATAAAGGCATCACAGTGGAAGAAGAAGATAAAAAAAAGTGAGTTTTCAAGAGGGTTTCTCAGCACAAATCATCATCAAAACCATAGGCAAAAATATCAATCAGATAAAGTTACCAGGAAAGCATCAAAAGCAAGCTCAAAGTCCCTCACACCGTTCCGGCCTCCTAAGCATCACACTCCTCCGCCTCTCCTCCATCTCCCAAAATCAGGTAGCAATCTTCTCCCCCTTTCCTCTTCACCACATCATAATGGTACAGATTCGGAAATCAGAACCCAAATTGAAACACAAATTCGTAAAAAAGGAGATAAAAACATAAAGTGTTGTAATCAAACCTTAAGTCAAGGACGCTAAGCTCATGTCAATGGAGGGAAGAAAGGCTTCTGGAGGTAGCGCTGGTGGCCGGAGTGGGTTGCTCAGGAAGATGCTCGGAGAAGGCGAATGCACGAACGGCGCCGCTCAAGCCCTAACCCTCGTTCTGAATACCAATTCCCTAACCCTAATTTCGTTTCAAACTTGATAAGGGCCTGACCCGTTTTCTGATTACCCCAAAGCCCATTAACACACTAACCATTCTTTTATTTTATAAAAAAAGCAATATTTACTTCTTTATTTATTTTTTGTAAAATATTAACTCTCTTCATTTTTATAAAAACAATGTTTACTTTTTTTTATATACTAATTCAATTAATTCATTTTTTTAACATACACAATTTATTTCTTAAATATACTAACCTAATTAAAAATACATCTTCACCTCATATATTAAGTTTGAAAATAATTATTTTCATTTATTTATTTACTCTTTCATTAAAATATATTTGTATATAAAATAATACATATTATTTTTATCATATAATTAAAATTGAAAACCTTCTTTTAATTAAAATACATTTTGTACATACATTTTAAAACATTAATTTTGTACATATTATACATTTTTATACATAATTAAAATTGAAATTTTTAATTAACATTCTCTTTTCATACATAACAATTCAATACATTTTTTTTCTCTAATATCAAATTCACAAACATTTGGACTAAAATACTTTCCAATTAAAAATTGAACATTTAATCAAAACACTTCATTTAATTTTGTACATAATTAAATATACATATCTAGGTCAAACCCTAATACGATTCAACTTCATATCGCACTTGTACATATTTACACTTACACAATACATATACACTTGTACACTTACATAAATACCTTCACATTGCCCTATACACATTTTATCTTATATTTGAATATTCGATATTTACATTTGATTGCGACATTCGATTTGGTTGTAACTTATTGGATACTATAAGTCTCATCCCCTTGTACATTTATACCCCCACTCCCGGACACTATTTTGTAATAGCGTAGATTTTACATTCCGCAATTTACAGTTTTCCAATTATACCATGGTTAGACCTAGGGTTTGTATGTACATAAAATCAAATGCTAGATAACCTAATACAAGACAAATACATGTAATCAATACACAACCACACTTGCACCCCCTAGGATAATCCCACATGTTGCCTTCCAAAATGGGCCATGCTTGCACGTCGAGTATCTTTGGCAAAACAAATCAAATGATCATAAGTCTCAAAGTGTTGCCTAAACGGAATGATCATAGTCCCTTCAAAACAAATTGCCAAAGACACTTGGCATCATTGCATTCATGGTCCATACGATGACCCGCGCCCGTCCCGAATACACTTCCTAAACGCAAGGTTGTCCATCAATTTCAATGGTGGAACAAAATTGTTAAAAAGGGGTTAAAACATGACAAAAACCTTTGAGTACAATAGGGTAGACAAAACTCTTAGTTACTTGAGATCAAACTTGCAAAAACACTTGCCTTCTTTTCAAAAACCACAATCCACAACACTTTCAAACAAACTCTCAAAAACATTTGAAACATCTTTTCGAAAAGATTCACACTTTTGTAAAACACTCAAACACGAGTCAAATACATTAGTTGCCTAAGACAAGGCATCTTTTTCCAAAACATTTTCAAAAAGCACCCACACACACACACACCATTTTTAAAGCAATCGAAAAACAAGGCAAGTGATCTAAAAAAACCAAGTAACTAAGAGCCCATGGATAACCATGGATGAAAAGGGTGCTAATACCTTCCCTTTTCATAATCTACCCCCCAAACCCACGAAATATCTCAAAAGGTTTTTGCTGTGCTTTTTTAACCTTTCCTTTAGGATAAAATAAAAAGTCGGTGGCGACTCTTGCTCAACCGCACAAGTGCGAATACGAACGCAAAACACTAGTCAGTTCTCCCACCGTATCACATTTACGAATGTATGTTTTCGTCTTTAGGAAAATAAATCCTTGACGGGTGCCGGGAAATCACTCCTGGGCTGATGTTGCAGAACAAATTTTGCTTCCGCTGGATGATAGTTGCAAGAATACCGGTAGGAGAAGAGGACTCCGTTGGGGAATAAACTTGGCGAACGGATCACTCTGCGGGGAGAAAAGTACTCTAGTGATCTTGCTGGGAAGCAATACCCTGTGGGGAGAGAGATACTTCGTTGAGTTGATGGTAACTTGTTGGGGATACCTTTGTTGTGTTGGAAGTGTTGATAGACTTCGCTGGGGATAAGAAGACTTTGTCGACGACGATCTTTCCATGGCTTTTGGCTGAGGATAACCCAGTTATATCCTGGTAAGGAAATAACTCTTTGAATAAAGCCGGGAGACGCGTTCGTGCTCTGCGAGAATAAGCTTCCAGAATCTATTGGGGATAAGCTTACTACTTGGGGAGATGGATTCCAACTTTCCTGGGGAAACTGGATTGGACTCTCTTGGGGAAGTTTGAACTGCATCGGGGAAGTGACTCCTTTGAATATTTGATATACCGCCGGGGGACAATCTTTAGGCCAAGACTGTCGGGGATGCTTGTTAAGGATATATATGCTGCTGGGGAATGTTGATATCTGTTGGAGGATACCCAACTTCCTTAAGATTTGATAACTTTGCTTGAGGAAGAGTGCACTGACTGCTGACTTACTCTCTGGGGAATTAAGGTGTCTGGTTATGTTCTTCGGCTGAACCTACCTTGGTACCTTAGTGGATAGAACAATTAGATTTCTTAGACAACTCTTTATTGCCCCTGTTTCTAATGTTACCAGTAACTAATCCTTTGTTTCGTATGCAACTATTTATGAGCTAGCAAATTATTGTCAATGCATATATCACAAATTGAACCTTGGACGTTCTAAGACAAAACAGAAAAGGAAAAACAATTGGCACTTTTAACTGAAAAATATATTTGTATTGATTTTTGAATGGCCTGTAAATAGGCGTTTTATGTACAAGAGGCTGACGTCCTAGTAAGAGGACGCCGCCGAACAAGAGAGTTTATACAAATTTTGTACAAAAGAAAATAAAACAACTGTGTGAAATGAATGATTCCACTGGGTTTCAACTCTGCTATTGCCTTTATATCCCCGAGCGTCTCATCACTTGATGACCTAAACGAAGATGAAGCTGACTGATCAATGCCGTCTGAACTTGATGTAGATACCGGATTCTGGATGCAAAGTGATCCAATGAGACATAGTATTACGCTTTTATCCCTAACTTTTGCCTGGACCGCCCTTTCGGGTTTTCGGTCCACCGGGATACCCCTTTTTGCCCAAGCCGCCTTTTCAGGTTTTCGATTTGCCGGGTGTACAGATTTTTTCATTTCATCCCTTCATTTTGCCCGAACCCTTTTGGTTCGCCGGGAAGCCCTAATTTTTGCCTAGGCATGTCAGCCTAGCGGGTCTTTTTTTTATGCGTAGTATCTTTTTACTATGTCTGCATTAGCGGGGTGAGGAAGGTCGTCACCGTCCATGTTGGTTAGAATCATGGCTCCTCCTGAGAACACATGTTTAACCACAAATGGCCCTTCGTACGTAGGGGTCCATTTGCCCCTTGGATCACTCTGAGGAAGGATGATTCGCTTGATTACCAGATCCCCAACTTGATATTCCTGTGGTCTAACCTTTTTGTTAAATGCCCTGATCATCCGTTTCTGATATGTCTGACCATGACAGATAGCAGCAAGTCTCTTTTCATCAATTAAGTTTAGCTGATCAAGTTGTGTCTGGATCCAATCATCTTCACTCAGATCTGCATCCTTCATTATCCGGAGAGAGGGTATTTGCACTTCGATCGGTAAGACTGCCTCCATACTATAAACCAAGGAGAAAGGAGTTGCCCCGGTTGACGTCCTGGCTGAGGTACGGTACCCATGTAGAGCGAACGGTAACATCTCGTGCCAATCTTTATAAGTCACTGTCATCTTCTGCGCGATTTTCTTGATATTTTTATTTGCTGCTTCTACGGTCTGTAAGGAGAAGAATTGTGGTGCTGTATTTTGAACTGCTCACAGAGCTCATTGATCATCTTATTATTCAGATTGGTACCGTTGTCTGTAATGATCCTCTCTGGGACGCCGTACCGACAGATCAGATTATGCCGAATGAACCGTGCCACAACAGTCTTGGTTACCGTAGCGTAGGAAGCTGCTTCAACCCACTTTGTGAAATAATCAATTGCTACCAGGATGAAGCGATGCCCATTAGATGCCGTAGGTTTAATCTCACCGATCATGTCTATGCCCCACATTGCAAACGACCAAGGCGCAGTCAGAACATTTAGAGGAACTGGAGGAACATGCACTTTGTCTGCATATATCTGGCACTTGTGGCATGTCCAGGAATGTTGGTAGCAGTCAGCTTCCATTGTGGACCAGTAATACCCTGCCCGAAGGATCTTCTTTGCCATTGTATGTCCACTGGAATGTGTACCAAAGGTCCCTTCATGTAGCTCTTCCATGATCCTTTCTGCTTCAGTCTTATCCACACAACGCAGTAAAGTCGAATCATGGTTTCGTTTATACAAGATGTCGTTGCTAAGGAAGAACTTTGCCGCGAACCTTCTCAAGAACTTCTTATCATTGACAGAAGCACCCTCAGGGTATTCATGAGCTTCCAGATATCTCTTCACCTCATGGTACCAAGGCTTCTCAGTCACCAATTTAGTCTCGAGATCGCAACAGTATGCCAGTTCGTCCAGTTTCCAGATGATGATCCGGGGAGCCTCATTATCCCATTTGACCTTGAACATAGAAGACATTGTAGCTAACGCGTCCGCCAACTGATTCTCTTCTCTTGGAAAGTGTTCAAAGGTTATCTTCGTGAAGTGGGGGATCAAGGTCAACACACATTCTCTGTAAGGAATAAGATTCGGATGTTTCGTATCCCACTCTCCTTTGATCTGATTGATCACAAGAGCGGAATCTCCGAAGACACTCAGAAACTTGATCCTTAGATCGATCGCAGCTTGAAGACCCATGATGCACGCCTCATACTCCGCCATGTTGTTGGTACAGTTGAAACATAGCCGGGCAGTGAGTGGAGTATGAGTGCCTTGAGGAGATATGATTATGGCGTCGATACCGTTACCCAAAGCATTAGAGGCTCCGTCAAAATGCATAGACCATCGGGATCCTTCCTCAGGTCCTTCATCCGGTCCAGGTACTTCACAATCAGTTACTATCATGATGCTTTCATCCGGAAACTCGAAGTTCATTGATTGATAATCATCTACGGCCTGATGTGCCAAGTGGTCTGCCAATACACTTCCCTTGATGGCTTTCTGGGTCGTGTACTGAATGTCGTATTCCGTCAAGATCATTTGCCATCTTGCAATTCTCCCAGATAGAGCAGGCTTTTCGAATATGTACTTTATAGGATCCATCTTTGAGATCAACAAAGTAGTGTGAGTCAGCATATACTGTCTCAGCCGGCGAGCAGCCCATACCAAAGCGCAGCAAGTTTTCTCGAGCAGTGAGTATCGGGTCTCACAGTCGGTAAACTTTTTGCTAAGGTGATAAATGGCATGCTCTTTTCGGCCAGACTCGTCATGCTGCCCCAGCACACACCCCATTGAGTTGTCAAGCACTGTCATATATAGTATCAGAGGTCTCCCTTCAACTGGTGGCATAAGGATGGGTGGTTCTTGGAGATACTCTTTGATTCTGTCAAAAGCAGCCTGACATTCATCATTCCAGCGTACTACCTGATCTTTCTTCAGCAGCTTGAAGATTGGCTCACAGGTAGCAGTCAGATGCGAGATGAACCTAGCAATGTAATTCAGGCGTCCTAAAAAGCCTCTGACTTCCTTCTCTGTCTTAGGAACTGGCATCTCTTGAATAGCTTTGACCTTAGCAGGGTCTACTTGAATGCCCTTATCACTTACCACGAAGCCTAACAACTTCCCAGATCTTACCCCGAAGGTGCACTTGTTCGGGTTCAACCTCAGCTTGTACAACTTCAGACGGTCAAACAATTTCTGCAGATGATCTAGGTGCTCTTCCTCAGTCTGGGACCTTGCGATCATGTCGTCAACATACACTTCTATCTCATGATGGATCATGTCATGAAATAAAGCAACCATGGCACGTTGGTAGGTTGCCCCAGCGTTCTTCAGTCCAAAAGGCATGACCTTGTAGCAGAAGGTGCCCCACTGAGTAACAAAGGTAGTTTTTTCCATGTCTTCAGGAGCCATCTTGATTTGATTGTAACCTGAAAAGCCATCCATGAAAGAGAATACCTTGTGCTGAGCTGTATTATCAACAAGGACATCAATGTGAGGTAGGGGGAAGTCATCTTTGGGGCTGGCCCTGTTCAGATCCCTGTAGTCGACACACATTCTGACCTTACCGTCCTTCTTAGGTACCGGCACCACATTAGCAACCCACTGAGGGTAAGAAGTCACTGCAAGAAACCCGACATCAAACTGCTTCATAACCTCGGCTTTGATCCTCTCAGACATCTCTGGACGCATACGACGGACCTTTTGCTTAACCGGAGGACAGTCTTTCTTAGTAGGCAAGTGATGGACCACAATATCGGTGTCCAACCCGGGCATGTCTTCGTAGGACCAGGCAAATATTTCCACATAATCATGTAGCATCTTAGTCAACCGTTGCTTCACGCTGAGCTCTAGGTTGGCACCAATCTTTACCTCTTTCCTGTCTGCCTCAGTACCCAAGTTTATTGTTTCCACTGGCTCTTCATGTGGTTGAATTGCCCTCTCTTCCTGAAGCAACAGTCTTGCAAGCTCGCCAGGCACTTCGCAATCATCTTCACCTTCGTCTTCGGCTAAGTTGATCAGATTTTCGAAGTCATAATTGGCAGTAGCAGAGTCGTTATCAGTGAGATCCAGAGTGGATTGAAACCTGTATAAGTGAGTGTGTGTAAATACAGCTGTTTTGAAATATATGTAAAGGAAAGAAAGACAGAAAAGGAGCATAAGATTTGAAATGCGGGAAAACGTCCAAGATTTTCATTTATGATATATGAAATGACAATTTATATGCCCTCACAAACGAAGCCACGGTGCCCCGGGTAAGACACCGGGCCATAAAGTTTAATTTATTGTTTATTACAAATGCCAAAAACATAGGAATTCATTACTCAGTAACAAGAGAAACAGGTAGATTGTCCTTCGCACTCCAATTGTTAGGTCCACTGTCGGTTGCCGGGTAGATCCAGCTATCAAACTCAGCTTCATCCACTTCATCTTCGTCCCCGATAGCATTCACTCCATGAGCAGGCAGGGGAGCTGTCACTACATTAGGCTTCTCAGATGCCTCGAATTGTACCTCCTTGGCGTCAATAAGGTCCTACAGCTTGCTCCTTAATGCCCAACAGTCATCAGTGGAATGCCCCGGGCTATCAGAATGGTAAGCACAACGAGCATTTGGGTTGTACTTGGGGGAGGCAGTGTTCACAGCTTTTGGGGCCTCTCTGACAGTCACTAGATTGGTGGACAACAACTGTGGCAAGATCTGCGATAAGGTCATGCTCAAACGGGTAAACTCTCTCCGGGGTCTTTCAGTCCTTTGAGGATTGGTTGGCCGAGGAGCGGCAGCAGGCTTGGCAATCATTACCGCACTGACAGATTGGCGGCGCTCCGATTTCTCTTGTCTCCTAGAGCCATATACAGCGCTAGCCTCCTTCTTGAAGGGTTTCTTCTCAGAACTAGACGATGCACCTTTCAGAATCTTTCCAGACTTCAACCCAGCCTCAATTCTCTCTCCAGTCAGAATAAGATCAGTAAACCCTGCAGACGAGTTACCGATAAGATGGTTGAAAAATGGCCCAGATAGGGTCCCCAAGAACATGTCCACCAACTCCCGATCAATCAACGGAGGCTGCACTCTGCCAGCCAGATCCCTCCACTTCTGAGCGTACTCTTTAAAACCTTCACTTGAACCTAACGACATACCCTGGAGTTGGGTACGTGTAGGGGCAAGGTCGGCATTATACTGATATGCTTATAGAAAGCAGTAGCCAACTCCTCCCAGTTACGAACCTTGGTCCCATCCAGCTGATAGAACCATTCGAGATGAGTCCCTGAAAGACTCTCCTGGAAGAAGTGGATCCACAAGTTCTTATCCACTGAGTACGGTTGAATCTTCCGAACATAGGACCTGAGATGTAGCTTGGGACAAGACGCCCCGTCGTACTTAGTGAAAGATGGTGCTTTGAATTTACGAGGAATAACCACACCAGTAGACAAACCCAAATCTCCAAAATCCAGCCCAGGTACCTGTTGTATCTCCATAGCATTCAACCTGTCCTCCAACTGCTTGTAACGGTCTTCTGCCGGAGGATATTGCTCTTCATCAAAATCAGTCTCGTTGTCAGAGACTACCGGACTAGGACCTTTTTCCGCTTGAGGAGTACCCTTGCCAATGGAAGAACCAGCCTCTTCGTTTTGCAGAGTATTGCCAAACCTTCGGCCCGAGTTGAATAGAACAGTTCTTCTCTTCTTCTTCTTTTCCTTCTTCAGGAGCAGAGCCTTCAGCTCTTCTTGGCCCTGAGCCAAACCCATGATTAATTCCTGAAATTGCGCGTTCTGCGCCTGAAGAGCTTTGATGGACATCTCAGTTGATGATGAGTCAGGATTCATGATGCTGAAATAAACAGCGAAGAACGGTAAGCAACCTGAAAAGAAGAAAAACCTGCTATGCACATGATGAATGATATGTGTTTATGTAATGCATTCAAGGGTTCGAAAGTTCAGATTTGTTGCAGACAAAAAGGAACACACGTTATTATTAAGGAAATAATTGTTCAGTACATCAAAGCCTCATGGGCAAAATAATACAAAAGCAAATCAATCCCAAAATATACTACGCATCCTCTTTGGAGCTATGTAAGTGTTGAGATTCCTCTCCTCATGCAACAGGCGGGTGAGCTCCAAGACCTTCTTTTCACTAGCATGTAGACTGGTCTCAAGAGAATTCCGTTCTTCCTTAAGCTGGATCCAGCTCTTCTGCATCTCTTCCCAGGACGTGGGCATATCAGGGTGCTGAATAGTGTAGGACACTTCTCCTTCCAAGACTGGCTCTTTGATCACAGGGAGCATATGGGGATAAGTCATCACTAACTTCTGGGAGCGGGCTCGTACCCACTTGAGATAAGGTTCCAACAGGATGGAGTTCCTGTGCCCCAGTGTCTTACTGTCTATCCTACTTGGCATCCTCCAAGCTCTGATAAATCTCTGGCGAAGTCCTTGAGTATCGTTGTCGAAGTCAAAAACTATGTCAGGAATTAACATGTCATGAGGATCATCCCTCCGAGCATAACCAAACTGTCTCCAAGCCAGGAATGGGTTGTAAGTAATACCTCCTTTGATTCCAAATAAAGGAACATTAGGGTACTCTCCGCAACGATCAATGATAGTGACATCCTCTCTGGACCTAGGGCACCAATGTATATCTGCATGTGTGAGAGTCATCAACCGTTGTGACCATCTCAATCCCTGCTCGTTCTTCAAAACTGATTGTGGAAGGTGCGAAATAAACCACCTTCCTAGGAGAGGAGTGCAACACATAAGGACACCTCTTTTTCTCATGGTTCAAGTGTAACATGAGTGGAGGATGTCCCCCAGCAACGTAGGTATAGGATTCCTGGACATAAAGATCTGGACAGCACTGATATCTATAAGCTGATCTGGGTTAGGGAACAACACCAAACCATAGACAAGGAGGGCCACAACTTCTTCAAAAGCTTGTAAGTCAAGGGAGTTCCAACATTCATGGGCCTTTTCAAACAGAAACCTGGCTAAGAACCCTTTGATACCACTTCTAACTTCCCAATGTCCCTTGAGGTCAGATGACTGTAGGTGCAAGGCTTTAGCAATCTCTTCAAGCTTGGGTTCCTTTTCTGTACCGTTGTAGGGTAGTTGATCAAGGATAGGGATCTTCAGGAGCCGGGAGAACTCCTCCAATGTAGGTACCAGCTGATAATCCAGGAAGGTGAAATAGTGATGCAGAGGGTCAAAGAATTGGAACAGGACCTTTATCATATCTTCCTCAATGTTGGTGTTGACCAAGCTGATGAGTCTTCCATGTCTTTCACTGAATGAAGAGCTCTCGGGAATCCTGGATATAAGTTCCTTAAGCTGAGGAGGGATCCTTACAAGACTGATTTGAATTGTCTTTCTACGAACAGTTTCCATGTCCTACAAAACAAGAACAAAGATGAAGATTCGAACCCCTGAAATGGTTAGTCAATGCATATGATGCTGGATGATGTCATGATGCTATGATTAAACACACCACAGATATTTACAAAGACAAACATGTAAGGCACACAAGGCATACAAGGCAAGCCCTTAGGGTTTAAGGCCAGCATGGGGTCTGGGTAGTACCCTCTTGAAGTTGGTGGGTTCAATCTGTCCTAATCAAAAGTAACCGGGTTCTAAGGATCCCAATATCACGGGATTGCTTTCATTGTTCATCGTTTCAATTTAGCCACTGAACTGGCGACCGAAATATTCCAGGAAAGCAACCCTCAATTGAGTGTAGTATCGAGTATCAACCAACCTCGGACTGCACCAAAGTCAGTTATCTCACTACCCTAAAGAGGCCAAGATAGTTCAATTAAGGTCCCTAAGGTCTGTTGATGCTTCATGACACCACGCGGAGGCCCCGTACTCTCCTTGACTGAACTCAAGGGTTACCGGTACACACCAAAGTGCCACATCAACGTAGCAGACTGTTTCAACCATGTCGGTATACCCCGCACAGTTCCCACACAGCCTTGTTGCTACTTTCTAAGAAGGTATCCCCCAGATCCGGGTTAGGATCTATAGAACTCCCAAGACAGTCCCACAATAATAAAGCAAGCAAGTCAATACAATTGAAAACACAGTTATGAACTACCCTAAGGTACACCTCACTTTAAGTTTGGTCCCCAGCAGAGTCGCCAGTTCTGTGATCGGTGGATCTGGAACTGACTGTTTAACGCTGGTTCGCGAAATGTCGCGGAAGTAAGAGTCGCCACCGTCTTTTATTTTCTCCAAATGGAAAGGACAAAAGCACAGAAAAATTCCTTATAGAGATTGCTCTCGGTTCGGGAGGTAGGTTATAGAAAGGGAAGGTGTTAGCACCCTTTCTATCCATGGTTATCCATGGGCTCTTAGATACTTGCTCATTTGTGTTTTCAAAAATGGTTTGTTTGCTTTTCAATTGTGGGTTTTAAAAAGTTTCTTTGAAAATTCCAGTTCGACTCTTGTATCGGTCCTCAAGAGTGTTTGAAAAATTGCTTTCGAAAGCTTTTTGAAAAGGTGTCGGTGTGAAAAGTATTTTTTGAATTGTTTTGAATTTAGAGAAAGTATCTAGAGTCGTCTACCTACCCTAAGGAATTCGTCTGTGTAAATGTCCTTTAAAGTAGTGCCATCTCACCATTGAGAGGTAGGTAGCACCACCGTTGGAGGTGTTCGGGTCAATTCGAGGTTCGGGACATGGTGATCACCAGAGCAATGGGAAGACACCTTAGAAGCTACCCTCATGCCAGGTTCCCGGATCATGAGGACTTACTAAGACATCCTCTACTCGACGATCACCTTTCGAGGCAAGGCAACAGTGAGGCGTACCCTAGGGGTGGTGTGTGATTTGTGTGTCATGTTCATTTGCATTTATCTTGTTCATGTCAAAGTGATCTACGTGTTTGTTTTTATTTATTGTCATTCATTCTTGCATGCATTTATTTAATAATTAAAAAGTGCGAGAAGGATAAAGTTCTAAACTATTACAAAAGGCGCGGGTCCACATCGCCAAAATTTCCAGAACCCGATTTGACAGAAAAAATAAAGAATTAAAGTAAAAGTGCGAGAGATTATGACATTACATGGCTTTGGGAGAGGTACATGAATAATTAAAAGGAAAAAGAAATAAATACGCGAATTAAATTAAAATTAGAAACGAGGGCGTTGGACCCTTTTTGATGAAATTAAATTATTAGCAAATTAATTAAATTAGAGAAAAAGAAATTATTTTTGGTATTTTTGTATTTTATGACTTTAATGAAAAAGATTAATTGAAATTAAAATACTAACCCTAGTTCTAATTGTTTTTTTAGTTTATTAAGAAAGTATTAAAATTAAACCTAAATTAACCTAATTATTTACATGCAATTTTAATTTATGGAAATAATAGGAAATATTTAATTATTATGAAAGAAAAGAAAGAAGGATAAAAATTATTACAAACCCTAATTCTACCAAGTTTTAAGTTTATTAAAAAATATTATTAAGATTAACCCTAGATTAAAACTAATTAATTAATAAAGGTTTTATTTACAAAAAATATCAATTAAATAAATATATTTTAAATTTTGTCTTTTCTGATTTTTTTTTAATGTTTTTTATATTATTGTGAAAATATTTAAATTAAAGAATATATTAAAAATAATAATTAGATCAAAATAAAAATGAAAAAATATAAAGAGAAATTTGCAAACCTAGGGGGGTCTGTCCCCAAATGGAGGTTTTGATTAGTATTTTTGGGCCCATTTAGACCTTGGCCTGTTTGACTTTTGCGCTGGTCTGAGTGTCTGTTGACTGATGTCTACCATGTCCTTCAACTTATAGCCTTCTGATCATTCCATTGGGCACGTGGATGGCTTGATTTTGTGAACGTACGGTGGGCGCTAGCATTGAAACCACACATAAGCATTAACTGAAAAATAACATGGAAAGGGTGAGGGACCTGGGGCTCGAACCCAGGTCCTGAAG
Source organism: Vicia faba (assembly GCA_948472305.1). Taxonomy (NCBI): domain Eukaryota; kingdom Viridiplantae; phylum Streptophyta; class Magnoliopsida; order Fabales; family Fabaceae; genus Vicia; species Vicia faba. The sequence continues at coordinate 1,520,295,721 of OX451736.1, read as the reverse complement.
ATTACCAACCAAGTGCCTTGCCAGACGTGCTGCTTTACTTCTTTGTTTATCATATGACCAATAAACATAATATAATAAAACAATCGTTAGTGCTCAAATTCAGCGCGAAATTCAAATAACCCAATTACCACTGGACACCTCATCTTCTTCTTCGTTGTATTTTTTTCCTGAAAACAAAAGAAAGTTAGCGGGGGTTTTTAACCCCCCAAAACATGCTTGATTTGATAATAGCGAATAGGCCATATGGCCTCAGAAATTAGGCGCGAGGGTTTCATTATTTTCGTCCAAACGCCCTGAATCTGTTCATGGTATTATGAGGCTCTAATTTTATGGCTTTTGGAAACGCCTAATTTGGAACTCAAGGAACCCTAGCCTGCATCAATGGTGGAATCGTGTATAGCGCATAAAAATTCAATCAAAGTACACTGTTAGCTTCAGAATGATATAATGAGTACAAATCCAATATTAGAATTTACAAATAATGCATGAATGATGTTTCAAGAATCTGAAAAAAAAGCTTGAACCGGCCATGGTCGTGCTACCTATTTCTTGTGTTAGGGGCGTTGATTTTGATCTGTTTATATTCCTTGAAGCCTCAGGAACACAATGGAATCAATATTATGGCTTGAATCGACCTAGAAATTGGTTTTCAGTATTGGACTTTTCTTGAAAAATTTCAAGTTTGCTTAGGGATTTCTGGCGCAGCTGGGAGTCCATTCTGAATAGGTTTAGCATGTATATGTATCTATGAACGATTAGGGTTGGAAAAGAGGTCCAAGGAATCAAAGAATTGATGGAGAGGATATTGATTTTCATGGCAAAATATTTTCTAATCTTTTCATGCAAACTTAGTTCAAATCATGGCCAATTAACAAGATTCTTACCAAATCTGATTATACACAAAATCTTGAGATTATTTCATGCACAAAAAGATTCAAAAAATTAGGTTTAGTATTTTTCATGTATTTATTTTAATTAAATGAATTATTGATAATTAAAAATCCAAATAAATAAAATAAAAATGATAAAAACTTCCCTTTGGGCCAAATGGTCGTGCACATGCCTTGGATGATGAATTGTGGAAGAAAAAGAGGCCCATTAACAATTTTAGGTCATTTGAAGCAATGTTGACTTTTCAAAATATCCAAAAATTTCCCAACTTCCACAAGGCATAACTTGCTCAATTTTTAAGCTTTGCTCATGTTCTTGGACATTTTGGAAAGGTCTTTGAGTCCTCTAACCAATGCCTTTGGTCACATGTCATTTTGATTTACCAATCTCAAGTTATGGCCTTTGACTTAAAGTCCCTTTTTGTTGACTTTTGAAAATGACCTATAATGTTGAAATTGATAACTTTTTGTGAGAACATTTCTTGGACTTGAAGTATGAAGAGGAGTTGTAGGAAATGTCTTTCTCTTCAAAATGAGCTTTGGATGGAATTTTTCTGATAATCCATGTGAAAGTTATGCCCTGGTCAATTTACAGTTGACTTTTTCAGCTGTCCAAATATGGAAACTTTTGCATCTTGATGATTTTTGAGCCAAGCTTTGAGAATCATGATCAAGCATTGATCAAATGATGTTTGTGGCTTCAAAATGAGATGTTGACCAAAAATTTGAACTTTTGACTGTCAAATGACCATTTTGCCCCTACAGTTGACTGTAGTGCAATTAGGGTTTTTGACTGTGCAATTTTGTGCTGTAAGTCTTGAAACTTTGTATGAGGATGCTTGACCATTTTTGTAGGCATGTGGGGCTTGATTGGACCCTTGGAAACTTCATTTTCTTGATCAGAACCAAAACCCTAATTTTGACTGTTTAGGAGGCCCTTGAACTGTGCAACCCTTGGGGAATTTTGAAGCATGACTTGGCAATTTCTTGAAGAATATGGGAGGGCAAATTTTGGGGTACAACACGAAGTTATTGAGAACCTTCAACCTCCAAAAACTGTTAGAGAAATCCGAAGCTTTTTGGGACACGCCGGTTTTTATCGACGATTCATTAAAGATTTCTCTAAGATAACTAAACCCCTAACTGAGCTATTAATGAAAGACACTGAATTTATCTTCGAAGAAAAATGTTTAGAAGCATTTCAAACACTTAAGAAAGCATTAATTTATGCGCCTATCATGCAAACTCCAGATTGGAATGAACCTTTTGAAATAATGTGTGACGCAAGTGACTATGCCGTAGGAGCTATTTTAGGACAGCGAAAGGATAAAAGACTCCACGTCATATATTATGCAAGAAGAACCCTGGACGAAGCGCAGATGAATTATGCTACCACCGAGAAATAATTTTTAGCAGTGATCTTCGCATTAGAAAAGTTTCGTTCCTACTTAGTAGGATCCAAAATAATCATATACACTGATCATGCTGCTATTAGATATCTCCTAACCAAAAAGGACGCTAAACCTAGACTCCTGAGATGGATATTGCTACTGCAAGAGTTCGATTTAGAAATCAAAGATAAGAAAGGAACCGAAAACGTGGTAGCAGATCATCTCTCTAGACTAGAAAATCTTAAACATGAACAAGTGTCGATCGATGATGAATTCCAGTATGATAAACTGATTGCCCACTTGGAAGACACAGAACCAGATAAACTCATGGAAACCACCTTAGCCGTCTCCTCGGTGCCTTGGTATGCCGATTTCGTAAATTACCTCGCTGCAGGCGTTTTACCACCTGAACTTACCTACCAACAGAAGAAGAAATTCTTCCATGATCTTAAACAGTATTATTGGGATGAACCTTTACTTTTCAAGAGAGGTCCCGATGGAATTTTCCGCCGATGTGTGCCAGAAGAAGAGATTGAAAACATTATAAAACACTGTCATTCTGCACCTTACTGAGGACATGCGAGTACATCCAAAACTTGTGCGAAAATCTTACAATCCGGTCTCTATTGGCCTAATTTATGGAAAGACGTACATGCCACCATCTTAAAATGCGACAGGTGTCAACGCACCAGTAATATATCTAGACGTGACGAAATGCCACAAAAAGGCATTTTAGAAGTCGAAATCTTTGATGTGTGGGGGATAGACTTTATGGGACCCTTTCCATCTTCATCCGGTAACAAGTATATACTCGTGGCTGTGGATTATGTCTCAAAATGGATCGAAGTTATAGCTTCTCCAACAAATGACACCCGAGTGGTACTTAAGCTGTTCAAGAACATAATCTTTCATAGGTTCGGTGTACCCAGACTCGTTATAAGTGATGGTGGATCTCATTTCATTTCCAAAATCTTTGAAAAATTATTAGGAAAATATGGAGTTCGACATCGCATAGCTACACCTTACCATCCTCAAACTAGCGGACAAGTTGAAGTTTCAAATCGCGAGATAAAACAAATCCTTGAAAAAACTGTCGCTACGTCCAGAAAGGACTGGTCCTTTAAACTTCACGAAGCTTTATGGGCTTATAGAACTGCCTATAAAACTCCCATCGGTACTACTCCTTTCAAGCTTATTTATGGTAAGTCATGCCATCTCCCAGTTGAGTTAGAACACAAGGCCTATTGGGCCATTAAGAATTTGAACTTAAGTTACACTGCCGCTGGAGAGAAGCGTATCCTGGATATTAATGAATTGGAAGAACTTAGACAGGATGCGTACGAAAATGCTAGGATTTACAAAGAGCGCACAAAGAAATGGCACGATAAGCATATTTCTAGGAAGAATTTTAACATAGGTGACTTGGTATTACTATTTAACTCACGATTAAAATTATTTCCTGGAAAATTACGATCTAGGTGGTCCGGACCTTTTGAAATTACTCGAGTTTATCCAAGTGGTGCAATAGAGATTAAGGGACCTTCGATTGAACCGTTTATAGTAAACGGACAGCGTTTAAAACATTACCATCTAACTGAACTCGAGGGAAATTCTCAAACGATAAATCTAGACGAGCCACACGCTCGATTAGAAGCCTAGTCTTTAGTTTTATTTGTCGAGCTTACGACATAAAACAAAGCGCTTTGTGGGAGACAACCCACCGTTTTTATATTTCCTTCTTATTATTTTTCATTTCTTCTTTAGTCTATTTTTAACAAAAACAAAAACAAAAATATATCTATTTCTTTTCTTTATCTATTCATTATATTTCTCCTCTTTGTCTTATTTCTTTCTATTCTATGTTTTTTTCTTCTTATCGGCATTTTGGCCAATGCTGATCTTCTTTATTTTTCTTCTCTTCAGGATACTTCTTGCTATTTATTTCTCTTCCCACTATGTCTCGAGTTAACGATATGCCAGTTAGTTTCAGAGGAAGAAATCAGCGCACCAAATATGGAGTTTTATCCGAGCGTGAGATGTTACCTACTATCTACCCTCATCACGGTGCTATGACTGCTCTTGGTATTCGTGATAGTGTGCTTTTTCTGCTGAATCAGATTGGGTGGGATAGCTCACGCTTGATGACTTGCTATGCCACATATCGGAACCTCACTTTGGAGTTCCTCAGCTCTTTGATATACTTTCCTACTCATGGGTTCGCTTTACGCTGTGGACTTATTATCTTCAGACTTTTTGGCATCACTTTTAAGTTTAACCATAAGGAATTGGGTGAGCTTCTTGGTTTTCCTAATGGCATAGGAGTTTATCATGAAACTCAGGAGGAGTACCTTGGATTTAGAGAGCTTGACTATTTTTGGGGATCTATTTCTGGAATCCTTAACCCTGAGCCCGAGGACTTTGTATCAGAGAATATCCATAATCCGACCTTCAGGTATTTCCATAAGATTCTGGCCCACACCATTTTTGGAAAACCCCAGAATGTCGCCACTGTTTCTAAGGATGAGCTTTTTATCATGTTTTGTGCTTCGCAAAACCGTCCGGTTAATGCGATCACTTATCTGACCCGTACCTTTGTGGATCTCATTGATACTGATCATGCACCTATTCGGATGGGAGGTCTCGTCACTATGATTACAAATGTTGTTGGGCCTCGACAATCCTTTAAGCATCTGAATGTTTTTACTGGTATTACTTGCATGACCATCGAGTTCTGTTTCAACACTGGTATAATTGGTGATCTTGGCCCGACTCAGTTTACCTTGTTGATTAATGGTCAAGTTATGCAGCTGTTTACCTTGCCTAACCCTGCTATGAGTGTGCATAACAAAGCCAACTGGCTTTTTGGTCTTGATCAGCAGCCTTCTCCGCCCCGCACTCCTGAGACTCCGCAAGATTATGAGGTTTTGGAAGATTCTAAGGAAGATCCCACTGCTCCTTCAGGTTATTATGATATGGGCCCTCCTTAGCACGATTCTACCGCTCACTCTGTTGCTCCTGACACCGTTATGCATGAGGCTCCTACCATTGATTATGCAACTGCCATCCACGCTCTCCAGGTGGAGCATCAGGCTTTGAGGGACGATTTGACTAGTTTGTGAGCCGATTTCTTTGGTTTTATGGATACTGTTTCTGCGCAATTTCAAGAAGTTTTCGCCTACTTTCATTCTTCCTCCGCTCCTAAGGCAGGACCATCTAGTGGCTAGAGCTTTTAAGTAGTTCATTTTATTTAGTTTAGCTTAGTTTGATTTTATTAGGAATTGCAATATTTTCGTTATGTTCTTTTTATTATATTGATTTACTTTCCAAATACTTGGTTCTTAAATTGTAAGCAACTTTGATCCTCATTCTAAAAGCAATTCATGTTATTTTCTTATAATTATAATGTTGCAGCTTAATATATTATATCATATAAAAATATTATGTTATAAGAATATTAGCGTTACCCCTTGTCATTCACGCTTGCCTGTTCCCAACAAGCTGAGACGCACGCCTCAGCCTAACACGCTGACTGGAGACGCACGCCTCCAACTTTCCATGCAGCTTTGAGACGCACGCCTCACGCGTGGTCTCCTGTGTCAGGCGGGCGCCTCAGCATTTGTCTCGTGCAGTAAAAGTTGGTCTCCTTGCATTTACTTGTCTTGTCCGTTTCGTTTTCCCATTCACCCCAATCAATTCAAATTCAACACTCTTTATTCTCATTCAAATTATATTCTTTCCATTTACCACCATTAATTCCCATTCAAATTTTCCCCTCCATTTTCCAACACCCACTTATTATAATTTATCACTCTTAACTCTCACTCCACTATAAATACCATTCATCCTTCTTTCTAATTTCACAACATTTCTAACCATCTCTACCATTTCCTCTCCTACAACCATATTTTCTACCTTTTTCCTTCTTCTTCCCATATCCATCTATGGCTCCACGAAACAACCAAAGACAATTTAAGCCCGACCGACCACCACCCGACCTATCCAATATCATTTTCCGCGATAACGACGACGGTCAACAACAACAAAAGTATAAAAAATTCTATACCCGTTCCGTCGTTCCTACAAAATACGTAAGTTCGGAGTGTTTGGAAACCTTAGGAATGACCGATAGCATCGTATTAATGCTCAATAACACCGGTTTAACCAGTCTCTGCACAAACCCATGTCCAACTTATGAACCACTCGTGCTTGAATTTCTTAGTTCCTTCTCTTACACAACACCTGTCGACGATCCCTACACAACCGGAACCGCCAACTTTCGCATGTTTAACCAAGAGTACTCTCTTGATCAAGAAAGAGTCGCTGAACTCTTATCTTTCACTCGCGGCGAGCATGTTCATTACAAGCCTTTCGACGATGACCATGATCTTTCTTGGGATCAAGTCGGCTTCTCCTTATGGAATGATCTAACCGGTCAAACAACGGAAAGTTGGCGCGACCTCTATGCTTCTCAAATACATAACCCTGCATTAAGGTACTTTCATCGCATTCTTGCTAACACCATCTTTGGTCGGACCAATAATCACAAGGTCAACTAAAATGAGTTGTTCATCATTTTATGTGCCCTTAATGGTCAGGCTGTCAACGTCGCTCCTTTCATGCTCAGTCACATCCACACATGCGTGAACGCAGCAGGTACTAATCCCTTTGTTTTTGGAGGCATCATCACATCTTTAGCATATGCTTTAGGCCTTTCCGCCGAGCTACTTTCTTTGTTACAATATATGATGCCAGCCACTCTTCTTGATGTCATCTATTGCCGAGATTCCCATATAATCTCTCCAAGACATGATGGCCGGTTTACATTAGTGATAAATCGTCGTCCAATTCCTGATTTTGTGTTGCCTTGTCCGAATCGTATCGACGTCCGAGTCCGTGCAAATTGGCGTTATGCTCTTGATGCACCTGCCGCCCAACAACCAGATAATCCCGCTGAAAATTTCGCAGCCATGCAGGCTCATATGCTTCGTCAAGATCAGTTGTTCCATGCCATGCAACAAAACCAAGCTGAGACTTTACGTCTCGTACAAGAAGTACAACGTGACCAACAAGAGATGCGACGCGAACAACAACAATATGCTTTTCGCCATGATCGTAACCTCGAATCTTTACAAGCTCGCATAGCAGACGCACTTCATCTTAATGATTCTAATTCTGACGTAGGACGAAGACCTCGTACTAGAGGACGAAGAACAAGAGCTCATGATTCTCAAAGCAACGAGTGATCGCCTTTCTATTTTCATCTGATTCTCCTTTGTTTTTATCGCATTGAGGACATTGCTCCTTTTAAGTATAGGGGAGTCAGATCATTTCCTTGTTCATTTCTATTTCCTTTGCTCTCTTTGTAGTATTTTTTCCTTTTATTTCTTTTCTTGTATTGCAAAATTTCAATTCAATAAAATACTTATTTATGCAAATTTTAATCTCTTATGCAAAAATTTGTGCTTACTCGAATTCCCCCTATTTCTTGAGCCATAACGAATAAAATACAACAATTTTAACACGCATTTATAAACATTATTCAACTAGTATTAAGGTTGCCTATTATAAATACGAATTCGAGCAACTTAGCAAAATTGCTATCGTCTTAACACTTCAAAACCCCCGATGTGTTGGATCGATTTAAGTACTTATTATACCAAAACCTTTAAAACTTAGTTTTAGATTAGCCCCGAGTAGTTTATTAAGCAGTCGGCACCGCCATAAACACAAACTACGTGGAGAGCTGATGAATATAAGTGATTGATCACATATTCTTAAGAAATTGCTTTTATCTGAAGATGCACTTATTAAGTTAGATGGTCCTTACCAGATCATTTAATCCAACAGTTGCAGAAACTATAAATTTAAATGCATAATAATCCATTATAAATTGGTTCAGTGGTCCCTGGTGCTGAACTTGGTAGGGCGAATTACGGTTCGATCCCCCACAATTTTTAATTGGAAAAAGGGAGTACCATATGATTAAATTACCAGAACTCCTAGCTGGCCAACTAAGATCAAATTCACTAACCAGTTACTCCACTATGTGCGTGTAAGGTAAAGGGCTTAATGTGATTGCGCTAGAATGAAAACGGGTGAAATAAAACGTAGTATTGGGTTAAGCTATAATGACATGACTTAAATTGGTCTGCTTAAATGGGGTTGTCCAGTGTTCCTACGGTAACTTTGGTGTTTAAGTTCGACTCAAATTCTCTAACGAAAAATTCAACTTGCAACCTAATACGAAGTGATGTATGTTCTTATATCTGTGTTTAACTGTGCGTCAGTGATTTTCATTTTTACTTTTGCTTGAGGACAAGCAACGGTTTAAGTATAGGGGAGTTTGATAACACAATTTTATATAGTATATTTGATTTAATTTTCATAGATAATGTTAGTATTTTTATTTAATTATTTCATTTTATTTCCATATTACGCCGGTATTTTTATTGTTTCAGGTATTTTATTTTAATTAGACAAATTGAGCAAAGTGAAGAAATTAAGAGAGTTATTGGACTAAATATGCAAGAAATGAAGAAAAGGGGTGTGCAAAGCAATAATGATGGATCAAAAGGGTTATCATCTCCAAACTGGGCCCAAACGAATTCAGACTCACGCAAGCAAGAGAACCCTAAAGGCACATGCAAGAGTGAGACGCACGTCTTATCTCTTCTCCTACAATTGAGGCGCCCGCCTCGGACTTTCCCCTTAGTGGGAGCCCGTCTCAACGTGGTCAATTGAGGACGTGGTCAATTGAGGCGCCCGTCTCAACGTGTTCAAGTTAGAACGAGAAATTAGAGGATAAGTGGTACGAAAATATCTCAAAAGGTGGTTACATTCTACCACTATAAAAGGACATCAGGAAATCAAAATTTGGACCGTTTTTGCTTAGATTATTTTTCCAGTTTCAGAATTTACCTTCCCGCATTATTTTTTCCATTGTAATTCAGTTTCAGTAGTTATTTTCCAGCCAGTTCCTTTTCGAATACTTAGATTTTATTTCTGTTGAAGAACCGGGATTCTGTACGAATTGATTCAAGCTTCAAGAATTATTTCCAACAATTATTTAATTCAGGTTCCTTATTTACATCGCTTTAATTAATTATTTGCATGAGAGATATTTATTTAGCCATGAATTTATTTATGAACGTTAATCCCTTTAATGTATTCATGTCTGCTTTTATGAGTATGTCTAGCTAAATTATTTAAATATCGGTATGTAACGAGTTAATTTGAATGGATCCGGAATAAACAGGCTTGATTATATTTTATAAAATAAACACTTTTTCTGATTTAGTTATCTAATTTATTTTGTTAAAAAAAAGGTTTAGAAACCAACAGAGCGAAAGTTTGAGGCTAATAAACTGACTAAGATTAGAAACCAATAGAGCGATAGTTTGAGGTTTAGAATCAGATAGTAGATACTAGGTATTGTTTTTAAAGACTGCGACAGCGTTTTAAAACCAATTAAACTTTATTTATTTTCAAAAAGTAATTTTAAAATCAATGGGATAGCGAAAGCATACATCAGAGTTTAAAATTATAATTTACTTCAATAGAGCGAAAGTTTGAGAATAGATTTTTGAATAAATACTTTTTGCTGAAAAAGATATTATTATCATTTTTTGAAAATAAGCCAGTGGAAAGTCAGATTCTTTAGTATTAACGAAGTACATACCGATATTCGCATTATTATTATTTCAATTAGAATTAAGTTTTATTACCCAAAAATTCCCCTAATTAATTCGATAGTTATAGCTTTACACAGTAGCTTAGGTTACATTAGTTCGATTTATAGTCCCTTAGGTTCGATATCTTTTAAAACTACGCGATAGGGCTGTATAGTTGCAGTCTCCCGATTAATTTAGACGATAAAGTCGCGATCAATAATCGCATTCAAGTGGTTAGCATAATTTTTCATGAGAAAAGAGAATCAGGTGTGACATCTTCTAGTGTCATTTATTTCCTCTTGGGCTTTACTAGGATAAACTCCTAAATGGATTATCGTCAAGTCCAGTGCATCATACCTACTGGTTCTAGAGTGATCTAATAAACATCTTGTGAACGCAAGATGTAGAAGGCATGATACACATCAAGTGTGGTGGTCATATCATCAATTGAAAGATGAAATGGTGATGTCTTTGTGTGTCATCTCTCAGCAAATGTAGATAATAAATCATGGTTAATATAACCATATACAGCCTTGCATAAATCTTTCAACTCGGATAGCTGCAAGCCATCCTGAAACTATGGTACATCAGATAGTTGAAGTTTTACTACCTTCCTTCCATAGTTGATACATTTCAACGACTTTCGGTATTGCAAAAATAAATACATTAACGTATAACTATTCAATGTTATAACACAGATGTTTAACACAAACAGTTTTTGAAATATATTTTGTTATGTTTCCCTCCCACACCTGCCTAGTAGCATGGTGTATATATAAAGGTAGCAGTGAAAGGTCTAAAGGGCCTCCCAAAAAACTATCACACACTGTAGAATCGGTTCAATTTCGGATATATCAGCATGTACTGGAGCATCGGGGGCTTCGTAATGATTTGGAGATATATAACCCCAAAAAGATGATCCCTCGACAACAGGTTGCAAGGGTCTAGTTTTCTCCCTGTGTCTTTAGGTATGTTAGCTCACTCTATCATGTCTCAATTTGTCTTGGTTGTCAATCATTTTTCCTAAAAACAAACAATAAAATGCATATCATAATCAACAAAGTGGCAAAAAAGTATTGACAAACCAAAATTCAAAAGTCTACAAAACAAAGAAAAACAAATTTTATTATCTTCGGATTTCAATATTCGGACGCCACATTACCAAAAAACAAAAATAAAACAGAGCATTACAAACCATATGTCTCAAATGTTAAAAATTCCTACCAAATCTAATTAGGACAAAACAAATATAATAGATCTATTACATGTAACCTAATGTAGCATTGCTCTAATAATTCTAAGAAATGCAAGTATCACAAATAAATAAAAAGTAAGGAAATGAGAAATTTATCAAATGTGAGAGATGAATAATATTGGTTTGATCGTAGTGGAGTAGAAGTTAGAGACGTGTTAAACTTTTAAATGTGTTAGGATTAGAAGTTGTGAGAAAAGGAAGTGAGTTCTATTTCAACTTGTTTTTTTTTTTGTTCTGAGAAGGTTTGGGGTGCGTTCATATTTTGAAATTTGAAATTTTTTTACCTTTGACTTTTGGTTTAGAGTGGCGTTTTTTGTGTATTTGAGGTGTTTGGAGATTAAAATACAGATTTTAAAATTTCACTAGAATGTGTAAGAAAGGCATGGGGAGTGATGATTAACCACCGTTTATTATGGCCAGAGCTACTAAAAAGAACAGAAGACAAAGCATCAGAATAGCTAAACAGATTGTCATGGTTGAACTTAAGTTGGATTGTCATGGTCGTACTATATATCCTAACTGCATAGTTTTGACGTCTTTAATCGATTAGATGTTAATGAAAAGTGAAACCAAAGAGACAGCCAGAATGAAACATTAGGGCAGTCCCTAACCATATATTGAACTAATTCTAGAACTACAACACATAGATCATAAACTAAAAGGGCTTTATAGAACCTAATAAATCAAACCAATTTCTTTCACATATGGTTTATGACGATAATGTTTGTTTGGATTAACTTACTCTCCATTTTAGATTAACTTGTCCAAAATAACTATAACCAAAATGATCAAAATTTTGCAACCCTTATTATCTTTTTTAATTAAAATATAATATCACTGTTATAAACTTACATCCCGCTATTTTTACAATTCCTGAGATATACACAAGTCATGTATATCAATTGCCTTAAGTTTCCTTCAACTGCAAGGAACTCAAAACAGCTTTGCAGGCTAGCCTTTTGGCTGTTTTCCTGTCAGCAGTACCTATGTACTCGCGTTGATGAACTACCCCGTCAGCTATTACTTCGATTCTACAACTAGTAACACCGTCATCCCGGGACAAGGTCTTCTCCATACTATAATTCATTTTCTGACAAAGTTCGGTTAATTCTCTGATGGGATGAATCGTTAATGTACTTGGTGTCACGAGAGGTTCCAAAAGAGGCCTTATACTTCGCCACACAACCTCCTTGTTGTATTCTGAATCAACTAGAATAGCACCAGCTAGAGACTCTATAATGTCTCCAAGCACCTGCAGACAGACATAGAAGGCAGAACTATTACATTACATGTGTTACAACGTAGAAATGCGATATATAAAAAGTGCCTCTCTGTGGTGTAGTTTAAACAAACAGCTTCGCCATGTGTTTTGGTTTTCTCTCTATTTTCACCTTGTTCGAAAACTATGATGATGTAATAACATTATTCTAAGATTTCGACAAACTAACCTTGGGGAATGATGCCTCGGACTCCCATCCAAAAGTCGATGAAGACTGCTGGTCAAATTTATCAAGTGTAGCTACAATATGTTTATGTAACTCCTGAGAGGCGTGGAGTACATGTTTATGCAATTGAACCTTTATAGCAGACATTGCATAACAGTCATTATTCACAGAGGCAGACCTCATGTCAGTTAACTGCCCAGGAGACATGCCGGGATATTCTTTATACAAATGCATAGTTATTAGATAATCCAACACCGAGTCTCCTAGGTATTCAAGTCGCTGCAGGGAAAGAAATACATCATAAAAAAAAAATTGAGACAAAATGGTCCTATTTGGATAAACAACATAATGAAGCATTATATCATAAGTTTTCATTAACAATTTCTACAACAAATGATAAACTAAGTTGTTTCTGCAAATAAGCTGAAAACAGCTTATGGTCATGTCAAAACATTCTTGCAAGTGTTTATGTCAGATATGCCCAAATAAACCAATTCAAACAGTTCCAAGGAGGAAAACATAATTGTCATCAAGAAGATAGTGAATAAGTACCTGATAGCATCTAGGCACGTCAGGCAGCATGTAAGAACCATGTGTCATTGCTTCTACTAACAGAGAACGATCCCTAAATGAGTACTTCAATAGGGATTCTAGAAACTTTACATTAACTATATTGTCGGGACAGGCATTCAATTGTCGCTCATAGGGTGCAATATTGAAATTCACTTTGATACCAATCCAATCCATAAACAACAATGCAGCCCTCTCACCACCAGTGCTAAGAAATGCACCAATTAGTGCTTCAACAACATCAGCAACAATTTTTCGTTTCAACTTTCTATTCCCACGTGTATAGATTTTCGTCCCCTTGCAATTGCAATCTATCTCTTCTATTGTAAAACTTTTTGATTTAGCTCCAGGAATGATCCATGTCTTAGGATCAAAAGCCTCATTCCGTATGAAGCCCTGTAACTCAGAAGAATACATGTCCAATAATAAAATTAATATACTATCCACAAGTATAATCCTCATCTCATGCACACAACGGTTTAAAAAACACATAACTATTATGGTAAATAATGTACACTTATCATTTTGATCTTTTTTTCTTAGAGAAAGCAAGAAAAAAATGCAAAATGGTTCAGACATAATAATTATCCAAGAAGTTATAAGCAAACTATAGGATAAAAATTATAATCTTCTAAAGAGTTCCGGAAAAACAATGTCAACTAATTAAGAAACCTATCATACAAATGAAGAAATAGTATACCAATGGATACATTCTATGTAATAGCATAAAATAAAACATGAAAAATTGCCAAAAGGAGAACATCATAAGAGATGTAACAGGGAGAGAAAGATTACCGGAAGACTAAAACCGCAACCTAACTTACAGAGGGAAGCATTAGAGATTATCTTCTCCCTCTTCACACTGAGGAGACCCTCATGGTGATTTTGATATGAATAAAATAGCTGTTGGCTAACAGCATATTTTAAAAAAGAATCTCCGAGTGTCTCTAGAGATTCATAGTGATAGGTCTCCTTGCATGTCTTCGTGGTCATTGCTTCTAAGACCTACAATGCAAAATGCAGATACCATCAGTACAAATATAAACCACATATTCAGATACAAATAAACCAAAAATTGCAAGCAGAGGAAGTTCCTAACAAATTTCTTCTCAATATATTCAATGTGTATTAGCCGAAGCAGTTAACACTAAAAGTAGGGCAGAACCCAGAAAGTTGATTCAGAATTACAATTACTTCCATTATTAATAAATTACTATAAGAGAAAACATACAGTAAAAATAATTCTTCTTTTCTACAAATTTTTAGCTATTAAGGACAATCAACAAATAGTTACAGAATTATTTAATCTGGAAAGGAAGGTAACCCACCTTGATTGTTTGAATCCCATTCTGTGGGCAATGATCCAAATGCATCTTTTTGAAGTTAAAAGCTACAAGCAAACTCTCAAGTCTATGCATGATCGATGGAATAAATGCAAATGAATAAAGCGTGCTAACTGGTATCGGTGACATGATTATATAGCAGAGTTCAGGAGGTATTTCAACAAACGTCTTGCTCACGTCTGAAAAAGAAAGACGCGGAATTAAGATGATATTACACATTATTAGAGTTTAGACACTGATAAAAGAAGAAACCATATCCTCCGTAGACACCAAATGTTTTTATGATACTGAGGAAAGATTAAGCAACCATAAAAAAAAAACAAATTAAAAATTTAATGCTCAAACCTCTGTCCTTTGCTTGTTTGTATCCATGACAATAATTTTTTATGGGAAAAACATGTCTAGCCTTAAGTAGGCGTTGATGTTCAAAACACAGTTGAATGCCATGCCTAAAATTCGAAAAGAAGAAAAGCAAAAAATAATTATATATAAGGCACCCAAGTAGATAGATTGACTTGAGAAGAAACATCTACTACGAAAAAATCACTTACTTTTGTCGGAAGTACTTCTTATACGTAGTAAATTCACCATCCTTTACTTCTAGAGCAGAATTTCCGTTCAATTCCATTATATCAGTGGTGATGTAAGTCCGGCCATTATGCGGAGTACAAATCAAAGCATTTCGCAATATACAACTGCAAATCAAACCCTCTTTGGTATGTATATTGGATTTATGATGCACACACTCAATTTTAGATGGATGAACGGAATTAATAGTTAACCAGTCAACAACTGGTGTTTGCTCTATAGCAATAGATGGCAACAGAAGATAATCAATCTCAAGATCATCTTCCAAATAGCATTTCGCTAAAACGGCTTCCTTTTCCGTTTTATGATTCATGAGAATTCCAAGGACATTAACCTGGAATCTTTTACACAGAATAACCTGGATAATGAAAACAAACCATAACTTTATTGACTTTTCCTTAACACTTGAAAATACATCAAATATAATTAGAAAGATACCTGATCCGACGAGAGATTAATGCTTCCTTTGTGTCTCAAGGTCACGGACAAGCTGCCTTTATCGAAACCCATGTCAAATTGCACGCATCCAATTTCTTTATCAAGTTCAACTCTAGTTGCAAGAAAAATGTCTTGGACGGTGATATCATAGACAAAGTTTTGCTTTAACTCTATTAAATAACAATAGTAGATTGTGTTACTATTGTTCGACATGCGGTTCACCAATTCAGATGGTACATAACTTGGTTTCTCCTCGTCATACAGTTCATTCCCTGTCAGATTTTGTTCGATTTCAATCAAAGAATCATATGGTTAAATAGAATTATATGTTTAAGTATGTGAAAAATGAAAGCAATAATAAAAGAAAAAATGAATAGAAGGCATGAGAAGTTACCAAACTCCTCCACTTCTGCTTCTTCGACGGCAATAGAAGGAACGAGATTGTCTGTCAACGCTCCAATCAGATGAAGTTGTTTGCATGCTTCAAGGCATGCAATATTCTTTAAGTACTTTGAGTCACCTTGTACATGAATAGCTTGTAGAGGACAGCTCTTAGGAAGATATAATATTCCTTTCTCTTTGTCCCATCTCGGAGACGGTTTAAAGTACCTGAGGGTTTAAACAAAATAGGATGAATGATGAAGAACAGAGTAAAAAATAAAGAGTACCAGATTAATGCATAAGGAAGTATATCTTAGGTTCATTAAAAAAAAAAGAAAAAATATAATATTAAACAAAAGACCAGCAATATATGAACTTACCCATCTGAAGGGAGCCTTGAGCAATATAAGTATAAAAGTGTAATGCTAGAGCTAAGATTGACAACAGCGTCAGTGCTTGCAACACGGTAAGCTTGATTATGAAATTGATCGCTTTCAAGATATTCACATGGAAGGGAAGAATAACGCTGAGTCTCCTTCCTCATCATGTCCACGCCAACAAGGTATTTCTCTAATCGAGAACGTGTAACTGAATCCCCACTGTAGTTTTAGAACAAAATAAGAAGGTTTTTTGGGGAAATTTTACTTTGAAGGAAATGTATAGGTTTGATATTATAGCTCTCTCTTGCAGCATGTTTAATGGCACGTGCCTAAAGCTATAAGGAGAACAAAACTATTACCTCTTAACCATCAATATATAATCTGAATTTTGCATTCTTGCACGGCCTCGGGACTGTACAAAACTGCACACCGTGGGAGATGGGTCAAATCTAATAACCAAATTACAACTTTGAACATCTAAACCCTCTTCAAGAATTGATGTTGCAACAATGACATTGACCTACAGATTAAAATATTTCATAAATAAGTACGTAATAGTATTTGCTTATTACAGTACAACGGATTGTCTAAGAAATCAGCATACCAATCCCATACGAAATTCTTCCACGATTTCATTTTGACATTTTCGAGATTGGTTTTGCAGTTTACTACTGTTTCCTGCAATGAATTTAGTCCTCCAGCTATTGTATTTCGGAAGCAAAGTGTTCAGTAGAATCTCAAGGACAATAGCTGTAATGACCCTTTCCACAAAAACTATGCATCTCATTTCAGAGAAACCCCTGAAATTGTAGTAATCAAAACCAAAGCCAAAATGAGATGCATTTTAATGAATTAATTTTATATATATTGATATTTCAATCTTTTCTAAAATATCAATATTTATATTTTTTACATAAGCATTGCCATGGTGTCCGTGTCTAGTGGCCGAGTCAGAGTATGTGTTCATAGGTTAACAACGTTTATTCAGAGAGCATAGAAAAGATTTTAAAAAAACACAAATACTGCAAGATCTACCACATTTGAAATATTTTGAAAGAAACCTATTTATGATAACCTGTACTCAAGTAGACAGTCCATAAGACATGACACTTTGGAGGTCAATAGACCCTTATCCACGTCAAAATTCATATTGTCACCAATAGTCCATTGAGGATCTGAGTAAGAAGACATTCTCTAAATTTAATAAAAGAATATAAACAAAAGATTAAATTTAAAATTTAAAATGTTTTCTCAATGCTTGTAGAATTATTACCAAATGGTATGTAACTTTGCAGTGTCATCATAGTAGCTGAACTAAACTTTTTGACGATTTGATCACCCGAGTGACCCCATAAGAAAGTTTCAATTTCAATTGTAGATAAAGAATCTGCAGCCTATCACATAAAAAACAGTTTATAATTATGCAAACATGAATATAAAATAGTCACAAATGAAGTCACTGCAGCAGAAGGGAGAGAACCTTCAAAGCCAACCAAACACCAAGCTCTTCCAAGCAAAATATTGAGGCAGTAAAAATCCTTGCTATTTTTCTGAGCGCGGTATCTACAGCTGATTCTGTTAAATCTGAACTTTTGATGTAAAACTCGTGCTGATGAACAAATTAGAACCATTTCAAACTAATAATCAACTATGATCGGACAAAAACACGCACTACTACTATAGCTTGGACTCAGTGACAAAATGTGAGAAAGGGTGACAAAAAAAGGTGTAGATTAACTTTAGTTTAATTTGAACGGTAATGATTTGCTTAAATATACACACCTGTTGTTTTAATATGTGGAGTTTCTTGACCAAGTTTTCGAATTGCAAAAATGAAATTGCGTTGTCCTTGTAAGACCAGAACTTTGGTGTAGAGGTTGGTACGAACTGTGAGATGACAGCTTCACTTACACATGTGTATACCTTAAATGTTAAATAATAAAAAATAAATTAATTAAACAAGGCAAGAACAAACGCTGTAATAAGATAAATTTTTAAAACATGTAGATGAAGAGCAAGAAAATAAAAACAACCTTTGAATGCATTAGAGTCATTAGTTCCCGAATATTTTTTGACAAGGTCGATTCAGAATTTGCAGCTGCATTAAAAATAAAAGTGAAGAAACGCTGATAAATAAGCATAAGAAAAACTAGCATTGCAAATAAATGAATAGAAACTTTCTCTAGGTTTGTATACCTTTGGATTTAATTGGGGATGCAGTCATCCCGAAAATTCGAGGAAGCTCGATGCTACCACATCTTAATTGACGATGATAAAATTCCTGCACGCAATCCGAGAAAAGTAACTAACTACCAACCCACTTCCACGGCTAAAACTAGTACTACAGCCTCATGATGCAGATGAAGCATGAACATTGTAGCTTACAATACATGGCTGTGATTGTCCCCACACAATAGCAAATACAACACTTACATAGCAAAATTAATAGAAAAACATGATAGTACAACTGAACAATATCACCAATTAAAATGATCCGCGATTGACAACACTGACTTCCATTATATAGCAACATAGTGCGCAAATCTGTGAATGGATCTAAAAATCTTCTTCAGTTCATTATTTAGTCACTGGAAATAAGTGTATATACTAACATATCGCAACCAAAATATACTTTGGTAATAACTAATAAGTAGTTATGAGACAAGCATAAGTTAAGAGTACAACACTTACAGTCATGATACAAGCATAGGGGTGTCTACCCGCGGCATGATGGCATTCGTCCATTATTAAAACCTTTATCATATTCAGTTTGATAAAGCTGTGCCTCAAGCAATCAAGCAATATTGCTGGTGTCATTACAAGTACCTATACATTCAAAAGCATTACAAACAGTAATTACAGCCTATGGTACAAACAAATAACTCGTAGAAAATGCAGACAACAGACACCAAACTAGAGGATAAACAAGAACATTTCTTATATGACACGAAGGAAGAGATACTAGAGCTATGCAAACCAAATTAATATTGATTTAAAATAACAAGGACATGTTTTAGTTGTGGGTAGAAATACAAAAACCTCACCTCATGGTTCCCCATTTCCTTTTTCCATGTAGCATCATCCCAAAAGTCAACACCCATGTCTCCCCAATACATTCCAACTTTCAAATCAGTGTGATTTCTCAAGGCTGCAGCTTGCTAGAATACACAATTGAACAAAACAAACAAGCACAATGAATCCTCAAAAACCACATAGTAATTAATCATAATGTATGTCAAATATGCAAAAGCTATCATAAAAGCGGCAGCATACTTGAGAAACCAGTACAACTTTGGGAACCAAAAAAACTGCAATGTAAGGAGAAGGCTTTCGAAGGTAATGAGCGTAGCTTCTAAGAAGCATGATGGCTATCAAAGTCTTTCCAGAACCAGTCTCTAAATACACTATGGTATTTTCACGAATCGCTCTGTCCAACGCTTCAAGTTGATAGCTACACACACATAACATCAATTTTTCCAATCAACATCACAAGTATTGGAGCGACTAATCCAGAGGAACCTTGAGAGTAACACAGTCTTAGATTGCAATGAAAGGATTAAACTAACCTTCTAGCAAAGGAAAGAGTATCCGGCACAACCTGTCTCTCATTATAGTCATCCATTTCCATGAGAGCTTCTTCCATAATATACGACGACACTACATTATCAAATAAAAAAAAGAATCACGGACATGCAAAAGAAACTACTAGAAATTGAAAGTAATAGCATGATGAAACAAAAAGACCCGTACTGATCTAGTAAGAAAAGGGTGAAGTGAAAACGATGGAAAGTTTGGTTCTTTATTCTTGGGAGTGGAAGAAAAACCCTAATGAGTGATTGATTACTTAGAGGAGAAGGAGAGTGTTAAAGTATGCTTGAAAAGATGAAACATAAATATGGGTAGTAGAAGTTACGCATGATTTATTGAGGGAATAATAACTTTGCGACCAGACTGTAGGACTCCGAGGAATCTAACAATTGAATTTTGAATTCGCTGATGTAATCGGTCGTGTGAGCGCGAATGGCAAGTTACGCGATTGAAACGGATGTAAACACTTTACTCTCGCTTTCATTTAATAATTGACTACACCTCTTCTTTCCTTTATTTTTCATATCAAATCATCTAAATACTTTAATCTTTATCTTATTTATAATTTACTTAGATAATAAAATAAAGATTTGATTACACTTTTTCTCATCGTATCCTATCTCATTTACAAATCGTAGGTAATAAAATTTAAAGATTTAGTTTGACAAAATATAAAAGTTAAAGATATGGCCAAAACTAATATTTATTAAATAATATAAATATTTTTAAAAGACTAAATATAATAAAAGGTTGAAAAATTGAAATTAAAATTTTATTATACATTTAATTAGATCTCATGATTTATAAACAGTTTATAACTATTATTCTATAGATACACTTCAAATATACTCCTCGATTAATGCCTTCAAAAATATTTGTTACGATAAATTTTTAAATATATTTTATTATTTTATTTTTCTACTTAATAGAACTCATGTTTGAAAATGTTATTAATAAATTGAAGGAGTCTAATCGGTTTGTTTAATTTTAGTAACAATATCATTTAATAGTATTAAAAATAAATGGTCTTAATAACCATGACTTTTTGATAATTCAATTTTTTTAATATGGTTTTAATAACAACGGATTTTATAATATCTCAATAAATATTTTATTTTATATATTAAATATTATTATCAAATATCAGTTAAAAGATAACATGAAACACGTATAAATTATAAATAAATTCAACTATAAAAATATCACTAATGTTTATGGGTGTTCAAATCCAAACCAATCCAAATAAAAAATCGAAAACCGATCCAAAAAATCGAAAATCGTAAAAAATCGAAATTTATTGGATGTGTTTGGATGTTATTTTGTGAAAATCGATCAGTTCGGATCGGATTTCGGATTAATTTTTCAAAACCGATCCAAACCAAATCAAACTGCATACATATATTTTTATACTTATTTACTTTTTATTAGCATGATATGCTATGTGAAATTATTATTAGATGATAATAATTTTTTTAATAATAGTTATTAGCTTGGTATAATTTATTTATTTTTATTATTTCAATCATAATCAACCACTCTCATTTTGTAATATTAACTTTTAATATACTATATGTTATATATTATATCAAATCTATGATTTATTAGTAGTTTTATAATATTAATAAAAATATAATGTGTAATTTGGATATCCAAAAACCGACCCAAATTAAACCGCATAAAATTGGATCGAATCGGATTAGATTTTTTTAATATATCATTCAAAATCGAACCGAACCGCAAGTAAATTTATCTTTGGATCGGATGATTTTTTATCTTAAAACCGATCCAAACTGAACCGTGAACACCCCTACTAATGTCTCGCATCAGGACTCGCAAGAATAGTAGGTTTTAGAATATATGATTGAATATATTATATAAAATCTTGTGAAACTTTATTTTGCAGGTAGTAAGTCTTTAATCATCCTTGACGTGAATATATTAAATATATTAGCTTCTTCAAGCATCTCTAATGTGAAACCGTGTTTTGTAGGTAATAAATTTTTAATTAAGACATTAATTTTTAATGATGAAAACCGATGACAATTAAGGACAATTAATGATGAGTCAAGCACATCACTTAAAAGATTAAAGATGCAAACCTAGATATTATGGTTTGATGAACTTGATCATTCGAAGAAAGGAAATAAAGTAAAGCAAACCTAAGTGTTACAAGTTGGTGAACTATCCGAAGAAGGCAAGCAAAAGTGAAAAAATATCCAAAGTCTTAAGTAATCTCAAGCAAGTGTTAACACAAATATAGATATGACAAAGGGTTTGTAGGAAATGAGTTTATCTCCTAATTTAATAAGTGAGTGAACTAATGTAAGCAAAGAGTTTTTCCGTAAAAATATAAGGCTGTAAATACACACACTAAAACATTTTTCAAATGTCTTTATCAAAAAGAACATCTTTAAAGATGTCTTGGAGTCGTGTCAGATGACTTAGGAGCCGTGGAAATAGCTAGAGGGAAATATTTGACTTATCTAATCGATTGGGTCTTTCGTATCAATTAGATTATTTCAAACTTACGCCCCAAATCATTTAGACAGCACATTAATAATCTGCAACAATTAGATATATTATCCTTCCTTTTAAAGTACTTATGTGATACGGTGGCAGAATCGACTGTTATATACTGGTTTTTTGCGTTTGTGTTTGCAAATGTTGTGGTAAGCAAGAGTCGCCACCGACTTTTCTTTTATCCAAATTAAGGAAAGGGTGAAAAGAACAGAAAAAGACTTTTTCGAGAGTTTTCTGAGTAAGGGGGTAGATTATGGAAAGGGAAGGTGTTAGCACTCTTTCCATCTGTAGTTACCTACGGGCTCTTAGAGGTTTGCTCATTTTGAAATACTTTTGTGCTCTGTGTGTTTGAAAAGGCAATTGGGAAAATGTTGTTGTTGTCATCTTGTGCAACTGCCATCAGTAGCGTGCCTTCGTATTTCCCATACAACCAAGTCCCATCAATTTGTATAATTGGTTTGCATGATGCAAACCCTGTGATGCAAGGTTGAAAAGCCCAAAACACTCGACTGAATATTTCATTTCTATTGAGTTGACTACCATCTGGGGCGTACGCTGGCACTATTTCCAAAATGTAAACAGTACCCGGAGAATAAGTCTGGAGTGCATTCAGGTAGCGAGGAAGTTCTTGGTATGACTCCTCCCAGTTTCCATATACATTTTCAATCACCTTGGTCTTTGCTAACCACGCCTTTCGGTAAGACGGAGTATAGTTAAATACCGTAGTGATGTGTGAAATAATGGTTTTCACCTTCAATGATGGATCATTGCTGACGAGTGGTAGGATTTCTTGACATATGAGATCATAATTTAGTTTTCGATGATCATGTGATTGAGTAGAACTGACACACGTGTGGGTAGACATAGAACCTATGACCCAACAATCACTTCTTAATTTGTATGATGCAGTGAGGTTGAACATACAATCTGGGTGGACACACTTGATCTTGTACCTTTCTGGATTTACACGGTCCACCTTAAAATCGACCGAGTTGAGCATGTGAAATTTTTTGATGGCTCGGATACATTCTTCTCTGTTATGACATTTGTCTTTCTCTTTTAAGTTTTCATCCGACTGCATATACGGATTGAAAAATAAATCAGAAGACGGTTCATCTCCGCCCATGTTGAAGTTTGTCATGTGCAGAGGTGGTGTGTAGATCTCGTTTGAAGGAATACCAAGTATCCCATCGTCTTCGGAATCATCGTTGACCATGTCGTCAAACTCCAAATTGTCATCTTCTTCTTCTTCATCAACGGCATCTACTTCTGCTTGTTCGGTCTCCAGAGGATCAACCACTTGTGACAGCTGAGGCTCTCACAGCATAATGTGCAACTCAATAGAGTCGTACCCAGAATACTCATGACTGGAAAACATATTCTGAAGATCCTCGTCATCTTGAACCTCAACCTTATAAAATATTATTTGGTTGTTACAAAAAAAAACGGATTCTGATAAAATATTTGTGTCACCGGACCTCATCCAAGTTTGGCCTCCAATCGTTTTTTGAAGTACAAGAAATTGGCTTTCCTGTTTAAACAAAATCAGATGTTCTCAGTGTCTCTAAACAAAAACCCAGAGGTGGGACAAATGTATGTCTCACTGTTGAAATGTGCACTGATCACATATTGGGCTGCAGAGGCCATTGTGTATGACTGTTTGAAGGTTTGAAGGTTTAAAGTTTATGAGTTAATTGCTTGAATTTTTTTATGTTCTAGTGTTTGAGTGATTAAGTATAGGAGTGTTTTGATAAATGTAAGATTAAATAGGTTGTACTGAATTTGAATAAACCAACAGTAAACACTCTCCAAGGCTATCACCTAGCCTGCACCTACACTGCAACCCATGCCAACCTCTAAGGCGCCTCCCATCATGTTCAATCGTGTTACATGCATGCAGAGATGTCTTCTCCAAGGTTGTCACCTAGTCCGCGCCTACACTACAACACATGCCACCTCTTATTCGCCAACATGGATGGAAACACCTTTCATTTTTGTACTCTTTCGCCAAGTCCAATGGCGTCTTCCTTCACGTCTAATCGTGTTACATGCATGCAGAGATGCCTTCTCCAAGGTTGTCACCTAGCTTGCACCTACATTGCAACCCATGCCACCTCTTATTCGCCAACAGGGATGGTGACACCTTTCATTTTTATACTATTTCGCCAAGTCCAATGGCGCCTCCCTTCACGTCCAATAGTGTTACATGCACCCACCTACCACCTCACTTACTCTATGATAAAATTTTGCCTATAAATACAAAGTCTCACATACTTCTATCGCGTTCACAATCATCTCACTCTCTACTACAAACTCTTTCATAATCTCATACAATTTCAAACTCTTTCATAATCTCAGACATTTTTAACAACGACTCTTCTCACAATGGACGATTCTCACAGAGGCACAAGGGACAACATTGCAGCATTTGTAAGTTTCTTGTATACTTATACATTTTTCATACTTCTATTAATGCTTTATTCATCTTACCTACTCTTACACTTTTTACATTATTAACTTAGGATACTAAAAGATTCAAAATCCGGTCACACAACTACCTTGCTCCCGACCCGTTGGTCATACCCTATCTCGAATACGCAGGTTTCAGAAACGTTATAAAGATCTCTAACTGCACGATTGATTCAAAGTTCATACTTGCAATGTTGGAAAGGTGGAGACTAGAGACCCATATATTTCATCTACCAATAGGTGAATGTACCGTCACACTAGAGGATGTGTACATGTTATTGGGTCTCCCTGTTGACAGTAAGGCGGTTAACAGGTCTGTTCAACAACCCAATTCTCTGTGTGAAGAATTGTTGGACAGGGATATGGTTGAAGGTGGTGGTGCGAGAGGTCAGGGTATACTACTTACTGAGCTAAAAAATTATTATGCGACTCTGGAATTGAACGAAAATTCCTCCGAGCTAGCTAAGGTAATAAAAGCTAGAAATTATATAATGATACTATTTGGAACCTTTTTATTTCCCGAAAGTACGGGAAATAGTGTAAATTTTATGTATTTAAATTTACTTAGAGACTTCGAAAAACTAGAAAGTATAGTTGGGGTTCTGCTGTTTTAGCCCATCTATACAGTTCTTTGTGTAAAAATGAAATCAAGGAAAAATGTACATTTTATGGCTGCGCTTTTTTACTTCAAGCATGGGGTTGGTGGAGGATGGAGTCCCTAAACCCCGTCAACAACAACACATTCATTTTCCCATACGCAACAAAGTAAGTCATCAATTTATATCATTTATTACTATTCATCTCTTCACCAAATATATGATAAAAATAAAATATTTTTCAATTCCTTTAGGTACTGCGTGGGGGGTATGGATTACGGCAAGAATCCAAGATTCAATATTGCTCTATACTGTAATCTATTGGATCACCTTGGCCCGGATGGTGTACGTCATACCTTTCAACTTTTCTACTTTTAAATTATTTATTTATTATGTTTTCATTAACCTGATTTAATTTTATCCGCAGTTTGTCTGGAGACCATATTTGGGTTTGGACCATGAATCAAACCCCGAGGATGCAACAATTTGGAGCGCAAAGACTGCAATCATACGGTTCAGTGTTGTGGAGATGCACCACAGTGACCGTGTCAAGATGCAGTTTGGAATGCATCAAGAGATACCCGGCGATCCGACTTGTTTGTCCCTGTGACATCTCAAAAGGGTCGACGCCCAATGGGGTCTTACCAACTGGAAAAATTTTGCTCCAGAATGATGTAAGATGTGGCAGAGGCGTCACCGACATGTCTTGCAATTCCCAGTTTTCATCAACCATGGTAATATGTGACACACGTATCAGTATTTATCTTGGTACAAATCGCTTAGTACCCCTGAAATGCATGTGTCTCATCCAAGGTATTTGGTTAACCCACGAACACAATGGGCACAACTCTCATTTCCCCAACAACAAACCCAACACACATCAACCTCCCACCAACCCCTCAGACGAAACAGAACCACAAACACCCAACCACAGTCACCGCCACAATACAATTACACCCACATGCCCCACAACCAACCACAATCACCACCTCAGTACCAATAGCCCCATATGTCTCACACCCAACCACAATTTCAATCACAATACCAATACACACGCATACCCACACACAATTTTAGTCTTCTGCATATCCCAATATGGGCCCCTCAACATCCAACCTTAGCCTTGATCTAGGATTGTCCGAAGATTATGAACCAACCGACCCAACTTACCATCAACCACAACATCACCAAAGCACCCAACATCCTCAATACCAAACACCCCAAGATCCATTTCCTTTCTACCCCCGTACTCAGACGACCAGTGCTACAGACCAACCATGGAACCCCACCCACCACCAACACGACCAAACTTTGAGGGTATGAGCAACCGACTGTACCAAAGCGGATCTTCTAGATATGAAGATCTGACCGATTTCATGGATCCGGAACGCATTGACTTCGTTGGGCCATCGACTCTGCCACAATAGGAAACGCGACGAAACCCAACACGAAAAAGGCGAGGACGAGGATGCGGAACCGGGGGTCATTACCGGGTTCCGGGGGACCACTGATTAATCTGTATTTTTTATGTAATCGTTATGTGTGTAATCATATTTTGTAAATAAAAAGTCAATTTTGTTGATCATATATCGAATACGTAACGCACCGCATTTAAAATAAAAAACGCGAAAAATTACCTCCCAATTGCACTAAGATGTCATCTCACTTGGCTTAGGACAAGCCTTTCACACCTAGACACCAAGTGAGATGGTGCCTCCTCTTTAAAATAAGGTGTAGGCGTCAACTGAGTTGGCTCCTCTCTTGTGGGGTTTTCTAAAACATGGTTATTTACGTAATTTTATCCAAAACATAGTTATTTGTGATTTTTTTTTAATACCTAATTATTCTTAAAAAAATTCCAAAACAACATATATTTAATGGTGTCTCGAAAATATAATTATAAATTAAAATTCTTTATTATAATTATCATATACGTTTCTTAATGTTAACATTATCACTTCTAATGTTTTTCAAAATTTAAAATATTTTAATATTTTTTGTAAATTTTTTTATGTTTTTATTGTTTATTTTATCATTCAATATACTTATAATATACTAATTAACTTATAATAAATTAAATAATTTTTTCCACCTATATTATATATTTACTATATATCCGTATATAATATTTTTCTTTGAATACTAATTAATTTATAATAAATTAAATTAATATTTATATGATAATCATCATTGAAATTTTTTTTCTATTAATTCTTATATATTTATATATATTTTTTAACAATAACTATATAATAATTATTTTATATTTATATCGATTTTGTGCGATATGTGAAAACGCATGGGTAATTAAATTTTAAGTTCCAAGACTATTAATATAAATTGTAAGTTGAAAAAACATGTTTAAATTGAAATATAGTCGTTAATGTTTAAAACGTGTCAATAATTCATAAAGTTAAAGGCTAAAATATGAAATTGCGTAGCAGAGGCGCATAAATATAAAAGTGTAACACTATAAATGATTGATCTTTTAGTTATCTTTTTATAAAAAAATTTAAAAGTTAAATTTGTTATTTAAGAGAGTCGCAAATCATATGTTTAAATTTTGAAATTTAATTGTGTTTAAATTTATTTTATATTAGACGATAAAATCATATAATATCAATAACATCCATAAATTTATAATATAGAAGAATTTAAAAATTATAGGCATACCCGACGGATCAAACCTATTTTTCTGACGGGCTGACATAATATTTACTTAAATTGAACATATATTAAAGATCATATATTTAATGATTTCTGAATTACTATTAGGGATGGCAACGAGGCGGGTCGATGGCGGGTTTAAGCACACCCAGACCCGCACCCGCCACCCAGACCCAGACTCGCCCCTACCACCAAATCCAATCTGAGCTAATATTTGTTCCCCGCACCCGCCCTACATCTACCAAATAAAATATTAATTTTTTAAATATATATTTTTTCAATAAAAATAAAAATCAATAATTAAACTAAATGATTAATTATTTTAACAATATTTTTTATATTTGATATTTTTATTTAAATTTATTTTTAAAATAAATAAATAATAATTCTAATAAACATGATATTATAACATTAAAAAGTATAGAGTAATAAAACTATTAAAAATAAATGAAATAAATTAAATTTAGTTGACGGGTGCAAGGCGGATACTAGCATCACCTACTCCGGTCCCCACACCCGTACCCGTAAATAAAAATCGGGTTTTCCCCGCACTACACCCGCCCCCGATTAAATTGGGTTTTCCCTGCTAATTTCGGGGCGGGAGGCGGCTGGGGCCTGACGGGAGCGGATTTATTTGTCATGCTTAATTACTATAGCATATAATTTCTAAATTACTACACAAATTTAACGAACATAATATTATGCTATTCATTAAATCTAATTAAATTATTATCAATTTTAAATTGTTATTAAACCAATATATTTTTTTGGTGTATAATATATTTTATTTTATAATGTTTATTAATAGAAATTATAATAGTAAAATCATAAACAATTATAAAAATAATTATAGGCATATCTGACGGGGCAAACCTCTTTTTCTACTATATATTTGGTTTAATAGCAATTATCAAATCTATGTATATCTTGACAACTACTACAATTTGATAAATTGAATTATATTTATATGACAATTATCATTGAAATCTTTTTTTCAATTAATTCGTATATATTTTTACATAAATTTTTGAACCATAATTAGATAATATTTATTAAATATTTATATCGATTTTTCGTGATCCGTGCGAACGCACGAGTCCTTTACTAGTTTTAGTGTCATATTTGATGATATGATAGATGAAGTGACAATGTGTTATGACTTGAGTGACATAATTTGATTTCCACGTTATTTATAATTGTTTTTATTTTAATAATAATTAAAAATATATATTTTTAAAATAAACAAATTAATAGAGTTAACTTTTAAATTATTCATTATTTTTTAAAGAATTAATTTTTCATTTAATTAACAATTTTTAATAGAATTAATTAACTATTTTTTTTAAAGAATTAAAAATTTTCAATTAATTAGTCATTTTTAATCGAATTAATTAATATCAATTTTTAAATTTAAAATTTAGCAAAATTGAGATTAGTTTAGGGTTTAGAGTTAACTTTTTAAATTATACATTATTTTTTAAAGAATTATTATTTTTTATTTAATTAACAATTTTTAATAGAATTAATTAATTTAAATTATTCATTATTTTTTAAAGAATTGATTTTTTTTTCTAATGACTTTTTGCTTTACTCTATGCCAATTGTGTCACCACTGCTTTGGCTCAAAACGTGATGATATGAGTTATAGTCACATATGCACATAATAAAAATCAAACAAAACTTAGCAAGTCCAAAAAAGCATTTGGAAAAATAATCAGAATATGGAACCATATTATTCTTTCTTTACATTATTCCCATTTGTATACATTTATTGAAAAATATAATACGAAATAATTTTTGATATGGAGCAACTAATTGGACAACAGCAACTAAAAAATATATTTCAAAATTGAATGCATTGTCATTAATTCCTTTTAATTGGTGTCCTCACTAAATGCAGATAATGATAACCATACATGTATATTCTATTAACACTTAGACAATTTCTATTTTCATCCTTGCATGTTTTTCGAAGTATTTGTCAAAAAGTTAAGAATGTTTTCTATTTTCGAAGATAAATCTTTGGACATATCATTTTTATATAAAATATGTGTAAATTGTTGATCTTCTCTCACTATATCAAAATTTAATTTGGAGATGCATCTCTGAATATGTTGTAGGATTTATTTGTAGATGCATCTTCGAATTAACCCTTATTATCACATTAAGGGAAATTTTCGGAGATGCATCTCCAAAATTTTTTAATCTATATACAATGCGTGCAGACCCTCCCTCTTCTCTTTCTTCATTTTGTTAAAAAAAATTCTTCTCCCATTAGAGTTCATGAGTAGTAACATTGTTCTAGTCTATTTTTCAAACATTTACTTGAATCTTACCAATTCTAACTCACTCCACATACTACATTGAAACTATCCATCATCATCAACACTTTTTTGAGTAAGTTTCTCATTTAACTTTTTTTTACTTTTGATTGATGTATTGGGTAAAATAGTTTACTTTTAATGCATTAGGTAGTATTAGATTTGGAAATATGTAATGTTAAAAACATTGACTATGATTTGGATATTTTTTGGGTGGTTAGGGCAAGACTACGAATTGCTTCTGCCATTGAAGCAGAACACAGAGCTTTTTCAGAGATGCGTCTCTAGAATTGATCCTTTGTGGTTTTCGGAGATGCATCTCCGAAATTGGTCTTTCCTGCTACAGAATTTACAAAATTTCAAAATAATGTCTTTGTTCATTTTTTCAGGAGAATGGCTGAAAATAACAACAAAAAAAGACTCGAGTGTGAAATATTAACCGTGTATGATCTCCGCAAGATGACTCTTTAACATGAGCAAGTCAGAGCTATGTGGTTCCCCGCCCCTAGGCCTCGTGATGTGGAAGCGTCCTCTTCTAAGAGCCACCTCTCACAGGGATCCTCATCACAGGCTCACGTACACTATGAGAAAGCCCATGTTGCACGTGATAACCTCCCTCCACTTACAGACCCTTATCTAGGAGGGTCTATTGAAAACTTGTAACTCTATTCTAAAACTTCACAAAATTAACGATTAATTTAATCATTTAAACACAACTACAAGGGTGTTACACTTCATAAAACATTATAATTATTTTTCCCCGTAACACGGGTTATAACAAAACATGTTATCACATATATTCATATTAGGATGTTTACACGACATCCAAACTCATCTGATTATAATCACATATATTCATATTCAGGATGTTTACACTACATCCAAACTCATCTGGAAACTTTTGCAGGGGAATCATCATCAAATAATCATAAAAGGTAACACAACACTTAACTGTGAGCCTGAAACTCTAACTTTAATAATATCAAGGAAAGTATTATCGATACTCAACTCAAAACATCATTTAGCATCTCAATAACATAATTAAAATTTGACTCTAACGTAACATTATAATAGTTTCAGAAATCAAACGTCACCCCAACCCGATGTTACATGTAGGGATGACAACGGGGCGGGTTTAAGCACACCCAGACCCGCACCCGCCACACAGATTCAAACCCGCCCCCGCCCCTAAACCTGGTCGGGACTAATATTTGTTCCCCCACCCCCGCCCTCAATAAGAAACGGGTTTCCCCACACCCGCCTTACACCGGCCCGAATAAAATATTAATTTTTAAAAATTTATATTTTTTTTCAATAAAAATAAAAATCAATAATTAAACTAAATAGTTAATTATTTTTAAAGCATTTTTATGTTTGATATTTTTATTTAAATTTTATTTTCAAAAAAAATAAATAATAATTCTAATAAATATGATATTATAACATTAAAAAGTGCAAATGAGTAATAAAACTATTAAAACATAAATTAAATAAATTAAATTTAGTTGACGGGTGCGGGGCGGGTGCAGGGTGAGTACTAGCATCACCTGTCCCCGCACCCGTAAATAAAAATCGGGTTTTCCCCGCACCTGCACTCGCCCCCGGTTAAACCGAGTTCCCCCCGCTAATTTCGGGGTGGGGGCGGGGCCCGACAGGGGTGGGTTTATTTGCCATGCCTAGTTACATGAACACAGCAGAATCCACTACACAAAATGATAAGTTATGAATATCTTTAATGGCTTCCTTCTACTTTCACAGGATCTACTCCTAAGTATCTGCGTGTTACCCATGTAAAGGCAATATTCAAACAAAAGAGGTGAGTAATTATAATCAATTATAAAAGACATAAGAAAAATATAAATTATAATAATTATATACAATCAATTACAACCGTCGTAGTGAAAAATAGAGGAGACCATGCTATTGAGGAACTTGACTCACAAAGACTTAAGAATCCACCACCGAACTTTATTGTTTCCAAGAAAAAGGGAAAAGATCAAAATCCTATATTTAAACATGCAATGCAAGAAGTAAAGACTAAATGCAAAGCATAAGGAAGAGATTCAAGGTACGGGGGTTGGTTATACAAAGGGAATGTATTAGTATCCTATGTATCCATAATACTCTATATGAACCATTTATAAAATATGTTTTTGGTTAAAAAAATGTTTGTTTGTTAAATGAGTGTGCTGGTGGAAAAAGAAGTATTTTTATTATATTATTGTTTGGAAAAGACAAAGTCTTATACGTAAGTACCAATTCAGGATCAAAACCTCGTAGTTCGTGGTAAAAATAACAAAATGGTTTGTTGTGGTTAATTTTAGGAAAAAAATATATTTCATCATCTTTTTAGAGAGAAAAGCTCAACTAATACCACCACAAGTATGAGAAGATGAATCTTGCATCATCACAAAGGAAAGGCTACTAACTTGTGTGAGGGAAAGATTCATGTTTTCATGATGTCAAAACCTCTCCTATCCTCAATAACACGTGTGGTTCATAAAATATACTTGGGACAATATATGAGATGCAAGCCTGGATGAAAATACCCTTTTTTGCAAGAAAAACAAAGACTGCGTCGATGCAAAACTAGCTCCGGTCGACTCAAATCTTTGTGCTTCTCCCTTGATGTGTTGCGCCGACCCCTTGGTCGACTCAACCTGAGTATCAAAGAAAATTGAAGATTACATCGACGCAACCCCATGGTGTAGTCGACACATTAAATCTGTTTGACTCATCTTCTTGACGCGGGTTGTGTTACACCGATCCAAGGCTCTGGTGCGGTCGACGCATTCAACATTTTTAGCTCATCTACTTGGCGCGGGTTGTGTTGCACCAACCCAAGGCTCTGGAGCGGTCGACCGCTCACTTAAAACTCTCAAAATTCAGTTTGTCTCATTTTCTTTATTTCTCAGATATTATTGGTTTGTCACTAATACATATAAATAGTGTTTAGATTCCCTTTGAGCAGTTTAACAAGAACTAGTGAAAGATATACATAATGCTCATCATCTTCATCCTCTCTTATCAAAAATCAACATCTACATATAATCATGGTTGTTGATTGAAGAAAAGTATTGTGGTGATAACGTTCAAATCAAGGATTCAATTCAGATTTGGGTTGAGCAATTGTGGGTTGTTCTTGAATAAAATCGTTTGGATTTTCTCCTCCAAGATTCCTATTGGTGCGAGGGTTTTTGCACAAGTCTTTGCTTCATTGAATTCATCTGAGTGAAAGGATTAAGAATTAGTGGGTTTACTTAATCAAGTAGCGGTAACCGAAGAATTGTGAAGACAGATTTATGGTCAAATTGCTTGCAATCGAAATCAGTTGAGTGAAAGGATTAAAAACTATGAGTTTTCTTAATCAAGTAGCAGTAATCGGAGGTTTGTTCAAAGAATTTGGCACTTGGTTTTGCTTAAACCAAGGAAAGGGAAGAAGACTGTTACATCAAC
Organism: Vicia faba; assembly: GCA_948472305.1. Taxonomy (NCBI): domain Eukaryota; kingdom Viridiplantae; phylum Streptophyta; class Magnoliopsida; order Fabales; family Fabaceae; genus Vicia; species Vicia faba. The sequence continues at coordinate 1,520,261,753 of OX451736.1, read as the reverse complement.
AACATTGGTTTAATTATATTGTGAACTATCTATTTTCTTGTAACATTTGCAACTTAATATCAAGTATCTCAATTCTAGATTCTAGAATTGGGGGCAGACGTACCCTACGCGAGGACGACAAGGGGAACTGACTTAACAAATCATGTGTTCTTCTTCTTTTTGTTTATCTCCATACTTGATTACTATAATTTGTGAAAATTAATTTGTCAAATCTGCATGTACTGAAATTGTAGTGTGTTGAGATCATTTCACAACATCGGTAACAATCCTTTTGATTGATACCCAAGAAAATTCACCACTACAATTTAGTAAAATCAAACCTAAGGTGATTTGCTCATAAAGTGTTTGACAAATTTACTAATCCACAAATTATTCATTGTGTTTAAGCTTTATCTTATTCTACTCATTGGAAGTAATTCATATTCATTGAGGGTGTATAAGTTATTGACCAATTGAGTAAAATGCATTGATTCTTACTTTGTCATTTTATCCCATACGGTTACGCATATCTGAGCTTTTCAATAGAGGATCGCTTAGATGATTGGAGATTCCGGGAGCTTTCACATATATTTCTGAAAAACAATTTTAAAAAGCAAAAACTATTTTAAACTATCTATTCAACCCCCTTCTAGATCGATCACATCGTCCAACAAGTGGTATCAGAGCACCGATTCATCTGGTGCTTCACATATTACTTTGAAGAATATGGAGAACGATCTAAAAGGGGCTTATACGAGAGCTCATGTTTTCACTGGTGAAAACTATAACTATTGGAAAGATTGTATGCGTGTGCATATTAACTCTGTTAATAGAAAGATATGGAAATTTATCGAGAATGGTCCTATGCAAATAACCATGACTAATAAGGATAACACCACCATACCCAAACTGGAAGCACTATGGGATGAGGAAGACGAGAAAAAGTATAGATATGATTGGAAAGGTAGAAACATGTTTATTGCTTCTTTAGGAGTTGATGAATATTTTAGAGTGTCACATTGTGCTACTGCTAAAGCAATGTGGGATACTCTACTAATTCCCCATGAGGGGACAAATTATGTTAAACTTGCTAGAATCAATACATTGACTCAAGAGTTTGATATCTTTCACATAAAGCATGGTGAAACCATTGCTGATATATAAAAGAGATTTTCTCATATAATCAATCGCTTACACACTCTTGGTCATGTTACTCCCAATGTTGTTGCTACTAACAAAATTTTAAGATGTCTTAATAGGGAATGGCAACCTAAAGTTACAACAATCAAGGAAGCTAACAATCTAGCTACACTCGACATAACAACATTGTTTGGGAAGCTTCAAGATCATGAGCAAGAGCTCATAAATCTCAATAAGCACGAGAAAAAGGAAAAGAAAGAAAAACCAAAAGACACGAAAAAGAAGTCTATTGCATTAAAGGCTTCAAGATCAAATGCCTCCACCAATAACTCATGTGTGAGTGATTCTAGTGATGATGATGAAAGCTCAAGTGAAGACATGGGGTTGTTTGTAAGAAAATATCATAGATATCTCCGAAAGAATGAAGTCCGACACTCGGACAAAAATATCATCAATTATAGAAGCTAGTCAAAATCGTCAAGACAAGATGAAGGTAAGAAATCTAAATCAAGAGGATCATGTTTTAACTGCGGAAAACCTGATCACTATAAACTGGATTGCCCAGTGCTCAAGAAAGACAAGGGAAAATACAAATTCCAAAAGAGACCTAACAAAGTTAGAAGAGAATACATTGCTTGGGATAGTGATAGTGAAGCTTCAAGAAAAAGTGACTCTAGTGACGAAGAAGAAATGGTCAACCTTTGTCTCATGGCTCATCAAAAGAAGAAAAGCAATGTAAGTCACTCTAAATATGATCATATTGATAAAATGTCTCACATAGAATTGCAAAAAGCTTTTGTTACTCTACAAAATGAGGCTAAAGAAGCTTTTAAACGATTAGCCTCAAACAAGAAAATCTTTTCATACCTTGAGCAAAATGTGTCCAATTCTCAAAAAGAGTTGGAAGCTCTCAAGGCATCCATGGTAGAGAAAATCAAAACTGATAGAAAAGATGATAAGTTTTCTTGGCATGATTGGGCTGGACGTTAAACTTGTTATATTTGGCAAAGAGAGGTAAAAACTCTTAAAGCCAAACTTGACAAGGCTTTACAATCCAAAATTACTTTTAGCATTGATAGATCAAATTTCAGAAGTAGTATGATTAATCCTTATCAAAAATACACTTATGAAATAAGAGATCCTCCAAGCAAGTAACTTACCTAAAACTCTAACTTGTTTATATTGTTGCAAAAGGGGGCACATCATTGGCAAATGTCGATTTAGGAGGTTTTTGGTTCCTCAAGGCATCTTCAAATGGTTTTCAAAATGCAACTCAAGTATCATTCACACACAAGGACCTAATAAAAATTGGGTACCTATTTCCCTTGTTTAAATTTGTAGGTGGAATGTCTTGAGACTACGGAGAAAAGATGGTTTCTCGATAGTGGGTGCTCAAGACATATGACGAGCGACATCTCCCTATTTTTTGACTTTGTGGCGAAAAAGAAAGGATTTGTCACCTATGGTGACAATAACAAGGGAGTAATACTCGGTAAAGGTAGTGTAGGTAATCCCTCTTATACTACTATCTCAAATGTCTTATTAGTTGATGGTCTTAAACACAATCTTATTAGCATTAGTCAATTATGCGACAAAGGATACAATGTCTCTTTTTCAAAAGATTGTTGCATAATTGAACACAGTGATAAGAAAGATGATGTGTTCAAAGGCTTTAGAGTAAACAATGTATACATGCTTGACTTGAATAATGTATCCCTAATTGGAGCGAAATGTCTAGTCACTTTAAATGAGGATTCATGGCTTTGGCATAGACGTCTAACTCAATTGAATTTTGATTTGTTAAATAAAATTGTCTCAAAAAATTTAGTAGTCGGTTTACCAAAACTAAAATTTTCCAAGGATCACTTATGTGAAGCTTGCCAAATGGGGAAGCAAACAAGAATCTCGTTTAAATCTAAAAACATTGTTTCTACAACGAGACCTCTTGAACTTTTTCATATGGACCTTTTTGGACTATCTAGAATTAAAAGTCTAGGTGGTAACTACTATGGATTAGTTATTGTAGATGATTAGTCAAGATTTTATTGGACAATTTTCTTAGTAAATAAAAGTGACACCTTTCCGGCATTTGAAAAATTTGCCAAGCTTTCTCAAAACAAATTGAACACTAGCATAGTTACTATTCGAAGCAACCACAATGGTGAATTTGAGAATGATCTCTTTGATAAATTTTGTGAAAAATACGACATTGATCATAATTTTTCCGCCCCACGCACTCCACAATAAAATGGAGTGGTGGAACTTAAAAACCGTGTTTTAGAAGAACTCGAAAGAACTATGATCAATGAACACCATCTTCCAAAATACTTTTGGGCCGATGCCATTAACACGTCATGTTATGTGTTGAATAGGGTCCTAATACGTCCTATTCTAAACAAAACTCCCTATGAACTTTTGAAAGAAAGAAAACCAAATATTTCTCATCTTCGCATTTTCAGATGTAAATGCTTTGTGTTAAATAATGGTAAGGAGAGTCTAGGTAAATTTGATTCAAAAGCTAAAGAAGGTATCTTTCTCGGATACTCTCAATTAAGTAAATCCTATAGAGTATTTAATAAAAGATTACATATAGTTTAAGAGTTTGTGCATGTTTCTTTTGATGAGTCCGATCCAAAATTAGTCAAAAAGTGTAGTGTTTATGATGGTGCAGGTGTATCTTCGGAAAGCATACTACAAAATCCCAAAGAAAAGAACTTGGAATCTACTAAAATTGAAGAAGAGTTGGATCAAGTATCCAAAGAAAGATGGGAAGATCATCCAAGCAATAAAAATGATCTTCCTTTGGAATGGAAAACCTCTAAGGGTCATCCCATCAACAACATCCTATGAGATATATCAAAGGGAGTCACCACTCGCTCTAAGTTAAGTAACTTTTGTTATCATTTTGCTTTCGCCGCTCAAATTGAACCCAAAAACTCTAAAGATGCCTTACTCGATGAACATTGGTTTTTAGCCATGCAAGAGGAACTAAATCAGTTTAAAAGAAATGAGGTTTGGGACCTTATCCCCCCTCTGCGAGATCATCGAGTTATTGGAACTAAATGGGTTTTTAGGAACAAACTAGATGAAAACGGAATTATAAATCACAACAAGTCTCGGCTTGTTGCCCAAGGGTATAATCAAGAGGAATGCATCAATTATGAGGAAACTTATGCTCCGGTTTCCCAACTCAAGGCTATACGTCTTTTGCTTGCATATGCATGCTCATAAAACTTCAAATTATTTCAAATGGATGTAAAAAGTGTCTTCTTAAATGGATACATTAATGAAGAGGTTTATGTGTCTCAACCTCCCGATTTTGAGAATTTTGAGAATCCTAACTATGTTTATAAACTTAAGTGTGCACTATACAATCTTAAACAAGCCCCTAAGGCTTGGTACGGACATCTTAGCAAATTCTTACTAAATCAAGGATTCTCAAGAGGAAAGGTTGACACAACCCTTTTTATTAAGCATGAAGGAAAACATTTTATTTTAGTTCAATTTTATGTAAATGCCATTATTTTTGGTTCTTCTAACATATCTTTGGTCAAGAAATTCTCTAAGCTAATGCAGGGAGAATTTGAGATGAGCATGATGGAGGAGTTAAACTACTTCCTTAGACTTCAAATCAAGCAACTAAATGAAGGGAAATTTGTGAGTCAAACGAAATATTGTCTTGACCTACTCAAGAGATTTGACATGACAAACTAAAAAGCAATCTATACTCATATGCCTACATCCATGAACTTAGACCGAGATGATAATGGTAAGCCTGTCGATATAAAAAGGTATAGAGGTATGATTGGTTCTCTTCTCTATCTTACGGCCTCTCTTCCAAATATCATGTTTAGTGTTTGCATGTGTGCTCGATTTCAATCATGTCCTAAGGAGTCACATTTAAAAGTTGTAAAGTGCATACTTAGGTACCTTAGTGGTACAACTAAGTATGGACTTTGGTTCTCCAAGGGTAGTGATTGTTCTTTGGTTGGCTATTCCAATTCCGACTTTGCTGGTTGTAAATCGGATAGGAAAAACACTAGTGGTACTTGTCATTTCTTTTCAAATTCTTTGGTCAGTTGGTATAGCAAAAAGCAAATTTTCTTTGCCTTGTCAACCGCTAAAGAGGAATACGTGGCAGCCGGTAATTGTTGTGCCTAAATCTTATGGCTCAAACAATAATTGCTTGACTTCAATGTCCGAATTGATCACATTCCTATTTTTGTGACAATAAAGTTCCATCAACCTAACCAAAAAATCCGATTTTACACTCTCGCACAAAACATATTGAGATAAGGCATCATTTCCTAAGGGATCATGTGGAAAAGGGTGATGTCATTTTCGAGCAAGTTGATAGCAAAAATTAACTTGCTGACATTTTTACTAAAACCACTCGCTACAGAACCCTTCTTTCACATCCGTATGGAACTTGGTATTCTTGATATCTTGGATAGGTTGCAACTCAATTAAGTTGCATGCTCCTTATTTTATTGCAAATATTCCCTTAATGTTCAATGCACTTATTGATAGTCTAGTGAAAACTCTCATCAATCTCATAAATGTAATATTCATCCTATCTATATCCCTTTCTTGATCATATATATATATATATATATATTTATATATATATATATATATATATATATATATATATATATATATATATATATATATATATATATATATATATATATATATATATATATTTATATATATATATATATATATATATATATATATATATATATATATATATATATATATATATATATATATATATATATATATTATATATATTATATATTATATATATATATATATATATATATATATATATATATATATATATTATATATATATATATATATGTGTGTGTGTGTGTGTGTGTGTTTATTTAGGTCATCTTCTTACTCTACATTCACTATACTGTTGATATGCATGTGTGATTTATTGTTACTTTTCCTATTTTATGACCTTCCTTCAAAATATAGTAAATCTCAAAATTTCGTAGGATGAGTCGACTCACAACTAGAGTGCGTCGGTGCACTCTTATATAAAATCCCCAATATAATTTTTTTGCCTAACTCTATTTGCGTTCCTTAAACCTGTTTTGTGTTTGTTTAAGTACATTTATCATTTACGTGTATATATATATATATATATATATATATATATATATATATATATATATATATATATATATATATATATATATATAATATATATATATATATATATATAGTATTTTGTGATAACTATCTATTTATCTCATTTGCACTATTTCTCATTTTATGTGAATGGAATTAGTGCGTTAAGATGCAAATTTATGATCTTTACTCTTTTTTTACTATTAATTAACTGCTTTTCTCTTTTTGATGTTGTCAAAGGGGGAGAAGTGCTTTGAGAGTGAAATAGACTTACAATTTCTGAGTTCTAAAAATGTGCAAAAACTCAGGGGGAGTTCCCTCTTATTATGTCAAGTTGTCGTAAGTCTTGATTCGACAATATTGTGTAGGTTTTTCCATGATCAATATGGGGGAGTATGTGAGGGAAAGATTCATGTTTTCATGATGTCAAAACCTCTCCTATCCTCAATGACATGTGTGGTTCATAAAATATACTTGGGACAATATATGAGATGCAAGCCTGGATGAAAATACCCTTTTTGGCAGGAAAAACAAAGACTGCATCGATGCAAAACTAGCTCCGGTCGACTCAAATCTTTGTGCTTCTCCCTAGATGTGTTGCGCCGACCCCTTGGTTGACTCAACCTGAGTATTAAAGAAAATTGAAGATTGCATCGATGCAACCCCTGGTGCGGTCGACGCATTAAATCTGTTTGACTCATCTTCTTGATGTAGGTTGTGTTGCACCGACCCAAGGCTCTGGTGCGGTCGATGCATTTAACATTTTTAGCTCATCTCCTTGGCACGAGTTGTATTGCACCGAACCAAGGCTCTGGAGCGGTCGACCGCTCACTTAAAACTCTCAAAATTCGGTTTGTCTCATTTTCTTTATTTCTCAGATATTCTTGGTTTGTCACTAACATATATAAATAGTATTTAGATTCCTTTTGAGCAGTTTAACAAGAACTAGTGAAAGATACACATAGTTTTCATCATCTTCATCCTCTCTTCTCAAAAATAAACATCTACACATAATCATGGTTGTTGATTCAAGAAAAGTACTATGGTGATAACATTCAAATCAAGGATTTAATCCAGATTTGGATTGAGAAATTATGGGTTGTTCTTGAATAAAATCATTTGGATTTTCTCCTCCAAGATTCCTATTGGTGCGAGGTTTTTTTTGCACAAGTCTTTGCTTCATTGAATTCAGTCGAGTGAAAGGATTAAGAAATAGTGGGTTTGCATAATCAAGTAGCGGTAATCGGAGGATTGTGAAAATAGATTTGGGGTCAAATTACTTGCAATCAAAATCAACCGAGTGAAAGGATTAAGAAACTATGGGTTTGCTTAATCAAGTAGCGGTAACCAGAGATTTGTTTGAAAAAATTGGCACTTGGTTTTGCTCAAACCAAGGAAAGGGAAGAAGACTGTTACATGAGCAACTTTGGTTTGTTTATACTATGAACTATCTCATCTCTTGTAACATTTGCAACTTAATATCAAGTATCTCAATTATAGATTCTAGAATTGGGGGAAGACGTACCCTACGCAAGGACGACAAGGGGAACTGCCTTAACAAATTGTGTATTCTTCTTCTTTTTCTTTATCTCCATACTTGATTACTATAATTTATGAAAATTAACTTTTCAAATATGCATGTACTGAAATTGTGGTGTGTTGAGATCATTTAACAACATCGGTAATAATCCTTTTGATTGATACCCAAGAAACTCACCACTATAATTTAGTAAAATCAAACCTAAGGTGCTTTGCTCATAAGGTGTTTGACAAATTGACTAATCCACAAATTATTAATTGTGTTTAAGATTTATCTTATTCAACTCATTGGAAGTAATTCATATTCATTGAGGGTGTATAAGTGATTGACCAATTGAGTAAAACACATTGTGTGATACGGTGGGAGAACTGACTTGGGTTTTGTGTTTGTTTTCGCAAATGTTTCGGTTTAGCAAGAGTCGCCACCGACTTTTTATTTTATCCTAAGGAAAGGTTAAAAAGCACAGGAAAAACCTTTGAGATGTTTTCTTGGGTTCGGGGAGTAGATTATAGAAAGGGAAGGTATTAGCACCCTTTCTATCCATGGTTATCCATGGGCTCTTAGTTACTTGCTTAGATCACTTGCCTTTGCTTTTCAATTGTTTGAAATGGTGCTTTGTGTGTGTTGTTTTTGAAAATGTTTTGAAAAAGATGCCTTGTCTAGGCAACCATTGTAACAATTCTTGTTTGAATGTTTTACAAAGGTGTTTGTCTTTTTTGAAAAGATGTTTCAATGTTTTTGAAAGTTTGTTTTGTGTTGTGATGTGTGTTTTGAAAAATGGCAAGGATTGTTTTGCAAGTTTGGGTCAAGTAACCAAGAGTTATCTACCCTAAAATTTCTCAAAGATCTTTCTCATGTTTTAACCCTTTTAACAGTGTTGTTTCACCATTGTATTTGGTTAACAACCTTGTGTTAGGATGTTAACGGGACGGGCGCGGGTCATCGTTTAGACCATAGAGGCAATAGTGCCAAGTATCTTTGGCAATTTTTTCAAGGGACTTGATCATTTTAGGCAACTTGATAGCGTCATCGAGGGACTATGATCATTTGATTTGTTTTTGTTTTGCCAAAGACACTTAACATGCAACCATTGCCCATTTTTTAAGGCAACAAGTGGAGTAACCCTAGGGGTGTGAGTGTGCATTGTGTTTGTTTTTCATGCATGTTTATCTTGAATTAGGTCAAACTATTTGTTGATTTGATTTGCATACAAACCCTAAGTCTAAACATGGCATAATTGAAAGCTTTTAAATGCGGAAATTTAAATGCTAAGTTATTACAACAATGATTATGGGGATGGGGGTACAAGTTTGAATTTGGGGATATTTGACAAGAAATTAAATTCTAAGCTATTACATCCATATCGAATATACAAATATTTAATTGTACAATATTTAAATAAATACAATAAATATGCAAAATGTATTATGCACAAAATGATTTTTTATGTATGTGAAAGTATTTTTCAATGTGAAATATAAACAAAAATAAAAAAGGTCAAATTTTGAATATTTTTGTCATTTAGGGCAAAACCCTAGTTTTTTGAATAAATAGTATTTATTTATTAATTATATACAATATTTGTTAATTATATATAAAAAATAAGAAGTATATTGTAAAAAAGTATTTTTGATGTCAAATATCAAATAAAAATAAAAATGTATTATTTCTATATTTTTGTCCTAAATATTTAATAAAATATACAAGTATTTATATATTATATATTAAATATACTAAATATATACAAAAATAAAATATTAATTATTTACAAAAAATGTATATTTTAGAAAATGCTTTCAAAATGTAAACAAAAAATAATAACTGAAAAAATAAATATTTTTGTATTATTTTTAGGGTTTTAAATAAAAGAGGTTTTATATTATTTACATACATATGTTAAATAAAACAAATAAATGCCAAATAAATGCAAAAAATGTGAAAAAAATATTTTTGTTGATTTTTATATTTGAGGAAAAAATATTAAGTCAGAATCAAAAAGAAAAATGTAAAAATGACAAGTATTTCACATAATGGGCCAGGGGGGTGCAAATGGAAAAAAGGGGTGTGAACAGCAAGCTGACTCAGGCCCAGCCCAAGCCAACCTTCTTCAACCTCCAGCTTCTGTTTGAATGAAAAACGCGCGCCTCTTTGATCAAACACCAACTCCTAATTCTTTGACTTTTATGCAAAACTCATAACACCAATATTATAGAGCATCAAAAGACGAATTCAAACATGTAAAGAACTTGCCCTAACTCTAAGAAACCAGGGAGAATTTCTTCACCCCCAATTTCTGACCTAATTTTTTTCACATGTTCATGGCTAAAATTCTCACAGCACGCTTAACATAAATAAAAACTGATCACATGTATGGCTTCAGGGCTATGAGTAGAGCATGTTTCATTCACAAACCTAAGCCTAACTCTTCCTAGATTGAGATATAGAAGTTCATGGTTTTACCTGTTTCAGCTTGACTTGAACAGAGCAATGTAGGTATCTTCAATGGAGTTTGAGCTTTGGTTGAGCTTGCCTGAAGTCCAAGGATGCTTCCCAAATGCCTAGCTTGCTTTGAAACCAACTGTATCGTACTATGGAAGTCCACCTGCACAGCTTGAAAGTAAAACTGGCAAACATGGTTAGGGGTGTTACAGCTTGAGTTCAAGGCTTGGGATAGTTTCAGTGGATGGTATGGAAGGTGTTTGAAAGGTTTTTAGCCAAAGTGCACGAGTGGATATGGTTATGGAGGTCAAGTTGCAGAACTTGCCCTGTTTTGCAGCAAAACAGGGATTTTGAGTATGAGCAGGTCTTGGGGATGGATGAGTCGTGCTTTAGGCTTGTTTTGATGTGTGGAAGATGTTTACAAAGTTTGTTTTGGCTGGTGTTTACAGGAATCAAAGATGGAGAGTTTTTGCAATGTTTCTTCTACTTGAAGCAAAGATAGTGTGTTGATGTTATAAACCTGTCCAAGCCTCTCAAGCATGCTGCAGCATTTGCTCTTGGTAACACAAATTTGTGGACTTGATTTGGCTCCAAGATCTGGCCCCCCTATGCCCAAAGATCATGTATTGACATAAAGTAACTCTTTTCCAAAATGGCAAGTTTGCTTTTTCCAATTAAGGGTTAATTTTGCATGTATTGTCCAAATGAACAAAATAACACCTTAACACAATGGTTAGGCATTTAATTATGGTGTGTGAAACTGGTTTTGAGGCCTGCAAGCTAGCATTGTACAAGCTGATTTGAAAATGCAAGTTGTCATGAACATGTTTTGGCCATGAACAAGAATGAGTTTTGGCCAACTTTGCAAATTCAATTCTCTCTAACCACAAGGGTGTTTGAGAAGTTCTTGGACAATTTGGAAAGCTTGGAATGTGTACTACAATCCATATTTGTAATGCAAATTGAAACTCCAAGTGGAACCATGTGAAAAATGGCCAAGAAGTTGGACAAAAATCCTGCCTAGAATAGGGCAAAATTTCTCTAAGTTAAGAAAGTTTTGCACCCTTGTTCCAAAAATCATAACTTGAGATACAAGCTTCCTTTGAGAAAACTTTGTGAATGAAAGTTGTAGATTTTGCAATGGACTATAACTTTAATGTTTCAAGTTTTATTTGAATCCATTTGCATCTTGGTGAAAAATTGTACAAAGTTGGGAAAAAATAAGGAAGTTTCATAACTTAGAAAAATTCTAAGTTATGAAATTTTCTCATTTTAAACCCTAATTTGCAATTTTGGGTTTCTTGATGAACAAGTTTCATAATTTGACATGTCTTGATGAAAAATGAATCTTGACACTTGATTTTGACCAAAAAGTCAAAGTTTGACTTTTCAGTATACAGTCAAATTTTGATCAGTTGACTGAAAAATTCATCTATCAATCCTATGCATTTGAGATCTTTTGAACTTGTTGAATGGGTCAAGACAATGCCATTGATTCCTTGAGTCCATATGTGAGCTTGGTTTGCCATTGGTTAGGTTAAACAGTCAAAAATGGCCTTTGTGCAGTCAAAACCCAAAAAATGACCATTTTGCCCTTTTGGTGATCTGATCAAATTTCTTGTGGAATTGTGATCCAAACTTGACCAAATGGTTCATGTGAGTTCATTATGTTGATGTGGGTCAAAATTCATGAGGTTTGACTGTCAATTGGCCATAGTTGACTTTTCCCCCTATACAACTGATTTCTAGGTCAACTGTCCAGTTGACTGGGCAAAGATTGGAATCAAGGCTTGAAACTTGGTATGGATAAACTTGTGAGTCCAACATGAAGCATGAAAGTCACTTTGGGCATTTTAGGTCAAAACATCCTTGTGCAAACTCAAACCCTAATTTGGGTCAATAGTGCAAGGAGGGATCTTGAGCAGAGCAACCCTTGACTTGATCTTGAGTTCCAAGAGTCTTGTGATGAGAAAATGTTGATGAAAAGGGAGGGCAAATTTTGGGGTACAACAGTTGCCCCTGTTCAATCTTCTTGCACCTGAAGAGTTAGATTGGCAAGTTTGCCTTTCGCGTCTCGAAGGTAAAAGGAGATTGGACACTAGAGTGCCCGTAAATTTGCACTCGGCAAAACATGGATGCGGGAATGGGCTTAAAGATGACATTTGGAGATGGGCTTAAAGATGCCATCCGGAGAGGTGACAAGATCTTGTCGGGGATGGGCTTAAAGATGCCATCTGGAATGTTTGTTGAATTGTATGTCGTTGATGAGTGAGTGAGTATCAGAAAGGTATCCATGTTTGGAATATCTCTGGACTGGGGGTCTGAATAAGCAATAGATTGACATCCGTGTTTGGAGAATCCGTAAACTATTTTCAGAAGTCTTGAATCTGAATAAGTGATAGATTATCATCCGTGTTTGGAGAATCCGTAAACTATTTTCAGAAGTGGAGAATCTGAACAAGTGATAGGTTAACATCCGTATCTGGAGAACCCGTGAACTGTTTTCAGAAGTCTTGAAATTGAATAAGCAATAGATCAGCATCCATGCTGGGAAGCGTCCGTAAACTGTTTTCAAAAAGTTGAGTCTGAACAAGCGATAGATTAACATCCGTGTTTGGAGAATCCGTAAACTGTTTTTAGAAGTGGAGAATCTGAACAAGTGATAGGTTAACATCCGTATCTGGAGAATCCGTGAACTGTTTTCAGAAGTCTTGAAATTGAATAAGCAATAGATCAGCATCCATGCTGAGAAGCGCCCGTAAACTGTTTTCAGAAGTGGAGAATCTGAACAAGTGATAGGTTAACATCCGTATCTGGAGAACTCGTGAACTGTTTTCAGAAGTCTTGAAATTGAATAAGCAATAGATCAGCATCCATGCTGGGAAGCGTCTGTAAACTGTTTTAAAAAAGTTGAGTCTGAACAAGCGATAGATTAACATCCGTGTTTGGAGAATCCGTAAACTGTTTTCAGAAGTGGAGAATCTGAACAAGTGATAGGTTAACATCCGTATTTGGAGAACCCGTAAACTGTTTTCAGAAGTTGGAGTTGAAGCTTATTAATCTTATCCTGAAAAGGGTAAAATATTAGCTGAAACACAAAGTTATGTTGCATGAAATGTATGATGCAATATATGTTATATCAATGTTTATGATATGAATGTAATGAATGCGCATGTAAGCTGATGAGCTGTCTTGCTGAGGATAGATGAATCCTGGATAGCCGGAGATAATAGAATCTTGACTGCTGTAGGGGATTGCAAGAATCTTTGATTGTTGAAGCTGAGATATCCTTGTTGACTGCTGACTGCTTGGGGAACAATATCTTCAGTTGTTGAGGGATCTTAGGACCACTGCTGGGGATTGAAAATCCTTAGTGACTTGTGGGGAATGAGAATTCTGATGATCTCTACTGGGGAGTTCAGAATCTGGGAGGCTCATGCTGGAGGAGTGAGACTGAGAATCTTCAATCTGATAGGAAGTATCTCTGTGGGGAGAATGTTTACTAATTCAGTTCTGCTGGGGATTGACAGTTGGAAGTTTTAGCTTCGCTGGGGATTAAAAGTTTTGGCTCCACTGGGGATCTTGAAACTTACTTCTGAGGGGAATTAAGTTCTGGAAGGCTCTCTTAGCTGGGGAAAACAACTTTGAGAAAGCTTTTTGTTCTACTGAGGATCCTGAAGTTAAACTCTGTTTGGGGAATTAAGTTCTGGATTTTAACTTTGTTGAGGAATTTGGAATTTTAATTACGTTGGGGATTCCTTCTGAAAGGGCATCAAGATATCTATCTGTACCTTCAACGTATCAGCAATCATCTTTCTTGATTTGTAAGAGAATGATTATGTTCAAATGCATATGCCTATCTAACAAAACATTGGACGTTTCTCAAATAAAACATAAGTGTAAAAAGCAAAAGGAAGACAAAGCATAATTTCTGTATTTGGAAAAGTGTTTGTATTAACTTTTTATGAGTATCTTTGTACAAAGGAGACAGACATCCTAGTAAGAGGATGTTGTCATAAAAAATTGAAAATTTTATACAAAAGAAAGATGGCTATGTGTAACAATTCCATGGGATTCCATTCTGTTATAGCCTTCACAACTCTGAATATCTTATCCATTCAATGCTTCGTCCGCCGATGATTGGATTGATCAGAAGTTCGGAGCTTGTTGATGAAGAGATTGTTCTTTAAAGTGATCCGACGAGACATAGTCATACGCTTTAATTCCCTAACTTTTGCCTGAATCTCTGTTGTACCCCAAAATTTGCCCTCGCGCTTTTCCACAAGAAATCTCAGCTTCAAACATTTCCTGACTTCCCAAACTGGCTCAAGAATCGGACCAACGGACTTTTTTGACAGTCAAGCAAAATTAGGATTTTTTACTGATTTTCAGAGCTTTGAATTGTTGCATACAGTGGGCTTAGGGCTTGATTGATTTGTGGTTCAATTTTGATCAAGCGAGCGTGATTTGGCATTTAATCGGGAATTAGGGTTTCATGGGCATGTTCTCAGAAGAATTTAAATTCCACAAGCACTTTGCGGTTTATTTCAAGATTCAGATTAAAACTCGCGTTATCTTGGTTTAATCAACAAAAGAGACATTGGTTTTAGATTCAGTACGTTTTGATTGGGCCAGTCAGATACAAGATGCAGTTTTGAATTCACAGTACTTTTGCATTTGATCAGTCCATTTAAGTTTAATTGCTGCGTTGCTTTGGATGTGGGATAAGACAGGTTTATTGGACCAATGTTGTTTTATTTTAGTTATTTATTATTCTGAAACTAAAATGATTGAATTTATTTTTCAATTGTTTTAATTCTAAGAATTTTAAATAAATAAATAAACAATAAGGAAATTAGAATTAATTGGATAATTTAAATTTTTATTGATATTTAAATTATTTACAAATTGTTGTTACAAACAATAATTTACATTTAATTTAAATATTACATAGAATGAAAAAACTATCCTATTTTCTAAATATTCTTCGCGCTTCATTCCGCTCCGGTATTCCATTTTTCATCTGCAAAAAGAAACAAGAAAAGTCAAAAGCAGTTAATTGGAAAAGACAGTTAAATTGCTCATCATTAGGGGCCGCTGACTGGGATCAGTTGCCCTCTCTGCAAATCACGGGATTTCTCCCGGTTCACAGAGAGGGAAGATTATTTTTATCTCATGGAATGCAAATGTCAGATGCATAGTTTCTAAAGAATTGCAAGCTGCATAAAATCCCAATGTCCAATTCAAACCATGTATTTCAAATCTAAACTGAGAAAGTTCAATCCAAACTTCCAATCCAAAACAAAGTCCACTCAAAGAAAATCAATAAAAGCATACAAGCTGTCATGGAAAGATTTTTGGAAAAGATATCAAAAGGCCAAGTCAGATCAAAATTGTCAAAGAGATGAAGATGCAAAATGTAAAATGCAAGCAATCTTTTTCATCATTTCCCTAGTCATAGCCCCTTCAGAGCAAGTACAATTTAAATCATATAAAATTTTCAAACTGTACTTTGGAGAGAGAGTAAAGAGAGATAAAGCAGTTCAGGTTAGGCATAGCAGTTCAGCAGCAGGCCAAGACAGTAAGGAAGACAGCAAAAAAAAGATATACAAGTCTATAAGTCCACAAGCTCAGTACAGCAGACAGTAGAGGGTAAAATAGAAAAGGAAATGTACAAGACAATTCAACATAGGCACAGTTCAATAGCAGCATAGCAGTGAGGAGATAAAAAAAGGGATATACAAAATCAGAAGATAGCTAACACAGTAAAAGCCAACTCAACTCAGAAGACAGTCAATATAGCAGCATAGCAGGTTAGAGAGAAAAGGGGAAATAATCAAAAAAACTCAGTTCAGAGGGGAGAAGAGATATATACAAGCTGAAGCAAAATCACAAAGATATACAACATAAACTTGCAAAACTGAGTTGTCTAGAACCAGTATCCTCTCATATCCCAAAACATATAGCATAAACATACTAAGCTTATCAGAAAAAAAGAGAATCATGACCATCATCTGAACCTAACACATTCCAAGCCTCAACCTTCATGCTAAACCCACAAACCTGATAACACATTCCAAGCCTCAACCTTCATGCTAAACCCACAAACCTGATAACACATTTCAAGCCTCAACCTTCATGCCAAACATACAAACCTCATGCCCAAACTTGCCTCACCATAACATACTGAACCAAGCACATACAAGCTAAAGTCTCAAACCAATACCATAACCTAAACAACCTCAAGCTTAAGCATCAGTGATAACCATAACCAAAACCAACCCAAGCCTACAACCCTGTGAAGCTGAACATCTCAAGTCACATAGCATCAAGTTCACAAACAAGCACGAGCAAATACTCAGACATATCATACTCAGGCAACAAAGACATCAAGGCAGCAATGTTCTAAAATACACAGGCAACAATCCAAGGCAACGCATTGTGGAAGAAGAAGATAAAAAGTGAATTTCAAGAAAGGTTTTTCAGGCAACATCAAGCATCATCATCAAAACCTTAATCATAAAACAGGGAACGAAGTTACCAGGAAGGCATCAAAAGCAAGCATCAAGCTTCACCGCTCCGACCTCCTCAACATCTCGCTCTCTGCCTCTCCTCCATCCCCTAAAAACAGGTAGCATTCTTCTTCCCCTTCACCTCATAAAACGAAAAATAAAGAGCTCGGAATAATTCTACGCGAATCAGAAAGGAAAAGGAAGATATAAAACGTTTGGAACCAACCTTGTTTCAAGGGACGTGGCATTCTTGTCTTGGAGGGAAGAGAGCGTGAGGATGATGCTGGTGGCCGGAGACAATCGAATGCTCAGATTTGCTAATCGGAGAAGACGAATACCACGAACGCGCCGCTGCTGACGAACCCTAATTTCGTTCCCAACTGAAACAATGGCCTAACCCTAATTCTGTTTCAAAACCTTGGGCCAGACCCGCTGCTAATCTCCTCTAAAGCCCAACAAGAAATCACCCCCATTTTCTAATACTAATCTTATTTTATAAAACACTAACTCTTTTCATTCTTATAATAAAAACAATATTTACTTTTTATATACTAACTCAATTATTTCATTGTCTCTAAAACATATACAATTTATTTCTTAATATTATTAAACATACTAACTTAATCTAAATACTTTTATACGCAATTAACTAAAAAAACATTTTTTGAAATATATTTGTATATATATCATATAAGTAAAATTTGAAAATATTTTCTTAATACACATTTGCATATAAAATAACCAAATACTTTTTGTACATAATTAAATTGAAAATATCTCTTTTAATTAAAACATGTTTGTACATATTATACGTAATTAAAATTAAACTTTTTAGTTAACATTCTTTTTATACATAATTAACATACAAAAAAATCAAGATTCATCTAAAAAACATTATCTAGGTCAAAACCCTAATACGACTCAATTTCACATTTCGCACTTGTACATATTTACATTTACACAATACATATACATTTGCACTTACACAATATATTGCCCTATACACACTTTATCTTATATTTGTATATTTGATATTCATTTTGATCGCACATTCGATTTGGTTGTAAAATTATTGGGTACTATAAGTCTCATCCCCTTGTACATTTATACCCCCACTCCCGGACATTATTTTGTAATAGCGTAGATTTACATTTCGCAATTTACAGCTTTTCAATTATACCATGGTTAGACCTAGGGTTTGTATGTACATAAAATCAAACGCTAGATAACCTAATACAAGATAAATGCATGTAACCAATACACAATCACACTTTCACCCCCCTAGGGTAATCCCACATGTTGCCTTCCAAAATGAGCCATGCTTGCACGTCGAATGTCTTTGGCAAAACAAAAATGATCATAAGCCCCTCGATGACGCTTTCGAAAGTTGCCTAAACGAAATGATCATAGTCCCTTCAAAACAAATTGCCAAAGACACTTGGCATCATTGCATTCATGGTCTATGCGATGACCCGTGCCCGTCCCGAATAAACTTCCTAAAACGCAAGATTGTCCATCAATTTCAATGGTGGAACAAAATTGTTAAAAAGGGTTAAAACATAACAAAAAACCTTTGAGTACAATAGGGTAGACAAAACTCTTAGTTACTTGAGATCAATTTGCAAAAAACACTTGCCTTCTTTTCAAAAACCACAATCCACAACACTTTCAAACAAACTCTCAAAAACATTTGAAACATCTTTTCGAAAAGATTCACACTTTTGTAAAACACTCAAACACGAGTCAAATACATTAGTCGCCTAAGACAAGGCATCTTTTTCCAAAACATTTTCAAAAAAGCACCCACACACACACCATTTTTAAAGCAATCGAAAAACAAAGCAAGTGATCTAAAAAACCAAGTAACTAAGAGCCCATGGATAACCATGGATGAAAAGGGTGCTAACACCTTCCCTTTTCATAATCTACCCCCCGAATCCACGAAATTTCTCAAAAGGTTTTTGCTGTGCTTTTTTAACCTTTCCTTTAGGATAAAATAAAAAGTCGGTGGCGACTCTTGCTAACCGCACAAGTGCGAATACGAACGCAAAACACAAGTCAGTTCTCCCACCGTATCACAGAACTGGCGACTCTGCTGGGGATGTATAATAAAGTGGGGTTACCTTAGGGTTTAGATCACTTTTGTTTTCAACTGATTGCTTTGTTTGCTTTTACATTTGTGGGCATTGTATCGGAGTTTTATAGATCCTAACCCGGATCTGGGGAAACCCTTTTAGGTAGCAACAAGGCTGTGAGGGAATTGTGCGGGGTATACCGACATGGTTGAAGCAGTCTGCTACGTTGATGTGGCACTTTGGTGTGTACCGGTAACCCTTGAGTCAATCAAGGAGAGTACGGGGCCTCCATGTGGTGTCGTAAAGCATCAACAGACCTTAGGAACCTTAATTGAACCATCTTGGCCTTTTAGGGTAGTGAGATGACTACTTTGGTGTACTCCGAAGTCGGTTGATACTCGATACTACACTCGATTGAGGGTTGTTTTCTTGGGATATTTTGATCGCCAGTCAGTGGCTAAATCGAAACGATGAACAATGAAAGCAATCCAATGATATTGAGATCCTTAGAACCCGGTTACTTTTGATAGGACATGTTTTAACCAACAAACTGAAAAAGGGTAATACCCAGACCTCATGCAAGCCTAAACCTAAGGCCTTGTGTGCTTTGTGTGAATATTGTCTGCCTGTATATACACTTACTTGCTTGTGCATACATGTACATAACATCATGACATCATAGCATTTTAGCATTTTCAATAACCATTTCAAGGATCTCGAGGGTTCTGTTGATGCAGGATTACATTGAACCAGACGTCTATCCAGGGGCAAGAGGTCTCTCCTCCAACCAATCCAGTCAAAGTTCAAGTACAACAACTTGAATCAGTGGCTATGACCCACTCGACATGGTGAGCTTGATTCTAGTAGAAGGACGTCCACCGGTACAGGGCTCTCCAATCCAAAAGCAGGGCTCAACCTCTAAACATTTTTCTTGTGCTTACCCCAAGAGATCCTTAAAAAAAAAAAAAAAAAAAAAAAAAAACATGCATCCGCATATCATGCATTGCATTTTGACAATCTTTCCTTTTTCAGGTTTCCTTACTCTCCTGCTGTTTATTTCAGCAAGAAATGGCTCTAGAACGGTCTGTCAAAGACATCCAAGACCAGACTGCTCAACTGCAAGAGATGTTCATGAATTTGTCTCTGGGGCAAGAGGAGATGAAAGCTCTCCTCACCAACGGCTTGGGGAATTCCAACAATGCCAGGAATGATCAGACTGCGGAGCTGCAGTTTGATCTGACAACACTGAGGACTCAAATGATGGGATATTTGGTGGGCCAGATGGCTCTCATCCAAGACCTATCTCAAAGACAAGAGGAACTCAGGGTTCTGGTCCGCCAACTGCTTCCAAACAACCAACTGGGGCAAACATCTGAGGTCGAAGAGCAAGTCACCGCTCAGCCTCCCTCAACTCAAGAAGACAAGGGGAAAGCTCCTCTGCTAGCTTCAGGGTCACAAACCCATCAACAACCTCGCCAGCGTCAGCGGGGCAATCGGCGTAAACAAGAAAAGTCGGGAAGACAGTTTATGGAGACTGAGATACCATCATTCTTCATACTGAAGCGCCTGTTGGAGGTCAATTTGCTCACCGTAAAGGACCCTCCTCAGAAGCTCAATATCTCCTCTCCACGTTTTAATCCCGACGAATTTTGTGTTTACCACTCCTGTAGCCCGGGGCACAGTACCAACGACTGTTGGGCCTTGAAGAACAAGATTCAAGATCTAATTGACATTGGGGTGCTGGAATTCATGCCAGACGGCGAGATGAAGATCTTCCGTTAAAGGGTTCTCCGCTTGAAGTGACGAAGCTCGAATTGAAAGACTTTTGCTTCTTTTTGAATTTTTCAAAGTTGTAATTTCTTTTGCTGTCAAACAATTATCTGTTGATGTTAAACTCTGTTTTCATTAATGCATTGCATATGTTTGTCTTGAATTCATCCATTCGTTTCACTACTCTTATGCTTTTCTTTATGATATTTGACTCTTGATAAAAAGCTGCAAGCCTTTAGAGGGAGGATGACGAAACAATACCGTGATCTTATACAGTATGCTTTTGAACAGACCTTGCTGATGATGTACAGGCATTTCTTTCAATTCCCAAACACTGGAGTTATAAGGAAGTTAATCCCTAGTCAACCCCTTCGAGCCAAAGAAGTAGGAGTTTTCTGTTCTAAACAATCAAAACCTTTGATATAAACCTGGGGCAGGGTAGTCTCTCAGTTAATTCAAAAGAGAACACGCATTGAAGTCGCAAACTCTCAGCTCGTAATACAACGAACGACGTCGAAAAAGAAAGCATTCCTTCAGAATCAAAATACAAGGGTGGTTCCCTATCACATAGACAGTCAATCTCTCAAAAGAGAAAAGCCCACCAAGCCAAAACCTATAAAGGAGGCTTAAGAAAGCTGGGGCATCCCGCTGACAGTAATCCCGAAAACGGTAACAGTCAGGCAAAAGTTAGGGATAACAAATCAAAATCAAAATAGTGAGGTCGTTACAAAACCCTCAACAACATGAAAAGTGTTGAAAAAGAAAACAGAGATAATGACTGTCTCCCAAATTCAAACCGGTGAACCATCGCCCAAAAGTCGTTCCCAACTCAAAACAGAGTGCGACGCACAGTTAACTGAGCTTAGGTTGAAGAACATCACGAAGAGCGGGTGGGTACAAATATACTTTGAGCCTTTATCCTTTGTTTCTTAAACCGTGAACCAGGCCACGTTACAACCCTTCAAAAGTCCTAATTGAAGCATGGGTTAGTTCGAAAGCATACTGTTACAAAAGGTATCCCGACTCCTGTAGGGCCTTGCTCTAAATCTTGTGTTAACTTGTCTTATGAAAAGTTTTCTGCTAAAAAACGCATTTTCCAAAACTTCGAGACAAACATAAACTTTGCATTATTCGAATATCACTGTCTGCATTTAACCCCTTTTTGTTCGACAGCGAAGAAATTCATGCAGCGAATGTTCGGAGGAACGAAAACTCTCTCAGTAAGTCAAAATCACTTCAAGAGGATAACACTTCCATCAAATCTCCTATCAACAAGGGGCATGATCTTTCAAAATTCATTTAACCTGGGGCAGTCCAGTCAAGGTCCAACAGATCTTTCAAAGTACAGTTAACCTGGGGCAGTCCAGTCAAGATTTCAAGAAATCTCTCAATATGAAGAGTAATCTGATTCAAGACTCCTAACAACCACTTGGGGCATTCGAATGTCAAAAGTGTTCAACAAATCAACTACAACATTTCCAGACTCGACTCCTGTATCTAGCCAGGGCATGTCTGAAGAGTTTGAAGATTCGATTCCTGTATCCTGCCAGGGCATATCTATCAACTATCACCTTTCCAGATTCGACTCCTGTATCCAGCCAGGGCATGTCTGAAGAATTCCAGATCAACACCTGCAATAACCCAGGAAACATCTGTGAACGACCGATTGTAGACCAACACCTGTAATAAACCAGGATTTTATCTACATCACCACTTGGGGCATTCGAATGTCAAAAGTGTTCAAACCCGATGCAATTTTACACAAGCTCATCATCAGGAAACCCTACACCGGTTCCCCTGCAAGACTTCTGAAACAAATTTACGGATTCTTCCCTACAACGGACGCCAATCTACCGACTTGTTCAGATTCTTACCAAGATTTCTGAAACAGGTTTACGGATTCTTCCCAACAACGGACGCCAATCTACCGACTTGTTCAGATTCTTATCAAGATTTCTGAAAACAGTTCATGGATTCATCCCAACAACGGATGTTAATCTATCAACTTATTCAGATGCAACCTTTGAATTTAGTTTACGGACGCTTCCCAACAACGGATGTTGTTCTATTGCTGATTCCTCTCCAAGATTTCTGAAACAGGTTTACGGATTCTTCCCAACAACGGACGCCAATCTACCGACTTGTTCAGATTCTTATCAAGACTTCTGAAAACAGTTCATGGATTCATCCCAACAACGGATGTTAATCTATCAACTTGTTCAGATGCAACCTTTGAATTTAGTTTACGGACGCTTCCCAACAACGGATGTTGTTCTATTGCTGATTCCTCTCCAAGATTTCTGAAACAGGTTTACGGATTCTTCCCAACAACGGACGCCAATCTACCGACTTGTTCAGATTCTTATCAAGACTTCTGAAAACAGTTCATGGATTCATCCCAACAACGGATGTTAATCTATCAACTTGTTCAGATGCAACCTTTGAATTTAGTTTACGGACGCTTCCCAACAACGGATGTTGTTCTATTGCTGATTCAACCTCAAGATTTCTGAAAACAGTTCACGGGTTCTCCAAGTAAACGGATGTTAACCTGTCGCTTGTTCAGATTCTTCTCAAAGCTAACCACCACGGAAGATCGCACTCTCCAAAATTCCTTCAATCCCCAGCGGAGTCAGACTTTCAAACTTTCTCCCCACAGAGTTTTAAGAAGCAATCTTGAGTTCCCCAGTAAAGTCTCCAGGGTTACCTCCCATCAAGCCAAAGATTCTCAATCTGGTCTCCCCGGCATGAGTCTACTAGTTGGAACTCCCCAGTAGAGGTCATCAGGAATTCTCTTCCCCAGCGACAGCCAAAGATTTGTTTTCCCCGGCAGCGGTCAAGACGCTTTTATCTTCAGCCATCTCGGAATCATGTATCCTTGGCGAGATTAGCTCATCAACTTACATGCGCATTCATTACATTCACATTCATAAAACATTAAATGTCACATGCATTGCATCATGCATCATAACATTACATACAGCTAACCCTTTACCTTTTCAGGTAAGATCAGTCGACAGACGCAGATCATCTCCTGAGATTCATCCAAAAATAATTCAGACGTGACCCGGACACGACAACGTCTTGATACTTATTCCAGATTCATTCAGACGCATCAGCAGAAACCTTACACCGGTTCCTCTTCAACTTCTCAACTTCTGAAACAAGTTTACGGATTCTTCCCTACAACGGATGTCAATCTACCGATTTGTTCAGACTCTTCTCAAACCTTTCTGAAACAGTTTACGGATTCTTCCCTACAACGGATGTCAATCTACTAACTGATTCAGACTCTTCCCAATTTTTGAAAATAGGTTACGGACGCTTCCCAACAACGGATGCTACTCCATTGCTTGTTCAGTCCCAACTCTTGAAAGTAGTTTACAGATTCTCCAGACACGGACGTCAATCTGTTGCTTGTTCAGACCCCAATTCAGAGACGTCCCAAAACAGGGATGCCCTTCTGATACTCGTCCACTCACCATTGACGTACAGTTCAACATCACCATATGGCATCTATAAGCCCATCCTCCTACCAGCAGTCGCCGGGTGGCATCTTTAAGCCCATCACCAAATGGCATCTTTAAGCCCATTCATCTCCACCGACACATCGACGAGCGCAAATTTTCTGGGCACATTAGTGTTCAATCTCCTTTTACCTTCAAGTCGCGAAAGGCAAACTTGCCAATCTAACTCTTCAGGTCAAAGAAGATTGAACAGGGGCAACTGTTGTACCCCAAAATTTTCCCTCGCGCTTTTCCACAAGAAATCTCAGCTTCAAACATTTCCTGACTTCCCAAACTGGCTCAAGAATCGGACCAACGGACTTTTTTGACAGTCAAGCAAAATTAGGATTTTTTACTGATTTTCAGAGCTTTGAATTGTTGCATACAGTGGGCTTAGGGCTTGATTGATTTGTGGTTCAATTTTGATCAAGCGAGCGTGATTTGGAATTTAATCGGGAATTAGGGTTTCATGGGCATGTTCTCAGAAGAATTTAAATTCCACAAGCACTTTGCGGTTTATTTCAAGATTCAGATTAAAACTCGTGTTATCTTGGTTTAATCAACAAAAGAGACATTGGTTTTGGATTCAGTACGTTTTGATTGGGCCAGTCAGATACAAGATGCAGTTTTGAATTCACAGTACTTTTGCATTTGATCAGTCCATTTAAGTTTAATTGCTGCGTTGCTTTGGATGTGGGATAAGACAGGTTTATTGGACCAATGTTGTTTTATTTTAGTTATTTATTATTCTGAAACTAAAATGATTGAATTTATTTTTCAATTGTTTTAATTCTAAGAATTTTAAATAAATAAATAAACAATAAGGAAATTAGAATTAATTGGATAATTTGAATTTTTATTGATATTTAAATTATTTACAAATTGTTGTTACAAACAATAATTTACATTTAATTTAAATATTACATAGAATGAAAAAACTATCCTATTTTCTAAATATTCTTCGCGCTTCATTCCGCTCCGGTATTCCATTTTTCATCTGCAAAAAGAAACAAGAAAAGTCAAAAGCAGTTAATTGGAAAAGACAGTTAAATTGCTCATCATTAGGGGCCGCTGACTGGGATCAGTTGCCCTCTCTGCAAATCACGGGATTTCTCCCGGTTCACAGAGAGGGAAGATTATTTTTATCTCATGGAATGCAAATGTCAGATGCATAGTTTCTAAAGAATTGCAAGCTGCATAAAATCCCAATGTCCAATTCAAACCATGTATTTCAAATCTAAACTGAGAAAGTTCAATCCAAACTTCCAATCCAAAACAAAGTCCACTCAAAGAAAATCAATAAAAGCATACAAGCTGTCATGGAAAGATTTTTGGAAAAGATATCAAAAGGCCAAGTCAGATCAAAATTGTCAAAGAGATGAAGATGCAAAATGTAAAATGCAAGCAATCTTTTTCATCATTTCCCTAGTCATAGCCCCTTCAGAGCAAGTACAATTTAAATCATATAAAATTTTCAAACTGTACTTTGGAGAGAGAGTAAAGAGAGATAAAGCAGTTCAGGTTAGGCATAGCAGTTCAGCAGCAGGCCAAGACAGTAAGGAAGACAGCAAAAAAAAGATATACAAGTCTATAAGTCCACAAGCTCAGTACAGCAGACAGTAGAGGGTAAAATAGAAAAGGAAATGTACAAGACAATTCAACATAGGCACAGTTCAATAGCAGCATAGCAGTGAGGAGATAAAAAAAGGGATATACAAAATCAGAAGATAGCTAACACAGTAAAAGCCAACTCAACTCAGAAGACAGTCAATATAGCAGCATAGCAGGTTAGAGAGAAAAGGGGAAATAATCAAAAAAACTCAGTTCAGAGGGGAGAAGAGATATATACAAGCTGAAGCAAAATCACAAAGATATACAACATAAACTTGCAAAACTGAGTTGTCTAGAACCAGTATCCTCTCATATCCCAAAACATATAGCATAAACATACTAAGCTTATCAGAAAAAAAGAGAATCATGACCATCATCTGA
The DNA here is from genome assembly GCA_948472305.1 of Vicia faba. Classification (NCBI taxonomy): domain Eukaryota; kingdom Viridiplantae; phylum Streptophyta; class Magnoliopsida; order Fabales; family Fabaceae; genus Vicia; species Vicia faba. The sequence goes on along the minus strand of OX451736.1, from coordinate 1,520,235,653 downwards.
ACCTAACACATTCCAAGCCTCAACCTTCATGCTAAACCCACAAACCTGATAACACATTCCAAGCCTCAACCTTCATGCTAAACCCACAAACCTGATAACACATTTCAAGCCTCAACCTTCATGCCAAACATACAAACCTCATGCCCAAACTTGCCTCACCATAACATACTGAACCAAGCACATACAAGCTAAAGTCTCAAACCAATACCATAACCTAAACAACCTCAAGCTTAAGCATCAGTGATAACCATAACCAAAACCAACCCAAGCCTACAACCCTGTGAAGCTGAACATCTCAAGTCACATAGCATCAAGTTCACAAACAAGCACGAGCAAATACTCAGACATATCATACTCAGGCAACAAAGACATCAAGGCAGCAATGTTCTAAAATACACAGGCAACAATCCAAGGCAACGCATTGTGGAAGAAGAAGATAAAAAGTGAATTTCAAGAAAGGTTTTTCAGGCAACATCAAGCATCATCATCAAAACCTTAATCATAAAACAGGGAACGAAGTTACCAGGAAGGCATCAAAAGCAAGCATCAAGCTTCACCGCTCCGGCCTCCTCAACATCTCGCTCTCCGCCTCTCCTCCATCCCCTAAAAACAGGTAGCATTCTTCTTCCCCTTCACCTCATAAAACGAAAAATAAAGAGCTCGGAATAATTCTACGCGAATCAGAAAGGAAAAGGAAGATATAAAACGTTTGGAACCAACCTTGTTTCAAGGGACGTGGCATTCTTGTCTTGGAGGGAAGAGAGCGTGAGGATGATGCTGGTGGCCGGAGACAATCGAATGCTCAGATTTGCTAATCGGAGAAGACGAATACCACGAACGCGCCGCTGCTGACGAACCCTAATTTCGTTCCCAACTGAAACAATGGCCTAACCCTAATTCTGTTTCAAAACCTTGGGCCAGACCCGCTGCTAATCTCCTCTAAAGCCCAACAAGAAATCACCCCCATTTTCTAATACTAATCTTATTTTATAAAACACTAACTCTTTTCATTCTTATAATAAAAACAATATTTACTTTTTATATACTAACTCAATTATTTCATTGTCTCTAAAACATATACAATTTATTTCTTAATATTATTAAACATACTAACTTAATCTAAATACTTTTATACGCAATTAACTAAAAAAACATTTTTTGAAATATATTTGTATATATATCATATAAGTAAAATTTGAAAATATTTTCTTAATACACATTTGCATATAAAATAACCAAATACTTTTTGTACATAATTAAATTGAAAATACCTCTTTTAATTAAAACATGTTTGTACATATTATACGTAATTAAAATTAAACTTTTTAGTTAACATTCTTTTTATACATAATTAACATACAAAAAAATCAAGATTCATCTAAAAAACATTATCTAGGTCAAAACCCTAATACGACTCAATTTCACATTTCGCACTTGTACATATTTACATTTACACAATACATATACATTTGCACTTACACAATATATTGCCCTATACACACTTTATCTTATATTTGTATATTTGATATTCATTTTGATCGCACATTCGATTTGGTTGTAAAATTATTGGGTACTATAAGTCTCATCCCCTTGTACATTTATACCCCCACTCCCGGACATTATTTTGTAATAGCGTAGATTTACATTTCGCAATTTACAGCTTTTGAATTATACCATGGTTAGACCTAGGGTTTGTATGTACATAAAATCAAACGCTAGATAACCTAATACAAGATAAATGCATGTAACCAATACACAATCACACTTTCACCCCCCTAGGGTAATCCCACATGTTGCCTTCCAAAATGAGCCATGCTTGCACGTCGAATGTCTTTGGCAAAACAAAAATGATCATAAGCCCCTCGATGACGCTTTCGAAAGTTGCCTAAACGAAATGATCATAGTCCCTTCAAAACAAATTGCCAAAGACACTTGGCATCATTGCATTCATGGTCTATGCGATGACCCGTGCCCGTCCCGAATAAACTTCCTAAAACGCAAGATTGTCCATCAATTTCAATGGTGGAACAAAATTGTTAAAAAGGGTTAAAACATAACAAAAAACCTTTGAGTACAATAGGGTAGACAAAACTCTTAGTTACTTGAGATCAATTTGCAAAAAACACTTGCCTTCTTTTCAAAAACCACAATCCACAACACTTTCAAACAAACTCTCAAAAACATTTGAAACATCTTTTCGAAAAGATTCACACTTTTGTAAAACACTCAAACACGAGTCAAATACATTAGTCGCCTAAGACAAGGCATCTTTTTCCAAAACATTTTCAAAAAAGCACCCACACACACACCATTTTTAAAGCAATCGAAAAACAAAGCAAGTGATCTAAAAAACCAAGTAACTAAGAGCCCATGGATAACCATGGATGAAAAGGGTGCTAACACCTTCCCTTTTCATAATCTACCCCCCGAATCCACGAAATTTCTCAAAAGGTTTTTGCTGTGCTTTTTTAACCTTTCCTTTAGGATAAAATAAAAAGTCGGTGGCGACTCTTGCTAACCGCACAAGTGCGAATACGAACGCAAAACACAAGTCAGTTCTCCCACCGTATCACAATCTCCCTTTCGGGTTTTCGATCCACCGGGAAACCCTTTTTTACCCAAGCCGCCCTTTCGGGTTTTCAACTTGCCGGGTGTACAGATTTTTTTGTTTTATCCCTAATTTTTGCCTGAACCGCCCTTTTGGGTTTTCGGTTCACCGGGATGCCCATTTTTGCCCAAGCCGCCCTTTCGGGTTTTCGACTTATCGGGTGATTTTATGTGTAGTATCTTTTGACTATGTCTGCGTTCGCAGGGTGTGGCAAATCGTCGCCATCCATGGTGGTCAGAATCATTGCACCACCAGAAAAGATGCTCTTGATTACAAATGGTCCTTCATAGGTAGGAGTCCATTTGCCCCTGGGATCACTTTGCAGTAAGATAATCCGCTTGATTACAAGATCTTCGACTTGATATACTTGACGTCTTACTTTCTTGTTGAAAGCCTTGATCATCTGTTTTTGGTACGTCTGACCATGGCAAACAGCAGTGAGTCGTTTCTCGTCGATCAAATTGAGTTGATCAAGTCGGGTCTGAATCTAATCGTCTTCACTCAAACCAGCGTCCTTCATAATCCTTAAAGAAGGAATCTGAACTTCCATGGGTAGGACAGCTTCCATGCCATATACCAAAGAAAATGGGGCTGCCCCTGTTGAAGTACGTGCCGTGGTACGGTATCCATGCAGAGCAAACGGTAACATCTCATGCCAGTCCTTGTAGGTAACTTTCATTTTCTGAATGATCTTTTTGATGTTTTTGTTCGCAGCTTCAACATCACCGTTCATCTTCGGCCGATAGGGAGATGAATTGTGATGATAAATCTTGAACTGTTCGCATAGAGCGGTGATCGTAGTATTGTTCAGGTTTGTACCATTGTCTATGATGATCCTGTCGGGGACACCATACCGGCATATGAGGTTCTTCTTGATGAAGCGGGCAACCACATTTTTTGTAACAGAGGCAAAGGAAGTTGCTTCGACCCACTTGGTAAAATAGTCAATAGTGACCAGGATGAAGCGATGTCCATTGGATATCGTGGGCTTAATCTCTCCAATCATGTCAATGCCCCACATTGCGAATGGCCAATGAGCTGTCAGAACATTGAGAGGAACAGGAGGAATATGAATCTTGTCAGCGTAGACTTGACATTTGTGGCAAGTACGGGAATGTTGATGGCAATCAGCTTCCATGGTAGACCAGTAATAGCCTGCCCTTAGAATCTTCTTAGCCATCGTATGTCCACTCAAGTGGGTGCCAAATGTGCCGCTGTGTATCTCAGTCATGATCAACTCTGCTTCAGCTTTGTCTACACATCGGAGTAAAACACAATCATGGCAGCGCTTATAAAGGATGCCATTGCTCAGGAAGAACTTGGCTGCAAATCTCCTTAAGAACTTTTTGTCATTGACGAAAGCTCCTTCGGGATATTCTCTAGTCTGGAGATACCTTTTGATTTCGTGAAACCAGGGTTGTTCCACTACTTCTTCGGTATTAATCTCATGACAATGCGCAGGTTCATCCATTCGCTCGATGGTGATTTAGGGAGCCTCGTTATCCCAGTTGAGTTTAAACATGGAAGACATTGTAGCCAGAGCATCTGCTAGCTGATTCTCTTCTCGCGGGAAATGCTCGAAGGTGATTTGCTCGAAATGAGGCAACAATGTCAAGACATGTTCTTTGTATGGGATAAGATTAGGATGTTTGGTGTCCCACTCTCCTTTGATTTGACTGATAACCAAAGCCGAGTCCCCAAATACGACCAAAGATTTGATCCCCAGGTCTATAGAAGCCTTGAGACCAAAGATGCAAGCTTCATATTCGGCCATGTTGTTGGTACAGCTGAAACAAAGTCGGGCCGTGAAAGGTGTATGGCAACCTTCTGGAGAAATGAGTACCGCACTGATACCGTTTCCAAGTGCATTTGAAGCACCATTAAAGTACAGGGTCCATCGGGATCCCTTTTCAGGTCCGTCATACGGTCCGTTACCTTCAATGTTGTCCAATGTCATGATGTCCTCGTCCGTGAAGTCGAATCTCATGGATTGATAATCTTCGATAGCCTGATGAGCTAGATGGTCAACTAGTACACTCCCTTTTATAGCTTTTTGAGTAGTATACTGGATGTCATACTCAGTCAGGATCATCTGCCATCTAGTGATTCTTCCAGATAAAGCAGGCTTCTCGAAGATATACTTGATAGGATCCATTTTGGAAATCAACAAAGTGGTATGAGTCAACATATACTGCCTTAGTCGGCGGGCAGCCCATACCAAAGCGAAGCAAGTTTTCTCGAGCAGTGAGTAACGAGTCTCACAGTCGGTAAACTTTTTGCTAAGGTAATAAATGGCATGCTCTTTTCGACCAGACTCGTCATGCTAGCCCAGTACGCACCCCATTGAGTTGTCCAAAACAGTCAGATACATGATCAGCGGCCTTCCTTCGACGGGTGACTTCAGAATAGGAGGTTCTAGCAAATACTCTTTGATCTTATCAAAAGCAATTTGACAATCATCATTCCATTCGACTACCTGATCTTTCTTTAATAGTTTGAAAATTGGCTCACAGGTAGACGTCAGGTGAGAGATGAACCTTGCAATATAGTTCAAGCGTCCTAAGAATCCTCTAACCTCCTTTTCAGTACGGGGGGCAGGCATTTCTTGTATAGCTTTTACTTTTGCTGGATCGACCTCAATGCCTTTGTTGCTGACAATAAATCCCAGAAGTTTACCAGACCTAACTCCAAAAGTGCACTTACTTGGATTTAGCCTGAGTTTGTACTCCTTCAACCTGGCAAACAGCTTTTTTCAAATGTTCAAGGTGTTCCTCCTCTGTTTGTGATCGAGCTATCATGTCGTCTACGTAAACTTCAATCTCATGATGTATCATATCATGAAACAAAGCTACCATGGTGCGTTGATAAGTTTCCCCTGCATTCTTCAGTCCGAACGGCATCACCTTGTAGCAGAAGGTACCCCATTGTGTAACAAAGGTTGTTTTCTCCATGTCCTCGGGGGCCATTTTGATCTGGTTGTAGCCCGAGAATCCGTCCATGAAGGAAAATACCTTGTGTTGAGCTGTGTTGTCAATCAAAATGTCGATATGTGATAGCGGAAAATCATCTTTAGGGCTAACCCTGTTCAAATCCCGATAGTCCACACACATTCTGACTTTGCCATCTTTTTTGGGAACAGGCACAATGTTAGCAACCCATTGCAGATAGGATGTAACAGCCAGAAAGCCAGCGTTGAATTGCTTCATTACTTCAGCTTTAATCTTCTCAGACATGTCGGGCCTCATTCGGCGGACTTTTTGCTTGATCGGTGGACAGTCTTCTCTTGTAGGGAGACGGTGAACCACGATGTCTGTGTCTAACCCTGGCATGTCTTCATAAGACCAGGCGAAGATTTCAACATATTCATTCAACAGCTGTATTAAGCGCTCCTTGACACTTGGTTCCAGATTGGCACCCACTTTGACTTCTTTCCTGTCTTCCTCTGTTCCTAAGTTGACGGTTTCCAACAACTCTTCATGAGGTAAGATGGCCCTTTCTTCTTGTTGTAGAAGTCTGGCTAGCTCTCCCGGTACCTCACAATCTTCATCATTTTCGTACTCAGCCTGATTGACCAAATCTTTAGAGTTATTGAAGGATACAACAGAATAGTCACCCATGGAATCCGGAGTGGATGGGTACCTGCATTTGTGAGTGTGGGTGTGTGTAAGGGATAGCCATCCTTTAAACAAACAAAAATGCAAAAGGAAAGAAAATGAACACAACAGTTTATAAATGAAAAACGTCCAATGATTCATTTAAACATGGCATATGGTTATGAAGAGAATCAAGCCCTTACAAATGGACCTACATGCCCCGGGCAAGGCATGAGGTGAAAAAGTAGTGTGTAGATTGTTTTAGTAATTATTACAGACCAACAAGAAATGTTCGAAAGATAAATTATTGATTGATGAAAGTAATGGGAATGAAGTCTTTCGCCTCCCAGTTGTGCAGTCCCCCTTCAATGGTTGGGAAGATCCAGTCTTGAAAGTTACCCTCTTCGTCTTCGTCTTCTAAAGCATTGATTCCATGAGGAGAAATCTTGATGGGTGTCCTTTCAATTTTTGAGCGACGCATCGCCTTTTGCCCCGCAGCGGTAAACCCCAACCCAAACTTGTCTGTCTTGTGAGGAAAGTCAGGCAACTGACCCCAAACTGAGCTCTTTCCCTCCTTCATTGCAGCCTTTGCGTCTTTCATATATGCCATCCTGGCCACCTGCTTGGGTACCTCAGCCACTGCCTTCGCTACTGCCACCTCGGGAGAAACTTCCTCAAAGTGTTGAAAGGGTGTTTCAATGAATTCGCCATCCACTTCCACATACCGAAAGGAGTTCAGATGACTGATCATGTACTCCTCCTCACCGTGTACAGTTATGATTTTTCCCTTAACAGGGTATTTTAGCATCTGATGTAGAGAAGAAGTGACTGCCCCAGCATTATGAATCCAAGGTCTTCCTAGCAAGCAAGAGTATGATGGGCGGATGTCCATCACATAGAATATGGAGTGGAACACCTCAGTGCCTACCTTGATGGGAATGTCTACCTCCCCATGCACCATTCTTTTAGACCCATCAAAGGCCCTGACAATGATATTACTTGGTTTCAGCTCCAAGCCTTCACAATCTAATCGGTCCAGGGCTTTCTTAGGCAGCACGTTTAGGGAAGAACCAGTATCGACCAAGACATGGGCGAGAGTAGTTCCTCGGCATTCAACTGACACATGCAGTGCGTCATTGTGCTTTCTTCCCTTAGGAGTCAGGTTAGCATCAGAGAAACCCAAGCCATTGTCGGCGGTAAGGCTGGCTACACAATCCTGGAATTGATCGGCTGAGGTTTCTTGGGGCACGTGGGCTGTCTTCAAAAACCTTATCAAGGCTTTGGCATGAGCCTCCGAACAAAGCAGCAAAGCTAACATGTTGATCTTCGCGGGGGTTTGCCCCAGTTGCTCCACCACATCGTAATCACTCTTCTTAATTATTTTCAGAATTTCCTCCATTTCTTTTTTAGAGGTTTCGGGGATGACCAATGGTTGAGCCCTCGTCCTGACGAGCTCTTCTTGGATCCCTTTCCCTTTATCAGCAGCAGCAGGAGGGACAACCACAGGAGTAACAGCTTCTTCAATCATTGGAGTTTTTGCAGATAGTTTTACCGGTGCAGGGGTAACCTTGGGAGCAGCTGAGGGTCCAAAGATGGCCTTTGGAGGGGCAATCTCTGGAGAGAAAATTCTTCCACTTCGGGTAATTTTGCTCGTACCGGCAATGTTTCCAATGTCGGTAATTTCTTCATCAGAGCTCTCTTCAGTTATCTCAATTTGTTTAACACTGTGGTAGTAGATTTCTCCACCATAATTCCATGGTATTGATTTGTCAGATTTGTATGGGACGGGCCCAGGCATGGTTATCTTCAAGGGTACAATCTTCGGAGCAGATGTAATCTTAACAGGCCTTTTGGGGACCTTGGAAAGACTGGCGGAAATGGTTATTATTGAAACTTCATTGATAGGAGTTGGAGTAACAGGAGTCTTTTCGAAAAGAATTTGTTTGTTGTCCATTAGGCGTTGGATGCCTATCTTCAGCAATGGACAGTCGATCGGTAGGGAGGAACAAAAGTAGCAATCTTCTTTACAACCTGGGAAAATCCCAGCCTTCAACAGATTCAACTTGATTGTTAGTAGTGGAGTTATTAGATCATCAACAGTAGAAACAAACAGATCATCTTCAATAGCATGGACATTGCGACCATGCTTTGGCATTGGAGCGGAGATTACATTCGGTTTCTCAGGGGCGTCGAACTCAACCTCTTTTGCATCTATCAAATCTTGAATTTTATTCTTAAGCGCCCAGCAATCGTTGGTGTCATGCCCGACGCTGTCAGAATGATAGGCACATTTAGCATTGGGATAATAATGTGGGGAAGTGGTGTTCACATTCTTTGGCGCTTCCTTAATATTGGTGAGATTCAGCTTCAACAAATGGGGAAGAACTTGTGCAGGCGTCATGTTGATGCGGGTGAACTGCCGTTGTGGCCGTTCTCCCCATTGCTGTTTAGGCCTGGACTGATTGTTACGAGGCTGATCATTTGACGAATTTTGAATCATCACGGCCCCTACAGTCGGCCGGCGCTCAGTTCTTCTCAATCCTTTCTGAGAGTATATAACAACTGCTTCCTTCTTGGCCGGAAACGGTTTTTTAACAGTTGTGGAGGCAGAGGCATCCCTTTGAATCTTTCTGCTCTTAATACCAGCTTCCACCCGTTCGCCAGTCAGAATCAATTCAGTAAACCCTGCAGAAGAGCTCTCGATCAAATGGTTGAAGAAAAGGCCAGATAGGGGGCCTAAGAACATATCAACTAGCTCCCTATCTGAAAGAGGTGGCTGCACTCTTCCGGCCAAGTCGCGCCATTTCTGGGCGTATTCTTTGAATCCCTCATTTGAGGCCATCCCCATACTTTGTAACTGAGTACGGGTCGGCGCCAAGTCAGCGTTATATTGATACTGGCAATAAAAGGCAGCTGCCAAATCCTCCCAACTATGCACTTCTGACCTCTCAAGCTGGTAAAACCAATCTAGCTGTGTACCAAATAGGCTATCCTGGAAGAAGTGTACCCAAAGATTTCTATCGGATGAGTGAGGTTGAATTTTTCTGACATACGACCTTAGGTGCATCTTCGGGCAAGACAGACCGTCGTATTTTGCAAAAGTTGGCACCTTAAACTTTAGAGGGATCACAATCCCAGCAATCAATCCCAATTCTTCAAAATCTAACCCGGGAACCCTTTGCAGCTCCATAGTTGCCAGTCTATCCTCCAGGTTTTTGTATTTGTCGTCCGCTGGCGGGTATTGCTGCTCTGAATAATCTTCATCTTCCTCAACCTCTTCCTCTTCAGCCTCATACTCAGAAGGTAATGCAACCCCTTTTCCTTTACCGGTCCCCTCATCAGATGTGGAGGGGAATTCAAGAACTCTCCTAGCTTCATTCTCAAATCTTCTTCCCAGTGTAGCTACCCCAACTCTTTTCTTTTTCTTTTTTCCTTTTTCTTGCTCTTTATTCCCTAACAGTGCTTTAAGATCCTCCTGACCCTTTGCCAAGGTCATAAGGAGCTGTTGAAACTGCGAGTTTTGTGCCTGCAGATATTTGACCGTCTGCTCAATATCCATCTTACTGAAATAAACAGCAAAAAGATAAGGAAACCTGGTGTGAAGACCTGTTTATGCATATGATGAATGATATGTTTATTCATGTAATGCATTCAAGGATTTAGAAATTCAAAGTTGTTGCAGACAAAAAGAACACACGTCATATTAATAAGAAGAAATTTTGTCAGTACATAAATGCCCCATGGGCCAAATATTACAAAAACTTCTTAAGGTAAAAAGACGTTGCGCATCCTCTTTGGTGCGATGTAAGTGTTGAGGGTCTCCTCCTCGTGAAGTCGGAGGGTAAGCTCCAAAACCTTCTTCTCACTGGCGTAGAAGCTGGCTTCAAAAGTATCCCTTTCTTCCTTGAGTTGGATCCAACTTTTCTACATTTCCTCCCATGATGTTGGCATGTCAGGATGTAGGATGGTGTATGGAACCTCTCCTTCCTTAACAGGCTCTTTGATCAAAGGGAGAATGTGAGGGTAAGGCATCATAAGACTTTGGGCGCGGGTTCGCACCCACTTGAGGTAAGGCTCAAGAGGGATGGAGTTCTTGTGTCCCAGTGTCTTGCTATCTACCTTGTTAGGCATCCTCCACGCTCTGATGAATCTTTGGCGAAGTCCTTGCGCATCGTTGTCAAAGTCAAAAACTAGGTCAGGAATCAGCATGTCATGAGGGCCATTCCTCCGTGCATATCCAAATTGTCTCAAAGCTAGACAGGGGTTGTAGGTAATGCCTCCTCTAATGCCAAGTAATGGAACATTAGGGAACTCACCACAACTATCGACAATGATAACATTTTCTCTGGACCGAGAACACCAATGTACATCAGAATGTGTGAGGGTCATCAATCATTGTGACCACCTTAGGCCTTGTTCATTCTTCAAAACTGATTGTGGAAGGTGAGAAATAAACCACCTTGCAAGGAGAGGAGTACAACACATGAGAACACCTCTCTTCCTCATTGTTCGTGTGTAAAAATGAGTGGAGGATGTCCCCAAGCAATGTAGGTATGGGATTCCTGGATATGAAGATCTTGACAGCATTCACATCTATAAGTTGGTCAGGATTTGGGAACAAGACCAGCCCATAAATGAGGAGTGCCACAATCTCTTCAAAGGCTTGTAGATCCAAAGAATTTCAACACTCTTGTGCCTTCTCGAACAAGAACTTTGCCAAGAAGCCTTTGACACTACTTCTAGTTTCCCAATGCACCTTGATGTCAGATGGTTGCAAGTGTAGTGCTTGAGCAACATCTTCAGGCTTTGGTTCTTTTTCCGTACCGTTGTAGGGTAGTTGATTAAGAATAGGAATTCTCAGGAGTTGATAAAATTCCTCCAAAGTAGGCACCAATTGGTAGTCGGGGAATGTGAAACAGTGGTGAAGGGGGTCAAAGAACTGGAACATCACTTTCACCATGTCTTCTTTAATGTTGGTGTTGACTAGGCTGAGCAGTCTACCATGTCTTTCACTGAAGAGAGAACTTTCTAGAATTCTGGATGTAAGCTCCTTGAGTTGAGGAGGGATTCTCACAAGGTTGACTTGGATAGTTTTCCTGCGAAGAATTTCCATGACCTACAAAACAAGAACAAAGATGAAGATCCAAACCCTTGAAATGGTTAGTGGATGCATATGATGCTTTATGATGTTCATGATGTATCCATAAACACATGTACAAGCAAGTCACATAAAACCCTAGTTTCAGGCTTGCATGGGGTTTCATAGGTAAGTACCCTCTTGAGTGTAGTAGGCTTAAAAACCTGTCCTATAAATAGTAACCGGGTTCCAAGGAGCTCAATATCATTGGATTGTTTTCCATGTTCATTGTTTTGGTTTAGCCACTTAACTAGCGACCAAAATATTCCAATAAAACAACCCTCAATGAGTGTAGTATCGAGTATCTACCAACTTCGGACTGCACCAAAGCCGGTCATCTCACTACCCCTAATAAAAGGCCAAGATGGTCAAGTAAGGTTCTAGGTCATTAGTGCTTGGTGACATCACTCAGCGGCCCCGTACTCTCCTTGATTGAACTCAAGGGTTACCGGTACTCACAAATATGTCGCACTAATATAGCTATTGCTTCAACCGTGTCGGTATACCCCGTACAGTTTCCACAACATATTGCTATCTATGAATATTTCCCAAATCCGGGTGTAGGATTTCAAGCCCAAACAAGAGAACCAAAATGTAAAGCAATTAAAGAAAACAATTAGTCATGCAAAAGGGTGATCTAGGCCCCAAGGTTACTCCACTTTCAAAGATAATCCCCAACAGAGTCGCCAGTTCTGTGATATGGTGGGAGAACTGACTTGGGTTTTGCGTTTGTTTTCGCAAATGTTTCGGTTTAGCAAGAGTCGCCACCGACTTTTTATTTTATCCTAAGGAAAGGTTAAAAAGCACAGGAAAAACCTTTGAGATGTTTTCTTGGGTTCGGGGAGTAGATTATAGAAAGGGAAGGTATTAGCACCCTTTCTATCCATGGTTATCTATGGGCTCTTAGTTACTTGCTTAGATCACTTGCCTTTGCTTTTCAATTGTTTGAAATGGTGCTTTGTGTGTGTTGTTTTTGAAAATGTTTTGAAAAAGATGCCTTGTCTAGGCAACCATTGTAACAATTCTTGTTTGAATGTTTTACAAAGGTGTTTGTCTTTTTTGAAAAGATGTTTCAATGTTTTTGAAAGTTTGTTTTGTGTTGTGATGTGTGTTTTGAAAAATGGCAAGGATTGTTTTGCAAGTTTGGGTCAAGTAACCAAGAGCTATCTACCCTAAAATTTCTCAAAGATCTTTCTCATGTTTTAACCCTTTTAACAATGTTGTTTCACCATTGTATTTGGTGAACAACCTTGTGTTAGGATGTTAACGGGACGGGCGCGGGTCATCGTTTAGACCATAGAGGCAATAGTGCCAAGTATCTTTGGCAATTTTCTCAAGGGACTTGATCATTTTAGGCAACTTGATAGCGTCATCGAGGGACTATGATCATTTGATTTGTTTTTGTTTTGCCAAAGACACTTAACATGCAACCATGGCCCATTTTTGAAGGCAACAAGTGGAGTAACCCTAGGGGTGTGAGTGTGCATTGTGTTTGTTTTTCATGCATGTTTATCTTGAATTAGGTCAAGCTATTTGTTGATTTTATTTGCATACAAACCCTAAGTCTAAACATGGCATAATTGAAAGCTTTTAAATGCGGAAATTTAAATGCTAAGCTATTACAACAATGATTATGGGGATGGGGGTACAAGTTTGAATTTGGGGATATTTGACAAGAAATTAAATTCTAAGCTATTACATCCATATCGAATATACAAATATTTAATTGTACAATATTTAAATAAATACAATAAATATGCAAAATGTATTATGCACAAAATGATTTTTTATGTATGTGAAAGTATTTTTCAATGTGAAATATAAACAAAAATAAAAAAGGTAAAATTTTGAATATTTTTGTCATTTAGGGCAAAACCCTAGTTTTTTGAATAAATAGTATTTATTTATTAATTATATACAATATTTGTTAATTATATACAAAAAATAAGAAGTATATTGTAAAAAAGTATTTTTGATGTCAAATATCAAATAAAAATAAAAATGTATTATTTCTATATTTTTGTCCTAAATATTTAATAAAATATACAAGTATTTATATATTATATATTAAATATACTAAATATATACAAAAATAAAATATTAATTATTTACAAAAAATGTATATTTTAGAAAATGCTTTCAAAATGTAAACAAAAAATAATAACTGAAAAAATAAATATTTTTGTATTATTTTTAGGGTTTTAAATAAAAGAGGTTTTATATTATTTACATACATATGTTAAATAAAACAAATAAATGCCAAATAAATGCAAAAAATGTGAAAAAAATATTTTTGTTGATTTTTATATTTGAGCAAAAAATATTAAGTCAGAATCAAAAAGAAAAATGCAAAAATGACAAGTATTTCACATAACGGGCCAGGGGTGCAAATGGAAAAAAGGGGTGTGAACAGCAAGCTGGCTCAGGCCCAGCCCAAGCCAACCTTCTTCAACCTCCAGCTTCTGTTTGAATGAAAAACGCGCGCCTCTTTGATCAAACACCAACTCCTGATTCTTTGACTTTTATGCAAAACTCATAACACCATTATTTAGAGCATCAAAAGACGAATTCAAACATGTAAAGAACTTGCCCTAACTCTAAGAAACCAGGGAGAATTTCTTCACCCCCAATTTCTGACCTAATTTTTTTCACATGTTCATGGCTAAAATTCTCACAGCACGCTTAACATAAATAAAAATTGATCACATGTATGGCTTCAGGGCTATGAGTAGAGCATGTTTCATTCACAAACCTAAGCCTAACTCTTCCTAGATTGAGAGATAGAAGTTCATGGTTTTACCTGTTTCAACTTGACTTGAACAGAGCAATGTAGGTATCTTCAATGGAGTTTGAGCTTTGGTTGAGCTTGCCTAAAGTCCAAGGATGCTTCCCAAATGCCTAGCTTGCTTTGAAACCAACTGTATCGTGCTATGGAAGTCCACCTGCACAGCTTGAAAGTAAAAATGGCAAACATGGTTAGGGGTGTTACAGCTTGAGTTCAAGGCTTGGGATAGTTTCAGTGGATGGTATGGAAGGTGTTTAAAAGGTTTTTAGCCAAAGTGCACGAGTGGATATGGTTATGGAGGTCAAGTTGCAGAACTTGTCCTGTTTTGCAGCGAAACAGGGATTCTGAGTATGAGCAGGTCTTGGGGATGGATGAGTCGTGCTTTAGGCTTGTTTTGATGTGTGGAATATGTTTACAAAGTTTGTTTTGGCTGGTGTTTACATGAATCAAAGATGGAGAGTTTTTGCAATGTTTCTTCTACTTGAAGCAAAGATAGTGTGTTGATGTTATAGACCTGTCCAAGCATCTCAAGCATGCTGCAGCATTTGCTCTTGGTAACACAAATTTGTGGACTTGATTTGGCTCCAAGATCTGGCCCCCTATGCCCAAAGATCATGTATTGACATAAAGTAACTCTTTTCCAAATTGGCAAGTTTGCTTTTTCCAATTAAGGGTTAATTTTGCATGTATTGTCCAAATGAACAAAATAACACCTTAACACAATGGTTAGGCATTTAATTATGGTGTGTGAAACTGGTTTTGAGGCCTGAAATCTAGCATTGTACAAGCTGATTTGAAAATGCAAGTTGCCATGAACATGTTTTGGCCATGAACAAGAATGAGTTTTGGCAAACTTTGCAAATTCGATTCCCTCTAACCACAAGGGAGTTTGAGAATTTCTTGGACAATTTGGAAATCTTGGAATGTGTACTACAACCCATATTTGTAATGCAAATTGAAACTCCAAGTGGAACCATGTGAAAAATGGCCAAGAAGTTGGACAAAAATCCTGCCTAGAATAGGGCAAAATTTCTCTAAGTTAAGAATGTTTTGCACCCTTGTTCCAAAAATCATAACTTGAGATAAAAGCTTCCTTTGAGAAAACTTTGTGAATAAAAGTTGTAGATTTTTCAATGGAATACAACTTTCATGTTTCAAGTTTTATTTGAATCCATTTTCATCTTGGTGAAAAAATGGGACAAAGTTGGGAAAAAATAAGGAAGTTTCATAACTTAGAAAAATTCTAAGTTATGAAAATTTCTCATTTTAAACCCTAATTTGCAATTTTCGGTTTCTTGATGAACAAGTTTCATAATTTGACATGTCTTGATGAAAAATGAATCTTGGCACTTGATTTTGACCAAAAAGTCAAAGTTTGACTTTTCAGTATACAGTCAAATTTTGATCAGTTGACTGAAAAATTCATTTATCAATCCTATGCATTTGAGATCTTTTGAACTTGTTGAATGGGTCAAGACAATGCCATTGAGTCCTTGAGTCCATATGTGAGCTTGGTTTGCCATTGGTTAGGTCAAACAGTCAAAAATGGCCTTTGTGCAGTCAAAACCCTAAAAATGACCATTTTGCCCTTTTGGTGATCTGATCAAATTTCTTGTGGAATTATGATCCAAACTTGACCAAATGTTTCATGTGAGTTCATTATGTTGATGTGGGTCAAAATTCATGAGGTTTGACTGTCAATTGGCCATAGTTGACTTTTTCCCCTATACAGCTGATTTCTAGGTCAACTGTCCAGTTGACTGGGCAAAGATTGGAATCAAGGCTTGAAACTTGGTATGGATAAACTTGTGAGTCCAACGTGAAGCATGAAAGTCACTTTGGGCATTTTAGGTCAAAACATCCTTGTGCAAACTCAAACCCTAATTTGGGTCAACAGTGCAAGGAGGGATCTTGAGCAGAGCAACCCTTGACTTGATCTTGAGTTCCAAGAGTCTTGTGATGAGAAAATGTTGATGAAAAGGGAGGGAAAATTTTGGGGTACAACACATTGATTATTACTTTGTCATTCTATCCCATACGTTTACGCATATCCGATCTTTTCAATAGAGGATCGTTTAGGCGATTGGAGATTCCGGGAGCTTTCTCATATATTTCTGAAAAACAATTTTAAAAAGCGCAAACTATTTTAAACGATCTATTCAACCCCCCTTCTAGATCGATCACATCGTCTAACAACTTGGATATAAAGATCAATAAGTTGCCATTTAAAATCTTCATGTGGAAAGAATCACATTTGCTTCAATCATTACTATGGGGACAGGAGAATCATATCTCAACTATGAAGATGATTTATATCTAATACCTTTGAGAAAAGTTTTAAATTGAAAAGCCAAAGTGGTAAAAATATTTGGGTGTGGTTAAGTCACTTTTAATATTTTGAAATTTTTTTGATAAGCTTAAGTATATTGATACATTTGATTAAAAAGCAAGTTTGAAAATACAATGACATAAAGTCAAGGTTTTTTATGTGAAAGTTGTGAAAATTTGAAATAATTTTTAGGGTTAAAAGGGTTTTTTAGAGTGCATGAGAATACATAGGGTGATCATTCACATGGGTGTTATACAAGGGGTAAACATCAACAATTACAAGTATAATATACAATTGTAAACACAAAAGGGTAAACCTAAGGAAATGCACATGCTTATGAATATAAAGTCAACAATACCACTCCCTCCGTCTCATAATAAGTATCTTATTTGAGCTCTGTGCAGTTCTTAAGAAAATGATTAGATGTATTAATTTTAATGATAAAATTAGTATCATTTACTAAAACACCCTTAGTAGATTAGTTGAAAAGCGTGAAAGTTGATAAATAGGGGTATAGTAGTGGAAATAAATGTTGTATTGGTATTCTAAAAAGACAATTATTTTGAGACATAGAAAAAGTGAAAATGAGACACTTATTATGAGACGGAGGGAGTATCATTTTCTTTGGATTTGGGACACAAGTATTTAATATTAATTACTAACATAATAGAAAACACTCACATCACAAGTGTTAAATAAAAAGGGGAAAGTCAACATACTTAGCAAGTAATGTTGAAAGTAGTTCCTTGTGTCGAAGCAGTTTGCTCGACAGAGACAAAGGAATGTCGAAAAGATTTGATTTAATTTAAAAGTGGAGACAGTTTAATACACACAAATTTGTTTTAGATCTAGAAATAGATAATACTTGTTTTTGGTCTAAAATAGATAGATTTGATTTAGTTTAAAATAGGTATTTTGGGCTTTTATAGTTTTGGGCTTTGGCTTAGGGAGCAAGCTAACCGAAATCTATAAATAGGAAGTAACCCCTATTTTTGTTATAATTCATTCATTAACAGAATTTGCAGTTGTAAGTGAATAATAAAGTTTTCGACGATTTGTGGGCAGAGAGAAGCTTTGCAGAAAAATACTTTCTTTCTTTCTTCATATTTTATTTTTTATTGTCCTTGTTAATTGATAACAATATTGTTCATCAAGATTGAGAGAAATTCATCATAGATTTTGGTGGATTTCCAACATATGGTATCAGGAGCTCCAGTTAAGCGATCAAGGGAAGAAGAAGAAAATCAACGGAGATGAATTATGCAAATGCAAATTTTCCATCGAATCTCCCAAATCTTAAAGGTGATACCTATGAGAATTGGTGTAAACAGATGAAGGTTATATTTTTTTCAAGGCCTTTGAGAACTTGTTAAATATGGATTAGAACCACTTGATGAAAAAGCCTCAAAAACAGATGAGGCAAAATACAAAGAATCGAAGAAGAAGAATTATAAATCTCTCTTTATAATTCACCAATGTGTCAGCCCAGAAAATTTTGAAAAGGCTAGTGATGTTGAATCTGCAAAATGAGCCTGGGAAATTATGAAGAAATCATTTTGAGGCGCTAAGAAAGTTAAAGAGGTGAGATTACAAACTCATAGAAGAACGTATGCATTGCTTCAGATGGAGGATAATGAAAGTATATACGATTTCTTCACTAGGGTTAAGAAACTAGTGAATCAAATCAAGACTCGTGGAGAGACGTTAACAACAAGAGCTGTTGTTTCGAAGATCTTGAGATCTTTGGCTCCAAAGTTTGAACATACGGTAGTTTCCATAGAAGAGTCGAAGGACATGTCAACTTTGTTGAAGGAAGAGCTTCAAGAGACGCTTGAATCTCATGAACAAAAATTGGTTGAAAGAGTTGCAGGAAAGTCGAAGAGTGATGTGGCTTTGCAGGATTAATTAGAAAAAGATAAGAAAGGCAAAGGAACATGGTTCAAAAACAAAGGTAGATGAGGCTACAACAATTCAACTGGTAGAGGAAACTAGAACAAAGAAAACATGTAGAATCAGAGAAGACCCCAATACCAAGGCAACCAAAGAAGTGGTGCTGGAGGTAGAGGAAAATGTGGTGGTCAAAAACCTAACAAGAGTCACATACAATGTTATAATTGTCATAAGTATGGTCATTATTCTAGTGATTATCCAGAAAAGCGAAAGAATCAAGAAAGTGATGTGAAGTTCTCAAAGTGTGAAGAAGAAGAGATATTGCTGGTGGTTACAACAAGGGATGGGGAAAAATTCAAGGACCAATGGTACTTGGACTCAGGATGCTCATTACATATGTCTGGAAGGAAATATTGGTTTGTCAACATAAATCCCTCAATAAAGAACATGGTGAAATTTGAGAATGACAATACCCTAGCAGCTGAAGGTATTGGTGATGTTATGATAATGAGCAAAGATGGCAAGAGGTTAGTAATTTCCAATATGTTGTACATACCAGGCATGAAAATTAATTTGCTCAGCATAAGGTAGTTGGTCGAAAAGAAGTATAAAATGTCGATAAAAGACAAGATGATTAGAGTCATTGATGCAAATGGAAGGTTAATCTTGAAGGATCCCATATCTCAGAATAAGACTTTCAAGATTGAACTTAATGTAATGGAGCACAAGTGCCTTTCGACTGCAGCTAGCAAGGACGAATGGATATGGCATTATCGACTAGACCATCTCAAATTCATAGACATTAGAGATTTGAAGAGTAAAAATATGGTTTTAGGATTGCCAAAAATTGACATTCCAAACGAGGTATGTGAGGAATGTGTGCAGGCGAAGCAGCACAAGAATAACTTCAGCAAGGATGCAGGAAGCAAGTTGAATGCTATTCTCGAAGTTATATACTCTTATGCATGTAGACCAATCCAGGTGGATTAGTTTGGAGGTGACAAATAATTTGTCACATTCATAGATGATTTCATTCGAAAACCATGAACTTACCTGATCAAGAAGAAAAGTGAAGTGATCGAGGTATTTTCCAAATTTAAATCTATGGTCGAAAGGCAAAGTGGTCGAAAGCTCAAAGTTTTAAGAACTGATGATGGTGGAGAATACATGTCAAAATACTTCGAAAAATTATGTGAAAAATAAGGGATTATGAATGAGGTGGTGCCACCCTACATTCCACAGCAGAATGGAACTGCAGAGAGGAAAAATCGAACCATCATGAATATGGTGAGAAGTATGTTGAAAGGCAAGAATTTACCTAAAGAGTTTTCGGGTGAAGTTGTGTCTACTATAACATATATTTTAAACAGATGTTTGATGAAGAATCTAGAAGGAATTACGCCATAAGAATGTTGGTCCGGTACGAAGCCTAGCTTGAGTCATCTGAAGGTATTTGGATCTATTGCACATAGACACGTGACATATCAGTTGAGAAGAAAACTTGACGACAAGTCGAGTCAAACGATCCTAGTAGGATATTGTTATACCCCAAAATTTTCCCTCTCTTTTCTCAAGACATTTCACAAAGGGTCTCTAATGCTCAAGGATTCTCAAGAATTGATAAGACAAAATCACCTTCGAAACACTGAGACCACAAATTAGGGTTTTGATTGAAAATGACTGATCACTGACTTTTGACCTAATACATGACTTATTGGTTTGAAACATGACCTCAAGAATTAAAATGCATCATTTTGACCTATTTTCATATCTCAAAACATTTCTCAAGATCAGTGGATTGATAGATGAAAATTGGTCAACTGATGAAAAAGTCAACTATACACCGAAAAGTCAAATTTTGAATTTTTGGTCAACATTAAGTTTCAAAGATCAAAATTCATCAATACATTCAAGAATATAAAACTTGATCATAAAGAAATCAAGAAATCAAGAAAGTCAAAAGTCAATGTGAAAAGTCAAACTTTTCAAGACTTGGAAATTTTTCTAAGTGCTTTTTATACATGATAATTTCATTTCTTCATGCCAACTCTTCCCCAATATGCAAGATGATTCAAAGAAAACTTCTAACATGAAAGTTGTAGATCTCAATGAGATCTAAAACTTTATAGGGCAGAACAAGTTCTAGAAATGCTTGGATTTTGAGTTATAAATTCCTAAAGTCATGACATTTTCATAAAACACTTAGAGAAATTTTCAATAGATTTTTGTCAGGATTTTATCCCAAATTCTTGGCATTTTTTCACATAGTTCCAAGATGATTTTGTCAAATTGGCCAAATTGAAAGTTATAGAGGATGTTTCAAGCTTTCCAAAACATCAAAGAGCATGAATTTATCATACTTGAGTTAAAAGATTCAAGGATCTGAAGTTGGGTATTCATTCTTGATTTACAAGGCAAATTTGTGATGAACAAGGAACCAAAATCTCAACTATGCTGCATAATCTTAATTTGCAGGCCTCTTGACTTGCAAATCTATCCATAATCATATGTTTACACAATTGATTGAACCATTATCTAAGTGATTCAAGTATTGTCAATTGCATCTTTCCATTTTTGGCACAAAGGCACCATTGCCATTCTTGCAAAGTTCACTTTAATCACAAAGTCAATTTCTTGAGCCTCTAACTTGTTGTTTTAATCATACTCAACTTCTACAAGTCAAAAAAAACATTTTTAAAGTGATAAACCACTTTAGATAGCTTGGTACAAGCATTGGAAATATGTTCTTCATGCTTGCTTCAAAAATAAGCAAGATAGCCATAACATGTGATTCAAAATCTGAGTTCTTTGAAGTCTCAAACCTGCTCTATAAATAGAGAGGCCAATTGCAAGGGAAAAAGGTCAGAAAAATAGAGAAAAACCAGAAGTGTTGTTATGTAGACAAGCCCTCAAAAATCTCACAACCCTAAAAAAAGCCATAACTGTCCACAAAGCTCCCACTCTTAAGCTTTGAAATCCAAATCCTAGAACTCTTCATACCTTACAAGTTATGTCCAACCATCTAAATACCTTTCATACATCCTATATAGGTTGTTCAAACACAAGAACTACTTCTGTAACATCTTTATTTTCCAAGTTCAAGAATAGTCAAGGCAGTAACTCAAGCTCAAAGTATATAATCCAGCTCCAAGGTAAGTCTTCTTGACTTTAACTCTTCATTTTAAGCATCATTAGTGATTCATTTTTGAAGATAAAATGTAGTAACCATTTCCCTTGAAGCTAACCCTTTGTTTGTCTTCCAATCTTTTCATTTATGTGTTGAGAATTAACCCATGTATGCAGCAAAACAATGTTGGAGTGAAAAAAATGATAGTATGAGTCGACACATACCTATATGAGTCGACACATCTTAGTGAAAAATGACAGTATGAGTCGACACATAGCCTTATGAGTTGACACATACTGCTATACAAGCCCAAAACAGAAAGAAAAAAGGGAGTATGACTCAACACAAAGCACGTATGAGTCGACAAATATAGGCTATGAATCGACACATACCAGTATGCATCGACTCATACTGAGTTAATTTGGTAATACAGGGCCAAGGAAAGTTATGTGTCGATGTATAAGAGCTTGTGTCGACACATAATAGTTCAAAATGAAAATTTTCCTTCTTTTTACACTATTTTTACATTTCCTTCATTGTTATTCGATATGGTTGTAATATTTAAGTTCCTATTTCATCCCCATTTGTAAATTGTACCCCCATCCCCCTAATGATGTAATAGTGTAGGATTTTAATTTCCGCAAATTTATCGTTTTCCGTATAATTGTTAGTAACTAGGGTGTGTATGGCAAGATAAAAATCAATCTTAGACAATCCTAATCCAAGACAAAACAATGCATAAAAAATAAATACTTGCACAATTGCACCTCTAGGGTTAACTCCACTTGTTGCCTTAAGAAAATGGTCATGTTATGCATGTGAGATGCCTTAGAAAAAAGAATAGAAAAATACAAGATCATAGTCCTTCGACGGTGCTTCGAATGTTGCCTTATAAATGATCTTAGACCCTCAAGAGAAATGCTAATACATCTCACAACATTGCTATTCATGACTATACGATGACCCACACCCGTCCATTCACATCCAAAGATAGAGCTTCTTACCAATAAATGGTAAGATAGCAATGTCAAAGGAAGAGAGAAATGAACAAAAGACTTTTGAGTAGGTAGAACGTTCTTAGTTGCTTGCTCACAATCCATCTTCAAAAACAAACATCTTTTCAAACACACCAAACACTTTCAAAAACTTGAAATATTTTTAAAAGTCCAACACTTTGTATTCATTCTTATAGAGACAAGAATCATTATAAGTTTGCCTAAACGAAGGTGCTTTTCAAAAATACTTTCAAAATCCACCACAAACACATTTCAAACAAAGTAATTTCAAAAGTGATCTAGCAAGAAACTAAGAGCCCATAGATAACTATGGATGAAAAGGGTGCTATATATATATATATATATATATATATATATATATATATATATATATATATATATATATATATATATATATATATATATATATATATATATATATATATATATATATATATATATATATATATAAAACCTACCCCCCGAACTCAAAGAAAATATCTCAAAGGTCTTTCCTGTGCTTTTCACCCTTTTCTTATTGGATAAAAGAAAAGTCGGTGGCGAATTCTGCTACCCGCAACACTTGCGATAAAATGCAAAACAACCAAGTCAGTTCTCCAACCGCATTATAAAACTGGCAACACTGCTGGGGATTGAAAAAAATAGGGTTACCTTAGAGTTAGATCACATTTAATTGCTTTCATTATTTTACTTGCTTGCTTTACATTATGGGTCCTTATTTGGGTTTGTATTGATCCTCTACCTGGATTGGGGAACACTTTAGGTAAGTAGCATTAGATCATGGAGACTGTGCGGGGTATACCGACATGGTTGAAGCGATGGCTACATTAGTGTGACACATTTGTTGGTACCGGTAGCCCTTGAGTCTAGTAAAGGAGAATACAAGGCCATTGTGTGGTGTCATGAAGCACTAACTAACCTTAGAACCTTTAATTGGACAACTTGGCCATTAGGAAGTAGTGAGATAGCCGGTTTTGGTGCAATCTGAAGTTGGTTGATACTCGATACTACGCTCATTGAGATCTGACTTTCGGGATATTTCGGTCGCCAATAAAGAGGCTTGCATTGAAACAATGCCCAAAGATCAGTGATATTGAGATTACCTAGAACCCGATTGTGATGCGGTGGGAGAACTGACTTGAGGTTTGCGTTTTTGTTTGCAAATGTTGCGGTTAGCAAGAGTCGCCACCGAATTTTCTTTTATCCAAAAGGAAAGGTAAAAAAGCACAGGAAAGACCTTTGAGATGTTTTCTTGAGTTCGGGGGGTAGATTATGAAAAGGGAAGGTGCTAGCACCCTTTTCATCCATGGTTTTCCATGGGCTCTTAGTTACTTGTTTAGCTCACTTGCTTTGCTTTTGAAATTGTTTAAAATGGTGCTTTGTGTGGTTTTGAAAGTATTTTGAAAAGAGGCCTTTGTTTAGGCAATCTTTGTAATGATTCTCGTTCGTAAGAATGTATGCAAAGATGTTTGTCTTTTGGAAAATGTTTCAATGTTTTGAAAGATGTTTCGAAATGTGTGTGTGTTTTTGAAAATAGCAAGGATTTATTTTGAAGTTGATCAAATTACTAGAAGCTATCTACCTACTTGAAAGTCTTTCTTGTACATTTTTATTCCTTTGACATTGTTGATTTACCATTGGTTTGGTAAACAACCCTATCTTTGGATGTTAAACGGGACGGGCGTGGGTCATCGTATGACCATGATAGCAATATTGCCAAGTATCTTTAGCATTTTTAGGGACCAAGATCATTTGTTTAGGCAATCTTTTGATAGCGTCATCGAGGGACTATGATCTTTTGTTTTGTTTTGTTTTGTTTTGCCAAGATACTTTGCATGCATACCATGGCCATTTCGTAAGGCAACCAAGTGGGTGAAACCCTAGGGGTGCTTGTGTGCAATGTGTGTTATTTTCATGCATTTGTTTGTCTTGTATTAGGTCTTGTCTATTTGTTTGATTTTTGTCTTATCATGCAAAACCCTAATTTACTACACAAGTATAAATGCGATAAATTGCGTAAAGTAAACTAAGCTATTACAACAATTATTATGGGAGGGAGGATACAAGTTTTTGAATGGGGATATTTGCACAAAATAAAACCCTAAAATACTATTACAACCCAATTGAATTATTGTACAAGATAAATAAATATACAAATATTTAAATATGCAAATAAAATGTATTTATGCAAAAATGGCTTGTATTAATTTTATGTATGAAAAAACAAAATTATTTAAGTCCTAAAAATAAGAAAAATAATATTGTTATTTTTGAAAGGGGTGAAACCCTAGTTTTTTTTATTAAAAGAAAAATATGTTCTATATTATTTATATTATCCATTTATGTACAAGAAATAATAAATAATATTATTAACAAATATTAAAAATTAAAATATGTGTGAAAATAATTATTTTATGTGTGAAATAATAAAATAAAAATATATAGTATTTTTAAATTGTATTTACAAATTTATTTAAGAAAATAAATTCTATAAACCTAATAAACTATTTTTTATGCCAAAAAATAATAAAAAAATAAAATAAAATGCAAGAAATAAAGAAAATATTTTTCATGATTTTTTTGGTTCAGAAAAAAATATTAAAGTCAATAAACATAAAAAATATGAGAAAATATGCAAAGTATAAAAAATATGCAAAAGGGGTGCAAATAGTTGTCAGGGGGGGTATGGGAAGTAAAAACAGAAGGCCCAAGCGCGCCAAATCCCAGGCCAGGTCGTCCCTGTCCTCCAGCCAAACATCCTGCGCGCGCGTTTTGCCTTAAACCTGTAACTTGCTGTAGCTTGCATAAAAATGAAAACCCATAACATAAAAAATGTAGCTTGTAATCTCACAATTCCAATGATATAAAATTCATGACCTAACTCTCAAAGATCAGGGAGAATTTTAATGGCCCTAAATCGTGACCTAATATTTTTCCAGCATGTTCAACATTCAAATTCTCTTAGCTCAGTTAATATAAATGACAAATATGCATATGTACAGCTTCACCATGCTAGAGACTACATTTTTGCTTCACAAATCGTGGCTTGAGGATGCTTAAATAGAGAGATAGAGTTTTGAAAAATACCTCCTTCAGCTGGATTTGGATATGGCAATATGGGGACTTTGAGTGAGGCCTGAGGATCGTGTGAGCTTCCTTGAAGTTCCCTCAAGCTTTTCCAATGCTTAGCTGGCCTTGTGGGTGGCTGAAACTTCCTGCACGAGTCAACCTACAACCTTCAAGTTTGAAAATAGTGATGTCTGAAATAGAGGTTACAACAATAGGACAAGGGCTTGGATGGTTTGGATATGATGTGGATGAAGTGTTTCAAGTGGCAAGAGGCAAAACGCACGAGCAAAATATGACTTGGCTAGGATTTTGCAGAAGCTGCCCTGTTTGGGAAGAAATTTGTGTTTTTTGAGTTTTGGTGAGTTTCAGATCCTATCAATTCATGTTCTAGCTTGAGATAAGTTTGTGAAGTTGTTTTTAATGAGGCCAAGTTCACTCTTTAACAGATGTGGAAGTTCTTACTTCTTTTGCAATCTTTCTTGTATTTGAAGAAAAGTGAAGTGACTTGTGCCAAAGGCCTGTACTTGCTTGCTTGCTAGCTGCAGAGGGTTGGTATGCTTTGCTTGATATCTGTGGACATTTCTTGTTACAAAAGAACAGGTCCATGGCTCAAGGATAGCAAAGTTGCAAAAAGCTTGCTTTATGAAAATGGCAATGTGCCCTTTATGCCATTTATGGATTTATTTCTTGTACAATGCTCCAAAGGTCAAAATAAAGACATTATCCATTGATTTAGCATTTAATTATGGAGTGTAGAAGGATTTTAGGACCTGTAATGCAAGGTACAAGCATGTTTGATCAGATTTGCAACTTGGTGCATTGTGAAAATGGCTTGCACAAAAGTGACAAAATGCCATTTTCTCTTCTTCGATTCTCCCTAACCACAAATGATCTTGGAGAGTTCTTTGACATTTTGGAAAGCTTGCAACATGCTCTACAATCTATCTTTGAAATGAATTTTGAGATACCTCTTGGAACTAGGTGAAAAAGTCCATGAAGTTGGGTCAAAAACCTGCCTAAATTAGGGCAAATTTTCACTAAGTTAAAAAGTTTATGGACCCCTATTCACAAATTCATAACTTGAGATCCAAGCATATTTAGGGAAAACTTTGTGAATAAAATTTGTAGATTTCATGGAGTACTACAAATTTCATGTTGGAAGTTTTCTTTGAATCAAATTGCATCATGGTGAAAAAGTTGTGAAAATTTGGGAAAAAATAAGAAAATTTTTATACTTAGAAAATTTCTGTTATGAAAAATTTTCAAATCAAAACCCTAATTTGCAAATTTAGTTTTCTTGGTCAACAAGTTTCATGCTTTGACATGTCTTGATAATTTATGACCATTGGCACTTGATTTTGACCAAAAAGTCAAAGTTTGACTTTTTAGTGTACAGTTGACTTTTGATCAATTGACTGCAAAACTTATCTGTCAATCCTATGCATTTGAGATCTTTTGAACTGTGTGATTAGGTCAAGATGATGATATTGAGTCCTTGAAATCATGCTTGAACCCAATTGGTCATTGGCTAGGTTAAAAATCAGAAATTCCCCTTTCTCAATCAAAACCCTAATTTTGACCATTTTGCCCTTTTGATGATTTGATCAAATTCCTTGAGGAGTTGTGATCCAAACTTGATCAAATGGTTCGTATGAGTCTAAAATGTTGTTTTGGATCAAAAATTATGAAGTTTGACTGTAAATTGGCCATGGTTGACTTTTTCCTCAATACAGCTGATTTTTAGGTCAACTGTCCAATTGACTGAGCAAAAATGTGATTCAAGGCTTGAAACTTGTCATGAGAAATCTTAGGGGTCCAAGATGGTGTATGAAAGTCACATGAAGCATTGATGGTCCAAAATTCCTTGTGGAAACTCAAACCCTAATTTTTAGGTCATCAGTGCAAGATGAGGTCTTGAGCTGAGCAAACCCTAATCTTGTCTCGAGTCCAAGAGGTCTTGTGAGGAAAATCTTGATAAATGAGAGGGAAAATTTTGGGGTACAACAACTTCCCCTGTTCAATCTTCTTGAACCTGAAGAGTTAGATTGGCGAGCTTTGTTGTTTGTGACTCGAAGGTAAAAGATGATTGGACACTAGAGTGCGCGTAAATTTGCACTCATCAAAGTGTAGTTGAGGGAATGGGCTTAAAGATGCCATTTGGAGAGGTGATAGAATCTTGTTGGAGATGGGCTTAAAGATGCCATCCAAGAATGTTTGCTGAGTTGTAAGTTGTAAGTCAAAAGAATGAGTATCAGAATGGTGTCCGTGTCTGGAACGTATCTGAGCTGTATCTAGAGACTAAATATGTATGAGTAATGGAATGGCGTCCGTTTCTGGAGTGTATCCGAGATGGGGAAAATCAGAATAAGTGACAGAATGGCAACTATGTCTAGAGCGTATCTGGACTATATCTGAAGTTTGAATCTGAATGAGTAATAGAATAGCATCCGCGTCTGGAGCATATCTAAACTGTATCTGAGATCTGAGTCTGAATGAGCAACAACATGACTTCCGTGTCTGGAGTGTATCCGTACTGTATCTGAATCATAAAACTGAATAAGGGCCAGAATGACATCCGTGTCTGGAGCGTATCTGAACTAGAATCTGAATAAGTGACAGAATGACTTCCGTGTCTAGAGTGTATCTGAACTGTATCTGAGATCTGAGTCTGAATGAGCAACAAAATGACTTCCGTGTCTGGAGTGTATCTGTACTGTATCTGAATCGGAAAACTGAATAAGGGCCAGAATGGCATCCGTGTCTGGAGCGTATCTGAACTAGAATTTGAATAAGTGACATAATGACTTTCGTGTCTGGAGTGTATCTGAACTGTATCTGATAGTTGAAATCTGAATAAGTATCAGGATGGCATCCGTATCTGGAGCATAGCTGAATTGTATCTGAATCTGAATGAGCAACATAATGACTTCCGTGTCTGAAGTGTATATGTATTGTATCGTGATTGTATACCGTTAAATGTAGCTTGTTAATCTTATCCTGAAAAGGGTAAAACGTTAGCTGAAACACAAAGTTATGTTGCATGAAATGTATGATGCAATATATGTGTTTTATCAATGTTTTTGATATATGGATGTAATGTATGCGCATGTAAGCTGATTTGCTGCATTGCTGAGGAAAATAAATCTTTGACAGTTGGGGATAATAAAACCCTTGACTGCTGCTGGGGAAAATAAATCCTTGACTGCTGAGGATAAGAAATCCTGGATGACTGTTGGGGATTAAAAATCCTTGACAACTTCTGTGGGGATATGAGGATCCTTCATGTCTTGAAGGTTGAGTATTGACAAAAATTCTGTTATGAGAGTAATTCCAAACTGCTTGAGAAATTTGCTTGGGAAATCCAAAGAACTTTGATGACTTCTACTGGGGGTTACTCAATGGGAATCTTTATTCTGCTGGGGAATAGGGAAAATTCTGATGACTTATGCGGGGAGTTAAGAATGAGAATCTTCATTCTGTTGAGGAGCAATGAAAACTTTGACGACTTCACTAGGGAATTAAGAATGAGAATCTTTATTCTGTTGAAAAATAAAAACTCTGTGGGGAAGTAGGCTTACTGCTGGAGAGTAAGTTCAGGAGTTTTCGGTTGTCTGCCACTCTACTGGGGAATTATCCTAGGTTGGGGAGAGACAAAAGTTAACTGCTATCCAGTTGATTTCCAGGCCTCAAGATAACTTGCTGAGGAATTTGGAGAAACTGAATGGTTACTACTGGGGATAGATGGTTAGAAGTTTTGGCTCCGCTGGGGATCATGAGTTTGAAGTTTTAACTCTGATGGAGATTAAGGGTTTGAAATTTTAGGTCCGCTGGGGACCTAGATGATGTACTGTAGGGATTGCTCATGGAATAGCCTAAAGACGTTTTCCTATCCTTTCAATCTGTCAGTAGTTATTCTCTTCCATCCTGTTTATTTGTAAACAGTAATTATGTTCAAATGCATATGTTCATCAATGAATCATTGGACGTTTTTGCAAATAAAAACATAAGTGTAAAAGAAAAAGGCAAATAGTTTTATGTACTTTGAAAGAGATATCTTTGTATTTTCTTTGAATAAGTGCTTTGTACAAAGGAGACAGACATCCTAGTAAGAGGATGGTGTCATAAAAGTAAGAAAAATTTATACAAAGAAAGATAGCTATGTGTAAAAAATCCCATGGGGTTCCCATTCTGCTATAGCCTTCGTATCTCTGAATATCTTGTCCATTCGTCGCTTCGCTCGAAGATGATTGAATTGATCAGAAGCTCAGAGTTTGTCAGTGAATAGATTATCCTTAAAGTGATCCGACGAGACATAATCATACGCTTTAATTCCCTAACTTTTTCCTGGACCGCCCTTTCGGGTTTTCAGTCCATCGGGAAACCCTTTTTTACCCAAGTCTCCCTTTCGGGTTTTCAACTTGTCGGGTGTACAAATTTTTTTATTTTATCCCTAATTTTTGCCCGAACCTTTTTGGTTCGCCGGGATGCCCTTGTTTTACCTAGGTGTGTCAACCTAGCGGGTCTCTTATGCGTAGTATCTTTTGACTATGTCTGTGTTCGCAGGGTGCGGCAGGTCATTGCTGTCCATGGTGGTTAAGATCATCGCCTCACTAGAAAAGATGTTCTTGATTACAAATGGTCCTTCATAGGTAGGAGTCCATTTGCCCCTGGGATCACTTTGTGGCAAAATGATGCGCTTGATCACTAGATCTCCAACTTGATATACTTGGCGTCTGACTTTCTTGTTGAAAGCTTTGATCATCCGTTTTTGATACGTCTGACCGTGGCAAATAGCAGTAAGTCTCTTCTCGTCAATTAAGTTCAACTGATCAAGCCGGGTTTGGATCCAATCTTCTTCACTCAAACCAGTATCTTTCATGATTCTCAAAGAGGGAATCTGAACCTCGATAGGTAAAACAACCTCCATGCCATATACCAAGGAATATGGTGTTTCCCCAATTGATGTGCGAGCCGTGGTTCAGTACCCGTGGAGAGCAAACGGTAACATTTCATGCCAGTCCTTGTAGGTGACTGTCATCTTTTGTATGATCTTTTTGATATTTTTGTTTGCAGCTTCGACTGCATCATTCATCTTTGGCCGATAGGGGGATGAATTGTGATGTTGAATTTTGAACTGTTCGCACAAGGCGGTGATCATAGTATTGTTAAGGTTTGTACCGTTATCAGTGATAATCCTTTCGGGGATACCGTACCGGAAAATAAGGTTTTGCTTGATGAAGCGGGCAACAACATTCTTAGTAACGGATGCAAATGAAGCTGCTTCGATCCACTTGGTGAAGTAATCAATGGCCACTAGAATGAAGCGGTGTCCATTGGATGTTGTAGGCTTGATCTCTCCAATCACGTCGATTCCCCACATAGCGAAGGGCCAAGGAGCTGTTAAGACATTTAGAGGAACCGGAGGCACGTGGACCTTGTCTGCATAGATTTGACATTTGTGGCAAGTCCGGGAGTGTCGATAGCAGTCAGCTTCCATGGTAGACCAGTAATAGCCTTCCCGTAGGATCTTCTTAGCCATCGTATGCCCGCTAGAGTGAGTGCCGAAGGTACCTTCATGCAATTCAGCCATGATCTTTTCAACTTCAGCTTTGTCCACACAACGGAGCAGAATAGAATCATGATTGCGCTTGTACAGGATGTCATTGCTTAGGAAGAACTTAGCTGAGAATCTCCTTAAGAACTTTTTGTCATTGACTGAAGCTCCTTTTGGATATTCTTGAGACTCGAGATACCTTTTAACTTCATAAAACCATGGCTGGTCCACTACTTCTTCGGTATTAATCTCGTGAGAATGTGCAGGTTCATCCATCCGTTCCATGGTAATTTGGGGAGCCTCGTTATCCCAGTTAAGTTTAAACATGGATGACATTGTAGCTAGAGCATCTGCTAGCTGATTTTCTTCTCGCGGGAAATGCTCTAAGGTAATCTGCTCGAAATGTGGTAACAATGTCAAAACATGTTCTTTGTAAGGGATGAGGCTTGGATGCTTAGTGTCCCACTCTCCTTTGATCTGACTGATGACCAAAGCTGAGTCCCCAAACACATCTAAGGATTTGATTCCCAAGTCTATGGAAGCCTTGAGTCCAAAGATGCATGCCTCGTACTCTGCCATGTTGTTCGTACAGTTGAAGCAAAGTCTGGCGGTGAAAGGAGTATGGCATCCTTCTGGAGATATAAGCACAGCGCCGATACCGTTACCAAGTGCATTGGAGGCCCCATCAAAGTACAGGGTCCATAGGGATCCTTGTTCAGGTCCTTCATATGGTCTGATATCTTCAACATTGTCCAATGTCATTATGTCTTCGTCAGGGAAGTCAAACTTCATGGATTGATAATCTTCTACAGCTTGATGGGCCAGATGGTCAGCTAGCACACTTCCTTTTATAGCTTTTTGGGTCGTGTACTGTATGTCATATTCCGTTAGGATCATCTGCCATCTAGCTATTCTTCCGGACAGAGCAGGCTTTTCAAAGATGTACTTTATCGGATCCATCTTAGATATCAACAAAGTGGTATGAGTCAACATATACTGCCTTAGCCGGCGAGCAGCCCATACCAAAGCGCAACAAGTTTTCTCGAGCAGTGAATATCTGGTTTCACATTCGGTAAACTTTTTGCTAAGGTAATAAATGGCATGCTCTTTTCGGCCAGACTCGTCATGCTGCCCCAGTACGCACCCCATTGAATTCTCTAGGACGGTCAGATACATGATTAGCGGTCTTCCTTCGATGGGTGGCATCAGGACAGGAGGTTCCAGCAAATACTCCTTGATTTTATCGAAAGCAATCTGACAGTCATCGTTTCATCGAACTACCTGATCTTTCTTTAACAGCTTGAAGATTGGTTCACAAGTAAATGTTAGGTGAGAAATGAACCTAACAATGTAGTTTAGGCGTCCCAAGAAACCTCTTACCTCCTTCTCAGTGCGAGGAGCAGGCATTTCTTGTATATCTTTGACTTTGGTAGGATCAACCTCGATGCCTTTGTTGCTGACAATGAAACCTAAGAGTTTACCGGACCAGACTCCGAATGTACACTTGTTTGGGTTCAATCTGAACTTGTACTCCTTCAACCTGACAAACAGCTTTTGCAAGTGATCAAGGTGTTCTTCTTCAGTTTGTGATCGGGCTATCATGTAATCTACGTAGACCTCTATCTCATGATGTATCATATCATGAAACAAAGCTACCGTGGCGCGTTGATAGGTTGCCCCGACATTCTTCAGTCCGAATGGCATCACTTTGTAGCAGAACGTACCCCACTGTGTGACAAATGTAGTTTTCTCCATGTCCTCAACTGCCATTTTGATCTGGTTATAGCCCGAGAACCCGTCCATGAAAGAAAATACTTTGTGTTGAGCTGTGTTGTCAACCAGGATGTCGATGTGAGGAAGTGGAAAGTCGTCTTTAGGGCTGACCCTATTTAAATCTCTATAATCCACAGACATTCTCACTTTGTCGTCTTTCTTAGGCACGGGCACAATGTTAGCAACCCATTATGGATAGGAAGTAACAACCAGAAATCCAACATTGAATTGCTTCATAACTTCTGCTTTGATCTTCTCTGACATGTCAGGTCTCATGCGGCGGACTTTTTGTTTCACTGGTGTACAGTCTTCTCTTGTGGGTAGACGGTGTACCACAATGTCTGTATCAAGTCCCGGCATGTATTCGTATGACCAGGAAAAGATCTCAACATAATCATGCGACAACTGAACTAGGCGCTCCTTAACACTCGGCTCTAGATTGGCACCTATTTTGATTTCCTTTTTATCATCCTCAATACCCAAGTTGATTGTATCCAACTGCTCCTCATAAGGCTGAATTACTCTTTTCTCTTGCTGTAGTAATCTGGCCAATTCCCCTGGAACCTCACAATCTTCCTCACCTTCGTATTCGGCTTGGTAGATCAGATCTTCAGAGTCACTGAAGGCTATAGCAGTATCGTTACCCATGGGATCCGGAATGGAAGGGTACCTGCATTTGTGAGTGTGGGTGTGTGTAAGGGCATAACCATCTTAAAACAACAAAATGTAAAAGAAATACAATGAGCACAAGAGGTTTAAATATGAAAAAGCGTCAGTGATTCATTGAAATGACATATGAAAATGAAATAAGAACCCTTACAAATGTACCTATGTGCCTCGGGTAAGACACAAGGTTGAAAAAGTAAGAATTGTTTTGTGAATTATTACAGATCCAACATAAATGGAAAAGATAAATTACTGCGGTATGAAAGTAATCGGAACAAATTCTTTTGCTTCCCAGTTGCACAATCCTCCACCGATAGTAGGAAATATCCAGTCTTCCAGGCTGCCATCTTCTTCACTGTCCTCTAGTGCATTAACCCCTTGGTGGCTGATCTTCACAGGTGGCCCTCTGGCACGAACGTGGTGCACAGCCTTCTGAGAAGTCGAAGTGAACCCCAAGCCGAATTTGTCTGATTTGTAAGGGATGTCTGGAAGCTGCCCCCATATGGTGGATCCTCCTTCTTCCACTACTGCCCTAGCATCCTTTAAAGATGACATCCGAGGTGGTGGTCTTGTGATCACAGGAGTTGAGGACACCGCTTTGGTTGCCGCTATTTCTTCAGAGACTTCTTCAAAATGTTGGAAAGGGGTCTCTATGAATTCGCCATTTAACTCCACATAACGGAAGGAATTCATATGACTAATCATATACTCCTCCTCCCCATGGACAGTTATGATCTTCCCTTGGACGGGGTACTTGAGCATTTGATGCAAGGTGGAGGTGACAACTCCGACATTGTGAATCCAGGGGCGTCCCAACAGACAAGAATAAGAAGGAAGAATGTCCATCACATAGAATGTCGAGTTGAAAACCTGAGTTCCCACCATGATTGGGATGTCCACCTCCCCATGGACCATCCTCTTAGATCCATCAAAGGCTCTGACCACTATGTTGCTGGGTTTTAAAGTCAGCCCTTCACAATCCAATCTATCCAGGGCTTTCTTCGGCAAGACATTCAGAGATGACCCAGTATCAACCAAGACATGAGCTAGGGTTGTTCCTCTGCACTCTACTGAGACATGTAGTGCATCGTTGTGTTTTCTCCCTCAGGATGTCAAGTCAGCATCGGAGAAACCCAGGCCATTGTCAGCTGTTAGACTGGCGACACACTCTTGGAATTGATTCGCAGACGTCTCTTGCGGCACGTGCGTTATCTTCAGAAACTTGACCAAAGCTTTAGCATGTGCCTCAGAGCACAACAGCAAGGCTAACATAGAGATTTTGGAAGGGGTCTGCCCCAGTTGTTCAACCACATCATAATCACTTTTCTTAATAATCCTCAGGATTTCTTCCATCTCCTTCTTGGATGTTTCAGGAATAACTAGTGATTGAACCTTCGTCAGGACAGGCTCCTCTTGAACATTCTTTCCTTTTTTCTTAGCAGCGGAATTAGGGATAGGAATTGCATTGTCTTTGTCAGCGGGTACACTTATAGGTACAATTACTGGTATAGGTGTAATCTTCAGAATGGCCACGGGTCCAAAGACTTCTGTTGGAGGAGAAATCTCTGGAGAAAAGATTCTTCCACTACAGGTAACTTTGCTTGTTCCGGCAATGTTACTGATGTCGGAATTGTCCTCTTCGGAGCTCTCGTCTTCGGCAGTCTGTTCAATCTGTTTGACACCATGGTAGTAGATTTCTCCACCATAGTTCCATGGTACCATTTTATCGGATTTGTATGGGGTAGGCCCAGGCATTGTTATCTTCAATGGAGTAGTCACTGGAGCAGATGTAATCCTAACGGGTATTTTAGGAACCCTGGCGTATATGGTCATTATTGAAACTTCTGGAACTGGAATGGGTGAAATAGGAGCTTTCTCAAACAAAATTTCCTAGTTATCAATCAATTGTTGGATACCTTTCTTCAACAGAGGACAGTCAAATGATGAGGACAGGCAAGTATGACAATCTTGGTCACAACCTGGGAACACCCTAGCTTTTAACAAATTCAACTTGATGGTTAGGAGAGGAGTTAACAGTTCATCCACGGTGTCAACAAATAAGTCTTCCTCAATAGCACTGACATTATGTCCATGCCTAGGCATTGGAGCGGAGATAACATTCGGTTTTTCGGGAGCTTCAAATTCAACTTCCTTTGCGTCAATCAGATCTTGAATCTTGTTCTTCAGAGCCCAACAGTTGTTGGTGTCGTGCCCTAGACTTTCTGAATGGTACGCGCATCTGGCGTTGGGATGGTAATATGGAGAAGCAGTATTAGGATTTTTTAGGGCCTCTTTTAGCATGGCCAGGTTCAACTTCAAGAGATGTGGTAGGGCTTGAGCAGGAGTTATGTTTATCTTGGTGAATTGTCGTACAGGCCTTTCCACCCTTTGCTGGTTATTTCTCGGCTGATCATTTCTCGGCTGGTTGTTTCTTGGCTGGTCTGATGCAGACTTTTGAATCATAACGGCCCCCACTGTTGGTCGTTGCTCAGTTCTTCCCTGATTTGTCTGTGCATAGGCAGCAGACCCTTCCTTCTTTCCGGTGAAGGGCTTTTTTACAGCAGCAGAGGTAGACGCATCTTTGTGAATTTTCCCGGTTCTAATACTAGCTTCCACCCTTTCGCCAGTTAAAATCAATTCAGTAAACCCTGCAGAGGAGCTTCCAATCAGGTGATTAAAGAAAGGACCTGACAGATTCCCCAAGAACATGTCCACTAGCTCTCTTTCAGATAAAGGTGGTTGTACCCTTCCGGCTAAATCCCTCCACTTCTGGGTGTAGTCTTTGAAGCCTTCATTGGTAGCCATGGCATAATTGAAAGCATTTAAATGCGTAAAAATAAATCTAAGCTATTACAACTTTGATATGGGGAGGGGGGGTACAATTTTGAATAGGGGGTATTTGACAAGAAATATAAAACCCTAATTACTATTACATCCAAATTGAATTCTTTGTGCAAATAAAATAAATGGGCAATATTTAATTTAAATAAGATGAATAAATATTAAACAAAATGTATTATGCAAAAAAGAGTTTTTATTTATTCATGTATACAAAAGTAATTTTTTTTAATATAAAAAAAGTATAAAAAAATAAATAAAAGAGTTATTTGTTTTCTAGGGTAAAAACCCTAATTCCTTAAGAAAATAAATATGATATATTTTTTATGTACAAAAAAATTTATTAATATGTGTAAAAATGTAATATATATAAAAAAAAGGTATTTTTTAGTATGAGTAACAATAAAAATAAAAATATGATATTTTTGTGTTTTATTTCTAAGTATTTAATAAAACAAAAGTGTATATATTAAATATTTAAGTATGTAAAAAATAAAATAAAATATTTACAAAAAATATAATATATTCAAGATGGTAAGGTCTGAATGTGTGTTGATTACAGGGATTTGAACAGGGCGAGCCCTAAGGATGATTTCCCTCTGCCTCATATCGACGTTCTGGTTGATAATACTGCTCAGCATAAAGTTTTCTCCTTCATGGACGGCTTCTCCGGTTATAATCAGATCAAGATGGCTCCTGAAGATATGGAGAAGACCACTTTCGTTACTCAGTGGGGCACCTTTTGCTACAAGGTCATGCCATTTGGGTTGAAAAATGCTGGGGCAACTTACCAAAGTGCCATGGTTGCTTTATTTCATGATATGATCCATCACGAGATAGAAGTATACGTCGACGATATGATTGCAAGGTCCCAAATTGAGGAGGAACACCTTGACCATCTACAGAAGCTGTTTGACTGTCTGAAGTTGTACAAGCTGAGGTTGAACCCAAACAAGTGCACCTTTGGGGTGAGATCTGGAAAATTGCTAGGCTTCATCGTAAGCGACAAAGGTATTCAAGTGGACCCTGCCAAGGTGAAAGCCATACAAGAGATGCCAACTCCCAACACAGAGAAAGAAGTCAGAGGCTTTCTAGGACGGTTGAATTACATTGCCCGATTCATCTCACACCTAACTGCTACCTGTGAACCAATCTTCAAGCTGCTGAAGAAAGATCAAGTAGTACGTTGGAACGATGAATGTCAGGCCGCTTTCGAAAAGATCAAAGAGTATCTCCAAGAACCACCCATTCTTATGCCACCGGTTGAAGGGAGACCTCTAATCTTATACTTGACAGTACTTGACAACTCAATGGGGTGTGTGCTGGGGCAGCATGATGAGTCTGGCCGAAAAGAGCACGCTATTTATTACCTGAGCAAAAAGTTTACCGACTGTGAGACTCGGTACTTACTGCTCGAGAAAACTTGTTGCGCTCTGGTATGGGCTGCTCGCCGGCTGAGACAGTATATGTTGACTCACACTACTCTGTTGATTTCAAAAATAGATCCAATCAAGTACATATTCGAAAAGCCTGCTCTGTCCGGAAGAATAACAAGATGGCAAATGATCTTGACGGAATATGACATCCAGTACACAACTCAAAAAGCAATCAAGGGAAGTGTATTGGCAGACCATTTGGCACACCAACCAGTGGACGATTACCAGTCGATGAACTTTGAATTTCCAGACGAGGATATCATGGTAGTAACTGATTGTGAAGTACCTGGACCGGATGAAGGACCTGAGGAAGGATCCCGATGGTCTATACACTTTGACGGAGCCTCGAACGCTTTGGGTAATGGTATCGGCGCTGTGATCATATCCCCTAAAGGCACTCATACTCCACTCACCGCCCGACTATGTTTCAACTGCACCAACAACATGGCGGAGTATGAGGCATGTATCATGGGTCTTCAAGCTGTAATTGATTTAAGGATCAAGTTTCTGAGTGTCTTCGGAGATTCCGCTCTCGTGATCAATCAGGTCAGAGGCGAGTGGGATACGAAACACCCGAATCTTATTCCTTACAAGGAGTATGTGCTGACATTGCTTCCCCACTTCGAAGAGATAACTTTTGAACACTTCCCAAGAGAGGAAAATCAGTTAGCAGACACACTGGCTACAATGTCTTCTATGTTCAAAGTCAAATGGGACAACGAGGCTCCCCGGATCATTATCTGGAAGTTGGATGAACCTGCACATTGCTGCGATCTCGAGACCGAAGAGGTAACAGAAAAACCCTGGTATCATGAGGTGAAGAGGTACTTGGAAGCTCAAGAATACCCAGAGGGCGCATCTGTTAATGACAAAAAGTTTCTGAGAAGGTTTGCGGAAAAGTTCTTCCTCAGCAACGACATTCTCTACAAGCGAAACCATGACTCAACCTTACTGCGTTGTGTAGATAAGATTGAAGCATAAAAGATCATGGCAGAGCTACATGAAGGTACATTTGGAACACATTCCAGTGGACATACCATGGCAAAGAAAATCCTTCGGGCAGGATATTTCTGGTCCACAATGGAAGCCGACTGTTACCAACATTCTCGGACTTGTCATAAATGCCAGATCTATGTTGATAAGGTGCACATCCCTCCGGTTCCTCTGAACGTCCTGACGGCACCTTGGCCTTTCGCAATGTGGGGCATTGATATGATCGGCGAGATCCGACCTACGACATCCAACGGGCATCGCTTCATCCTGGTAGCGATTGATTACTTCACAAAATGGGTTGAAGCAGCTTCCTATGCTACCGTAACCAAGAGCGTCGTGGCACGGTTCATTCAGCACAACCTGATCTGCCGATACGGTATACCTGAAAGGATCATTACGGATAATGGTACCAATCTTAACAACAAGATGATCACTGAGCTCTGCGAGCAATTCAAGATACAGCACCACAACTCTTCTCCTTATCGGCCGAAGATGAATGGGGCTGTAGAAGCAGGGAATAAGAATATCAAGAAGATTGTGCAGAAGATGATAGTGACCTACAAAGATTGGCACGAGATGTTACCGTTTTCTCTTCATGGGTACCGTACCTCAGAACGAATGTCAACAGGGGCAACTCCCTTTTCCTTGGTCTATGGCATGGAGGCAGTCTTGCCTATTGAAGTCCAGATACCCTCTCTCCGGATAATGAAGGATGTAGACTTGAGTGAAGATGACTGGATCCAGACTCGGCTTGATCAATTAAACCTAATTGACGAAAAGAGACTCACTGCTATTTGTCATGTTCAGACGTACCAAAAACGGATGATCAGGGCATTTAACAAGAAGGTCAGACGACAAGAGTATCAAGTCGGAGACCTGGTAATCAAGCGCATCATTCTTCCTCAAAGTGATCCCAGGGGAAAATGGACCCCTACGTATGAAGGGCCATTTGTGGTTAAGCACATCTTCTCAGGAGGAGCTATGATCCTAACCACCATGAATGGTGACGACCTTCCTCACCCCGCCAATGCAGACATAGTAAAAAGATACTACGCATGAATTAAGGACCCGCTAGGTTGACACACCTAGGCAAAAATAAGGGCTTCCCGGCGAACCAAAAGGGTC
Organism: Vicia faba; assembly: GCA_948472305.1. NCBI lineage: Eukaryota > Viridiplantae > Streptophyta > Magnoliopsida > Fabales > Fabaceae > Vicia > Vicia faba. Next base: position 1,520,195,714 of record OX451736.1, on the reverse strand, counting down.
CGGGCAAAAATAAGGGATGAAATGAAAAGAATCTGTATACCCGGCAAGTCGAAAACCTGAAAAGGCGGCTTGGGCAAAAATGGGTATCCCGGTGGACTGAAAACCCGAAAGGGCAGCCCAGGCAAAAGTTAGGGATAAAGCGTAATACTATGTCTCATTAGATCACTTTGCATCCAGAATTCGGCATTAACTATCAGACTTCGGCATCGATCAATCAACTTCATCTTCAACTAAAGCAGCAAAGTGATGAGACGCTCGAAGACATAAAGGCGATAGCAGAGTTGGAACCCAGTGGGATTATTTTTCACATAGCTGTTTTGTTTCCTTTTCAAAATTGTATAAACTCTGTTTTGCTCGGCGGCGTTCTCTTACTAGGACGTCAGCCTCTTGTACATAAAACGCCTATTTACAGGCAAATTTCAAAATCAATACAAATTCCCTTTTTCAGACAAATTATCCATTGTTTTGCGAAGAACGTCCAATGTTCATTTTTGATATATGCATTTGACATTAATTGCTAATCATGAATAGTTGCATGCAAAACAAAGGACCGATTACAGGTGACATCAGAAACAGGGGCAATTTAGAGTTGTCTAAGCAAGCTAGTTGCTCTGTCCACCAAGGTACCAAAGTAGGTTCGGCTGAAGAATGCGACCAAGTTACCTCAACTCCCCACAGAGTAAGACAAGGTTCAGCAATATTCTCCCCAAGCAGAGTTAGCCTACTGTCAGCCTTAAGGAAGTTGGGTATCCCCAGAAGATCTCAACATTCCCCAGCGGAGTATAGGCATTCCTCAACAAGCATCCCCGATAGTCTTAATATAAGATTGTTCCCCGGCGGAATACAAGACACCCCAGGGGAGCCAGTACCCCAGTACAGTTTGAAAAGTTTCCCCAGCAGGTCTTAAAGCTTATTCCCAGTAGATTCTGGAAGCTTATCACTTGCAGAGTACGAACGTCTCTCCCTGACTTTATTCAAAGGTTATTTCCTCACTAGAGCTTATAACTGGGTTATCCTCAGCTAATTGCCACGGAAAGATCGTCCTCGACGAAGTTCTTCCTTTCCCCCAGCGGAATTCATCAAATTCCCCAACATAACTCATCAGTGGAATCCCCAGCGGAGCTCTCATCAAAACCTCAGCGAGGTATCTCTTCCCACAAAGTAATTCCCCTCAGAGTAATCTCTCCAACAAGTTTATTCCCCAACGAAGTCATCTTCTTCTACCATTTTATTTTTGCAACCATCATCCCCAGCGGAAGCGAAGAACTCTACTCTTCAATATCAGCCCAGGATTTGATTCCCCAGCCAGTCGTCAAGGATTTACTTTCCTAGACGAAAATACATTCATAGACATTTCACATTTCATACATCCTGCTTACATACATGACAAAGTGCATACAACACTATCTCATTTTTGAGCATCGTGACATCATGCATCTCATACATCATGACTTCGCATACAACTGATGTTTTGCCTTTTCAGGAAAAAGGTCAATCTAAAGATGATTACTATCAACTATCGCAATTCCAGATTTGATACCTGTATCTAGCCAGGGCATATCTGTGAGTGATTGATTTTAGATTCGATACCTGCATCTAGCCAGGGCATATCTGCATGAAGAGTTTGAAGATCAACCCCTGTAACAGGCCAGGAAATTATCTTTCATTCTCAGGTCAGAGGTTTACACCTGTATCCAGCCAGGAAAGCTATCTCTACCAACCTTTCTACAAATTTCCAGATTCGATACCTGTATCCAGCCAGGGCATATTTGTAGATGACATTTCCAGATTCGATACCTGTATCCAGCCAGGGCATATCTGTAGACGACAATTCCAGATTCGGTACCTGTATCCAGCCAGAGCATATCTGTAGACGACAATTCCAGATTCTATACCTATATCTAGCCAGGGCATATCTGTAGACGACAATTCCAGATTCAATACCTGTATCCAGCCAGGGAACATCTGTAGACAACGGTTCCAGACTCGATTCCTATATCTAGCCAGGGCACATCTGTGAGCAACCAATTGTAGATTCGATACCTGTATCCAGCTAGGGCATATCTACATGAAGAGACTGAATATCAACACCTGTAACAAGCAAGGAAACATCTTCCTTTCTCAAAGTACGCAAGTTCTCGCTAAGGAATCTCTTACGCGATCAACACTTCCAAATGGCATCTATAAGCCCATTCCCGACAAGGTTCTGTCACGTCTCCATATGGCATCTATAAGCCCATCCTCCTATCCACCATCTCTCCAAATGGCATCTATAAGCCCATTCCCGCCATCACATTGCTGATACTCCAGCATGCGAGTGCAAATTTCCGGGCACTCTAGTGTCCAATCTCCTTTTACCTTCGAGCCGCGAAAGGCAAACTTGCCAATCTAACTCTTCAGGTTCAAGAAGATTGAATAGGGGGAACTGTTGTACCCCAAAATTTGCCCTCCCATTTCCTCAACATTTTCCTCATCACAAGACCCTTGGAGCTCAAGATCCAGTTAGGGTTTACTCTGCTCAAGACTCCTCCTTGCACTGTTGACCCAAATTAGGGTCTGAGTTTGTACAAAGATGTTTTGACCTAAAATGACTAAGATGACTTTCATGCTTCATATTGGACTCACAAGTTTATCCATACCAAGTTTCAAGCCTTGATTCCAATCTTTGCCCAATCAATTGGACAGTTGACCTAGAAATCAGTTGTATTGGGGAAAAAGTCAACTGTGGTCAATTGACAGTCAAACCTCATGATTTTTGACCCACATCAACATTATTAACTCATATGGACCATTTGATCAAGTTTGGATCACAAATCCACAAGAAATTTGATCAGATCACCAAAAGGGCAAAATGGTCATTTTTAGGGTTTTGACTATACAAAGGCAATTTTTGACTGTTTGACCTAGCCAATGGCAAACCAAGCTCACATATGGACTCAAGGACCCCTTGGAATTGTTTTTACATGTTCAACAAGTTCAAAAGATCCCAAATGCACAAGATTGACAGATGAATTTTCCAGTCAACTGAGCCAAATTTGACTGTATACTGAAAAGTCAAACTTTGACTTTTTGGTCAAAATCAAGTGTCAAGATTCATTTTTCATAAAAACATGTCAAATTATGAAGCTTGTTCATCAAGAAACCCAATATTGCAAATTAGGGTTTAAAATGAAGAATTTTCATAACTTTAGAATTTTTCTAAGTTATGAAAATCCCTAATTTTTTCCTAACTTTGTCCCACTTTTTCATCAAGATACATTTGAATTCAAGGAAAACTCAAAACATGAAAGTTGTAGTACATTTCAAAATCTACAACTTTTATTCACAAAGTTTCCTCAAAAGAATCTTGTAGATCAAGTTATGATTTTTGGAACAAGGGTGCAAAACATTCTTAACTTAGAAATTTTTTGACCTATTCTAGGCAGGATTTTTGCCCAACTTCATGGCCACTTTTCACATGCTTCCACTTGGAATTTCAAATTGCATTACAAATATGGATTGTAGTACACATTTAAAGCTTTCCAAAATGTCCCATAACTCATCAAACAACCTTGTGGTTAGGGAGAATCGAATTTGGCAATATGAGCAAAAGTCACTTTGATTCATGGCCAAAGGCATGTTCATAACTTGTGCATTTTCAAACTCAGCATATGCAAGCTACATTACAGGCCTCTAATATCATTTACACTCAAAAATTAAATGCTAATCCATTGTGCCAAGATGTTATTCTATGAGTTTAGTCATTACATGAAGGATTAGTCCTTAATTAGAAAAAACAAATTATCCATTTTTGTAAAGAGCAACTTTATGTCAAGTTTGCAAATCAAGGGGTACAATGCATATCTTCTAGGCAAAAGCTATTGGACATATCCCACTGATCAAGACAAAGCTTTACAGCACATTTGAGGGGCCTAGAGGAGCCTGTAACAGCACTTGACAATTTTTGCTTAAGTGAGAAGAAACCTTGCATTTTGAAAAAAAGAACTCACATTGCTGCAACCACAAGCCTAGACAAACTTGTTAAACACATTCCAAACATCATCCCTGAGCTAAGGCACGAGCTAACCACCTTCCAAACCTCATCATTCATCAAAACACCATTGTACTGCACAAAACAGGGCATCCCTGCAGTTTGAGTGACACAACTCAATCCCCTCGTGCACCTTAGCCAAAACCAGTTCATACACACTCCATACCACCTATACAAACTATCCCAAGCATTGGACACGACCTGTAACACCTCTAACCAACTTCACCATTTTCACTTTTTCTGTTTTGCAGGTTGACTTTCATAGCTTGATTCATTTGGTTTTAAAGCAAGCTAAAGGTTGGAGAAGCATCCCTGACCTTCAAGCAAGCTGTACAAGTCCTCACATTGCACTGAAAGTACCTCCATTGCCAGACACGATCCAAGCTGAATAGGTAAGTTCATGGACTTCTATCTCTCAATCTAGGAAGAGTTAGCTTTAAGTTTATGAATGAAAAATGCTCTACTCATGGCCCTGAAGCTACACATATAATCACTTCGCATTTATGTTGTGTGTACTGGGAGAATTTGGAACCTGAACATTAGAAAAAACTTAGGTCAAGAATTAGGAATGGAGAAATTCTCTCTCATTTCTGAGAGTTAAGTTAAGTTTTTTATATGTATGGATTCATGGTTTGATGCTTGACATTTTTCTTGTTATGAGTTTGTGCTGAAAATCAAGGAATCAGGAGATAGCAGGGATGAGGCAAAACGCGCGTTTTTGTTGTTTGAATTATCTGAAGGTTGAAGACAACCTCTATGGGCTGGGCCTGAGATATTTTTCCTTTTTGCACCACATTCTCACACATGCACCCCCTTGGCCCATTGCATTTTATTTTCATTATTTTTGACTTTTGATTTTTGTTTCTGACTTATTTATTTTTGTCAAAGCATAAAAAAGATTAAAAATATTTTTCTCACATTTTTTTTGCATTTTTTGATATTTATTTTGTTTCATTTGGTTTAATATGTAAATAAATATATAATATACCTTTTATTTAAAAATAAAAAAATAATACAAACACTTTTATTTTCTGATTTTATTTTATTTTTCCTTTTGAAAATATTTTATAAAAATATACTTTTTTGTAAATATTAAATATTTTATTTTTATACATATTTAATATATTTAGCATATAATATAAATATTTACATATTTATTAGGATATTTAGGATAAAAATACCAAAAATATACATTTTTATTTTTATTAATATTTAACATCAAAAATACCTTTTTGACAAATATGCTTCTCTTTTATTTATTTTTTGTATATAATTAATAAATATTGTATATAATAAATAATCAATACCTTTTATTTGCAAAATTAGGGTTTTTTCACTCTAAACATGAAAATATTCAAAAATTAACCCTTTTATTTATTTTTATTTCATTTGTGAATCACATACACTTACACAAAAATATTTACACATACATTTTGCTTTATTCTTATACATTGATCATCTTTATATATACTTTTGCGCAATTCGATTTAGTTGTAAATATTGGACACTACTCTCCTATGAAGTCTCATCCCATTTGAACATTTGTACCCCCATTCCCATGATCATTGTGTAATAACTTAGGACTTTTAATTTCGCATTTAAAAGCTTTCTAAATATGCCATGATAGAACTAGGGTTTGTATGCAAAAATCAACCAAATAGTTTGACCTAATTTCAAGATAAACAAGCATGAAAATGGACAACACTAATCACACTTGCACCCCTAGGGTACTCCACTTTGTTGCCTTCAATAATAGGCCATGTTGCATGTTAGGTATCCTTGGAAAAACAAAACAAATTCAAATGATCATAGTCCCTCGATGACGCTTTCAAAAGTTGCCTAAAAATGATCAAGTCCCTTAAAGGAAAAATTGCCCAAAGATACTTGGCACCATTGCAATCATGGTCTAAACGATGACCCGCGCCCGTCCCTTTCACATCCTAACACAAGATTGTCCACCAAATACAATGGTGGAACAAAATTGTTAAAAGGGTTAAAACATAGCAAAGATCTTTGAGAAATTTAGGGTAGATAGCTTTTGGTTACTTGCTAACTTGCCAAACAAAAACACTTGCCTATTTTTCAAAACCACACATCACAACACTTTCAAAACAACTTTCAAAAACATTGAAAACTTTTCAAAAGACATACACCTTTGTATACATCCCAACATGGATCATTACAAAGGTTGCCACCACATTGGCCTCTTTTCAAAACATTTTCAAAACCCACACACAAAGCACAATTTCAAACAATTGAAAGCACCATTTCAAACAATTGAAAATCAAGGCAAGATGATCTAAGCAAGTAACTAATAGCCCATGGATAACCATGGATAGAAAGGGTGCTAATACCTTCCCTTTCTATAATCTACTCCCCGAACCCAAGAAAACATCTCAAAGGTTTTTGCTGTGCTTTTTAACCTTTCCTTAGGATAAAATAAAAAGTCGGTGGCGACTCTTGCTCAACCGAAACATTTGCGAAACAAACGCAAAACCTCAAGTCAGTTCTCCCACCGTATCACAGAACTGGCGACTCTGCTGGGGATTACTTAAAAGTGGAGTAACCTTAGGGCTTAGATCACCTTTGTTTTCAATTGTTTGCTTTGTTTGCTTTTATATTTTTGGGCTTTGCATCGGAGTTTCATAGATCCTAACCCGGATCTGGGGAATACCCTTTTAGGTAGCATAATCTGTGAGGGACCTGTCCGACGTAGACCGACATGGGTGAAGCAGTGGCTACGTTGGTGTGGCACCTTGGTCTGTACCAATATCCCTTGTGTTGCAACGAGGAGAATATGGGTCTTCTAAGGAGTCATTAAACACCAACCGACCTTAGAACCCTAAATTGACCCAACTTGGCCATAGAACAGTAGCAGTATGCTACACTCATTGAGGATAAACTCTCGCGATGGTTCTGGCCGCAAGAAAAGATTGCGATGCTGGAGTTATGACCGATTGAGGGTAGTCAATGATATTGAGATCCTCTAGAACCCGGTTACTTTTGATAGGACAGGTTTTAACCAACGAAACTAAAAGAGGGTAATACCTAAACTTCATGCTGGCCTAAACCCTAAGGGTTGTCTTGTGTGACTTGTGTGCCTTATCATGCTTGTCTTTGTGAACACTTGTGGTGTGCTTCATCATAGCATCATACCATCATACCATTGCATGCATCCTGCATAAGGACTGGCCCATTTCAAAGACAAGAGGGTTTCATCTTTGCTTTGTTTTGTAGGACATCATGATGCCCGTGTGTAGGAATACTATCCGGCTCAACTTTGTTCAACCACATACTTTGCTCAAGGAGTTGGTTGATAGGATTCCAAACACTACTTCCTTCATCAAGAGGCATGGTTCTCTCCTTAGTTTGATCACTTCAAAGTGGGACCAACAACTGATAAGTGTCCTGACCCAGTTTTATGATCCCCTGTATCATTGCTTCACTTTTCAAGACTTCCAGCTGGTCCCTACCCTGGAAGAATTCTCTGATTTGCTTGGTATCCCTGTTTTGGAGCAGACTCCATTCACTGGTTGAGAGAAGACCCTTAGGCCTGAAGAGATTGCTGCAGTCCTTCCCTTAACCAAAGAAGAGGTAGTGGCTAATTGGGAAACTAGAAGTGGAATTAAGGGCTTTTTGGTTAAGTTTCTGGTTGGCAAAGCTAATAGTTTCTGGAATGACTTAGACTTCAAGGCGTACGAAGACATTCTGGATCTCTTAATCTATGGTCTGGTATTGTTTCCAAATCCTGATACCTTTATCAATATCTATGCCATAAGGATCTTCATGTCTCGGAACCCTGTACCCACTCTTTTGGGTGATATCCTGCAACAACTCTATGCTCGTACTGCCCGAAGACGGGGAACTCCATGGTGTTGTGCTCCTTTGTTAGTGAGGTGGTTTATTTCGCACCTTCCTAAGTTCGTGCTGAAGAATGAAGAAGGAAAGGGTTGGGCTCATAGGTTAATGTCTCTCACTGATAATGACATCATTTGGACACTCAGAGGTTTGGATGAGGTAGCTGTTATTGATCGTTGCGGAGAATATCCTAATGTTCCATTGATCGGTACCCAGGGAGGAATCTCTTATAATCCATGTTTAGCTCTCCGTCAGTTTGGAAGAGCCAGAAGAGTAGGGCCTCATGAGATGTTGGTTCCTCACTTCAGTTTTGAATTTCAGGTAGGCAGTGACAAACTGCGCCATGGATTCATTAAGTATTGGGACAAAATTCACAAAGCTGACCCACATTAGTTGGGACCGAAGACTTCTCTACCATTGGAACCCTATTGCAGATGGGTCCGCATCCGTGCTCAGAAGTTAGGTATGCCATACGAAGCTGTCAGGCCTATCATTCTTGAATCTCCTGATGAAGACGGGGTTCCTCCAACTGTCCTCCCTCCTCAGATACCCACTGATGTCGATACACTAAAGAGATCTTGGGCGCAGCTACAGAAAGAACATGATTTTTATCAGGAAAAGTTCAACGAACAAGAACGGAAGATCCAGAAGCTGACTAAGCAATTGGAGGAAGAGCGGATCCTGAATGACAATATCCGTATTGAGAAGAGGAGGCCATGGGAGCACTGATGAGCTTAGGATTTTTCTTTTACAGCTTTTATTTCCTTTCCAGTATTTTCATTTTTTGTAATGCCTAAGGGCAAGTTGTTGAACAATTTAAAGTTTGAATCTAATGAAGTGTGTTTCTTTTTGTCTACAAAGTTGAATCCCGTTTGTCTTTGAAAACATAAATCATACGCATCTCATTGCATCATATGCATAACAGGTACCCTTTTTCCACAGGTTGCTTAATCTTCTTCGCTGTTTATTTGAACAATCATCATGAATCCTGAATCATCCAATGAGCAAGCTATCAAGGCCCTCCAGGCCCAGAACGCCCAGTTTCAAGAGCTGGTCATGAGCTTAGCCCAGGGTCAACAAGAGTTGAAGGCTCTGCTCCTGAAGAAGAAGAAGAAGAAGAGGACTGCGTTGTTCAACATTGGACGAAGGTTTGGGAATACACTACATAATGAGGCTGATCAGGCTACTTCTTCTGCAGAGAAAGACAATCCCCAAGGGGGAAGGGCTCCTAGTCCTGCAGTCTCCGACAATGAGACGGATTACAATGATGAACAGTACCCTCCTGCTGCAGACAGATACAAGCAACTAGAGGACCGTTTAAGTGCCATGGAGATTCAAAATGTGACGGGGTTGGATTTTGGAGATCTAGGTTTATCTTCTGGGGTGGTGATCCCACACAAGTTCAAGGCACCTGCCTTTGCGAAGTACGACGGGGCTTCCTGTCCTAAGCTGCATCTCAGATCATATGTAAGGAAGATCCAACCTTACACTTCAGACAAGAACCTATGGATCCATTTCTTTCAGGATAGCCTTTCGGGGTCTCAACTCGAATGGTTCTATCAGCTAGATGGAGCCAGTATTCGAAACTGGGAAGATTTGGCTACCGCATTTTATAAACAGTATCAGTACAATTCTGACCTCGCTCCTACGCGTACCCAGCTTCAGGGTATGTCACTAGGAACAGGCGAAGGATTCAAGGAGTATGCGCAAAAGTGGAGAGACCTGGCTGGAAGGGTGCAGCCTCCTTTGACTGACCGTGAACTTGTTGACATGTTCCTTGGGACCCTGTCTGGTCCATTCTTCAATCATATGATTGGTAATTCTTCTGCTGGGTTTACGGGTTTGATCTTGACTGGTGAGAGGATAGAAGCTGGTATCAAGTCGGGGAAGATACAGAAAGGTGCCTCCGCAAGTACTGAGAAGAAGCCTTTCAAGAAGGAAGCCAGTGTTGTTTATGGTCCCAGAAGACAAGTTAAGCCGGAACATCGCCAAGCTGTCAATGCATTGGTAATTTCAAAGCCTACTGCTGCTCCTCAGCAGTATAATCAACAAAGGGGTGAGAGGCCCAAAAGGCAGTACACTCGGCTTAGCATGACCCTGTCTCAGATTTTGCCGCAACTACTGTCAACCAACCTGGTAACTGTCAAGGAAGCTCCGAAGGTGGTGAACACAGCTTCTCCAAAGTACAACCCCAACGCCCGTTGCGCTTATCACTCTGATAGCCCCGGGCATACTACGGACGATTGCTGGGCTCTGAGGAATAAGGTTCAAGACCTTATTGATGCTAAGGAAATACAGTTTGAGGCGCCCGAAAGGCCCAATGTTGTGACTGCTCCCATGCCCCAGCCTGGAGTGAATGCTGTGGAAGAAGACCAGTATGTAGCCTCCGTGGAAGAGATTACTCCGTTATCGACTGTGAAAAGGAATCTGTTACTAGCCGGTTTATTTCCGGGATGTGGTGAAGATTGCCTTCTATGTGCTGTTTCGCCTTTTGGTTGTCCTTTGCTGAAATCAGGTATCCAAAGCCTGATGGATAGCAAGGAAATCTTGTTCGAAAAGATTGCTGTTCCTGCTGAAGAAGTTTCTATCGTCACTATTTTCAACAAACCTCCCAAGGCTCCTTCAAAGAAGCCCGTCAAAATCATGTCCACTCAGAAGATTGCTCCTATCATCATCACTGTTCCAGGACCCCTCCCTTATACATCCGACAAAGCTGTCCCATGGCACTATGGGGAAGATGTTTATGTGCTTGGAGTGAAGCGAGAGTTTGATACATGTACCGGTGTCAGTAACATCATCGGGCCTGCCAAAATTACTCGCAGTGGTAGGCTGTTTTCACCAGATATTGCGCCACCAGCTATTCAGAAACCTCTTATCATCACACCCGCAAGTGTGCCTGTTCCCCTTCCTAATCAAGTTCCTGTTTCTACCCCTGCTGCCGAGTCATCTAACGCTCGGGGCAAAGGGATTGCTACTGATTTGCCTGCCCTGACGGAGGCACCGAAGACAACCACTGTTGAAGCCTCCCAGCAAGAGATGGAGGAGATCCTCAAGATTATCAAGAAAAGTGATTTCAATGTAGTTGAGCAGTTGGGGCACACCCCATCAAAGATTTCTATGCTATCACTGTTATTGTGTTCAGAGGCCCATGCCAAGGCCCTGATCTCCTTCCTGAAGACGGCCCATGTGCCGCAAGAAACGTCTGCTGATCAATTTACTGATTGTGTGGCCAACTTGACTGCCGATAATGGTTTGGGCTTCTCTGATGCCGATCTAACCGCCAAAGGAAAGAACCATAATGATGCCCTGCATGTCTCCATTGAATGCAGGGGCACTACTCTTGCCCATGTGTTGGTAGACACCGGTTCTTCATTGAATGTATTACCCAAGAAGGTCTTAGATAGGTTAGATTGTGAGGGTTTGGAGCTCAAGCCTAGTAACATTGTTGTCCGAGCCTTTGACGGTTCGAAAAGGATGGTACATGGCGAAGTTGACATTCCAATCAGGGTTGGTTCTCAAGTTTTTGATTCAACTTTCTATGTGATGGACATCCGTCCATCCTACTCTTGTTTGCTGGGTCGTCCATGGATCCACAAGGCTGGAGCTGTGACCTCTACGCTACATCAGAAGCTTAAGTACCCGGTTAGGGGGAAGATTGTTACAGTTCAAGGGGAAGAAGAATATATGGTCAACCACTTAAACTCGTTCCGGTACATAGAAATGGATGGGGAATTCATTGAGACCCCCTTTCAACACTTTGAAGAGGTGCCTCAGACACTGGCGTCGACTGAAACTGTGATTGAAGACCCTCCTTTGAAGATGGCTTCCTTAAAGGATGCCCGGGCTGTGATCGAGAAGGGTGAATGCGCAAATTGAGGCCGACTCCCTGACTTTACTCCGAAGACCGACAAGTTTGGTTTGGGCTTCACTGCAGAGGCTCAGAGGGCTGTTCGCAAAGCAAGGATTGGAAGACCTCCTGTGTTCATCACCAATCCAGGAGTGAATGCTATTGAGGACGACGTGGAGGAATCGGAATTTGACAGCTGGATCTACCCAACAACCAACAGTGGACCAAGCAACTGGACTGCCAAAGACTTCACACCTATTACTTTTGTCACTCAGTAATGAACTCTTTTGTTTTCAATTTGTAACAAACAATATGTTGAAACTCTTATGGCTCGGTGTTCTACCCGGGGCACCGTGGCTCCATTTGTGAGGGCTTTTGTATGACATTTTCATATATCATTAATCAAAACATTGGACGTTTGTTGCATTTCAAAATCTTGTGCTCCTTTTTATTTCTTTGTTATATCTTGCAAAACAACTATATTTACACACACTCACCCATACAGGTTCCAATCCACTCTGGATCTCACTGGTAACGACTCTGCTACTGCCAGTTGTGACTTCAAAAACCCGATCAACTTAGCCGAAGACGAAGGTGAAGATGATTGCGAAGTGCCTGGTGAGCTTGCAAGACTACTACTCCAGGAAGAGAGGGCCATTCAACCACATGAAGAGCCAGTGGAAACAATAAATCTGGGTACGGAGACAGACAGAAAAGAGGTCAAGATTGGTGCCAATCTAGAGTTCAGTGTGAAGCAACAGTTGATTCAGATGCTGCAAGACTATGTGGAAATCTTTGCCTGGTCTTACGAAGACATGCCTGGGTTGGATACCGACATTGTGGTTCATCACCTGCCTACCAAGAAAGACTGCCCTCCGGTTAAACAGAAGGTCCGCCGTATGCGTCTAGAGATGTCCGAGAAAATCAAAGCTGAGGTTATGAAACAATTTGATGCCGGGTTTCTAGCAGTGACTTCTTACCCTCAGTGGATTTCCAACGTGGTTCCAGTGCCGAAAAAGGATGGTAAGGTCCGAATGTGTGTTGATTACAGGGATTTGAACAGGGCGAGCCCTAAGGATGATTTCCCTCTGCCTCATATCGACGTTCTGGTTGACAATACTGCTCAGCATAAAGTTTTCTCCTTCATGGACGGCTTCTCCGGTTATAATCAGATCAAGATGGCTCCTGAAGACATGGAGAAGACCACTTTCGTTACTCAGTGGGGCACCTTTTGCTACAAGGTCATGCCATTTGGGTTGAAAAATGCTGGGGAAACTTACCAACGTGCCATGGTTGTTTTATTTCATGATATGATCCATCACGAGATAGAAGTATACGTTGACGATATGATTGCAAGGTCCCAAACTGAGGAGGAACACCTTGACCATCTACGGAAGCTGTTTGACTGTCTGAAGTTGTACAAGCTGAGGTTGAACCCAAAGAAGTGCACCTTTGGGGTGAAATCTGGAAAATTGCTAGGCTTCATCGTAAGCGACAAAGGTATTCAAGTGGACCCTGCCAAGGTGAAAGCCATACAAGAGATGCCAACTCCCAACACAGAGAAAGAAGTCAGAGGCTTTCTAGGACGGTTGAATTACATTGCCCGATTCATCTCACACCTAACTGCTACCTGTGAACCAATCTTCAAGCTGCTGAAGAAAGATCAAGTAGTACGTTGGAACGATGAATGTCAGGCTGCTTTCGAAAAGATCAAAGAGTATCTCCAAGAACCACCCATTCTTATGCCACCGGTTGAAGGGAGACCTCTAATCTTATACTTGACAGTACTTGACAACTCAATGGGGTGTGTGCTGGGGCAGCATGACGAGTCTGGCCGAAAAGAGCACGCTATTTATTACCTGAGCAAAAAGTTTACCTACTGTGAGTCTCGGTACTCACTGCTCGAGAAAACTTGCTGCGCTCTGGTATGGGCTGCTCGCCAGCTGAGACAGTATATGTTGACTCACACTACTCTGTTGATTTCAAAAATGGATCCAATCAAGTACATATTCGAAAAGCCTGCTCTGTCCGGAAGAATAGCAAGATGGCAAATGATCTTGACGGAATATGACATCCAGTACACAACTCAAAAAGCAATCAAGGGAAGTGTATTGGCAGACCATTTGGCACACCAACCAGTGGACGATTACCAGTCGATGAACTTTGAATTTCCAGACGAGGATATCATGGTCGTAACTGTTTGTGAAGTACCTGGACCGGATGAAGGACCTGAGGAAGGATCCCGATGGTCTATGCACTTTGACGGAGCCTCGAACGCTTTGGGTAATGGTATCGGCACTGTGATCATATCCCATAAAGGCACTCATACTCCACTCACCGCCCGACTATGTTTCAACTGCACCAACAACATGGCGGAGTATGAGGCATGTATCATGGGTCTTCAAGCTGCAATTGATTTAAGGATCAAGTTTCTGAGTGTCTTCGGAGATTCCGCTCTCGTGATCAATCAGGTCAGAGGCGAGTGGGATACGAAACACCCGAATCTTATTCCTTACAAGGAGTATGTGCTGACATTGCTTCCCCACTTCGAAGAGATAAATTTTGAACACTTCCCAAGAGAGGAAAATCAGTTAGCAGACGCACTGGCTACGATATCTTCTATGTTCAAAGTCAAATGGGACAACGAGGCTCCCCGGATCATTATCTGGAAGTTGGATGAACCTGCACATTCCTGCGATCTCGAGACCGAAGAGGTAACAGAAAAACCCTGGTATCATGAGGTGAAGAGGTACTTGGAAGCTCAAGAATACCCCGAGGGCGCATCTATTAATGACAAAAAGTTTCTGAGAAGGTTTGCGGCAAAGTTCTTCCTCAGCAACGACATTCTCTACAAGCGAAACCATGACTCAACCTTACTGCGTTGTGTAGATAAGATTGAAGCAGAAAAGATCATGGCAGAGCTACATGAAGGTACATTTGGAACACATTCCAGTGGACATACCATGGCAAAGAAAATCCTTCGGGCAGGATATTTCTGGTCCACAATGGAAGCCGACTGTTACCAACATTCTCGGACTTGTCATAAATGCCAGATCTATGCTGATAAGGTGCACATCCCTCCGGTTCCTCTGAACGTCCTGACGGCACCTTGGCCTTTCGCAATGTGGGGCATTGATATGATCGGCGAGATCCGACCTACGGCATCCAACGGGCATCGCTTCATCCTGGTAGCGATTGATTACTTCACGAAATGGGTTGAAGCAGCTTCCTATGCTACCGTAACCAAGAGCGTCGTGGCACGGTTCATTCGGCACAACCTGATCTGCCGATACGGTATACCTGAAAGGATCATTACGGATAATGGTACCAATCTTAACAACAAGATGATCACTGAGCTCTACGAGCAATTCAAGATACAGCACCACAACTCTTCTCCTTATCGGCCGGAGATGAATGGGGCTGTAGAAGCAGCGAATAAGAATATCAAGAAGATTGTGCAGAAGATGATAGTGACCTACAAAGATTGGCACAAGATGTTACCGTTTGCTCTTCATGGGTACCGTACCTCAGCACGAACGTCAACAGGGGCAACTCCCTTTTCCTTGGTCTATGGCATGGAGGCAGTCTTACCTATTGAAGTCCAGATACCCTCTCTCCGGATAATGAAGGATGCAGACTTGAGCGAAGATGACTGGATCCAGACTCGGCTTGATCAATTAAACCTAATTGACGAAAAGAGACTCACTGCTATTTGTCATGGTCAGACGTACCAAAAACGGATGATCAGGGAATTTAACAAGAAGGTCAGACGATAAGAGTATCAAGTCGAAGACCTGGTAATCAAGTGCATCATTCTTCCTCAAAGTGATCCCAGGGGCAAATGGACCCCTACGTATGAAGGGCCATTTGTGGTTAAGCACATCTTCTCAGGAGGAGTTATGATCCTAACAACCATGAATGGTGACGACCTTCCTCACCCCGCCAATGCAGACATAGTAAAAAGATACTACGCATGAATTAAGGACCCGCTAGGTTGACACACCTAGGCAAAAATAAGGGCTTCCCGACGAACCAAAAGGGTTCGGGCAAAAATAAGGGATGAAATGAAAAGAATCTGTACACCCGGCAAGTCGAAAACCTGAAAAGGCAGCTTGGGCAAAAATGGGTTTCCCGGTGGACTGAAAACCCGAAAGGGAGGTCCAGGCAAAAGTTAAGGATAAAGCGTAATACTATGTCTCATTAGATCACTTTGCATCTAGAATTCAGCATCAACTATCAGACTTTGGCATCGATCAATCAGCTTCATCTTCAACTAAAGCAACAAAGTGATGAGACGCTCGAAGACATAAAGGCGATAGCAGAGTTGGAATCCAGTGGGATTATTTTTCACATAGCTGTTTTGTTTCCTTTTCAAAATTGTATAAACTCTGTTTTGCTCGGCGGCGTTCTCTTACTAGGACGTCAACCTCTTGTACATAAAACGCCTATTTACAGGCAAATTTCAAAATCAATACAAATTCCCTTTTTCAGACAAATTATCCATTGTTTTGCGAAGAACGTCCAATGTTCATTTTTGATATATGCATTTGACATTAATTGCTAATCATGAATAGTTGCATGCAAAACAAAGGACCGATTACAGGTGACATCAGAAACAGGGGCAATTTAGAGTTGTCTAAGCAAGCTAGTTGCTCTGTCCACCAAGGTACCAAAGTAGGTTCGGCTGAAGAATGCGACCAAGTTACCTCAACTCCCCACATAGTAAGACAAGGTTCAGCAATATTCTCCCCAAGCAGAGTTAGCCTACTGTCAGCCTTAAGGAAGTTGGGTATCCCCAGAAGATCTCAACATTCCCCAGCGGAGTATAGGCATTCCTCAGCAAGCATCCCCGACAGTCTTAATATAAGATTGTTCCCCGGCGGAATACAAGACACCCCGGGGGAGCCAGTACCCCAGTACAGTCTGAAAAGTTTCCCCAGCAGGTCTTAAAGCTTATCCCCAGTAGATTCTGGAAGCTTATCACCTGCAGAGTACAAACGTCTCTCCCCGACTTTATTCAAAGGTTATTTCCTCACCAGAGCTTATAACTGGGTTATCCTCAGCTAATTGCCACGGAAAGATCGTCCTCGACGAAGTTCTTCCTTCCCCCCAGCGGAATTCATCAAATTCCCCAACATAACTCATCAGTGGAATCCCCAGCGGAGCTCTCATCAAAACCTCAACGAGGTATCTCTTCCCACAGAGTAATTCCCCTCAGAGTAATCTCTCCAACAAGTTTATTCCCCAACGAAGTCATCTTCTTCTACCATTTTATTTTTGCAACCATCATCCCCAGCGGAAGCGAAGAACTCTACTCTTCAATATCAGCCCAGGATTTCATTCCCCAGCCAGTCGTCAAGGATTTACTTTCCTAGACGAAAATACATTCATAGACATTTCACATTTCATACATCCTGCTTACATACATGACAAAGTGCATACAACACTATCTCATTTTTGAGCATCGTGACACCATGCATCTCATACATCATGACTTCGCATACAACTGATGTTTTGCCTTTTCAGGAAAAAGGTCAATCTAAAGATGATTACTATCAACTATCGCAATTCCAGATTCGATACCTGTATCTAGCCAGGGCATATCTGTGAGTGATTGATTGTAGATTCGATACCTGCATCTAGCCAGGGCATATCTGCATGAAGAGTTTGAAGATCAACCCCTGTAACAGGCCAGGAAATTATCTTTCATTCTCAGGTCAGAGGTTTACACCTGTATCCAGCCAGGAAAGCTATCTCTACCAACCTTTCGACAAATTTCCAGATTCGATACCTGTATCCAGCCAGGGCATATGTGTAGACGACATTTCCAGATTCGATACCTGTATCCAGCCAGGGAATATCTGTAGACGACAATTCCAGATTCGATACCTGTATCCAGCCAGGGCATATCTGTAGACGACAATTCCAGATTCGATACCTGTATCCAGCCAGGGCATATCTGTAGACGACAATTCCAGATTCAATACCTGTATCCAGCCATGGCACATATGTAGACAACGGTTCCAGACTCGATTCCTGTATCTAGCCAGGGCACATCTGTGAGCAACCAATTGTAGATTCGATACCTGTATCCAGCCAGGGCATATCTACATGAAGAGACTGAAGATCAACACCTGTAACAAGCCAGGAAACATCTTCCTTTCTCAAAGTACGCAAGTTCTCGCTAAGGAATCTCTTACGCGATCAACACTTCCAAATGGCATCTATAAGCCCATTCCCGACAAGGTTCTGTCACGTCTCCATATGGCATCTATAAGCCCATCCTCCTATCCACCATCTCTCCAAATGGCATCTATAAGCCCATTTCTGCCATCACATTGCTGATACTCCAGCATGCGAGTGCAAATTTCCGGGCACTCTAGTGTCCAATCTCCTTTTACCTTCGAGCCGCGAAAGGCAAACTTGCCAATCTAAATCTTCAGGTTCAAGAAGATTGAACAGGGGAAACTGTTGTACCCCAAAATTTTCCCTCCCATTTCCTCAACATTTTCTTCATCACAAGACCCTTGGAGCTCAAGATCCAGTTAGGGTTTACTCTGCTCAAGACTCCTCCTTGCACTGTTGACCCAAATTAGGGTTTGAGTTTGTACAAAGATGTTTTGACCTAAAATGACTAAGATGACTTTCATGCTTCATATTGGACTCACAAGTTTATCCATACCAAGTTTCAAGCCTTGATTCCAATCTTTGCCCAGGCAATTGGACAGTTGACCTAGAAATCAGCTCTATTGGGGAAAAAGTCAATTGTGGTCAATTGACAGTCAAACCTCATGATTTTTGACCCACATCAACATTATGAACTCATATGGACCATTTGATCAAGTTTGGATCACAAATCCACAAGAAATTTGATCAGATCACCAAAAGGGCAAAATGGTCATTTTTAGGGTTTTGACTGCACAAAGGCAATTTTTGACTGTTTGACCTAGCCAATGGCAAACCAAGCTCACATATGGACTCAAGGACCCCTTGGAATTGTTTTGACATGTTCAACAAGTTCAAAAGATCCCAAATGCACAAGATTGACAGATGAATTTTCCAGTCAACTGAGTCAAATTTGACTGTATACTGAAAAGTCAAACTTTGACTTTTTGGTCAAAATCAAGTGTCAAGATTCATTTTTCATCAAAACATGTCAAATTATGAAGCTTGTTCATCAAGAAACCCAAAATTGCAAATTAGGGTTTAAAATGAAGAATTTTCATAACTTAGAATTTTTCTAAGTTATGAAAATCCCTAATTTTTTCCTAACTTTGTCCCACTTTTTCATCAAGATACATTTGATTCAAGGAAAACTCAAAACATGAAAGTTGTAGTCCATTTCAAAATCTACAACTTTTATTCACAAAGTTTCCTCAAAAGAAGCATGTAGCTCAAGTTATGATTTTTGGAACAAGGGTGCAAAACATTCTTAACTTAGAAAATTTTTGACCTATTCTAGGCAGGATTTTTGCCCAACTTCATGGCCACTTTTCACATGCTTCCACTTGGAATTTCAAATTTCATTGCTAATATAGATTGTATTACACATTCCAAGCTTTCCAAAATGTCCAAGAACTCATCAAACAACCTTGTGGTTAGGGAGAATCGAATTTGGCAATATGAGCAAAAGTCACTTTGATTCATGGCCAAAGGCATGTTCATAACTTGTGCATTTTCAAACTCAGCATATGCAAGCTATATTACAGGCCTCTAATCTCATTTACACTCAAAAATTAAATGCTAATCCATTATGCCAAGATGTTATTCTATGAGTTTGGTCATTACATGAAGGATTAGTCCTTAATTAGAAAAAGCAAATTATCCATTTTTGTAAAGAGCAACTTTATGTCAAGTTTGCAAATCAAGGGGTACAATGCATATCTTCTAGGAACAAGCTATTGGACATATTCCACTGATCAAGACAATGCTTTGCAGCACATTTGAGGGGCCTAGAGGAGCCTGTAACAGCACTTGACAATTTTTGCTTAAGTGAGAAGAAACCTTGCATTTTGAAAAAAAGAACTCACATTGCTGCAACCACAAGCCTAGACAAACTTGTTAAACACATTCCAAACATCATCCCTGAGCTAACGCACGAGCTAACCACCTTCCAAACCTCATCATTCATCAAAACACCATTGTACTGCACAAAACAGGGCATCCCTGCAGTTTGAGTGACACAACTCAATCCCCTCGTGCGCCTTGGCCAAAATCAGTTCATGCACACTCCATACCACCTATACAAACTATCCCAAGCATTGGACACGACCTGTAACACATCTAACCAACTTCACCATTTTCACTTTTTCTGTTTTGCAGGTTGACTTCCATAGCTTGATTCATTTGGTTTCAAAGCAAGCTAAAGGTTGGAGAAGCATCCCTGACCTTCAAGCAAGTTGTACAAGTCCTCACATTGCACTGCAAGTACCTCCATTGCCAGACACGATCCAAGCTGAACAGGTAAGTTCATGGACTTCTATCTCTCAATCTAGGAAGAGTTAGCTTTAAGTTTATGAATGAAAAATGCTCTACTCATGGCCCTGAAGCTACACATATAATCACTTTGCATTTATGTTGTGTGTACTGGGAGAATTTGGAACCTGAACATTAGAAAAAACTTAGGTCAAGAATTAGGAATGGAGAAATTCTCTCTCATTTATGAGAGTTAAGTTAAGTTTTTTATATGTATGGATTCGTGGTTTGATGCTTGACATTTTTCATGTTATGAGTTTGTGCTGAAAATCAAGGAATCAAGAGATAGCAGGGATGAGGCAAAACGCGCGTTTTTGTTGTTTGAATTGTCTGGAGGTTGAAGACAACCTCTATGGGCTGGGCCTGAGATATTTTTCCTTTTTGCACCACATTCTCACACATGCACCCCCTTGGCCCATTGCATTTTATTTTCATTATTTTTGACTTTTGATTTTTGTTTCTGACTTATTTATTTTTGTCAAAGCATAAAAAAGATTAAAAATATTTTTCTCACATTTTTTTTGCATTTTTTGATATTTATTTTGTTTCATTTGGTTTAATATGTAAATAAATATATAATATACCTTTTATTTAAAAATACAAAAAATAATACAAACACTTTTATTTTCTGATTTTATTTTATTTTTCCTTTTGAAAACATTTTATAAAAATATACTTTTTTGTAAATATTAAATATTTTATTTTTATACATATTTAATATATTTAGCATATAATATAAATATTTACATATTTATTAGGATATTTAGGATAAAAATACCAAAAATATACATTTTTATTTTTATTAATATTTAACATCAAAAATACCTTTTTGACAAATATGCTTCTCTTTTATTTATTTTTTGTATATAATTAATAAATATTGTATATAATAAATAATCAATACCTTTTATTTGCAAAATTAGGGTTTTTTCACTCTAAACATGAAAATATTCAAAAATTAACCCTTTTATTTATTTTTATTTCATTTGTGAATCACATACACTTACACAAAAATATTTACACATACATTTTGCTTTATTCTTATACATTGATCATCTTTATATATACTTTTGCGCAATTAGATTTGGTTGTAAATATTGGACACTACTCTCCTATGAAGTCTCATCCCATTTGAACATTTGTACCCCCATTCCCATGATCATTGTGTAATAACTTAGGACTTTTAATTTCGCATTTAAAAGCTTTCTAAATATGCCATGATAGAACTAGGGTTTGTATGCAAAAATCAACCAAATAGTTTGACCTAATTTCAAGATAAACAAGCATGAAAATGGACAACACTAATCACACTTGCACCCCTAGGGTACTCTACTTTGTTGCCTTCAATAATGGGCCATGTTGCATGTTAGGTATCCTTGGCAAAAACAAAACAAATTCAAATGATCATAGTCCCTCGATGACGCTTTCAAAAGTTGCCTAAAAATGATCAAGTCCCTTAAAGGAAAAATTGCCCAAAGATACTTGGCACCATTGCAATCATGGTCTAAACGATGACCCGCGCCCGTCCCTTTCACATCCTAACACAAGATTGTCCACCAAATACAATGGTGGAACAAAATTGTTAAAAGGGTTAAAACATAGCAAAGATCTTTGAGAAATTTAGGGTAGATAGCTTTTGGTTACTTGCTAACTTGCAAAACAAAAACACTTGCCTATTTTTCAAAACCACACATCACAACACTTTCAAAACAACTTTCAAAAACATTGAAAACTTTTCAAAAGACATACACCTTTGTATACATCCCAACATGGATCATTACAAAGGTTGCCACCACATTGGCCTCTTTTCAAAACATTTTCAAAACCCACACACAAAGCACCATTTCAAACAATTGAAAGCACCATTTCAAACAATTGAAAATCAAGGCAAGATGATCTAAGCAAGTAACTAAGAGCCCATGGATAACCATGGATAGAAAGGGTGCTAATACCTTCCCTTTCTATAATCTACTCCCCGAACCCAAGAAAACATCTCAAAGGTTTTTGCTGTGCTTTTTAACCTTTCCTTAGGATAAAATAAAAAGTCGGTGGCGACTCTTGCTCAACCGAAACATTTGCGAAAACAAACGCAAAACCTCAAGTCAGTTCTCCCACCGTATCACAGTGATCATATTCAAATGCATATGCCTTTTTAACAAAACATTTGGACGTTTTTCAAATAAAACATAAGTGTAAAAAAGAAAAAAAAGGCAAGCAAATTTCTGCACTTTGAAGTATTTTTGTATTAACTTTCGTAAGTATCTTTGTACAAAGGAGACAGACATTCTAGTAAGAGAATGTTGTCGTAAAAATTGAGAAAAATTTTATACAAAAGAAAGATGGCTATGTGTAATAATTCCATGGGGTTCCCATTCTGCTATAGCCTTCACAACTCTGAATATCTTGTCCATTCGCTGCTTCGTCCGTCGATGATTGGATTGATCAGAAGCTTGGAGCTTGTTGGTGAAGAGCTTGTTCTTAAAGTGATCCGACGAGACATAGTCATACGCTTTAATTCCCTAACTTTTGCCTGGACCTCCCTTTCAGGTTTTCGATCTACCGGGAAACCCTTTTTTGCCCAAGTCGCCCTTTCGGGTTTTCAACTTGCCGGGTGTACAGATTTTTTTTGTTTTATCCCTAATTTTTGCCTGAACCGCCCTTTCGGGTTTTCGATTCATTGGGATGCCCATTTTTGCCCAAGTCGCCCTTTCGGGTTTTCAAGCTTGTCGGGTTATTTTTTGCGTAGTATCTTTTGACTATGTCTGCGTTCGCAGGGTGCGGCAAATCGTCGCCGTCCATGGTGGTCAGAATCATTGCCCCACCAGAAAAGATGCTCTTGATCATAAATGGTCCTTCGTAAGTAGGAGTCCACTTTCCCCTGGGATCACTTTGCGGCAAGATGATTCGCTTGATTACAAGATCTCTGACTTGATATACCTGACGCCTAACTTTCTTGTTGAAAGCCTTGATCATCCGTTTTTGATACGTCTGACCATGACAAACATCAGTAAGTCGTTTCTCGTCGATCAAGTTAAGTTGATCAAACTGGGTCTGAATCCAATCGTCTTCACTCAAATCGGCATCCTTCATAATCCTCAAGGAAGGAATCTGAACTTCCATAGGTAGAACAACTTCCACGCCATATACCAAAGAAAATGGGGTTGCCCCTGTGGAAGTACGTGCCGTGGTACGATATCCATGCAGAGCAAACTGTAACATCTCATGCCAGTCCTTGTAGGTGACCGTCATCTTTTGAATGATCTTATTGATATTTTTGTTCGCGGCTTCAACAGCACCGTTCATCTTCGGCCGGTAGGGAGATGAATTGTGATGATAAATCTTGAACTATTCGCACAGAGCGGTGATCATAGTGTTGTTCAAATTTGTACCGTTGTCTGTGATGATTCTGTCGAGGATACCATACCGGCATATGAGGTTCTGCTTAATGAAGCGGGTAACCACATTCTTTGTAATTGAGGCGTATGAAGCTGCTTCGACCCACTTGGTAAAATAATCAATAACGACCAAGATAAAGCGATGTCCATTGGATGCCGTAGGCTTGATCTCTCCAATAATGTCAATGCCCCACATTGCGAATGGCCAAGGAGCTGTCAGAATGTTGAGAGGAACAGGAGGAATATGTACCTTGTCGGTATAGACTTGGCATTTGTGGCAGGTACGGGAATGTTGATGACAATCAGCTTCCATGGTAGACAAGTAGTAGCCTGCCCTTAGAATCTTCTTAGCCATCGTATGTTCGCTCAAGTGGGTGCCAAACGTGCCACTATGTATTTCGGTCATGATTAACTCTGCTTCAACCTTGTCCACACAATGAAGTAGAAAATAATCATGGTTGCGCTTATAAAGGATGCCATTGCTTAGGAAGAACTTGGCAGTAAATCTCCTTAAGAACTTTTTATCATTGACTGAAGCTCCTTCAGGATATTCTCTAGTCTGGAGATACCTTTTGATTTCATGAAACCAGGGTTGTTCCACTACTTCTTTGGTGTTAATCTCATGACAGTGTGCAGGTTCGTCCATTCGTTCAATGGTGATTTAGGGAGCTTCGTTATCCCAGTTGAGTTTAAACATGGAAGACATTGTAGCCAGAGCATCGACTAACTGATTTTCTTCTCGCGGGAAATGCTCGAAGGTAATCTGCTCGAAATGAGGCAACAATGTCAAGACATGTTCTTTGTATGGGATAAGATTAGGATGTTTGGTGTCCCACTCTCCTTTGACTTGATTGATAACCAAAGCCGAGTCCCCAAACACGACCAAAGATTTGATTCCCAAGTCTATAGCAGCTTTGAGTCCAAAGATGCAAGCTTCATATTCAGCCATGTTGTTGGTACAGCTGAAGCAAAGTCGGGCAGTGAAGGGTGTATGGCAACCTTCCGGAGAAATGAGTACTGCACCGATACCGTTTCCAAGTGCATTTGAAGCACCATCAAAGTATAGGGTCCATCAGGATCCTTGTTCAGGTCCTTCATACAGTCCGTTACTTTCAATGTTGTCCAATGTCACGATGTCCTCGTCAGGGAAGTCGAATCTCATAGATTGGTAATCTTCGACGGCTTGATGAGCTAGATGGTCAGCTAGTACACTCCCCTTTATAGCTTTTTGGGTAGTATACTAGATATCATACTCAGTCAGGATCATTTGCCATCTAGCGATTCTTCCAGATAAAGCAGGCTTCTCGAAGATATATTTGATCGGATCCATCTTGTAAATAAGCAGAGTGGTATGAGTCAACATATACTGCCTTAGCCGGAGAGCAGCCCATACCAAAGCGCAGCAAGTTTTCTTGAGCAGTGAGTAGCGAGTCTCACAGTCGGTAAACTTTTTGCTAAGGTAATAAATGGCATGCTCTTTTCGGCCAGACTCGTCATGTTGGCCCAGTACGCACCCCATTGAGTTATCTAAAACAGTCAGATACATGATTAACGACCTTCCTTCGACGGGTGGCATCAAAATAGGAGGTTCCAGTAAATACTCCTTGATCTTATCAAAAGCAACTTGACAATCATTGTTCCATTCAACTACCTGATCTTTCTTCAAAAGCTTGAAGATTGGCTCACAGGTAGATGTCAGGTGAGAGATGAACCTCGCAATATAGTTTAAGCGTCCCAAGAATCCTCTAACCTCCTTTTCAGTGCGGGGGGCAGGCATTTCTTGTATAGCCTTTACTTTAGCTGGATCAACCTTAATGCCTTTGTTGCTGACAATAAATCCCAAAAGTTTACCAGACCTAACTCCAAAAGTGCACTTGCTTAGGTTCAGTCTGAGTTTAAACTCCTTCAACCTGACAAACAGCTTTTGCAGATGACCAAGGTGTTCTTCCTCTGTCTGTGATCGGGCTATCATGTCGTCTACGTAAACTTCAATCTTATGATGTATCATATCATGAAATAAAGCTACCATGGCGCGTTGATAGGTTGCCCCGACATTCTTCAGTCTGAATGGCATCACTTTGTAGCAGAAGGTACCCCATTGCGTGACAAAAGTAGTTTTCTCCATGTCCTTGGGGGCCATTTTGATCTGGTTGTATCCCGAGAATCCATCCATGAAAGAAAATACCTTGTGTTAAGCTATGTTGTCAACCAAGATGTCGATGTGCGGCAGTGGAAAATCGTCTTTAGGGCTAGCCCTGTTTAAATCCCGATAGTCCACACACATTCTGACTTTGCCGTCCTTCTTAGGCATGGGCACAATGTTAGCAACCCATTATGGATAGGAAGTAACAACCAGAAAACCAGCGTTGAATTGCTTCATTACCTCAGCTTTGATCTTCTCAGACATGTCGGGCCTTATTCGGCAGACCTTTTGTTTGATCGGTGGACAGTCTTCTCTTGTAGGGAGACAGTGAACCACGATATCTGTGTCTAATCCTGGCATGTCTTCATAAGACCAGGCGAAGATTTCAACATATTCGTTCAACAACTGCACTAAGTGCTCTTTGACACTTGGTTCCAGGTTGGCACCCACTTTTACCTCTTTCTTGTCTTCCTTTGTTCCCAAGTTGATGGTCATTAACAACTCTTCATGAGGCAGAGTAGACCTCTCTTCTTGTTGCAAAAGCCTGGCTAACTCTCCCGACAGTTCACAGTCTTCGTCAACTTCGTACTCAGCATGATTGACCAAATATTCAGAGTTACCGAAAGCTAAAACATAATAGTCACCCAGGGAATCCGGAATGGATGGTGTGATCGGTGGGAATAGAACTGGCTGTTTTGGAATGCTGGTTCGCGTTTGCGTTTGTGTTCGCAAAATGTCGCGGTAAGCAAGAGTCGCCACCGTCTTTTATTTTCTCCAACAAGGAAAGGACAAAAGCACAGCAAAATTCCTTTTCGAGATGTTTCTCGGGTTCGGGAGGTAGATTATAGAAAGGGAAGGTGTTAGCACCCTTTCTATCCTTGGTTATCCACGGGCTCTTAGATACTTGCTCACTATGTTTTCAAAAAGTTTTGCTTTTCTTGTGTTTGTGGGTTTTGAAAAAGTTTTGTTTGAAAACTTCGATTTAACTCTTGTATCTGTCCTCAAGAGTGTATGAAGTGTTTTTGAAAACATTGTTTGAAAAGTTTAAGTGCGAAAAGTTGTTTTATTTTGAAAGAGCAAGTACTTGAGAACCTCTACCTACTCAAAAAGAATTAAGCTGTGTAAATGTCCTTTAGACAGTGCTATCCCACCATTGAGGAGTAGGTAGCATCGTCGTTGGAGTTTTCGGGTCAATTCGATTAAGGGACATGTGGTCACTAAAGCAATGGTAGGACGCCTTAGCGGTAACCCTAGTGTCTTAGATCGTTTTATCCGAGGCAACCGTTTCGAGGCAACTTTGATCTTTAGACAGGAGGGTGACCTCTAAAACTTCCTATACTCAATGACCACGTTGAGGCAACCAAGTGAGGCGTACCCTAAGAGTGGCATGTGTGAGTGTGTCAATTTTCAGTTATGTTACCTTTGTACATGTTATGGTGAGCTACGATTGATTTTAATTTAAGAGAGATCTTGTGATGCATAGCCTAGTTAGCATACATCTAGCATTTAGTAGTTGCGGGAAATAAAACTAAGTTATTACAAGGCGTCGGGTATTTACATCGCCAAAAACAAACCCTTGAAAAGTAAATTACGGGAAATTAAATAAAAGTGATAAAAAGCCCTAATTAAAGCTATTACATCCTCGGAGCAAATACAATTATATGGAATGAAAATATGAATCAACAAAAATCACACGCGCGAGAAAAATTGAATCGGAGAGTTTTTTAGGGTTTTGACCCTTTTTTGAGAAAGAAGGAGATTTTTATTATTTATGAATTAAATTAAACCTAAACTAATTAATTAATAAATAAATAAAAAAAGAAATATTTTTTTTTGGGTTTTTGAATGTTTCAAGGAAATAAAAATTAAATGATTAAAAGTTATTAAAAACCCTAATTCTACATTAATTTTAAATTATTGCAAAAAAGTTAAAATTAACCTAATTAAAACTAAACAAATTATGTTAATATTTATTTACAAAATAATTAATTAAATTTAATAAATAAAAATATTATATTTTTTATGTTTTCTGAATTCATTAAGAAAATGTTGATTATTTTAGTTAGTAGTTAATCAAGAATTAAAATTAAATAAGTAAAATAAATAATGAAAGAAAACAAAAATAAAAATGCAAACTAAGGGGGGTTTGGGCCTGATTCTGTGGTGTAATTGGCAATTTGTGGCCCAACAATGCTCAAGCCTTCTTTGACTGTGGCCATCCCATGCAGGTGCGTTGACTGGAGACTATGGTGGACATCATCTTGTGACCATCAGATTTGGCCTGATGGCCATCTGGCGCTTGGGATCTGGAGGTCCATGATGTGCTACGCCTGCTGAATCACATGCAATCACCTGGATAAAAATTATAACAAATATTTGGGGGACCTGGGATTCGAACCCAGGTCCCAACGCTCAATGATTGTTCGCGCTAGCCACTGAGCCATTCACTTCTTTTGTAAATATAATATACAAGAATTAATATGTAGCAAACAAACGCCTATGCCTGGAAAAAAAATAAAACGCGCGTTAATTCAAAATAGGCCAATGGGAAAGCGACGGGTGGTCGTCTTCTTCCCCCAAACCCTGTATTTTTTTCCTGCGGATTTGGTTCCGCATCAAAATCCGTGGCTCATCTCTAAAATCCACCCTAGGCTATGAAAATGCCATCTAAGGCCATGGCTGATCTCGTCTCCACCTCCTGATCACTCCTATACCAATTATTATGGCCAATTTTTCCTGCATCAAAAACACCTAAAAAGCAAGCATATGAACCCTAGAATCGGGCATCACGATACAGGGCATAAAAACAAAATTGACTATTGCAGTTATGTTAGAAATCAAACGATAAACATGAATATGCTAATGTTTTTGAAGAAAAAGTGCAAGAATAGAAGATCACGATTCCATGTTCAGAGGTCCATTCGCGACAACTTACAGTGCGTTGTAGGTGATAAAAAGGCCTGGTTTTTATTGCTTTTGCTTCACGAGATATCAGGCAAGAGAGCTACGTTCTCTTTTTGGTCTGCAAGTACCTCTAATATCGTTCTTGATCTCACACTTTTTCAAGAATTTTTGCAATTTGCTCTGGCCGTTTTAGCAATCCTTAGGTCGTGAATTAGGTTTAGGAGACTTGCTTGCATATAAGGCAATCAGTCTAGGTCAAAATTTGGGCTTTTATCCATGTATATTCAAGAATTAGGTTTTGACTTTATCACCATTGTTAACCTTTCCAAATATGGCCAAATCTAAGATTTTATGCACAAATAAGCCTTGGCACGAATTGGTTAGTTGTCACATGATATATGAAAGCTGTACAAATCACAAAGATACTATTCCATTGATTTTTAGATTTTATTTGAATTATCATAGATTTAAAATGAATTAAATCAATAAAAATTAAATAAAATAGAAAAATAAATGTTTGATCCTGAAATTAAGTATGGGACACGTGTGTGGCATGAAAAGACTAAATCAAATGGAAAAAAGTGGTCCCTTTTGTCAAAAATTGGAGTTTTGAGGATAGTTGACTTTTGCAAATTCATGAAAATTTCCCAACTTCTCAAATGCATAACTTCTTCAATTTTGAACTTTTGGAGGTGTTCTTTGACTTTTTAGAAACTTTGAGATGTCCTCTAATCAACCCATTTGGTCTCATGTCATTTGGATTTACCAATCTCAAGTTATGGCCTTTTGACTCAAAGTGTACTTTTGTTAACTTTTGAAATTGACCTATAATGTAAAAATTGGTAACTTCTTGTGAATGAATTTATTGATCTTGGAATGTGAAGATGGATTGTATGAGATTGCATCCTATTCAAAATGAGCTTTGGATGGAATTTTTCTGATAAACCATGAAAGAGTTATGCCCTGGTCAAAGTACAATTGACTTTTCTACTGTCCAAAAATAGTAACTTTTGCATCTTTGATGATTTTTGAGCAATCCTTGATGAATCATGATCAAGACTTGATCAAATGATGATTGTGAACTCAAAATAAGATGTTGACAAAAAATTCTGACTTTTGACTGTAAAATGACCATTTTGCCCTTGCAGTTGACTGTAGATCAAATGGAGCTTTTGACTGTGCAAATTGGCACTGTGAGTCTTGAAACTTGGCATGTAGGTGCTTGAGAATGTATATAGGCCTATGAGACTTGATTGAACCATTGAAAACCCCAAATTCCTTGAAAGAACCAAAACCCTAATTTTGAATTGACTGCCTTAGGAGGTGACTTGACTGTACAACCTTTGAGCCATTTTGAGCAATTTGAAGATCATTCTTGACAAATCTTGAGGAATATGGGAGGGAAAATTTTGGGGTACAACAGTTGCCCCTGTTCAATCTTCTAAAACCTGAGGATGTAGATTGGCTTGCGTGCCTTTCGTGATCCGAAGGTGAAAGATGATTGGACACTGAAGTGCCCAGAAATTTGCCCTCGCATGGTGTAGTATCAGCAATGTGATGTCGGGAATGGGCTTACATATGCCATTTGGAGATTGTTGGTAGAAGGATGGGATTACAGATGCCATCTGGAGATTGTTTGTTGAATTATAACTTTGTAAGTTGAAAGAAGGAACCTGTGTAGGGTTGCCTGATGATGAGTCCGTGTAAAACTTCATCTGAAAGAGAAGGAACCGGTGTAGGGTTGCTTCATGATGGTCAAGTAGATAATTGTCCTGTCTGGTTTCAGGTGTTAACCTACAATCAGTCGTTCGCAGATGTTTTCCTGGCTTGTTACAGGTGTTAATCTGGAATTTGAAAAGATTGGCCGATGAGATAGTTGTCCTGGCTGGTTACAGGTATTAATCTCTGACTTGAGAAAGAAAGATGGTCTTCCTGGCTTGTTACAGGTATTGATCTTCAATCTCTTCGTGTAGGTGGTTTTCCTGGATGGTTTCAGGTATTAACCTACAATCAGTCGTCCACAGAATTTTCCTGGCTTGTTACAGGTATTCATCTGGAACTTAAGGAAGGTTGGTCGATGAGATAGTTATCCTGGCTGGTTTCAGGTATTAATCTCTGACTTGAGAAAGAAAGATGGTCTTCCTGGCTTGTTACAGGTATTGATCTTCAATCTCTTCATGTAGATAACTTTCCTGGCTTGTTACAGGTATCGATCTACAATCAGTCGTTCACAGAATTTTCCTGGCTTGCTACAGGTATTAATCTGGAACTGAAGAAAGGTTGGTCGAGAAGATAGTTGTCTTGGCTGGTTTCAGGTATTAATCTTCAATCAGTCGTCCACAGATATTTCCTGGCTTGTTACAGGTATTAATCTGGAACTTAAGAAGGTTGGTCGAGGAGATAGTTGTCCTGGCTGGTTATAGGTATTAATCTCTGACCTGAGAAAGAAAGATAGTTTTCCTGGCTTATTACAGGTATTGATCTTCCATCTCTTCATGTAGATTACTTTCATGGCTTATTACAGGTATAGATCTACAATCAGTCGTCCACAGATGTTTTCCTGGCTTGTTACAGGTATTAATCTGGAACTTAAAAAGGTTGATGGTAACCATCTTTGGATTGACCTTTTCCTGAAAAGGGCAAAACGTTAGCTGTATGGAATGTCATGATGTATGAAATGCATGATGTCATGATGTTCTCAAGAATAAATGAGACCGTGTAGTATGCACTTCATCATGTATGAAAATAGGAGGTATAAAATGTGGAATGTTATGAATGTATTTTCGTCTGGGAAAATAAATCCTTGACAAAGGCCGGGGAGTTGTTGAATCCTGGACTGCTGTTGAAGAGTCTGGTTGAATCCTTCGTTTCCACTGGGGATGATGCACGAAGATGGTTGCAAGAATAAACCTGTAGGAGAAGATGACTCCGTTGGGGAATAAACCTGGTGAAGAGATTACTCTGCGGGGAATTACTCTGTGGGAAGAGATGCTTTGTTGAGATTTTAACGATAACTCCACTGGGGATTCCGTTGATAAGCTCTGTTGGGGAATTTTGATGATGAACTCCGCTGGGGATAGAAAGAACTTCGCTGGGAATGATCTTTCAGATGCAACTTGCTGAGGATAACCCAGTTAGACTCTTGTGGGGGGTAACCTCTGAATTTAGCTGCGGAGATGCATTTGTACTCTGCAGGGGATAAGCTTCTAGAACCTACTGGGGAAGATGATTCAACTCTGGCGGGGAAGCTTTTTTAGACTGCGCTGGGAAATGGCTCTACTGGGGGTATCTTGTAGTCCGCCGGGGAGCATTCTTATATTTCGTTGAGGAATATTAAGACTGTCAGGGATGCTCCTATGCTTGCTGGGGAATATCTTTATACTCCGCTGGGGGATATTAAGACCTTCTGGGGATACCCGGCCTTTTTGGGGCTGATGGTAGATTAACTCTGCTTGGGGAGAGTATTGCTGATTTGTTCATAGTTGTAAGTCTCAGCTGAGAGAGCTATCATTACTGTCTTACTCTGCGGGGAGTGAAGGTATCTTGGTCACATTCTTCAGCCGACCCTACCTTGTTACCTTGGTGGACAGAGCAACTAGACCGCTTAGACAATTCTTATTGCCCCTACTTCCGATGTCGCCCGTAATTAGTCCTTTGTTTTGCATGCAAATATTTATGATCAGCAATTAATGTCAAATGCATATATCAAAAATGAACATTGGACGTTCTTTGCAAAACAAAACAGATAAAGGAAAAACAATTTGCAATTTGTCTAAAAAATGAACTTGTATTGATTTTGAAGTTTGCCTGTAAATAGGCATTCTTGTACAAGAGGCTGACGTCCTAGTAAGAGGACGCCGCCGAGCAAAATAGAATTTATACAATTTGTAAAACAGAAAACAAAACAGCTATGTGAAAAAATCCCACTGGGTTCCAACTCTGCTATTGCCCTTATATCTTCAACAATCTCATCACTTTGCTGCTTAGTTGAAGATGAATCTGATTGACTGGTGTCGTCTGAGCCTGATGGTCGATACTGAAGTCTGGATGCGAGGTGATCCAATGAGACATAGTGTTACGCTTATCCCTAACTTTTGCCTGGACCGCCCTTTCGGGTTTTCAGTCCACCGGGATACCCATTTTTGCCCAAGCCGCCTTTTCAGGTTTTCGACTTGCCGGGTGTACAGATTTTTTTATTTTCATCACTTATTTTTGCCCGAACCCTTTTGGTTCGCCGGGAAGCCCTTATTTTTGCCTAGGCCAGTCGACCTAGCGGGTCTTTAATTATGCGTAGTATTTTTTTACTATGTCTGCATTGACGGGGTGAGGAAGGTCGTCACCATCCATGGTGGTTAGAATCATCGCTCCTCCCGAGAAGATGTTATTAACCACAAATGGCCCTTCGTACGTAGGGGTCCATTTGCCCCTGGGATCACCTTGAGGTAGAATGATGCGTTTGATTACCAGGTCCCCGACTTGATACTCTTGTCGTCTGACTTTCTTGTTAAATGCCTTGATCACCCGTTTTTGGTACGTCTGACCATGACAAATAGCAGTGAGTCTCTTTTTGTCGATTAGGTTCAGTTGATCAAGCCGGGTCTGGATCCAGTCGTCTTCACTTAAACTCGCATCCTTCATGATTCGGAGAGAGGGTATCTGAACTTCAACGGGCAGGACTGCCTCCATGCCATATACCAAGGAATAGGGTGTTTCCCCTGTTGACGTCCGCGCTGAGGTACGGTACCCATGAAGAGAAAATGGTAACATCTCGTGCCAATCTTTGTAGGTCACTGTCATCTTCTGCACAGTCTTCTTAATGTTCTTATTAGCTGCTTCTACAACCCCATTCATCTTCGGCCGGTAGGGAGAAGAGTTGTGGTGCTGTATCTTGAATTGCTCGCAGAGCTCAGTGATCATCTTATTGTTAAGATTGGTACCATTATCCGTAATGATCCTCTCTGGTACACCGTATCGACAGATCAGGTTGTGTCGAATGAACCGTGCCACGACGTTCTTGGTTACGGTGGCAAAGGAAGCTGCTTCAACCCACTTTGTAAAGTAATCAATCGCTACCAGGATGAACCGATGCCCGTTGGATGCCGTAGGTCTGATCTCGCCGATCATATCAATGCCCCACATTGCAAAAGGCCAAGGTGCCGTCAAGACGTTCAAAGGAACTGGAGGAATGTGCACCTTATCAGCATAGATCTGGCACTTGTGACATGTCTGAGAATGCTGATAACAGTCGGATTCCATTGTTGACCAGTAATATCCTGCCCGAAGGATTTTCTTTGCCATGGTATGTCCACTGGAATGAGTTCCGAAGGTACCTTCATGCAGCTCTTCCATGATCCTTTCTGCTTCAATCTTATCCACACAACGCAGTAAGGTTGAGTCATGGTTTCGTTTGTAAAGAATGCCATTGCTGATAAAGAACTTTGCCGCGAACCTTCTCAGAAACTTCTTGTCATTAACAGATGCACCCTCGGGGTATTCTTGAGCTTCAAGGTACCTCTTTACTTCATGATACCAAGGTTTTTCTGTTACCTCTTCGGTCTCAAGATCACAACAATATGCAGGTTCATCCACTTTCCAAATAATGATCCGGGGAGCCTCGTTGTCCCATTTGAATTTGAACATAGAAGACATCGTAGCTAACGCGTCCGCCAACTGATTCTCCTCTCTTGGGAAATGTTTAAAGGTTATCTCCTCAAAATGGGGAAGCAACGTCAAAACATACTCCTTGTAAGGAATAAGATTTGGGTGTTTCGTATCCCACTCGCCTTTGATCTGACTGATCACGAGAGCGGAATCTCCGAAGACACTCAGAAACTTGATCCTTAGGTCAATTGCGGCTCGGAGACCCATGATGCATGCTTCGTACTCCGCCATGTTGTTGGTGCAGTTGAAATATAGTCGGGCGGTGAGCGGAGTATGAGAGCCCTTAGGAGATATGATCACAACGCCGATACTGTTACCCAAAGCGTTTGAAGCTCCGTCAAAGTGCATACACCATCGGGATCCTTCCTCACGTCCTTCATCCGGTCCAGGTATTTCACAATCAGTCACTACCATGATATTCTCGTATGGAAATTCAAAGTTCATAGACTGGTAATCATCCACTGCCTGATGTGCCAAATGGCCTGCCAACACACTTCCCTTGACTGCTTTTTGAGTCATGTACTGGATGTCATATTCAGTCAAGATCATCTGCCATCTTGCTATTCTTCCGGACAAGGCAGGCTTTTCAAAGATATATTTGATTGGATCCATTTTTGAGATCAATAGAGTAGTGTGAGTCAACATATACTGTCTTAGCCGGCAAGCAGCCCATACCAAAGCGCAACAAGTTTTCTCGAGCAGTGAGTATCAGGTCTCACAGTCGGTAAACTTTTTGCTAAGGTAATAAATAGCGTGCTCTTTTCGGCCAGACTCGTCATGCTGCCCCAGCACACACCCCAGGGAGTTGTCAAGTACTGTCAAGTATAAGATTAGAGGTCTCCCTTCAACCGGTGGCATAAGAATGGGTGGTTCTTGGAGATACTCTTTGATTCTTTCGAAAGCGGCCTGACATTCGTCGTTCCAACGTACTACTTGACCTTTCTTCAGTAGCTTGAAGATGGATTCACAAGTAGCAGTTAGGTGCGAGATGAATCAGCCAATGTAGTTCAGCCGTCCTAGGAAGCCTATGACTTCTTTCTCAGTTTTGGGAACTGGCATCTCTTGTATGGCTTTCACCTTGGCAGGGTCCACTTGAATACCTTTGTCGCTCACGATGAAACCTAGTAGTTTTCCAGATCTCACCCCGAAGGTGCACTTGTTCGGGTTTAATCTCAACTTGTACAACTTCAACCGGTCAAACAGCTTCTGTAAATGGTCAAGGTGTTCCTCCTCAGTTTGGGACCTTGCGATCATATCGTCGACGTATACTTCAATCTCATGATGGATCATATCATGAAACAAGGCAACCATGGCACGCTGATACGTTGCCCCAGCATTTTTCAACCCAAAAGGCATGACCTTGTAGCAAAAGGTACCCCACTGAGTAACAAAAGTGGTCTTCTCCATATCTTCGGGAGCCATCTTTATTTGATTATAACCGGAGAAACCATCCATGAAAGAGAATACCTTATGCTGAGCAGTGTTGTCAACCAGAACGTCGGTGTGAGGCAGAGGGAAATCATCTTTAGGGCTCGCCCTGTTCAAATCCCTGTAGTCAACACACATTCCGACCTTACCATCTTTCTTCGGCACTGGAACCACATTGGCGACCCACTGAGGGTAAGAAGTTACTGCTAGAAAACCGGCGTCAAATTGTTTCATAACTTCAGCTTTGATTTTCTCAGACATCTCTGGACGCATACGGCGAACCTTTTGTTTTACCGGAGGGCATTCTTCCTTGGTAGGCAGGTGATGAACCACAATGTCGGTATCCAACCCAGGCATATCTTTGTAAGACCAGGCAAAGATTTCCACGTAGTCATGCAACATCTGAATCAACCATTGTTTCACACTAAACTCCATATTTGCACTGATCTTGACTTCCTTTTTGTCTGTCTCAGTACCCAGATTTACCTTTTCCACTGGCTCTTCATGTGGCTGAATGGCCCTCTCTTCCTGAAGTAGCAGTCTCGCAAGCTCACCAGGCACTTCGCAATCATCTTCACCTTCGTCTTCGGCTAAGTTGATCGGATTTTCAAAGTCATAACTGGTAGTAGCAGAGTCGTTACCAGTGAGATCCAGAGTGGATTGGGACCTGTATATGTGAGTGTGTGTAAATAGCTGTTTTGCAATATATAATAAAGAAAGACAGGGAGCGCAAAATTTGAAATGCAAGAAACGTCCAATGCTTTTATTAATGATATATGAAAATGGCACACAAAAGCCCTCACAAATGAAGCCACGATGCCCCGGGTAAGACACCGGGCCATAAAGTTTCACAATATTGTCTGTTACAAATTCAAAACAAAGGAGTTCATTACTGAGTAACAAAAGTAATAGGGATGAAGTCTTTCGCTGTCCAGTTGTTTGGTCCACCGTTGGTCGTAGGGTAGATCCAGCTGTCGAATTCAGATTCCTCCACGTCATCCTCGATGGCATTTACTCCCGAGTTGCTGATGAACGCATGAGGTCTTCCAATCCTTGCACTACGAACAACCCTCTGAGCTTCTGCAGTGAAACCCAAATCAAACTTGTCAGTATTCTGAGTGAAATCAGGAAGTCGGCCCCAGTTTGCATACTCACCCTTCTCAATAACAGCCCGAGCATCCTTTAAGGAAGCCATCTTCAAAGGAGAATCTTCAACCACAGTCTCAGCTGATGCCAGTGTCTGAGGAACCTCTTCAAAGTGCTAAAATGGGGTCTCAATGAACTCCCCATCCATCTCTATGTACCAGAACGAGTTGAGGTGGCTGACCATATACTCTTCCTCCCCCTGTACTGTCACAATCTTCCCTCTGACCGGGTACTTCAGCTTCTGATGGAGTGTGGAGGTCACAGCTCCAGCCTTGTGGATCCATGGACGACCCATCAAACAAGAATAGGACGGTTGAATGTCCATCACATAGAATGTGGAATCGAAGACCTGAGAACCAACTCTAATCGGAATATCGACTTCACCATGCACCATCCTTTTAGACCCATCAAAGGCCCGGACCACAATGTTACTTGGCTTTAGCTCCAGCCCTTCACAATCCAACCTGTCTAGAGCTTTCTTGGGCAAGACGTTCAACGAAGACCCCGTGTCAACCAACACATGTGCAAGAGTAGTGCCCCTGCATTCAATGGAGACATGCAGGGCATTGTTATGGTTCTTCCCTTTAGCAGTCAGATCAACATCGGAGAAACCCAAACCATTATCAATAGTTAAATTAGCCACACAATCGGTAAACTGCTCAGCTGATGTCTCTTGTGGCACGTGGGCCGTCTTCAGGAAGGTAATCAGAGCCTTGGCATGGGCCTCTGAACACAACAACAGTGATAACATTGAAATCTTAGAGGGGGTTTTCCCCAGCTGCTCAACTACATTATAATCACTCTTCTTAATAATCTTCAGGATCTCTTCCATCTCCTGTTTGGAAGCTTCAACATTGATGGTCTTTGGTGCCTCCGTCTGGGCAGGCAAATCAGTGGTGATCCCTTTGCCCCGAGCGTCAGATGACTCAGCAACAGGGGTAGAACTAGGAACTTGGTCAGGAAGGGAAGTAGGCACACTTGCAGGTGTGATGACAACAGGTCTCTGGATAGTTGGTGGCGCAATATCGGGTGAGAAAAGTCTGCCATTGCGGGTGACTTTAGCAGGCCCGGTGATGCTGCTGATGCCTGTATTAGTATCAAACTCTTACTTAACTCCAAGAACATAAACATCTGCCCCATAGTGCCACGGGACAGCTTTGTCAGAGGTGTAGGGAATAGGCCCCGGAACAGTGATAATTATAGGTGCAATCTTATGAACAGGCGTAATTCTGACAGGCTTCCTCGAGGGAGCCTTGGGAGAATTGTTGAAAATGGTGACAATAGAAACTTCTTCAGTAGGGGTGGTAGGAACAACAATCTTCTCAAACAGGATCTCCTTGTTATCCATCAGGTTTTGGATGCCTGACTTCAAAGATGGGCAACCAGTAAGTGAAACAGAACACAGATGGCAACCCTCACTACATCCCGGAAATAAACCGGCTAGCAACAGGTTCCTCTTGACGGTCATCAGCAGGGTCACAATATCATCCACAGAGGCTACAAACAAGTCTTCCTCTACAGCATTTACTCCATGCTTGGGCATGGGAGCAGTCACAACATTAGGCCTCTCGGGCGCCTCGAACTCAATCTCCTTTGCATCGATTAGGTCCTGAACCTTATTCTTCAAAGCCCAACAATCATTCGTATTATGCCCCGGGCTGTCAGAGTGATAAGCGTAGCGGGCGTTAGGATTGTACTTTGAGGATGTTGTGTTTGAAATCTTCGGAGCTTCTTTTAGAGTCACCAGATTGGTTGTCAGTAACTGCGGCAATATCTGGTACAAGGTCATGCTGAGACGAGTGAACTGCCTTCGAGGTCTCTCACCCCTTTGTTAGTTGTGATGCTGTGGAGCACTAACAGGTTTTGAAATGACAACCGCGTTGACAACTTGGCGGTGCTCAGATCTATTTTGTCTCCTTGAACCGTAGACAACACTGGATTCTTTCTTGAACGGCTTCTTCTCAGTGCTCGAGGAGGCACCCTTCTGTATCTTCCCAGCCTTGATACCAACTTCAATCCTCTCACCAGTTAAGATAAGGTCTGTAAACCCGGCTGAAGAGTTTCCAATCAAGTGGTTAAAGAACGGACCAAACAGGGTCCCCAGAAACATATCAACAAGTTCACGATCAGTTAAAGGTGGTTGCACCCTTCCGGAAAGGTCTCTCCACTTTTGAGCATACTCTTTAAATCCTTCACCCGTCCCTATTGACATACCCTGGAGTTGGGTACGCGTAGGAGCAAGGTCGGAATTATACTGATACTGCTTATAGAACGCAGTAGCCAAATCCTCCCAGTTACAGATACTGGCTCCATCCAGCTGATAGAACCACTCCAGCTGAGTCCCTGAAAGACTGTCCTGGAAGAAATGGATCCATAAATTCTTATCAGCTGTGTAAGGCTGGATCTTCCTTACATATGAACGGAGGTGCAGCTTTGGGCAGGAAGCTCCGTCATATTTGGCAAAGGCAGGTGCCTTAAACTTATGGGGAATCACCACCCCAGAGGATAAACCTAGGTCTCTGAAGTCCAGCCCGGGCACGTTCTGTATCTCCATAACGCTCAAGCGGTCCTCCAACTGTTTGTACCTATCCTCAGCAGGAGGATACTGTTCTTCATCATAATCCGTCTCGTTGTCGGAGACTACGGGGCTAGGAACCCTTCTCTCTTGTGGGCTGTCTTTCCCTACAGATGAAGTGGTCAGATCAACCTCATTCTGCAGTCCATTTCCAAACCTGCGTCCAGTGTTGAACAAGACGGTCCTCTTCTTCTTCTTCTTCCTCTCTTTCAGAATCAGGGTCTTCAAATCCTGTTGACCCTTGGCTAGGCTCATAACCAACTCTTGGAACTGGGCATTCTGGGCCTGGAGGGCCTTGATGGCTTGCTCAGTGGAAGGTTCAGTAGACATGATGATTGCTGAAATAAACAGCGAAGAAGATAAGTGACCTGTAAAAGGGGTACCTGTTATGCATATGATGAAATGAAATGCGTATGATTTATGTTTTCAAAGACAATCGGGATTCAAATTTGCAGACAAGAAAGGAAACACACTTTATTAGATTTAACTTCAGAATTTAAACTGTTCAACAAATTTCCCTTAGGCGGAAAAGTAAATAAAACTGTAAAAGAAATCCTCAAAGGTCCATCAATGTTCCCATGGCCTCTTCTTCTCAGTGCGGATGTAATCATTCAGGATCCTCTCGTTCTCCAATTGCTTAGTCAGCTTCTGGATCTTCTGTTCTTGTTCATTGAACCTCTCCCGATAAGAATCCCGTTCTTCCTGTAGTTGCGCCCAAGACCTCTTTAGTGTGCCAACATCAGTGGGCGTATGAGGATGGAGAATAGTTGGAGGAACCCCGTCCTTATCAGCAATTTCAAGAGTAATAGGCCTGACAGCTTCATATGGCATACCTAACTTCTGGGCACGGATGCGGACCCATCTGAAATATGACTCCATTGGCAGAGAAGTTTTTGGTCCCAACTCATGTGGGTCAACTTTGTGAACTTTATCCCAAGCCCTGATGAATCTACGACGCAGCTCGTCGCTATCTACCTGAAAATCAAAGACGATATGAGGTATCAACATCTCATGAGGCCCTTCTCTTCTGGCTCTTCCAAACTGACAGAGAGCTAAACATGGGTTATAAGAGATTCCTCCACGGGTTCCGATCAATGGAACATTAGGATACTCTCCACAACGATCAATGACGGCCACCTCATCTAAGCCTCTGAGAGTCCAAATGATGTCATTATCAGTAAGAGACATTATCCTATGAGCCCAGCCCCTTCCTTCTTTGTTCTTCAGTACGAACCTAGGGAGGTGCGAAATAAACCACCTCACCAATAAAGGAGCACAACACATCAAAGTTCCCCGCTTTCGGGCGGTACGAGCATAGAGCTGATAAAGGATATCACCCAAGAGAGTGGGTACAGGGTTCCGAGAGATGAAGATCCTTATGGCATTAACATCAACAAAGGTGTCTGGGTTTGGAAACAATACCAAACCATAGATTAAGAGAGCCAGAATGTCTTCGTACGCTTTGAAGTCTAAGTCATTCCAGAAACAATTAGCTTTGCCAACCAGAAACTTAGCCAAAAAGCCCTTAACTCCACTTCTAGTCTCCCAGTTAGCCATTACCTCCTCTTTGGTCAAGTGAAGGGCTGCTGCAATCTCTTCAGGCCTAAGAGTCTTTTCCCAACCAGTGAATGGAGTCTGCTCCAAAACAGAGATACCAAGCAATTTAGAGAATTCTTCCAGGGTAGGGACCAGCTGGAAGTCTTGAAAGGTGAAGCAATGGTATAGCGGATCATAAAACTGGACTAGGACACTCATCATTTGTTGGTCCCACTTTGAGGTGACTAAACCGAGAAGAAAACCATGCCTCTTGATGAAGGAAGTAGTGTTTGGAATCCTGTCAACCAATTCTTTAAGCAAAGCAGGTGGTTGAACAAAGTTGAGCCGGATAGTATTCCTATGCATGGGCATCATGATGTCCTACAAAACAGAGCAAAGATGAAACCTTCTTGTCTTTGAAATGGGTTAGTCCTTATGCAAGATGTATGCAATGATGTTATGATGTTATGATGTCATGGTAAAGGCACACCACAAGTATTCACAAAAGGTAAACATGGTAAAGGCACACAAGTCACACAGAAGAGCCCTTAGATTTCAGGTTGGCATGAAGTTTTAGGTACTACCCTCTTTCAGTTCAGTTGGTTTAAACCTGTCCTAAAAAATAATAATCGGGTTCTAGAGGATCTCAATATCACAGACTACCCTCAATCAATCATAATTCCAGTTTGGCAACCTTTTCTTGCGGCCGAAACCATCGCGAGAGTTTAGTCTCAATGAGTGTAGCATACTGCTACTGTTCTATGGCCAAGTTGGTCAATTTAAGGTTCTAAGATCAGTTGGTGCTTAATGACTCCTCAGAAGACCCATATTCTCCTCGTTCCAACACAAGGGATATCGGTACAGACCAAGGTGTCACACCAACGTAGCTACTGCTTCATCCGTGTCGGTCTACACCGGACAGATCCCTCACAGTTTATTGCTACTTACCTAAAAAAGGGTATCCCCAGATCTGGGTTAGGATTTATAAAACTCTGATACAAGCCCACAAAATTTAAAGCATACAGAGCATACAATTTGAAAACACAAGTGGTCTAATCCTAAGGTACACCTCACTTTTAAATATCCCCAGCAGAGTCGCCAGTTCTGTGATCGGTGGGAATAGAACTGACTGTTTTGGAATGATGGTTCGCGTTTGTGTTCGTAAAATGTCGCGGTAAGCAAGAGTCGCCACCGTCTTTTATTTTCTCCAACAAGGAAAGGACAAAAGCACAACAAAATTCCTTTTCGAGATGTTTCTCGGGTTTGGGAGGTAGATTATAGAAAGGGAAGGTGTTAGCACCCTTTCTATCTGTGGTTATCCACGGGCTCTTAGGTACTTGCTCACTATGTTTTCAAAAAGTTTTGCTTTTCTTGTGTTTGTGGGTTTTGAAAAAGTTTTGTTTGAAAACTTCGATTTAACTATTGTATCTGTCCTCAAGAGTGTATGAAGTGTTTTTGAAAACTTTGTTTGAAAAGTGTAAGTGCGAAAAGTTGTTTTATTTTGAAAGAGCAAGTACCTGAGAACCTCTACCTACTCAAAAAGAATTAAGCTGTGTAAATGTCCTTTAGACAGTGCTATCCCACCATTGAGGAGTAGGTAGCATCGTCGTTGGAGTTTTCGGGTCAATTCGATTAAGGGACATGTGGCCACTAAAGCAATGGTAGGACGCCTTAGCGGTAACCCTAGTGTCTTAGATCGTTTTATTCGAGGCAACCGTTTCGAGGCAACTTTGATCTTTAGACAGGAGGGTGACCTCTAAAACTTCCTATACTCAATGACCACGTCGAGACAACCAAGTGAGGCGTATCCTAAGAGTGGCATGTGCGAGTGTGTCAATTTTCAGTTATGTTACCTTTGTACATGTTATGGTGAGCTACGATTGATTTTAATTTAAGAGAGATCTTGTCATGCAT
This sequence comes from Vicia faba, assembly GCA_948472305.1. Classification (NCBI taxonomy): domain Eukaryota; kingdom Viridiplantae; phylum Streptophyta; class Magnoliopsida; order Fabales; family Fabaceae; genus Vicia; species Vicia faba. Next base: position 1,520,152,802 of record OX451736.1, on the reverse strand, counting down.
AACCTAGTTAGCATACATCTAGCATTTAGTAGTTGCGGGAAATAAAACTAAGCTATTACAAGGCGTCGGGTATTTACATCGCCAAAAACAAACCCTTGAAAAGTAAATTACGGGAAATTAAATAAAAGCAATAAAAAGCCCTAATTAAAGCTATTACATCCTCAGAGCAAATACAATTATATGGAATGAAAATATGAATCAACAAAAATCACACGCGCGAGAAAAATTGAATCAGAGAGTTTTTTAGGGTTTTGACCCTTTTTTGAGAAAGAAGGAGATTTTTATTATTTATGAATTAAATTAAACCTAAACTAATTAATTAATAAATAAATAAAAAAAGAAATATTTTTTTTTGGGTTTTTGAATGTTTCAAGGAAATAAAAATTAAATTATTAAAAGTTATTAAAAACCCTAATTCTACATTAATTTTAAATTATTGCAAAAAAGTTAAAATTAACCTAATTAAAACTAAAAAAATTATGTTAATATTTATTTACAAAATAACTAATTAAATTTAATAAATAAAAATATTATATTTTTTATGTTTTCTGAATTCATTAAGAAAATGTTGATTATTTTAGTTAGTAGTTAATCAAGAATTAAAATTAAATAAGTAAAATAAATAATGAAAGAAAACAAAAATAAAAATGCAAACTCAGGGGGGTTTGGGCCTGATTCTGTGGTGTAGTTGGCAATTTGTGGCCAAACAATGCTCAAGCCTGCTTTGACTGTGGCCATCCCATGCAGGTGCGTTGACTGGAGACTATGGTGGACATCATCTTGTGACCATCAGATTTGGCCTGATGGCCATCTGGCGCTTGGGATCTGGAGGTCCATGATGTGCTACGCCTGCTGAATCACATGCAATCACCTGGATAAAAATTATAACAAATATTTGGGGGACCTGGGATTCGAACCCAGGTCCCAACGCTCAACGATTGTTCGCCCTAGCCACTGAGCCATTCGCTTCTTTTGTAAATATAATATACAAGAATTAATATGTAGCAAACAAACGCCTATGCCTGGAAAAAAATAAAACGCGTGTTAATTCAAAATAGGCCAATGGGAAAGCAACGGGTGGTCGTCTTCTTCCCCCAAACCCTGTATTTTTTTCCTGCAGATTTGGTTCCGCATCAAAATCCGTGGCTCATCTCTAAAATCCACCCTAGGCTATGAAAATTCCATCTAAGGCCATGGCTGATCTCGTCTCCACCTCCTGATCACTCCTAAACCAATTATTGTGGCCAATTTTTCCTGCATCAAAAACACCTAAAAAGCAAGCATATGAACCCTAGAATCGGGCATCACGATACAGGGCATAAAAACAAAATTGACTATTGCAGTTATGTTAGAAATCAAACAATAAACATGAATATGCTAATGTTTTAAAGAAAAAGTGCAAGAATAGAAGATCACGATTCCATGTTCAGAGGTCCATTCGCGACAACTTACAGTGCGCTGTAGGTGATAAAAAGGCCTGGTTTTTATTGCTTTTGCTTCACGAGATATCAGGAAAGAGAGCTACGTTCTCTTTTTGGTCTGCAAGTACCTCTAATATCGTTCTTGATCTCACACTTTTTCAAGAATTTTTGCAATTTGCTCTGGCCGTTTTAGCAATCCTTAGGTCGTGAATTAGGTTTAGGAGACTTGCTTGCATATAAGGCAATCAGTCTAGGTCAAAATTTGGGCTTTTATCCATGTATATTCAAGAATTAGGTTTTGACTTTATCACCATTGTTAACCTTTCCAAATATGGCAAAATCTAAGATTTTATGCATAAATAAGCCTTGGCACGAATTGGTTAGTTGTCACATGATATATGAAAGTTGTACAAATCACAAAGATACTATTCCATTGATTTTTAGATTTTATTTGAATTATTATAGATTTAAAATGAATTAAATCAATAAAAATTAAATAAAATATAAAAATAAATGTTTGATCCTGAAATTAAGTATGGGATACGTGTGTGGCATGACAAGACTAAATCAAATGGAAAAAAGTGGGCCCTTTTGTCAAAAATTGGAGTTTTGAGGATAGTTGACTTTTATAAATTCATGAAAATTTCCCAACTTCTCCAATGCATAACTTCTTCAATTTTGAACTTTTGGAGGTGTTCTTGGACTTTTTAGAAACTTTGAGATGTCCTATAATCAACCCTTTTGGTATCATGTCATTTGGATTTACCAATCTCAAGTTATGGCCTTTGACTCAAAGTGTACTTTTGTTGACTTTTGAAATTGACCTATAATGTAAAAATTGGTAACTTCTTGTGAATGCATTTCTTGATCTTGGAATGTGAAGATGGATTGTAGGAGATTGCATCCTCTTCAAAATGAGATTTGGATGGAATTTTTCTGATAAACCATGAAATAGTTATGCCCTGGTCAAAGTACAGTTGACTTTTCTACTGTCCAAAAATAGTAACTTTTGCATCTTTGATGATTTTTGAGCAATCTTTGATGAATCATTATCAAGACTTGATAAAATGATGATTGTGAACTCAAAATAAGATGTTGACCAAAAATTCTGACTTTTGACTATAAAATGACCATTTTGCCCTTGCAGTTGACTGTAGATCAAATGGAGCTTTTGACTGTGCAAATTGGTACTGTGAGTCTTGAAACTTGGCATGTAGGTGCTTGAGAATGTATATAGGCCTATGAGACTTGATTGAACCATTGAAAACCCCAAATTCCTTGAAAGAACCAAAACCCTAATTTTGAATTGACTGCCTTAGGAGGTGACTTGACTGTACAACCTTTGAGCCATTTTGAGCAATTTGAAGATCATTCTTGACAAATCTTGAGGAATATGGGAGGGCAAATTTTGGGGTACAACAGATGGGTACCTGCATTTGTGAGTGTGGGTGTGTGTAATGGATAGTCATCCTTAAACAAAACAAAATGCAAAAGGAAAGAAAATGAACACAACAGTTTATAGATGAAGACGTCCAATGATTCATTAAAACATGGCATATGATAATGAAGAAAATCAAGCCCTTACAAATGGACCTATATGCCCCGGGCAAGGCATAAGGTAAAAATAGTGTACGAATTGTTTAGTTATTACAGACCAAAATAGGAAATTGTTCAAAGATAAATTTACTGGTTGATGAAGGTGATGGGAATAAAATCCTTTGCTTCCCAGTTGCTTAAACCCCTTCGACGGTTGGAAAGATCCAATCTTCAAAGTTGTCCTCTTTATCATCCTCTTCTACAACATTAACTCCACGGTAGGTGATTTTGACGGGTGGTCCTCCAGCCTTGGAGCGACGCCTAGCCTTCTGTCCTGCAGCAGTAAACCCTAGTCCAAATTTGTCTGTCTTATGGGAAAAATCAGGCAGTTGCCCCCACATTGTGCTCTTTCCTTCTTTAATTACAACCTCTACGTCCTTGAGAGATTCCATCCTAGATACATGCTTGGGAACGATAGGCACCTCAACCATTGTCTTCGCAACTGCGACCTCAGGAGAAACTTCCTCAAAATGTTGGAAAGGCGTTTCTATGAATTCGCCATCCAACTCCACATAGCGGAAGGAGTTGAGGTGACTTATCATGTACTTTTCCTCGCCGTGCACCGTTATAATCTTACCCTTAACAGGATACTTCAGCATTTGGTGTAAAGAGAAGGTAACTGCCCCAGCATAATGGATCCACGGTCTTCCCAACAAACACGAATATGAAGGACGGATGTCCATCACATAAAAGATGGAGTTGAAAACTTCTGTGCCCACTTTGATAGGAATGTCAACCTCTCAGTGAACCATTCTTTTGGACCCATCAAAAGCCCTAACAATGATGTTACTGGGTTTGAGGGTCAATCCTTCGCAGTCCAAACGGTCTAACGCTTTCTTCAGTAGCACATTCAAAGAAGAACCAGTATCAACTAAGAAATGGGTGAGGGTGGTTCCCCTGCATTCAACTGAGACATGTAGCGCGTCGTTGTGTTTCCTTCCCTTGGGAGTCAGATCAGCATCGGAAAACCCAAGACCATTATCAACAGTAAGGCTAGCCACGCACTCTTGAAACTGGTCAGCCGAAGTTTCTTGGGGTACGTGTGCCGTCTTTAAAAATTTGATTAAGGCCTTAGCATGGGCCTCAGAGCAGAGTAGAAGAGCCAACATGGATATTTTGGAAGGGGGTCTGCCCTAGCTGTTCCATGACGTCGAAATCGCTCCTTTTGATTATTTTCAAGATTTCTTCCATTTCTTTTTGGGTGGTTTCGGGGATAACCACAGTATGAGCCTTCATCCTGACAGGCGCTTCTAGTATCCACTTACTCTTATCGGTAGTATCAATAGATGGTCTTACTTCAGGAGTATCTAATTCTTCAATTATCGGGTCTTGCATAGATGGCTTAACAGGCACAGAAGCTTTCGAGGGTCCGAAAACTGCTCGAGGGGGAGCAATCTCCGGAGAAAAAATCCGTCCGCTGCGAGTTATCTTGCTTGTTCCCACAATGTTCCCTATATTAGGGGTTTCCTCTTCAGAATTCTCTTGGGCTGCTTCAATCTGTTTGATACCATGATAGAAGATTTCTCCTTCGTAGTTCCATGGTATCATTTTGTTAGATTGATACGGGACAGGCCCCGACATGGTGATTTTCAATGGTACAAATTTAGGGTCAAGCGTAATCTTGACAGGCCTTTTGCAAGCCTTGGGAAGATTGTCGGAGATGGTTATTATTGCGATATCATTGGTTGAAGTAGCAAAAGTAGCAGGAGTAACAGGAGTAACAGGAGTGAAGGTATCAACAGGAGTATTTTGGAAGAGTATCTCTTGGGTATCCATCAGGCGTTAGATGCCTGATTTCAACATTGGGCAGTCAGCTCGTACGTTTAAACAAAAGTAGCAGTCTTTTCCACAGCCTGGAAATATCCCGGCTCTCATCAAATTCACTTTAATCACTGGTAAGGGAGTCAAAAGGTCAGCAACATTGGTAACATGAAGGTCTTCCATAACAGCATGAACATTGTGACCGTGCTTGGGCATTGGGGCAGAAATCACATTTGGCTTTTCGGGCGCATCAAATTCTACTTCCTTGGCGTCAATCAGGTCTTGGATTTTGTTCTTAAGAGCCCAACAGTTGTTGGTATCATGCCCGACACTGTCAGAGTGGTAAGCACACTTGGCATTGGAGTGGTAGTATGGAGAGGAGGTATTAGGGTTCTTTGGTGCCTCCTTCAAATTGGTAAGATTTAGCTTTAGCAAATGAGGGAGTACTTGAGCTGGCGTCATGTTGATTCGGGTGAACTGTCATTGTGTCCTTTCTACCCGTTGTTGATTAGATCTTGGCTGATTGCTGCGAGGTTGATCATTTGAAGAGTTTTAAATCATCACAGCCCCTACAGTTGGCCGGCGCTCGATTCTTCCCTGACTTTTCTGAGAGTAAATAGTAGAGGCTTCCTTCTTAGCTGGGAAGGCCTTCTTAATAGCAGTGGACGCGGAGGCATCTTTCTGAATCTTTCCACTTTTAATACCGGCCTCGACCCTTTCGCCGATCAGAATTAATTCGGTAAATCCCGCGGAGGAACTCCCAATTAAATGATTGAAAAAAGGGCCAGACAGGGTCCCTAAAAACATGTCAACCAGCTCTCTATCTGACAATGGTGGCTGCACCCTTCCAGCCAGATCACGCCACTTTTGGGCATACTCTTTAAACCTTTCATTAGAAGCCATACCCATACTCTGTAGTTGAGTACGAGTGGGCACCAAATCAGCATTGTATTGGTATTGACGGTAGAAAGCAGCAGCTAAGTCTTCCCAATTGTGAACCTCTGATCTCTCAAGTTGATAGAACCAGTCCAATTGTGTGCCTGACAAACTGTCTTGAAAAAAGTGTACCCAGAGGTCTTTATCAGATGAGTGGGGTTGGATCTTTCTGACATAGGATCTCAGATGCATCTTTGGGCAGAACAAACTGTCATATTTAGAAAATGTTGGTACTTTGAACTTGGGAGGAATGACGATCCCAGCGACCAACCTTAGTTCTTCGAAATCTAAACCAGGTACCCTTTGCAACTCCATGGCTGCCAATCGACCCTCAAGATTTTTATATTTATCATCCGCCGGGGGATATTTTTGTTCAGAGTAGTCTTCATCCTCTTCCTCTTCAACTTCAGATTCAGAAGGTCCCGCAACTCCTTTTCCTTTACCAGCCCCTTCATCAGACATTGAGGGAAACTCGAGAACTTTTCTAGCATTATTTTCAAACCTTCTTCCAAAAGTGGCTACTCCGGACCTTTTCTTCTTTTTCTCTTTATTTTTCTCCAACAGTGCTTTAAGATCCTCTTGACCCTTTGCTAAGGTCACGAGGAGTTGCTGGAATTGAGAATTCTGTGCTTGCAGATCCTTAACAGTCTGCTCCAAATCCATCTTGCTGAAATAAACAGCAGAAAGATAAGGAAACCTGGTGTGAAGACCTGTTTATGCATATGATGAATGGTATGTTATTCATGTAATGCATTCAAGGATTCAAAAATTCAAATTTGTTGTAAACAAAAGGAACACACGTCATATTAAGAAGAAATTATTAGTACATAAGTGCCCCATGGGAAAAATATTACAAAATTCTTAATGTAAAAAGACATTGCGCATCCTCTTTGGTGCAATGTAAGTGTTGAGAGTTTCCTCCTCATGAAGTCGGCGAGTAAGCTCCAAAACCTTCTTCTCACTGGCATAGAAGCTGGCTTCAAAAGTATTCCGTTCTTCTTTGAGTTGGATCCAACTCCTTTGTAGTTCTTCCCATGATGTTGGCATGTCAGGATGTAGGAGGGTGTATGGAACCTCTCCTTCCATAACAGGCTCTTTGATCACGGGGATAATGTGAGGGTATGGCATCATAAGATTTTGGGCGCGGGTTCGTACCCACTTGAGATAAGGCTCAAGGGGGATGGAATTCTTGTGCCCCAGTGTCTTACTATCCACTTTGTTGGGAATCCTCCAAGCTCTGATGAACCTTTGTCGAAGTCCTTGCGCATCGTTGTCGAAGTCAAAAACCAAGTCAAGAATCAGCATGTCATGAGGGCCGTCCCTCCGAGCATATCCAAACTGTCTTAGAGCTAAACAAGGGTTGTAGGTAATGCCTCCCCTAATGCCAAGTAGTGGGACATTAGGGAATTCCCCACAACGATCAATAATGATGACATTTTCTCTGGACCGAGAACACCAATGTACATCAGAATGTGTGAGGGTCATCAACCGTTGTGACCACCTTAAACCCTGCTCATTCTTCAAAACTAATTGTGGAAGGTGAGAAATAAACCTCCTTGATAGGAGAGGAGAACAACACACGAGAACACCTCTCTTCCTCATTGTTCGTGTGTAAAATGAGTGTATGATGTCCCCAAGCAATGTAGGTACAGGATTCCGGGATATGAAAATCTTGACAGCATTCACATCTATAAGCTGATCAGGGTTTGGGAACAAAACCAACCCATAGATGAGGAGTGCCACAATCTCTTCAAAGGCTTGTAGATCTAGAGAATTCTAGCAGTCTTGTGCCTTCTCAAACAGAAACTTTGCCAAGAATCCCTTGACACCACTTTTGGTTTCCCAATGTCCTTTGATGTCAGATGGTTGCAAGTGTAATGCTTGAGCAACATCTTTAGGCTTTGGTTCTTTTTCCGTACCGTTGTAGGGTAGTTGATGAAGAATAGGAATTCTCAAGAGTTGAGAAAATTCCTCCAAAGTGGGCACTAGTTGATAATCCGGGAATGTGAAACAGTGGTGTAGGGGGTCAAAGAACTGGAAGAGAACTTTCACCATGTGTTCCTCAATGTTGGATTTGACCAAGTTGAGAAGTCTACCATGTCTTTCACTGAAGAGAGAATTCTCTGGAATCCTAGAAGTAAGCTCCTTGAGTTGAGGAGGGATTCTCACAAGGTTGACTTGAATTATTTTCCTGCGAAGAGATTCCATGACCTACAAAACAAGAACAAAGATGAAGATCCAAACACTTGAAATGGTTAGTGGATGCATATGATGCTTTATGATGTTCATGATGTATGCACAGGAAAATGTACAAACAAGTCACACAAAACCCTAGTTTCAGGCTTGCATGAGGTTTCATAGGTAAATACCCTCTTGAGTTTAGTTGGCTCAAACATGTCCTATAAATAGTAACCGGGTTCTAAGGAGCTCAATATCACTGGATTGTTTTCTATGTTCATTGTTTTGGTTTAGTCACTTAACTGGCGACCAAAATATTCCAAGAAAACAACCCTCATTGAGTTTAGTATCGAGTATCTACCAACTTCGGACTGTACCAAAGCCGGTCATTTCACTACCCCTAACAAAAGGCCAAGATGGTCAAGTAAGGTTCTAAGCGTTCATTAGTGCTTCATGACATCACTCAGCGGCCCCGTATTCTCTTTGATTGACTCAAAGGCTACCGATACTCACAAATATGTCGCACTAATATAGCTATTGCTTCAACCATGTCGGTATACCCCACACAGTTTCCACAACGTATTGATATTTACCTATGAATGTTTTCCCAAATCCGGGTAGCGGATTTCAAGCCCAAACAAGAGAACCAAATGTAAAACAATCAAAGCAAACAATATAATCATGCAAAGGGTGATCTAAGCCCTAAGGTTACTCCACTTTTAAAGATTTCCCCAGCAGAGTCGCCAGTCCTGTGATACGGTGGGAGAACTGACTTGGGATTTTGCGTTTGTGATTGCAAATGTTTCGGTTTAGCAAGAGTCGCCATCGAATTTTTATTTTATCCTAAGGAAAGGTAAAAAAGCACAGGAAAGACCTTTGAGATGTTTTCTTGGGTTCGGGGAGTAGATTATAGAAAGGGAAGGAATTAGCACCCTTTCTATCCATGGTTATCCATGGGCTCTTAGTTACTTGTTTAGATCACTTGCTTTGCTTTTCAATTGTTTGAAATGGTGCTCTTCAATTGTTTGAAATGGTGCTTTGTGTGTGATTTTGAAAGATGTTTTGAAAAGAGGCCATCGTCGTGGCAACTTTTGTAATGATTCTTGTTTGAATGTATACAGAGGTGTTTTTGTCTTTTGAAAAGTTTTCAATGTTTGAAAGTAGGATTTTGAAATTGTGTGATGAAGTGTGTTTTGAAGATAGCAAGGATATTTTTGCAAGTTTTGATCAAGTAACTAAGAGTTGTCTACCTTATTTTACTCAAAGATCTTTCTTATGTTTTAACCCTTTTAACAGTGTTGTTTCACCATTGCATTTGGTGAACAACCTTGTGTTAGGATGTTAAACGGGACAGGTGCGGGTCATCGTATAGACCATGATAGCAATTGTGTCAAGTATTTTTGGCAATTTTCTTGAGGGACTTGATCATTTTGTTTAGGCAACCTAGATAGCGTCATCGAGGGACTATGATCTTTTGTTTTGTTTTTTTTTGTTTTGCCAAAGTACTTGACATGCATACCATGACCCATTTTTGAAGGCAACAAGTGGATTGAAATCCTAGGGGTGTAAGTGTGCATTGTGTTTGTTTTTTCATGCATTTTTGTCTTTGATTAGATCAAACTATTTGTTGGTTTTGATTTTGGCATACAAAACATAATTTTAATCATGGCATAATTGAAAGCATTTAAATGCGTAAAAATAAATCTAAGCTATTACAACTTTGATATAGGGAGGGGGGTACAATTTTGAATAGGGGGGTATTTGAAAAGAAATATAAAACCCTAATTACTATTACATCCAAATTGAATTCTTTGTGCAAATAAAATAAATGAGCAATATTTAATTTAAACAAGATGAATAAATATTAAACAAAATGTATTATGCAAAAAAAGAGTTTTTATTTACTCATGTATACAAAAGTATTTTTTTTAATATAAAAAAAGTATAAAAAAATAAATAAAAGAGTTATTTGTTTTCTAGGGTAAAAACCCTAATTCCTTAAGAAAATAAATATGATATATTTTTTATGTATAAAAAAAAAAAAATTAATATGTGTAAAAATGTAATATATCCAAAAAAGGGTATTTTTTAGTATGAATAACAATAAAAATAAAAATATCATATTTTTGTGTTTTATTTCTAAGTATTTAATAAAACAAAAGTATATATATATATATATATATATATATATATATATATATATATATATATATATATATATATATATATATATATATATATATATATATATATATATATATATATATATATATATATATATATATATATATATATATATATATATATATATATATATATATATATATATATATATATATATATATATATATATATATATATATATATATATATATATATATATATTAAATATGTTAAATATGTAAAAATAAAATAAAATATTTACAAAAAATATAATATATTCAAGAAAATATTTTTGGTGTAAATAAAAAATAGAAATAAAAATAAGAGTATTATTTGCATTATTTTCAAGTTTAAACAAAATAATATATGTATTTAAATTGTTGTTTATATTAGAAAAAATCAAAATAAAATATCTAATAAATGAAAAAAATTGTGAAAATATTTTTAGAGTATTTTTTATATTTGAAAATAAAATATCAAAGTCAGAAAAGAAATAAAAATGAAAAAATAATGAAAATACAAAGAAATGGGCCAGGGGGTGCTGAAAGTAAGCTGGGAGGTGTTGGAAGCAAGAAGGCCAGGCCCAACCCAGACTTCATCTTCAACCTCCAGAAATTTGAAAAAAGGCGCGCATGTCTGTACAAACTTGTATCTCCTGTATTTGTGATCTTTTGACAAAACTCAAAACATGAAACTTGTAGAGCATCAAATCACGAAAGTTCATGGGTGAAATTCTAACCTAGTTTTTTTCCAGAAAGTTCATGGGTGAAATTCTCCTAGCACGATTAATAGAAATGAAAACTGAGCATATGTATGGTTTCAGGGCAATGAGTACAACATCTTTCATTCATAAACCTAAGGCTAAATGTTCCTAAATAGAGAGATAGAAGTTCATGAAATACCTGTTTCAGTTGAGTTCGAGTTGGCCAATACAACAACTTTCAATGGGGCCTGAGGTTCTTTTGAGCTTGCTTGATGTCCCCTGAACCTTTCCCAATGCTTAGTTTGTTTTGAAGTGGCCTGAATCGTGCTACAGAACTCAACCTGCAAAGCTTCCAAACAAAAATGGTGATGTGTGTAAATGGAGTTACAGCAGCTTATGAATGATCTGGACAACTTAGGTGTATTGTTTAGAATGTGTTAGAAGTGATTTGGGACAAAACACACGAGGGAATTTGATTGTGGCTTGTGATTTGCAGAACTGGCCCTGTTTTGGGTAGAAATGAAGATTTTATGCTTAAGGGTGTTTGAGAGGTCAAAGACTCGTGTTTCTGGCTTACAAGGATATGAGAAACTTCTTTGAAAACTTTGCTTCAGTTCAATATATCAGATGTGTGTGTTATGAGATTTTGGCCATTTGACTTGTTTTGAAAGCAAAGATGTGAAGTGACCAAGTGTTGTACCCCAAAATTTGCCCTCCCTTTTTCACAAGAAATCACAGCTTCGGGTTTTCCCTGATTTTTCAAATTGGCTCAAGAATCAGTCAAACAGACTTTTTCTTATCAGTCTATCCAAATTAGGGTTTCCATTGATTTTGAATCAGTCCAAGCAGATTATTAGGGTTTCTATTGATTTGGTTGAGTTTGGTTCAGGGTTTGATCAAGCAGACGCTTCTTTGACAATAAATCCAGAATTAGGGTTTGCACGCGCATTCTCAGAAGAATTTGAATCCACAGTGTCTAAATTGACTGTCACACTTCTTTGACGCTTGTTCAAGATTTCAGCTTGTTTCTCAAAATCTGAACCTCTGGGATAGAAGTTGAGGTTTCTGATTGAAAGTTTGAAGCTTTAGTTTGATCAGTAAAGAAAAAGGTGCATGGACGTTTGTACGTTTAACTGTGCAAAGCGTGCGATTAATTGGAATGTCGGGCTTATTGCTGGTTAATGCGGGGTTGTGAGACTACAACGTTTATTAATTATTTATTTTATCTAAGTTAGAATAATTGGGATGTACTTCTAGTTATTTTAATTCAAGAAACTTAAATAATTAAATAGACAGTGAAATAAAGAATTATCTGACAAAAGGACTTTTATTTATTTTTAATTATTGGTACAAGTGTTATTTGAATACATTAAATTTATTTACAGTATTTACAATAATGTTTATTACAAATGATTAGAAATAAAATAAAATCATCCTAAGTTTCTTGAAGTCTTCATCTTCTACTGCTGCTTCCCTCTCCCCAATTGATATTTACCTGCAAAGCCAGAAAAGGAGAAGTCAATACAGTATGGATTAAAAAGGCATTCTCAGACAGATAATCAAAAACTCATCATTAAAGGTGGTTGGCCGGAATCAGATTGTTTTGATTTTCATCATATTTTGCTCATCCTCTTTGCAAATCACAAGAAGATTCTCTTCTTGGTTCACAAAGAGGAAAGCAAAATTGTTTGCAAGCATATGAATTAATTAAATACAAGGCAGCATATTAAACAAAATGCACAAAGCTGCATAAATTCAAATTGTCAAAAAGGCAAACCAAACTGAAATGCCAAACCAAATTGCAAGTTTCAAACTAAGCAAACTAAATCACAAATTCAAAACTGTCTAAAGAAACTGTCAAAAGGCTGTCAAAGAAGATATCAAAGGCAATGCAGAAAATCTGGGAGATAAGTACAAGACGTAGAGGAAAGCTAAAGTTGCAAGCAAGCAATATTGTCAAAATCTCTTCATCATTTTCCAGCCAGAACCTTTTCAGAAAAAGTACAGTTAAAGCAATAAAGTATGCTTTAATAGAGAGAGAAAAGAGAGAGAGAAGTAGAGGGCTCTTACAGTTTTGCAGGCTTAGAAGATAGAAATATAACAAAGAGTTCAGTTCAGAAAAAAGGGGGCAGAACACATAGAAAAATATAACACAAAGCTGTAAACACATAACACAAGCCCACGAGCCTGCTTCAAAAAAGCCTCAAAACTACCTCAAGCAAGCAAACAACAGCCTGCCTCAAGCTTGCTTCAAGCCTGCCTTCATAAAAACTCCAGCCTGCATACAAGAAAGCCTACACAACAAACTAACAAGCTCAGTAAAATTGCAAACTCTGAAGCTTGCCTCAAGCCTGCACAAAGCACAAGCCCTGAAGCTTGCATAAACATAACCTGCATAAACTTCAATAAACCCAACTGTACCATACAAACCTGCCTCAAGCCTGTCAAAAACCATACAAACATTCAACCTGCCTTCAAGATCAAGTAACCAAACTCAAAGCAAACTCCAACAAGTCTGTCAAAACCTAAACCCCAAACAAGCCTCAAAACTGCCTTCAATCCAAACCAAACTCAAACAAACCTTTGTTCAAACATAGGTCTGCCTTCATTTCAAAATCCAAACACCAACAAACGCCTCAGAACCAAGTTCATCATAGGCAATCCAAACATCAACTATTGGAATTCATCATCAAACACAAATCCAGGCATCCTCAGAACAAGAAATTCATCACAGGATCAAACAAATAAGTATATCAAAAGCATCTCAGATTTAAAATCATCATTGAAACACAAATCAAGCCAAAGAGAGATTTAAAGTTCATCAACATAGCCTAATCAGAACGACAACAAGGCAAGCAATCAGAAGAAGAAAAGAAGATTCAGAAGCGGATGCCCTAGGGTTTTCAGAAGCATAATACTCATCACTAGACCATTCAAAGAAGAAAGATACGAGGGTACCAGACAAACCAGAAAAGCTTTCATCAGCATCATAGCCTCCCCGCCTTGGCCACCGGAGAACGCCTCCTGTCCAAACTCTCCGTCTCCTCTCCAAAAGCAAACCCTAAGGTATCAATTCCTCTTCCTTTTTTCTCTACATCTCATAATCCAAACACAAATAACACAGAAGATCAAAATATGTCAATAATTAATAACATGCGAATTTTGAAACCCTAAAACGTGAAGAAGGAAATCGTTACCTTTTATCACCGCCTGGTACAACCATGGAGAGAGGAGAGTGGAGGTGGCGTCCGGCGGCTGAGGCAAGTGGAAGGCATCAGAAGCTCTGTTGAGAGCGAGGAAGAGGACAATGAAGAAGAAAGGGAGCGATGCCGTTCAACTGAAACCCTACTCTGAAGCAAAACATCACTAACCCTAACAAAAAACTTCTCAAAACGCGTTTGGGCTTCTGCCCCACAAAACTGCTAAAGCCCAATGAATCCTGGCACTACACCCCCTTTTTTTTGTCTTAATCTGCCTTGTTTCATTTTTGGGCCATGTATATAATCCCTAAGGCCCATTTAACTCTTTTTATTTTTTTTTCTTTCTTATGATTGCAAATCAATCCTTTTTTTATTTATCATATTATTTCCCTTTCTTTTTATATAACTTATTTTGTTAAGAAAAACAATATATTATTTTTGTGTACAAAACTTTTCTTAATGTTTATTAAATTTTACAAAAATATGTAAATATTAGATTTATTAGGTTAATAGATTTTTGTTTTAAAACTTTTTTTGTTTAATAAATCTTTGTATATATAAAAGCATTAACTAAAATACATAAACAATAGTTTTCTTTAAACTTAAAACATTTTTCTTTTCTTTAAAACTCTTGTCTATATAATTAACAAAAACACAAAAATAATAATAAAATACTTAATACATTAGGTTAACATTTTTACTCATTTGTAAATAATCATATGCATGTCACAATACTTTTGTTTCTCTTTTTATTCTTATACCTTGCTATATTTTATATTGAGAATGCGACGATTCAATTTGGTTGTAAATAATATTTGGACACTACTATTCTGATGAGACTCATCCCCATTTGTAAATATGTGTACCCCTATCCCCGAATACTTATTTGTAATAGCTTAGACTTTAAATTCCCGCAATTTATCGCTTTCCGTATACTGTATAGTAATTAGGGTTTGTATGCGAAGATTCAAAATCAACCTCTAGATAACCTAATACAAGATAAATGCATGAAAATCAATACACAATTCACACTTGCACCCCTAGGGTTTCATCCACTTGTTGCCTTCAAAAATGGGCCATGTTTGCATGTCAAGTATTTTGGCAAAACAAAACAAACAAAATGATCACAGTCCCTCGATGACGCCATCTTGTTGCCTAAACAAAATGATCATAGTCCCTAAAGAAAATTGCCAAAGATGCTTGACACTATTGCTTTCATGGTCTATACGATGACCCGCGCCTGTCCCGTTTAACATCCTAACGCAAGGTTGTTCACCAAATACAATGGTGAAACAACACTGTTAAAAGGGTTAAAAACATAAGAAAGATCTTTGAGTAAAATTAGGGTAGACAACTCTTAGTTACTTGATCAAACTTGCAAAACATCCTTGCCATTTTTCAAAACACACATCACAACACAATTTCAAAACAACTTTCAAAAACATTGAAACATCTTTTCAAAAAGACAAACACCTTTGTATATACTCAAACATGAGTCATTACAAAGGTTGCCTAGACAAGGCATCTTTTTCAAAACATTTTCAAAAACCACACACACAAAACACCATTTCAAGCAATTGAAAAAAAAAAGGCAAGTGATCTAAAAACAAGTAACTAAGAGCCCATGGATAACCATGGATGAAAAGGGTGCTAGCACCTTCCCTTTTCATAATCTACCCCCCGAACCCACGAAAATATCTCAAAGGTCTTTCCTGTGCTTTTTGACCTTTCCTTAGGATAAATAAAAAGTCGGTGGCGACTCTTGCTAAACCGAACAAGTGCGAATACAAACGCAAAACCTCAAGTCAGTTCGCCCACCGTATCACAGAACTGTCGACTCTACCGGGGATTATTTCTAAAAGTGGGGTTACCTTAGGGTTTTAGATCACCTATACATGTTTGCTTTAATTGCTTTGATTGCTTTACTTTTTGGGTTCCTTGTTTGGGTTTGTTGTAAATCCTACACCCGGATTTGGGGGCACCTTTTTAGGTAAATAGCAATAAACTGCGAGGGAACTATGCGGGGTATACCGACATGGTTGAAGCAGTAGCTATGTTAGTGTGACATATTTGTGAGTACCGATAGCCCTTGAGTAGTTAAGGAGAATACAGGGCCGCTGAGTGATGTCATGAAGCACTAACGAACTCTAGAACCTTACTTGACCATCTTATCCTTTTTAGGGGTAGTGAGATGACCGACTTTGGTGCAGTCCGAAGTTGGTAGATACTCGATACTACACTCATTGAGGATTGTTTTATTGGAATATTTTGGTCGCCAGTCAAGTGGCTAAACCAAAACAATGAACACAGAAAATAATCCAGTGATATTGAGCTCCTTAGAACCCGATTTCTATTTTAGGACAGGTTGAGCCAACTAACTTCAAGAGGGTACTTACCTACAAACCCCATGCAAGCCTAAACCTAAGGACTTGTTTGCTCTGTATGAATATGATTGCATGTATATATATACTTGTCTACTTTTGCATACATGTACATAACATCATGACATCATACCATAGCATTTTCAATAACCATTTCAAGGATCTCGAGGGTCTGTTGATGCAGGGTCACGTTGAACCAGACGTCTACCAAAGGGCAAGAGGTTTTCTCCTCTAAACAAATGCCATCAAAGATCAAGTGCAACAACTTGAATCAGGGGCTATAACCCACTTGACATGGTGAGCTTGATTCTCGTGGAAAGACATCCTGAATCTATCCAAGGGGCAAGAGGAACTAAGGACACTTCTCATGGAGACTTTGGTCAGGAACAGCACTGAGGACGAACGGCTGAAACATCTGCAAGCTGAAGTGGATGCAGTGAGAGCCCAGATGCTGGGGCAGATGACTATCATTCAAGACTTAGCTCAAAGACAAGATGAGCTCGGGGTTCTCGTCAGCCAACTGCTCCGGGGTAACCAACTGGGGCAAACACCTAAGGGTAAAGAGCCAGTCATCGTTCAACCACCTTTGAGACAAGGAAATAAGGGGAGGGCTCTTCAATTGGCTCCAGTGTCACCAATTCAGCATCAACCTCACCAGCTTCAGCCAGACAAGCCCAGGAGGCAATTCACCCAGCTCAATATGTCGCTGTTTCAAGCTTTACAACGCCTGTTGAGGTTGAACCTGATCACATTAAGGGCTCACCCCCGGAACCCCAACACAGCATCTCATATCTATGATCCCAATAAAAGGTGTGCCTACCACTCTGCCAGCCCAGGACATGATACAAATGAGTGTTGGGCTCTGAAGAACAAGATCCAGGACCTGATCGATGAAGGAGCATTGGAGTTCACACAAGATGGTCAGGCTGAGTTTTTCTACCATCCCTCCAAGGCTCACCATTTGAAGTGATAAGCCCTGAGATGAAAAGACTTTTGTCCATTAGGATTTCCAAGTTGTAATTTTCTTTTGTTCAAACATTTATTCATGTTAAACGTTGTTATTTCATTAATGCATCGCATACGTCTGTTTTGAAGCAATATATTCGTATTCACTATATGCAAACTACTTTCATATTTTTTCTGATGTCAACTCTCAATCAATAATTCTAAGCCTCTTGAGGGAGGATGACGAAAACGATACCAAAATCTACAGTATGCTTTTGAACAGACCCCGCTGATGAAGTACATGCATTGTTTCAATCCCTAAACACTGGAGTTATAAGGAAGATAATCCCTCGTCAACCCCTTTGAGCCAAAGAAGCAGGAGTTTTTCTTTTCGAAATTTAAAACCCTTAATCATAACCTGGGGCAGGGTAGTTCTCTCAGTTGATCCAAGTGCATAACAAATGGCACCAAAGAGGTCCTTACAAAACAAAGAAGACAGTGATGATTCCGAATAATCATAAGGATAGGCAGTCATTATATCTCAAAAATAAAAACCCAATAAGTCAAAACCTATGAAGGAGACTTACAAAACTGGGGCATCCCGCTGACTGTAATCACAAAAGAAACAGTTTAGGCAAAAAACAGGGATAACGAAATCAAAAAAGAAAGAGGTCCTACAAACCCTCAACCAAAAAAAGGAATGACTGCCTACTCAGAATAAACTATCAACATCCGAATCATCACCGGAAAATCAGAGCAAAGACTCAAACAAGGTCTAACGTATGATCAACTGAGTTTAGGATTGGAGAATATCACGAAGAGCGGGTGGGTACAAATAATTTGAGCCTTTATCCTTTGTTTCTTAAACTGTGAACCAGGCCACGCTACAACCCTTAAAAGTCCTAGCTGAAGCATGGGTTAGTTCGAAAGCATACTGTTACGAAAGGTATCCTGACTCCTTAAGGCTCGCAATAAAATAACGAGTTGACATCACGTTTTACAAACATTCACTTGTTTTATGAAAAAGAATGCATTTTCAAGACAGACATAAGCTTTGCATTTTTGATATAACATTGTTTTCATATGACTATTTGTTTGAATAGCAGGGAAATCCGCACGATGAATACCTAGTGAACAAAAGCACTTCCAATCAAGGGGCACGACATGACCATGGTCTATTATCTGGGGCAGTCCAGTCAAGATTCAGAGAATCTCTCAAAGGCCAAATAGCCTGGGGCAAATCTCCGCCTGAGTCATTTGGGGCATTCCAGCAACGAATCTTGCCTGATCAAACGTCTTCTGGTAGCATGGCAAAACACTTCTAACAGGGGCAGCTCCCTACATTCTAAGAGCGGGGACATAGTCGAAAAAAACACTGCGCATAATCAAAGACCCGCTAGGTTGACACACCTAGGCAAAAATAAGGGCTTCCCGGCGAACCAAAAGGGTTCGGGCAAAATAAGGGATGAAAATGAAAAATTTGTGCACCCGGCATGTCGAAAACCTGAAAAGGCAGCTTGGGCAAAAATGGGTATCCCGGTGGACTGAAAACCCGAAAGGGCGGTCCAGGCAAAAGTTAGGGATCAAAGCGTACGACTATGTCCCGGCATCTCGTCACGTGTCTACCAGAAGGTTTATCAATTACCCCACAGGTATCTTCTTCCCTCACCTCAGAAACAGGGGCAATAATGAGTCGCCCAGGCGATCCCGTGGCTCTATCAACAAAAGTACCAAGGATGATTACCATCTACCTTTACAAATTCCAGATCGTGGGTTAACATCCGAAACCAAACAGGATAATCATCTACTTGATCATCATCAGGCACCCCTACACCGGTTCCTTCTCAATTTTCAGACGAAGTCTTACACGGACTCATATCAAGGTAACCTTACCCCGGTTCCTCCAGAAGTCTTACACGGACTTATCCCGAAGTGACCCTACACCGGTCCCTCCTAAAGTCTTACACGGATTTATCAAGAAGTTTTACACGAACTTACCCCGCAGTAACCTTACCCCGGTTCCGCCAAAATTTTTACACGAACTTATCCCGAAGAAACCCTACACAGATTCTCTCTCCCCAAAGATGCAGTTTTACACGGACTCGTCATCAGAAACCCTACCCAAGTTTTACTTCTTCCAGGATGCAGTTTTACACGAGCTCATCATCAAGCAACCCTACATAGGTTCTCTCTCTCAACTTACAAAAACATAATCAAAACTTCCCCAGGAGAGTCCAATCCAGTTTCCCCAGGAAAAGTTGGAATCCATCTCCTCAGCAGTAAGTTTATCCCCAGTAGATTCTGGAAGCTTATCTTCGCAGAGCACCAACGCGTCTCCCGGCTTTATTCAAAGAGTTATTTCCTTACCAGGATATAACTGGGTTATCCTCAGCCAAAAGACACGGGAAGATTGTCCCCGACGAAGTCTTTTCTACCCCCAGCGAAGTCTATTTAACACTTCCAACACAACAATGGTATCCCAAGCAAAGTTACCATCAATACCCTAGCAAAGTACCTCTCTCCCCATAGAGTATTTCTCCCCAGCAAGATCGTTAGAGTACTTCTCTCCCCGCAGAGTAATCTATTCGCCAAGTTTATTCCCCAACGGAGTTATCTTCTCCTACTGGTATTCTTGCAACTATCATCCCCAGCGGAAGCAAAGATCTATTCTTCACCATCAGCCCAGGAGTGACTTCCCGGCACCCGTCAAGGATTTACTTTCCTAGATGACAAACATACATTCATAAACATCGCACTTCCATACATTATAGCATGCATATACGCATCATACCTTACAAATCTCATTTATGTTGAGAATATCATTGCTTGATTCATATCATGCCTTGCATATGATTGACCTTTACCTTTCAGGAAAGATCCAGTTAAGTTCTCAGCCATATTCAAGACCTAGACCGGTTCAGTTAAATCGACCCTAAGATTTCTCTGTTTCTTATCCAGTCAAAGGCCTTCTCTGGTTCAGTCAGATCGACCCTAAGATCTCCCTATTTCTTATCCAGTTGAAGACATTCAAGACCTAGACCGGTTCAGTTAAATCGACCCTAAGATTTCTCTGTTTCTTATCCAGTCAAAGGCCTTCTCTGGTTCAGTCAGATCGACCCTAAGATCTCCCTGTTTCTTATCCAGTTAAAGACATTCAAGACCTAGACCGGTTCAGTTAAATCGACCCTAAGATTTTTCTGTTTCTTACCCAGTCCAAGGCCTTCGCTGGTTCGGTCAGATCGACCCTAAGATCTCCCTGTTTCTTATCCAGTTGAAGACATCAAGACCTAGACCAGTTCAGTTAAATCGACCCTAAGATTTCTCTATTTCTTATCCAGTCAAAGGCCTTCTCTGGTTCAGTCAGATCGACCCTAAGATCTCCCTGTTTCTTATCCAGTTGAAGACATCAAGACCTAGACCGGTTCAGTTAAATCGATCCTAAGATTTCTCTGTTTCTTATCCCGTCCAAGGCCTTCTCTGGTTCAGTCAGATCGACCCTAAGATCTCCATGTTTCTTATCCAGTTGAAGACATTCAAGACCTAGACCGATTCAGCTAAATCGACCCTAAGATTTTTCTGTTTCTTATCCAGTCAAAGGCCTTCTCTAGTCCAGTTAAATCGACCCCTAAAAGATTTTCCTGATAAAGACTCAGTAGAAGATATCCAAGATTCTCTCAGCGTTACTGTTGAGGTAGAAATCGCCCAAGATTCTCTCAGCGTTACTGTTGAGGTAGAAGTCGCCCAAGATTCTCTCAGCGTTCCTATTGAGGTTGAAATCGTCCAAGGTTCTCTCAGCGTTCCTGTTGAGGTAGTAATCGCCCCGAGATTCTCTCAGCGTTACTGTTGAGGATGAAGTCGCCCAAGATTCTCTCAGCGTTACTGTTGAGGTAGAAGTCATCCAAGGTTCTCTCACCGTCCCGTTGAGGTAGTAACCATCCCTGGTTCATTCATCACCTTTTGAAGCTCCAGATCCAGCTCCTGTAACCAGTCAGGACACATCTACACAAAGAGTT
Organism: Vicia faba; assembly: GCA_948472305.1. Classification (NCBI taxonomy): domain Eukaryota; kingdom Viridiplantae; phylum Streptophyta; class Magnoliopsida; order Fabales; family Fabaceae; genus Vicia; species Vicia faba. Next base: position 1,520,131,505 of record OX451736.1, on the reverse strand, counting down.
TGAAGACCAGCTCCTGCAACAGGTCAGGTAATCCTTTTCTTTTGCAGGTACACAAGTTCTCGCTAAGGAATCTCTTACGCGATCGACGCCCAGATGGCATCTATAAGCCCATCCACCATCCATCATCTCTCAGCATGGCATCTACAAGCCCATCATCCTATCCATCAATCTCCAAATGGCATCTATAAGCCCATTCCCCCCATCACACTACTATGTGAGCGCAAATTTCTAGGCACTCTAGTGTTCAATCATCTTCCACCTTCGGATTACGAAAGGCACGTCAGCCAATCTGCATCCTCGGGTCTAAGAAGATTGAACAGGGGCAACTGTTGTACCCCAAAATTTGCCCTCCCATATTCTTCAAAATTTGCCAAGTCAAAGGTTCAAAATCTCCCCAAGGGTTGCACAGTTCAAGGGCCTCCTAACAGTCAAGAATTAGGGTTTTGGTTCTGGCAAAGAAAATGAAGTTTCCAAGGGTCCAATCAAGTCCCACTTGCCTATAAATATGGTCAAGCATCATCATACCAAGTTTCAAGACTTACAGCACAAAATTGCACAGTCAAAAACCCTAATTACCCTACAATCAACTGCAGGGGCAAAATGGTCATTTGACAGTCAAAAGTTCAAATTTTTGGTCAACATCTCATTTTGAAGCCACAAACATCATTTGATCAATGCTTGATCATGATTCTCAAAGCTTGGCTCAAAAAGTCTCAAGATGCAAAAGTTTCCATATTTGGACAGTTGAAAAAGTCAACTGTAACTTGACCAAGGCATAACTTCCACATGGATTATCATAACAATTCCATCCAAAGCTCATTTTGAAGAGAAAGACATTTCCTACAACTCCTCTTCACACTTCAAGTCCAAGAAATACTCTCACAAAAAGTTATCAATTTCAACATTATAGGTCATTTTCAAAAGTCAACAAAAAGGGACTTTAAGTCAAAGGCCATAACTTGAGATTGGTAAATCAAAATGACATGGGACCAAAGGCATTGGTTAGAGGACTTCAAGACCTTTCCAAAATGTCCAAGAACATGAGCAAAGCTTAAAAATTGAGCAAGGTATGCCTTGTGGAAGTTGGGAAATTTTTGGGTATTTTGAAAAGTCAACTTTGCTTCAAATGCCTTAAAATTGCTAATGGGCCACATTTTCTTCCAAGATTCATCATCCAAAGCATGTGCACGACCATTTGGCCCAAAGGGAAGTTATTCATCATTTTTATTTATTTATTTGAATTTTTAATTGCTAATAATTCATTTAATTAAAATAAATATGTGGAAAATACCAAAGCAAACTTTTTAAATCTTTTTATGCATGGAATAACCTCAAGATTTCGTGCATGATCAGATAGGGAAAGAATCAAGTTGATTGGACATGATTGGTATCAAATATGCATGGAAAAGATTTGAAAGATTAAGCATGAAAATCAAATATCTTGTACATCAATGCAAAGGTTTTTTGGATCCAATTTTCAACCCTAATCATTCCATACATAAGCCTAATGCAAACCCTAGTGCTAAGAACCTGAATGCTGCGCCACACATCAAGAACCAAGTTTGAGTTTTTGTGAGAAAAATTGAAAATTGAAAACGTGGTTCCAAGGCTTTTCAAGGCAAATTAACAATCCCAATAGCTTGCAAAAGCGTCAAGGAAGCTTCCTGAATCGTTTTCCAGTCCCCACGTCTCCAGAATCGGTATATGGGTGTCAAGCTTTCTCAAAACTTTGCCATAATCGTATTCTAATATGCATGCATTTTTGATACATTTTGACTGTTGATTTAGACTAATATGAAGGTTTTGAGACTAATGGTGACCTTTAATTTGACTAACAATGCTTGTAACGAAAATTGCCATTGGAATGTTTTAGGGTTCCTCAAGTTTTGAATTGGGCGTTTACGCATCTTGTAAAATTAGAACATCTCAGGGTCATGGTCAAAATCAGGACACTTGGACGAATCGAATGCAACAGTCGCGCCCAATTTATATAGCAAGATGGCCTAATCGCTATTTTTGAAAAGCTTGCAGTTTGGGGGTGTTCAAAACCCCCGCTAATTACTTTTATGTTTCAGGTAAAATGCAAACGAGGAAGAAGAAGACTAGGTGGCAAGGCATGGTTGGCTCGTTTGAATTTCGCGCTAAAATCAGCCACTAACGCTTGTTTTATCTTATGATATTTATTTGCTATTATATATTCAAAGCGCGTTCATAGCTCCACTGGTCAAGCGTAGCATTGATAACCTCTGGGACCTGGGTTCAAACCCCAGGTCCCCCTTTCTTATTCCATATTTTTCTTCTAACCACGTTCCCATGCAGCTTGCCTCCTGAGGTTCATCCTACGCCCAATGATCCAAACGTGCCACGCGCCCCATGATCCCCATCCAAAGGGCCAGATTTGAAGGGTAGCATAGGCATCAGTCAACGAAACCACACGCTAGCATGAAAGTCAACCAGGCCAGAAATCAACTGGGCCAGGATTGCTACAATTTGACCTCCAATTTGGGGACAGAACCCCCCATGGTTTGCTCTTTTATTTTTCTTTCTATTTTATTTGTTTTAATTAGTTTTAATTAAATTCTTGAAATTAAATTATTTTCATAAAACACAAAAAATAATAAAAATCAGAAAGTCATAAAAATCAAAAATATATTTTATTTTAATATTTTTGTAAATAAAAATCATTAATTAATTTAGTTTTCAATTCTAGGATTAATTTGGGCATTTTTCTTAATAAACATAAAATTTGTAGAATTAGGGTTTTAATCAATTTTTATCCTTTTCTTTTCTTTTTATTAATTATTAATTATCATTATTTTCGTAAATAAAATTGCATTAATTAATTAGGTTTAATTTTAGATTAAATTCAAATATTTTTCTTAATAAAATAAAAATAACTAGAATTAGGTTTTAAATTCCATAATCGTCTCATTAAAATTCCATAAATACCAAAAAATTCAAAAATCTTTTCTTTTTATTAATTTGTTAAGTCGTAATTTAATTTCATTAAAAGGGTCCAACGCCCTCGCTCTCGATTTTGATTCTCTTCGCATTTTTTTATTTCCGTTCTTATAATATTCATGTACTTCTCCCAAAGCCGTGTAAATTAAACTTTTATATTTCTCGCATCTTTATTTTATGTCAAATCGGGTCCTGGATTTAATTTGGCGATGTGGAACCGCGCCTTTGTAATAGTTTAGGAACTTTATATTTCTCGCCTCTTTTTAACTGCTAATAATTGCATGCAAGAATGAATGTTAAAATAAAACAAAAGCGTAGATCACCCATGACATGAACAAGATAAATGTAAATGAAAACGACACACAAATCACACACCACCCCTAGGGTACGCTTCACTGTTGCCTTGCCTCTCGAAAGGTGATCGTCGAGTAGAGGATGTCTTAGTAAGTCCTCATGATCCGGGAACCTGGCATGAGGGTAGCTTCTAAGGTATATTCCTATTGCTCTGGTGATCACCATGTCCCGAACTTCGAATTGACCCGAACAACTCCAATAGTGGTGCTACCTACCTCTCAATGGTGGGATGGCATTACTGTAAAGGACATCTACACAGACGAATTCCTTAGGGTAGGTAGACGACTCTAGATACTCGCTCTAATTTCAAAATAAATCAAAAATACTTTTCACACCGACACCTTTTCAAAAGCTTTCGAAAGCAATTTTTCAAACACTCTTGAGGACTGATACAAGAGTCGAACTGAAATTTTCAAAGAAACTTTTTAAAACCCACAATTGAAAAGCAAACAAACCATTTTTGAAAACACAAGTGAGCAAGTATCTAAGAGCCCATGGATAACCATGGATAGAAAGGGTGCTAACACCTTCCCTTTCTATAATCTACCTCCCGAACCGAGAGCAATCTCTTTAAGGTATTTTTCTGTGCTTTTGTCCTTTCCATTTGGAGAAAATAAAAGACGGTGGCGACTCTTGCTTCCGCGACATTTCGCGAACCAGCGTTAAACAGTCAGTTCCCGATCCACCGATCACAGAACTGGCGACTCTGCTGGGGATCTTCTTAAAGTGAGGTGTACCTTAGGGCTAGTTCATAACTGTGTTTTCAATTGTATTGATTTGTGTGCTTTATTATTGTGGGACTGTCTTGGGAGCTCTATAGATCCTAACCTGGATCTGGGGATACCTTCTTAGAAAGTAGCAACAAGACTGTGAGGGAACTGTGCGGGGTATACCGACATGGTTGAAACAGTCTGCTACGTTGATGTGGCACTTTGGTGTGTACCGGTAACCCTTGAGTTCAGTCAAGGAGAGTACGGGGCCTCCGCGTGGTGTCATGAAGCATCAACTGACCTTAGGAACCTTAATTGAACTATCTTGGCCTCTTTAGGGTAGTGAGATAACTGACTTTGGTGCAGTCTGAGGTTGGTTGATACTCGATACTACACTCAATTGAGGGTTGCTTTCCTGGAATATTTCGGTTGCCAGTTCAGTGGCTAAATCGAAACGATGAACAATGAAAGCAATCCGGTGATATTGGGACCCTTAGAACCCGGTTACTTCTGATAGGACAGGTTTTAACCAACAAACTGAAAGAGGGTAATACCCAGACCCCATGCTGGCCTAAACTCTAAGGGCTTCTCTTGTGTGACTTGTGTGCCTTCGTACTTGACTATTTGCATGCTTGTTATCTGACACATGAACTACTTGCAGGTTTTGTTTATAGTCCTTAATTGGGACTCATAATAAAGTTTATCAAGTTTCTTGCAGGTTGTGGTTTGCAGTCCTTAATTGGGACTCATAACAGGGTTACTTACATTACCCCATGCATAGCATGACATCATACCATCATACCATTGCATGCATCCTACATAAGGACTAATCCATTTCAAGGATCTCAAGGGCTTGTGATGCAGGTCATGATGAATCAAAGTGGCTAGCAAGGGGCAAAGGGGATTTATTTTCCTCTAGCCGAGGTTGTCAGGGGCTATGACCCACTCGATATGGTGAGCCTTGACCCTTGAAGAAGGACTCTCAATAATATGCAGTTCCTTCACTCAAGCTACCGGATTCAAATTCTGACAAATTTTTCTTGTTTACCCCGCGAGATCCTTGAAAACATTGCATGCATACATACACATCATTGCATAACAGGTACCCTTCTGACAAGTCACTTACCTTTCTCGCTGTTTATTTCAGCAATGGCTTCCCAACAAGATAACCAGGACCTTCTTGCTCAAGAGACTCGGTTCGGGGAAATCCTCCTGAATCTATCCAAGGGGCAAGAGGAACTAAGGACACTTCTCATGGAGACTTTGGTCAGGAACAGCGCTGAGGACGAACGGCTGAAACATCTGCAAGCTGAAGTGGATGCAGTGAGAGCCCAGATGCTGGGGCAGATGACTATCATTCAAGGCTTAGCTCAAAGACAAGATGAGCTCGGGGTTCTCGTCAGCCAACTGCTTCGGGGTAACCAACTGGGGCAAACACCTAAGGGTAAAGAGCCAGTCATTGTTGAACCACCTTTGAGACAAGGAAATAAGGGGAGGGCTCTTCAATTGGCTCCAGTGTCACCAATTCAGCATCAACCTCACCAGCTTCAGCCAGACAAGCCCAGGAGGCAATTCACCCAGCTCAATATGTCGATGTTTCAAGCTTTACAACGCCTGTTGAGGTTGAACCTGATCACATTAAGGGCTCACCCCCGGAACCCCAACACAACATCTCCTATCTATGATCCCAATAAAAGGTGTGCCTACCACTCTGCCAGCCCAGGACATGATACAAATGAGTGTTGGGCTCTGAAGAACAAGATCCAGGACCTGATCGATGAAGGAGCATTGGAGTTCACACAAGATGGTCAGGCTGAGTTTTTCTACCATCCCTCCAAGGCTCACCATTTGAAGTGATAAGCCCTGAGATGAAAAGACTTTTGTCCATTAGGATTTCCAAGTTGTAATTTTCTTTTGTTCAAACATTTATTCATGTTAAACGTTGTTATTTCATTAATGCATCGCATACGTCTGTTTTGAAGCAATATATTCGTATTCACTATATGCAAACTACTTTCATATTTTTTCTGATGTCAACTCTCAATCAATAATTCTAAGCCTCTTGAGGGAGGATGACGAAAACGATACCACAATCTACAGTATACTTTTGAACAGACCCCGCTGATGAAGTACAGGTATTGTTTCAATCCCTAAACACTGGAGTTATAAGGAAGATAATCCCTCGTCAACCCCTTTGAGCCAAAGAAGCAGGAGTTTTTCTTTTCGAAATTTAAAACCCTTAATCATAACCTGGGGCAGGGTAGTTCTCTCAGTTGATCCAAGTGCATAACAAATGGCACCAAAGAGGTCCTTACAAAACAAAGAAGACAGTGATGATTCCGAATAATCATAAGGATAGGCAGTCATTATATCTCAAAAATAAAAACCCAATAAGTCAAAACCTATGAAGGAGACTTACAAAACTGGGGCATCCCGCTGACTGTAATCACAAAAGAAAAGTTCAGGCAAAAAACAGGGATAACGAAATCAAAAAAGAAAGAGGTCCTACAAACCCTCAACCAAAAAAAGGAATGACTGCCTACTCAGAATAAACTATCAACATCCGAATCATCACCAGAAAATCAGAGCAAAGACTCAAACAAGGTCTAACGTATGATCAACTGAGTTTAGGATTGGAGAACATCACGAAGAGCGGGTGGGTACAAATAATTTGAGCCTTTATCCTTTGTTTCTTAAACCGTGAACCATGCCACACTACAACCCTTAAAAGTCCTAGCTGAAGCATGGGTTAGTTCGAAAGCATACTGTTACGAAAGGTATCCTGACTCCTTAAGGCTCGCAATAAAATAACGAGTTGACATCACATTTTACAAACATTCACTTGTTTTATGAAAAAGAATGCATTTTCAAGACAGACATAAGCTTTGCATTTTTGATATAACATTGTTTTCATATGACTATTTGTTTGAATAGCAGGGAAATCCGCACGATGAATACCTAGTGAACAAAAGCACTTCCAATCAAGGGGCACGACATGACCATGGTCTATTATCTGGGGCAGTCCAGTCAAGATTCAGAGAATCTCTCAAAGGCCAAATAGCCTGGGGCAAATCTCCGCCTGAGTCATTTGGGGCATTCCAGCAACGAATCTTGCCTGATCAAACGTCTTCTGGTAGCATGGCAAAACACTTCTAATAGGGGCAGCTCCCTACATTCTAAAAGCGGGGACATAGTCGAAAAAAACACTGCGCATAATCAAAGACCCGCTAGGTTGACACACCTAGGCAAAAATAAGGGCTTCCCGACGAACCAAAAGGGTTCGGGCAAAATAAGGGATGAAAATGAAAAATTTGTGCACCCGGGAAGTCGAAAACCTGAAAAGGCGGCTTGGGCAAAAATGGGTATCCCGGTGGACTGAAAACCCGAAAGGGCGGTCCAGGCAAAAATTAGGGATCAAAGCGTACGACTATGTCCCGGCATCTCGTCACGTGTCTACCAGAAGGTTTGTCAATTACCCCACAGGTATCTTCTTCCCTTACCTCAGAAACAGGGGCAATAATGAGTCGCCAAGGCGATCCCGTGGCTCTATCAACAAAAGTACCAAGGATGATTACCATCTACCTTTACAAATTCCAGATCGTGGGTTAACATCCGAAACCAAATAGGATAATCATCCACTTGATCATCATCAGGCACCTCTACACCGGTTCCTTCTCAATTTTCAGACGAAGTCTTACACTGAATCATATCAAGGTAACCTTACCCCGGTTCCTCCAGAAGTCTTACACGGACTTATCCCGAAGTGACCCTACACCGGTCCCTCCTAAAGTCTTACACGGATTTATCAAGAAGTTTTACACGAACTTACCCCGCAGTAACCTTACCCCGGTTCCGCCAAAAGTTTTACACGAACTTATCCCGCAGAAACCCAACACAGATTCTCTCTCCCCAAAGATGCAGTTTTACACGGACTCGTCATCAGAAACCCTACCCAGGTTTTACTTCTTCCAGGATGCAGTTTTACACGAGCTCATCATCAAGCAACCCTACATAGGTTCTCTCTCTCAACTTACAAAAACATAATCAAAACTTCCCTAGGAGAGTCCAATCCAGTTTCCCCAGGAAAAGTTGGAATCCATCTCCTCAGCAGTAAGTTTATCCCTAGTAGATTCTGGAAGCTTATCTTCGCAGAGCACGAACGCGTCTCCCGGCTTTATTCAAAGAGTTATTTCCTTACCAGGATATAACTGGGTTATCATCATCCAAAAGACACGGGAAGATCGTCCCCGACGAAGTCTTTTCTACCCCCAGCGAAGTCTATTTAACACTTCCAACACAACAATGGTATCCCAAGCAAAGTTACCATCAATACCCTAGCAAAGTACCTCTCTCCCCACAGAGTATTGCTCCCCAGCAAGATCGTTAGAGTACTTCTCTACCCGCAGAGTAATCTATTCGCCAATTTTATTCCCCAACGGAGTTATCTTCTCCTACTGGTATTCTTGCAACTATCATCCCCAGCAGAAGCAAAGATCTATTCTTCACCATCAGCCCAGGAGTGACTTCCCGGCACCCGTCAAGGATTTACTTTCCTAGATGACAAACATACATTCATAAACATCGCACTTCCATACATTATAGCATGCATATACGCATCATATCTTACAAATCTCATTTATGTTGAGAATATCATCGCTTGATTCATATCATGCCTTGCATATGATTGACCTTTACCTTTCAGGAAAGATCCAGTTAAGTTCTCAGCCATATTCAAGACCTAGACCGGTTCAGTTAAATCGACCCTAAGATTTCTCTGTTTCTTATCCAGTCAAAGGCCTTCTCTGGTTCAGTCAGATCGACCCTAAGATCTCCCTGTTTCTTATCCAGTTGAAGACATTCAAGACCTAGACCGGTTCAGTTAAATCGACCCTAAGATTTCTCTGTTTCTTATCCAGTCAAAGGCCTTCTCTGGTTCAGTCAGATCGACCCTAAGATCTCCCTGTTTCTTATCCAGTTGAAGACATTCAAGACCTAGACCGGTTCAGTTAAATCGACCCTAAGATTTTTCTGTTTCTTACCCAGTCCAAGGCCTTCGCTGGTTCGGTCAGATCGACCCTAAGATCTCCCTGTTTCTTATCCAGTTGAAGACATCAAGACCTAGACCGGTTCAGTTAAATCGACCCTAAGATTTCTCTGTTTCTTATCCAGTCAAAGGCCTTCTCTGGTTCAGTCAGATCGACCCTAAGATCTCCCTGTTTCTTATCCAGTTGAAGACATCAAGACCTAGACCGGTTCAGTTAAATCGATCCTAAGATTTCTCTGTTTCTTATCCCGTCCAAGGCCTTCTCTGGTTCAGTCAGATCGATCCTAAGATCTCCCTGTTTCTTATCCAGTTGAAGACATTCAAGACCTAGACCGGTTCAGCTAAATCGACCCTAAGATTTTTCTGTTTCTTATCCAGTCAAAGGCCTTCTCTAGTCCAGTTAAATCGACCCCTAAAAGATTTTCCTGATAAAGACTCAGTAGAAGATATCCAAGATTCTCTCAGCGTTACTGTTGAGGTAGAAATCGCCCAAGATTCTCTCAGCGTTACTGTTGAGGTAGAAGTCGCCCAAGATTCTCTCAGTGTTCCTGTTAAGGTTGAAATCGTCCAAGGTTCTCTCAGCGTTCCTGTTGAGGTAGTAATCGCCCCGAGATTCTCTCAGCGTTACTGTTGAGGATGAAGTCACCCAAGATTCTCTCAGCGTTACTGTTGAGGTAGAAGTCATCCAAGGTTCTCTCACCGTCCCGTTGAGGTAGTAACCATCCCTGGTTCATTCATCACCTTTTGAAGCTCCAGATCCAGCTCCTGTAACCAGCCAGGACACATCTACACAAAGAGTTTGAAGACCAGCTCCTGCAACAGGTCAGGTAATCCTTTTCTTTTGCAGGTACACAAGTTCTCGCTAAGGAATCTCTTACGCGATCGACGCCCAGATGGCATCTATAAGCCCATCCACCATCCATCATCTCTCAGCATGGCATCTACAAGCCCATCATCCTATCCATCAAAATCCAAATGGCATCTATAAGCCCATTCCCCCCATCACACTACTATGTGAGCGCATATTTCTGGGCACTCTAGTGTTCAATCATCTTCCACCTTCGGATTACGAAAGGCACGTCAGCCAATCTGCATCCTCGGGTCTAAGAAGATTGAACAGGGGCAACTGTTGTACCCCAAAATTTTCCCTCCCATATTCTTCAAAATTTGCCAAGTCAAAGGTTCAAAATCTCCCCAAGGGTTGCACAGTTCAAGGGCCTCCTAACAGTCAAGAATTAGGGTTTTGGTTCTGGCAAACAAAATGAAGTTTCCAAGGGTCCAATCAAGTCCCACTTGCCTATAAATATGGTCAAGCATCATCATACCAAGTTTCAAGACTTACAGCACAAAATTGCACAGTCAAAAACCCTAATTGCCCTACAATCAACTGCAGGGGCAAATGGTCATTTGACAGTCAAAAGTTCAAATTTTTGGTCAACATCTCATTTTGAAGCCACAAACATCATTTGATCAATGCTTGATCATGATTCTCAAAGCTTGGCTCAAAAAGTCTCAAGATGCAAAAGTTTCCATATTTGGACAGTTGAAAAAGTCAACTGTAATTTGACCAAGGCATAACTTACACATGGATTATCAGAAAAATTCCATCCAAAGCTCATTTTGAAGAGAAAGACATTTCCTACAACTCCTCTTCACACTTCAAGTCCAAGAAATGCTCTCACAAAAAGTTATCAATTTCAACATTATAGGTCATTTTCAAAAGTCAACAAAAAGGGACTTTAAGTCAAAGGCCATAACTTGAGATTGGTAAATCAAAATGACATGGGAACAAAGGCATTGGTTAGAGGACTTCAAGACCTTTCCAAAATGTCCAAGAACATGAGCAAAGCTTAAAAATTGAGCAAGGTATGCCTTGTGGAAGTTGGGAAATTTTTGGGTATTTTGAAAAGTCAACTTTGCTTCAAATGCCTTAAAATTGCTAATGGGCCACATTTTCTTCCAAGATTCATCATCCAAAGCATGTGCACGACCATTTGGCCCAAAGGGAAGTTATTCATCATTTTTATTTATTTATTTGAATTTTTAATTGCTAATAATTCATTTAATTAAAATAAATATGTGGAAAATACCAAAGCAAACTTTTTAAATCTTTTTATGCATGGAATAACCTCAAGATTTCGTGCATGATCAGATAGGGAAAGAATCAAGTTGATTGGACATGATTGGTATCAAATATGCATGGAAAAGATTTGAAAGATTAAGCATGAAAATCAAATATCTTGTACATCAATGCAAAGGTTTTTTGGATCCAATTTTCAACCCTAATCATTCCATACATAAGCCTAATGCAAACCCTAGTGCTAAGAACCTGAATGCTGCGCCACACATCAAGAACCAAGTTTGAGTTTTTGTGAGAAAAATTGAAAACTGAAAACGTGGTTCCAAGGCTTTTCAAGGCAAAGTAACAATCCCAATAGCTTGCAAAAGCGTCAAGGAAGCTTCCTGAATCGTTTTCCAGTCCCCACGCCTCCAAAATCGGTATATGGGTGTCAAGCTTTCTCAAAACTTTGCCATAATCGTATTCTAATATGCATGCATTTTTGATACATTTTGACTGTTGATTTAGACTAATATGAAGGTTCTGAGACTAATGGTGACCTTTAATTTGACTAATAATGCTTGTAACGAAAATTGCCATTGGAATGTTTTAGGGTTCCTCAAGTTTTGAATTGGGCGTTTACGCATCTTGTAAAATTAGAACGTCTCAGGGCCATGGTCAAAATCAGGACACTTGGACGAATCGAATGCAACAGTCGCGCCCAATTTATATAGCAAGATGGCCTAATCGCTATTTTTGAAAAGCTTGCAGTTTGGGGGGGTTCAAAACCCCCGCTAATTACTTTTATGTTTCAGGTAAAATGCAAACGAGGAAGAAGAAGACTAGGTGGCAAGGCATGGTTGGCTCGTTTGAATTTCGCGCTAAAATCAGCCACTAACGCTTGTTTTATCTTATGATATTTATTTGCTATTATATATTCAAAGCGCGTTCATAGCTCTACTGGTCAAGCGTAGCATTGGTAACCTCTGGGACCTGGGTTTGAACCCCAGGTCCCCCTTTCTTATTCCATATTTTTCTTCTAACCACGTTCCCATGCAGCTTGCCTCCTGAGGTTCATCCTACGCCCAATGATCCAAACGTGCCACGCGCCCCATGATCCCCATCCAAAGGGCCAGATTTGAAGGGTAGCATAGGCATCAGTCAACGAAACCACACGCTAGCATGAAAGTCAACCAGGCCAGAAATCAATTGGGCCAGGATTGCTACAATTTGACCTCCAATTTGGGGACAGAACCCCCCATGGTTTGCTCTTTTATTTTTCTTTCTATTTTATTTGTTTTAATTAGTTTTAATTAAATTCTTGAAATTAACTTATTTTCATAAAACACAAAAAATAATAAAAATCAGAAAGTCATAAAAATCAAATATATATTTTATTTTAATATTTTTGTAAATAAAAATCATTAATTAATTTAGTTTTCAATTCTAGGATTAATTTGGGCATTTTTCTTAATAAACATAAAATTTATAGAATTAGGGTTTTAATCAATTTTTATCCTTTTCTTTTCTTTTTATTAATTATTAATTATCATTATTTTCGTAAATAAAATTGCATTAATTAATTAGGTTTAATTTTAGATTAAATTCAAATATTTTTCTTAATAAAATAAAAATAACTAGAATTAGGTTTTAAATTCCATAATCGTCTCATTAAAATTCCATAGATACCAAAAAATTCAAAAATCTTTTCTTTTTATTAATTTGTTAAGTCGTAATTTAATTTCATTAAAAGGGTCCAACGCCCTCGCTCTCGATTTTGATTCTCTTCGCATTTTTTTATTTCCGTTCTTATAATATTCATGTACTTCTCCCAAAGCCGTGTAAATTAAACTTTTATATTTCTCGCATCTTTATTTTATGTCAAATCGGGTCCTGGATTTAATTTGGCGATGTAGACCCGCGCCTTTGTAATAGTTTAGGAACTTTATATTTCTCGCCTCTTTTTAACTGCTAATAATTACATGCAAGAATGAATGTTAAAATAAAACAAAAGCGTAGATCACCCATGACATGAACAAGATAAATGTAAATGAAAACGACACACAAATCACACACCACCCCTAGGGTACGCTTCACTGTTGCCTTGCCTCTCGAAAGGTGATCGTCGAGTAGAGGATGTCTTAGTAAGTCCTCATGATCCGGGAACCTGGCATGAGGGTAGCTTCTAAGGTATATTCCTATTGCTCTGGTGATCACCATGTCCCGAACTTCGAATTGACCCGAACAACTCCAATAGTGGTGCTACCTACCTCTCAATGGTGGGATGGCATTACTGTAAAGGACATCTACACAGACGAATTCCTTAGGGTAGGTAGACGACTCTAGATACTCGCTCTAATTTCAAAATAAATCAAAAATACTTTTCACACCGACACCTTTTCAAAAGCTTTCGAAAGCAATTTTTCAAACACTCTTGAGGACTGATACAAGAGTCGAACTGAAATTTTCAAAGAAACTTTTTAAAACCCACAATTGAAAAGCAAACAAACCATTTTTGAAAACACAAGTGAGCAAGTATCTAAGAGCCCATGGATAACCATGGATAGAAAGGGTGCTAACACCTTCCCTTTCTATAATCTACCTCCCGAACCGAGAGCAATCTCTTTAAGGAATTTTTCTGTGCTTTTGTCCTTTCCATTTGGAGAAAATAAAAGACGGTGGCGACTCTTGCTTCCGTGACATTTCGCGAACCAGCGTTAAACAGTCAGTTCCGGATCCACCGATCACAGAACTGGCGACTCTGCTGGGGATCTTCTTAAAGTGAGGTGTACCTTAGGGCTAGTTCATAACTGTGTTTTCAATTGTATTGATTTGTGTGCTTTATTATTGTGGGACTGTCTTGGGAGCTCTATAGATCCTAACCCGGATCTGGGGATACCTTCTTAGAAAGTAGCAACAAGACTGTGAGGGAACTGTGCGGGGTATACCGACATGGTTGAAACAGTCTGCTACGTTGATGTGGCACTTTGGTGTGTACCGGTAACCCTTGAGTTCAGTCAAGGAGAGTACGGGGCCTCCGCGTGGTGTCATGAAGCATCAACTGACCTTAGGAACCTTAATTGAACTATCTTGGCCTCTTTAGGGTAGTGAGATAACTGACTTTGGTGCAGTCTGAGGTTGGTTGATACTCGATACTACACTCAATTGAGGGTTGCTTTCCTGGAATATTTCGGTTGCCAGTTCAGTGGCTAAATCTAAACGATGAACAATGAAAGCAATCCGGTGATATTGGGACCCTTAGAACCCGGTTACTTCTGATAGGACAGGTTTTAACCAACAAACTGAAAGAGGGTAATACCCAGACCCCATGCTGGCCTAAACTCTAAGGGCTTCTCTTGTGTGACTTGTGTGCCTTCGTACTTGACTATTTGCATGCTTGTTATCTGACACATGAACTACTTGCAGGTTTTGTTTATAGTCCTTAATTGGGACTCATAATAAAGTTTACCAAGTTTCTTGCAGGTTGTGGTTTGCAGTCCTTAATTGGGACTCATAACAGGGTTACTTACATTACCCCATGCATAGCATGACATCATACCATCATACCATTGCATGCATCCTACATAAGGACTAATCCATTTCAAGGATCTCAAGGGCTTGTGATGCAGGTCATGATGAATCAAAGTGGCTAGCAAGGGGCAAAGGGGATTTATTTTCCTCTAGCCGAGGTTGTCAGGGGCTATGACAGGGAGCTGATTGACATCTTCATGGGAACTTTGACAGGGCCTCTCTTCAATCACTTAATTGGAAGCTCCTCAGCCGGGTTCACCGAGCTAATAATGACCGGCGAAAGGGTCGAAGCTGGCATCAAAAGTGGGAAGATCCAAGGAGCTACATCCTCTGATGCTCAGAAAATTCCCTACAATGGAAAGAAAGAGTCAAATGATGTGAACAGTCAAAAGACTCACCGTGACCAACACGTAGGAGCAACCTTGATCTCTAATCCTGCGCCTGCTCAACAAAGGCAGGGGCATCAGCGTAAGGAGGTCGCGCCTAAAAGACAATATACTAAGATCAACATGTCACTAGCTCAAGCGCTACAACACATGTTGGAGAAAGAGCTGATTACATTAAAAGCTCCTCATCCGAACCCTAAGACTTCTTCTCCAAACTACAACCCGGATGCAAGATGTGCTTATCATTGTGGTAGCCCAGGGCATGACACAAACGACTGTTGGGCTTTGAAGAACAAGGTCCAAGACATGATTGATGCCAAAAAGATCGAGTTCGACCCTCCGGAGACTCTAGCATAATCACTGCTCCTTTGACGAATCATTGAGAGCACCTTCGTTTCATTTGAATTTTCAAGTTGTAATCTCTTTGTTATTTAAACAATTATCTTTTAATGTCAAACTCTGTTTCATTAATGCATTGCATATGTTTGTCTTGAATTCATCTATTCGCTTTCACTATTCTTGTGTTTTCTTTATTATATTCAACTCTTGATAAAAAGCTGCAAGCCTTTAGAGGGAGGATGACGAAACAATACCATAATCCCGTACAATATGCTTTTGAACAGACCTTGCTGACGATGTACGGGCGTTTCTTTCAAATCCTAAACACTAGAGTTATAAGGAAGATAATCCCTAGTCAACCCCTTCGAGCCAAAGAAGTATGAGTTTTCTGTTTTAAACACAAATTGAAACCTTTGATTTAAACCTGGGGCAGGGTAGTCTCTCAGTCAATTCAAAAAAGATGCGCATTGAAGTCGCAAACTCTCAGTTCATAATACAACGAATGACATCAAAAGCATTCCTCTGGGAATCAAGAGACAGTGATGGTTCCTTATCTCATAGGCAGTCATTATCTCTCAAAAGAGAAAATCCCACTGAGTCAAAACCTATAAAGGAGGCTTAAGAAAGCTGGGGCATCCCGCTGACTGTAATCTCAAAAACAGGAACAATCAGGCAAAAGTTAGGGATAACAAATCAAAAGAGCGAGGTCATTACAAATCCTCAACAACATGAAAAATGTTGCAAAAAAAGAGGGAGATGATGACTTCCTTCCAAAACTTAACTAATGTGAGCCATCACCAAAAAGTCATTCCAAACTCGAATAAGAGTTCGACGTACAATTAACTGAGTTTAGGATTGAAGAACATCACGAAGAGCGGGTGGGTACAAATATACTTTGAGCCTTTTATCCTTTGTTTCTTAAATCGTGAACCAAGCCACGTTACAACCCTTCAAAAGTCCTAATTGAAGCATGGGTTAGTTCAAAAGCATACTGTTGCAAAAGGTATCCTGACTCCTGTAAGGCTTTGCCTTAAATCTTGTGTTAAATTTGTCTTATAAAAAGTTTTCTGCTAAAAAAACGCATTTTTCAAAACTTTGAGACAAGCATAAACTTTGCATTATTTGAATATCACTGTTTGCATTTGGCTATTTGTTTGATAGCAGAGAAATTCACACAACGAATATCCAATGAACGAAAGCCCTCTCAGTGAACAAAATCACTTCAAAAAGGATGACACTTCCATTGACAAATCTCCTATCAACAAGGGGGAGTGACATGTCACTATCCAGCACACCTGGGGCAGTCCAGTCAAGGTTTCAACAGATCTTTCAAAGTTCAGTTAACCTGGGGCAGTCCAGTCAAGATTTCAACAAATCTCTCAATTGCAGGATAACCTGGGGCAAGTCTCTGTCACCATAACTTGGGGCATTTAAACGTCAATCTCATCAAAGGGTTACGTGCAATCCAAGTGACCTGGCAATATCACAAGCATCCGGTTCTAGGGGCAGTGATGAAACCTCTCCGAAATCTTTCTGAAAAGAAATTCAAGCGTCCTCGAGGAGTTCATCACCTCTCTAACAGACCAGCAGTCATGGGTTTATTTCCCCAACATTTGTCAAGGATTTATTTTCCAAAACAAATTACATTTCAAGTTTCAAGAGCGTTCAAAATTTTCCTTCATCACCTGCTGGAATTTGCGGTCATCATCAAAAGTTCCTTCATCACCTGTTGGAAGATACGGTCCAGATATGCTCCAGACACGGTTGCCATTCTGTAACCTTTTTAGATCCCAGTTTAATACCTGTAGAAAGCCAGGAAAACTGTTTGTGGACGACTGATTGTAGATTAATACCTGAAACCAGCCAGGAAAACTATCTACATGAAGAGATTGAAGAGTAATACCTGAAACAAGCCAGGAAGCCTTTCTTTCTCAGGTCAGAGATTAATACCTGAAACCATCCAGGACAACTATCTCATCGACCAACCTTTTCAAGTTCCAGATTAATACCTGTAGCAAGCTAGGAAAACTATCTGTGGACGACTGATTGTAGATTAATACCTGAAACCAGCCAGGAAAACTATCTACATGAAGAGATTGAAGATTAATACCTGTAGCAAGCCAGGAAAACTATCTTTCTTTCTCAGGTCAGAGATTAATACCTGAAACCAGCCAGGACAACTATCTCATCGACCAACCTTTTCAAGTTCCAGATTAATACCTGTAGCAAGCCAGGAAAACTATCTGTGGATGACTGATTGTAGATTAATACCTGAAACCAGCCAGGAAAACTATCTACATGAAGAGATTGAAGATTAATACCTGTAGCAAGCCAGGAAACTATCTTTCTTTCTCAGGTCAGAGATTAATACCTGAAACCAGCCAGGACAACTATCTCATCGACCAACCTTTTCAAGTTCCAGATTAATACCTGTAGCAAGCCAGGAAAACTATCTGTGGACGACTGATTGTAGATTAATACTTGAAACCAGCCAGGAAAACTATTTACATGAAGAGATTGAAGATTAATACCTGTAGCAAGCCAGGAAAACTATCTTTCTTTCTTAGGTCAGAGATTAATACCTGAAACCATCCAGGACAACTATCTCATCGACCAACCTTTTCAAGTTCCAGATTAATACCTGTAGCAAGCCAGAAAAATATATGTAGACGACTGATTGTAGATTAATACCTGAAACCAGCCAGGAAAACTATCTACATGAAGAGATTGAAGATTAATACCTGTAGCAAGCTAGGAAAACTATCTTTCTTTCTCAGGTCAGAGATTAATACCTGAAACCAGCCAGGACAACTATCTCATCGACCAACCTTTTCAAGTTCCAGATTAATACCTGTAGCAAGCCAGGAAAACTATCTGTGGACGACTGATTGTAAATTAATACCTGAAACCAGCCAGGAAAACTATCTACATAAAGAGATTGAAGATTAATACCTGTAGCAAGCCAGGAAAACTATCTTTCTTTCTCAGGTCAGAGATTAATACCTGAAACCAGCCAGGACAACTATCTCATCGACCAACCTTTTCAAGTTCCAGATCAATACCTGAAACCATCCAGGATAGTATCTCCTTGACCAACCTTTTCAAGTTCCAGTTTAATACCTGTAACAAGCCAGGAAATTATCTACATGAAGAGATTGAAGAGTAATACCTGAAACAAGCCAGGAAGCCTTTCTTTCTCAGGTCAGAGATCAATACCTGAAACCAGCCAGGACAATATCTCCTTGACCACCTTTTCAAGTTCCAGTTTAATACCTGTAGCAAGCCAGGAAAACATCTGTGGATGACTGATTGTGGATTGATACCTGTAACAAGCCAGGAAAACTATCTTTCTTTCTCAGGTCAGAGATTAATACTTGAAACCAGCCAGGACAACTATCTCACCGACCAACCTTTTCAAGATTCCAGATCAGTACCTGCAGCAATCAAAAGATTCTTGCAATCCCCTGCAGCAGTCAAAGATTCACTTTCCCCGGCAGCAGTCAAGATTCTATTATCTCCAGCTATCCAAGATTCATCTATCCTCAGCAAGACAGCTACTCAGCTTACATGCGCATTCATTACATTCATATATCATAAACACATATATTGCATTATGCATTTCATACATCATGACATTGCATACAACTAACGTTTTACCTTTTCCAGAAAAAGGTCAATCAACAGATGGCTACCATCAACCTTTTCAAGTTCCAGATCAATACCTGTAGCAAGCTAGGAAAACCATTTGTGGATGAGGGATTGAAGATCAATACCTGTAACGAGCCAGGAAAACTATCTTTCTTTCTCAGGTTGAAGATTAATACCTGAAACCAGACAAGACAAATATCTACTCGACCAACTCATGTTTATTCAACTTTAATACTTCTGAAAACAGTTTACGGGTTCTCCAGATACAGATGTTAACCTATCGCTTGTTCAGATCCAAGACTTCTGAAAACAGTTTACGGATTCTCCAAACATGGATGTCAATCTATTGCTTATTCAGACCCCCAGTTCAGAGACGTTCTAAACATGGATACCTTTCTGATACTTACCCACTCACCAACGACATACAGTTCAACGAACATTCTTGGATGGCATCTCTAAGCCCATCCCCCGACAAGATTCTGTCACATCTCCAGATGGCATCTATAAGCCCATCCTCCTACCAACAATTTCCAGATGGCATCTTTAAGCCCATCTCCAAATGGCATCTTTAAGCCCATTCCCTCAAACTACGCTTTGACGAGTGCAAATTTTTTTTTGGCCACTCTAGTGTCCAATCTCCTTTTACCTTCGAATCGCGAACGACAAACTTGCCAATCTAACTCTTCAGGTTCAAGAAGATTGAACAGGGGAAACTGTTGTACCCCAAAATTTTCCCTCCCTTTTTCACAAGAAATCACAGCTTCGGGTTTTCCCTGATTTTTCAAGTTGGCTCAAGAATCGGTCAAACAGACTTTTTCTTATCAGTCTATCCAAATTAGGGTTTCCATTGATTTTGAATCAGTCCAAGCAGATTATTAGGGTTTCTATTGATTTGGTTGAGTTTGGTTCAGGGTTTGATCAAGCAGACGCTTCTTTGACAATAAATCCAGAATTAGGGTTTGCACGCGCATTCTCAGAAGAATTTGAATCCACAGTGTCTAAATTGACTGTCACACTGCTTTGACACTTGTTCAAGATTTCAGTTTGTTTCTCAAAATATGAACCTCTGGGATAGAAGTTGAGGTTTCTGATTGAAAGTTTGAAGCTTTAGTTTGATCAGTAAAGAAAAAGGTGCATGGATGTTTGTACGTTTAACTGTGCAAAGCGTGCGATTAATTGGAATGTCGGGCTTATTGCTGGTTAATGCGGGGTTGTGAGACTACAACGTTTATTAATTATTTATTTTATCTAAGTTAGAATAATTGGGATGTACTTCCAGTTATTTTAATTCAAGAAAATTAAATAATTAAATAGACAGTGAAATAAAGAATTATCTGACAAAAGGACTTTTATTTATTTTTAATTATTGGTACAAGTGTTATTTGAATACAGTAAATTTATTTATAGTATTTACAATAATGTTTATTACAAATGATTAGAAATAAAATAAAATCATCCTAAGTTTCTTGAAGTCTTCATCTTCTACTGCTGCTTCCCTCTCCCCAATTGATATTTACCTGCAAAGCCAGAAAAGGAGAAGTCAATACAGTATGGATTAAAAAGGCATTCTCAGACAGATAATCAAAAACTCATCATTAAAGGTGGTTGGCCGGAATCAGATTGTTTTGATTTTCATCATATTTTGCTCATCCTCTTTGCAAATCACAAGAAGATTCTCTTCTTGGTTCACAAAGAGGAAAGCAAAATTGTTTGCAAGCATATGAATTAATTAAATACAAGGCAGCATATTAAACAAAATGCACAAAGCTGCATAAATTCAAATTGTCAAAAAGGCAAACCAAACTGAAATGCCAAACCAAATTGCAAGTTTCAAACTAAGCAAACTAAATCACAAATTCAAAACTGTCTAAAGAAACTGTCAAAAGGCTGTCAAAGAAGATATCAAAGGCAATGCAGAAAATCTGGGAGATAAGTACAAGACGCAGAGGAAAGCTAAAGTTGCAAGCAAGCAATATTGTCAAAATCTCTTCATCATTTTCCAGCCAGAACCTTTTCAGAAAAAGTACAGTTAAAGCAATAAAGTATGCTTTAATAGAGAGAGAAAAGAGAGAGAGAAGTAGAGGGCTCTTACAGTTTTGCAGGCTTAGAAGATAGAAATATAACAAAGAGTTCAGTTCAGAAAAAAGGGGGCAGAACACATAGAAAAATATAACACAAAGCTGTAAACACATAACACAAGCCCACGAGCCTGCTTCAAAAAAGCCTCAAAACTACCTCAAGCAAGCAAACAACAGCCTGCCTCAAGCTTGCTTCAAGCCTGCCTTCATAAAAACTCCAGCCTGCATACAAGAAAGCCTACACAACAAACTAACAAGCTCAGTAAAATTGCAAACTCTGAAGCTTGCCTCAAGCCTGCACAAAGCACAAGCCCTGAAGCTTACATAAACATAACCTGCATAAACTTCAATAAACCCAACTGTACCATACAAACCTGCCTCAAGCCTGTCAAAAACCATACAAACATTCAACCTGCCTTCAAGATCAAGTAACCAAACTCAAAGCAAACTCCAACAAGTCTGTCAAAACCTAAACCCCAAACAAGCCTCAAAACTGCCTTCAATCCAAACCAAACTCAAACAAACCTTTGTTCAAACATAGGTCTGCCTTCATTTCAAAATCCAAACACCAACAAACGCCTCAGAACCAAGTTCATCATAGGCAATCCAAACATCAACTATTGCAATTCATCATCAAACACAAATCCAGGCATCCTCAGAACAAGAAATTCATCACAGGATCAAACAAATAAGTATATCAAAAGCATCTCAGATTTAAAATCATCATTGAAACACAAATCAAGCCAAAGAGAGATTTAAAGTTCATCAACATAGCCTAATCAGAACGACAACAAGGCAAGCAATCAGAAGAAGAAAAGAAGATTCAGAAGCGGATGCCCTAGGGTTTTCAGAAGCATAATACTCATCACTAAACCATTCAAAGAAGAAAGATACGAGGGTACCAGACAAACCAGAAAAGCTTTCATCAGCATCATAGCCTCCCCGCCTTGGCCACCGGAGAACGCCTCCTGTCCAAACTCTCCGTCTCCTCTCCAAAAGCAAACCCTAAGGTATCAATTCCTCTTCCTTTTTTCTCTACATCTCATAATCCAAACACAAATAACACAGAAGATCAAAATATGTCAATAATTAATAACATGCGAATTTTGAAACCCTAAAACGTGAAGAAGGAAATCGTTACCTTTTATCACCGCCTGGTATAACCATGGAGAGAGGAGAGTGGAGGTGGCGTCCGGCGGCTGAGGCAAGTGGAAGGCATCAGAAGCTCTGTTGAGAGCGAGGAAGAGGACAATGAAGAAGAAAGGGAGTGGTGCCGTTCAACTGAAACCCTATTCTGAAGCAAAACATCACTAACCCTAACAAAAAACTTCTCAAAACGCGTTTGGGCTTCTGCCCCACAAAACTGCTAAAGCCCAATGAATCCTGGCACTACACCCCCTTTTTTTGTCTTAATCTGCCTTGTTTCATTTTTGGGCCATGTATATAATCCCTAAGGCCCATTTAACTCTTTTTATTTTTTTTTCTTTCTTATGATTGCAAATCAATCCTTTTTTTATTTATCATATTATTTCCCTTTCTTTTTATATAACTTATTTTGTTAAGAAAAACAATATATTATTTTTGTGTACAAAACTTTTCTTAATGTTTATTAAATTTTACAAAAATATGTAAATATTAGATTTATTAGGTTAATAGATTTTTGTTTTAAAACTTTTTTTGTTTAATAAATCTTTGTATATATAAAAACATTAACTAAAATACATAAACAATAGTTTTCTTTAAACTTAAAACATTTTTCTTTTCTTTAAAACTCTTGTCTATATAATTAACAAAAACACAAAAATAATAATAAAATACTTAATACATTAGGTTAACATTTTTACTCATTTGTAAATAATCATATGCATGTCACAATACTTTTGTTTCTCTTTTTATTCTTATACCTTGCTATATTTTATATTGAGAATGCGACGATTCGATTTGGTTGTAAATAATATTTGGACACTACTATTCTGATGAGACTCATCCCCATTTGTAAATATGTGTACCTGTGATACGGTGGGAGAACTGACTAGTGTTTTGCGTTCGCATTCGCACTTGTGCGGTTGAGCAAGAGTCGCCACCGACTTTTTATTTTATCCTAAAGGAAAGGTTAAAAAGCACAGCAAAAACCTTTTGAGATATTTCGTGGGTTCGGGGGGTAGATTATGAAAAGGGAAGGTATTAGCACCCTTTTCATCCATGGTTATCCATGGGCTCTTAGTTACTTGGTTTTTTAGATCACTTGCCTTGTTTTTCGATTGCTTTGAAAATGGTGTGTGTGTGGGTGCTTTTTGAAAATGTTTTGGAAAAAGATGCCTTGTCTTAGGCAACTAATGTATTTGACTCGTGTTTGAGTGTTTTACAAAAGTGTGAATCTTTTCGAAAAGATGTTTTCAAATGTTTTTTGAGAGTTTGTTTGAAAGTGTTGTGGATTGTGGTTTTTGAAAATGAGGCAAGTGTTTTTGCAAGTTTGATCTCAAGTAACTAAGAGTTTTGTCTACCATACTGTACTCAAAGGTTTTTTGTTATGTTTTAACCCCTTTTAACAATTTTGTTCTACCATTGAAATTGGTAGACAATCTTGCATTTAGGAAGTTTATTCGGGACGGGCGCGGGTCATCGTATGGACCATGAATGCAATGATGCCAAGTGTCTTTGGGCAATTTTTTTAAAAGGGACTTGATCATTCATTTAGGCAACGTTTTTGAGGGACTATGATCATTTTGATTGTTTGTTTTACCCAAAGAAATTCAACATGCAATATGGCCCAATTATTTGAAGGCAACAAAGTGGAATACCCTAGAGGGTGCAAGTGTGATTGTGTATTGATTACATGCATTTGTCTTGTATTAGGTTATCTAGCGTTTGATTTTATGTACATACAAACCCTAGGTCTAACCATGGTATAATTGGAAAACTGTAAATTGCGGAATGTAAAATCTACGCTATTACAAAGTAGTATCCGGGAGTGGGGGTATAAATGTACAAAGGGGATGAGACTTATAGTATCCAATAAGTTACAACCAAATCGAATGTGAGATCAAAATGTAAATATCGAATATACAAATATAAGATAAAAATGTGTATAGGGCAATGTGAATGCATTGTGTAAGTGTAAATGTAGATGTATATGTATTGTGTAATTATGTACAGGCGCGATATGCGAAGTTGAATCGTATTAGGGTTTTTGACCTAGATATGCGTCTTAATGAATCTTTGATTTTTGTATGTTTAATTATGTACAAAAGAAAAAAGTGTTTTTTAATTATGAAATGTATCTTTATTTGCAAAAAGTATTTTGATTTAAATGTTGTGAATTTAATATTAGAAAAATATATTTAAATTAAAAGAGTTTCAATTTTAATTATGTATGACAAAGTATTTTATTATTTGTATGGTTTTGTAATAATAATAAAAAAAAAGGTGTTTATATAATTATAAAGGAAAGAGGTTAGCATTTTAAAATTAGTTAAATTAAGTATAGAAAAGAAAGTTTTAATTAGATAAAATATATTTGTATTTTTTAAGTATTAGTATTAACATGGTGTTTGTAAAATAAGGTTAGGCTAGAAGTGAAAATCTTATGGGTTTAGGGCAAAACGGAGTGGGCAAGGCCCGTGTTAATATGGAAACAAATTTAGGGTTAGGTTTTGTTAGTTCAGTTTGGTAATGAAAGTTTTAGGGTTAGCGAGGCAGCGGCGGCGCGTATTCGTTCGACGTTCTCTTCCTCCTTGCAAGCTTTCTGAGCGATTCACTCCGGCCACCAGCGTCGCCCCTGAAGCCTTTCTTCCCTCCATTGACATGAGCCCAGCATCCTTGATTTAAGGTTTGATTTCAACGCTTTATGTTCTTTCGTGAATGATACGCGCTTTTTTGATTTGAGTCTTAACTATTTCCTTTCATTATGAGATGAAGGAGAAGAGAAGTGGGAAAAGATTGGCTACCTTCATTTTGGAGATGGAGGAGAGGCGGAGGAGTGACGCTTTAGGAGGCCGGGACGGCGTGAACGGTGATGCTTGCCCTTGGTGACCCTGGTATCTTCGTTCTTACCTCTTGTTATGAAGGGTTTTATGATGATTTATACTGAGAACCTCTTTCAAATTCACTTCTTTATCCCTTCTTCTGTGCCACTGTTGTCTATGTATTGTTGCCTGAGTATTTGTATGCTTCTTGAACGATTTGCCTATGCTGTGGCCTATGATGCCCTGAACACACTTCTGAGTATGCCCTTGACGCTTTCTCTCTTCTTCTCTTGTTGCCCTGTGATGATCCCAGAGGTCTGAGGGCCTTAGTTGCCTTGAATTTTTGCTTCTAAATGACTTTGAATACTTTAGAACATTGCTGCCTTGGTATTGCCTCGAATGTTGGATAGGTTCTGAGATTTCGCCCAATGATGTTATACTGAGGGCTAGGGGGTTTTGTTTATCTCAGGTTTGAACTTGATTATGTTTAAGGGATTTCTGGTTTGACAGCATGGTATGAAGTTTTTACAGTATATTCTCTTTGCATATGCTGTATGTTTTTTGTCTATTTTCTCTTCATCTTCAACTGTGTTGTATTGGCTTGGTGTTTTTGTATTGAGGCAGAGTTGTGTGATTTTGTAAGGATGATGCAGGTTTTTGGTAGTTTTTGAGTTTTGTTGTGAGACTTCAGTTTGTAGGTACTGTGTTTGGTTGTTCAGTTTATGGACTACAGGTTGATGGTATTGGCAGGTTATCAGTTTGAAGCTTGAGGTTGTGACTTTTTGCTTATGCTGGTTTAGTTTGACAGTATGATTGAGGGATTTGGATTTTTGTTTATCAGGTTTGAAAGCTAGGCCATGTTTTGATGGTTAAGCCTTTGAGGTTAAGGCAGGGTGTTGGTAGGTTATGCTTCAGTTTGTGACAGGTTCAGTATGTTTGTGTTAGGTGTTTGAGCTTGCTTCAGTTGCTCTTGTATGTTTGATGCAGGTTTTTCTGCCTTGACAGTAATGAGGCTTTTGCTTTTTGAGTTTGTATATTTCCCTTCCCTCCCCTGCTGAACTGAGTTCTCTATCTCTTGTATATCTTTTTCTTCTGCCTCAGCCTAAACCTGCCTATGCCTCTATTATCTCTCTTTTCTTCCATAGTACAGCTTTGAGAATTATTATATGATTTATGTTGTACTTTGTTCTGAAGGGGCCTATGGGAAATGATGAAAGATTCGAGTTACTTGCATAACATATCTCTGCATCTTTATCCAGCTTTTGTGCTTTGTGTGCTGACTTTTCCTTGATATCTTTTCCAAAATCTTCTTTGGCAGCTTTTGAGTACTTGTGACAGCAAATTGTACTTCCTTGATTTTCTTTGATATCTTGGCATTTAAGTGGGAATTGGACTTTTCAGTTTAGTTTGAATTGGAAGTTGAGATTCTATGCAGCTTGAATTTTGGATTTTATGCATTTTGAGATTCTATGCATTTGACATTTGCATTTATGAATAAAAATCTTCCCTCTCTGTGAACCGGGAGAAATCCTGTGATTTGCAGAGAGGGTCAACTGATCCCAGTCAGTGGCCCCTAATGATGAGCAATTTTTATCTGTCCCTTTTAATTTAACTGCCTTCTAACTTTCTCTTTTCTTTTCGCAGATAAAAAATGGAGCACCGGAGCGGAGTGAAGAGTGAAGAATATTAGAAATAGGATAGTTTTTTATTTTATGTAATATTTTAAATTAATGTATATTATTGTTCATAATTTAAATTATAAACAACAATTTGTACAAATAATTCAAATATCAATAAAATCTAAATTATCCAATTAATTCTAATTTTCTTTATTGTTTATTTATTTATTTAAAATTCTTTGAATTAAAACAATTGAAAAATAAATTTCAATCATTCAATTTTAGAATAATAAATAACTTAAATAAAAACAACATTGATCAATTAAACCTGTCTTATTCAAAATCCAAAGCAAAGCAGCAGTTAACCCAAATGGACTGATCAAACGCATTCCTTCTTCACTGATTTGCCATAAACACTGTGAACCCAATACTGCATACTGTATCTGACTGGCCCAATCAAAACGTACTGAATTCAAACCACTGTCTCTTTTACTGATTAAATCAAGATAATGCGAATTTAACCCGAATCTCGGAATAAACTGCAAAGTGCTGTGGAATTTAAATTCTTCTGAGAATATGCCCATAAAACCTTAACTCCTGATTAAATGCCAAATAACGCTCGCCTGATCAAAATTGAACCAAAGTCAACCAAAACCCTAAGCCAACTGTATGAAATGATCCAGAGCTCTGAAAATCAGTAAAAACCCTAATTTTGCTTGACTGTCAAGAAAAGTCCATTTGTCCGATTCTTGAGCCAGTTTGAAAAGTCAGGAAATGTCTGAAGCTGAGATTTCTTGTGGAAAAGCGCGAGGGCAAATTTTGGGGTACAACAGTTGCCCCTGTCCAATCTTCTTTTGACCTGAAGAGTTAGATTGGCAAGTTTGCCTTTCGCGACTTGAAGGTAAAAGGAGATTGGACACTAATGTGCCCAGAAAATTTGCGCTCGTCGATGTGATGGTGATTGGGCTTAAAGATGCCATTTGGTGATGTTGAACTGTAGGTCAATGGTGAGTGGACAAGTATCAGAAGGGCCTCCATGTTTTGGGACATCTCTGAATTGGGGTCTGAACAAGCAACAGATTGACGTCCATATCTGGAGAATCTATGAGTTATCTGAGATTGAATAAGCAATAGAGCAGCATCCGTTGTTGGGACGTGTCCGCAAACTATTTTCAGAAATTGTGAAGAGTCTGAATAAGTCGGTAGATTGACATCCGTTGTAGGGAAGAGTCTGTGAACTGTCTTCAAAAGTTGAGAAGAGTCTGAATCAGTTGGTAGATTGACATCCGTTGTTGGGAAGAATTTGTGAACTGTCTTCAAAAGTTGAGAAGAGTCTGAATCAGTTGGTAGATTGACATCCGTTGTTGGGAAGAATCTGTAAACTGTTTCAGAAGTCTTGAAGTTGGAGAGGAACCGGTGTAGGGTTTCTTGATGATGTGTCTGAATGAATCTGGAATAAGTATCAGAAAGTCGCCGTGTCTGGGTCGCCTCTGAACTATTTCTGGATGAATCTCGGGAGATGATCTTTGTCTGTCGACTGATCTTTCCTGAAAAGGCAAAGGGTTAGTTGTGTGTAATGTTATGATGCATGATGAAATGCCTGTGACATTAATGTTTATGACATGAATGTAACGAATGCGCATGTAAGCTGATGAGCTAATCCTGCCGAGGATACATGAATCCAAGATGGCTGAAGATAAAAGCAACTTGACTGCTACCGGGGAAAATAAATCCTTGGCTGTCGCTGGGGAAGAGAATTCCTGATGACCTCTACTGGGGAGTTCCAAACTAGTAGGCTCATGCTGGGAAGACCAGGTTTGAGAATCGTCAGCTTGATGGGAAGCAACCCTGGCGACTTCACTGGGGAACTCAAGATTTGTCCTCCTAAAATTCTGTGGGGAGAAGGTTCAAAAAGTCTGGCTCCGCTGGGGATACTGAAGCTTAAACTCTGAGGGGGATTGAACTCCGGAGGATTCTCTGGCTGGGGATTTTGATGAACTCCGCTGGGGATAGGGAGAATTTTGGCGAGCGCGATCTTCCGTGGTTGTTGGCTTGAGAAGAATCTGAACAAGCGATAGGTTAACCTCCGTTTACTTGGAGAACCCGTGAACTATTTTCAGAAATCTTGAAGTTGAATCAGCAATAGAGCCGCATCCATTGTTGGGAAGCGTCCGTAAACTAATTTCAAAGGTTGCCTCTGAACAAATCGATAGATTAACATCCGTTGTTGAGATGAATCCATGAACTGTTTTCAGAAGTCTTGAAGTTGAATCAGCAATAGAGCTGCGTCCGTTGTTGGGAAGCGTCCGTAAACTGTTTTCAAAAGTTGCCTCTGAACAAGTCGATAGATTAACATCCGTTGTTGGGATGAATCCATGAACTGTTTTCAGAAGTCTTGAAGTTGAATCAGCAATAGAGCCGCGTCTGTTGTTGGGAAGCGTCCGTAAACTAATTTCAAAGGTTGCCTCTGAACAAGTCGATAGATTAACATCCGTTGTTGAGATGAATCCATGAACTGTTTTCAGAAGTCTTGAAGAGGAACCGGTGTAGGGCTTCCTGATGATGATCTTGTGTAAAACTGCATCGGGTTTTGAACACTTTTGACATTCGAATGCCCCAAGTGGTGATGTAGATAAAATCCTGGCTTATTACAGGTGTTGGTCTACAATCGGTCGTTCACAGATGTGTCCTGGGTTGTTGCAGGTGTTGATCTGGAATTCTTCAGACATGCCCTGGCTGGATACAGGAATCGAATCTGGAAAGGTGATAGTTGATAGACATGCCCTGGCTGGATACAGGAATCGAATCTTCAAACTCTTCAGACATGCCCTGGCTAGATACAGGAATCGAGTCTGGAAATGTGGTCAACAGATATGCCCTGGCTGGATACAGGAATCGAATCTGGAAATAATGTAGTTGATTTGTTGAACACTTTTGACATTCGAATGCCCCAAGTGGTGGTGAAGGAGTCTTGAATCAGATTACTCTGCATATTGAGAGATTTCTTGAAATCTTGACTGGACTGTCCCAGGTTAACTGTACTTTGAAAGATCTGTTGGACCTTGACTGGACTGCCCCAGGTTAATTAGATTGCGACATGTCATGCCCCTTTGTTGATAAGGGATCTGATGGAAGTGTTATCCTCTTGAAGTGATTTTGACTTACTGAGAGAGTTTTCGTTCCTCCGAACATTCGCTGTATGAACTTCTTCGCTGTCAAACAAAAGGGGTCAAATGCAGACAGTGATATTCGAATAATGCAAAGTTTATGTTTGTCTCGAAGTTTTTTTTTTCGTTTTGAAAAATGCGTTTTTAGCAGAAAACTTTTCACAAGACAAGTTAACACAAGATTTAGAGCAAAGCCCTACAGGAGTCAGGATACCTTTTGTAACAGTATGCTTTCGAACTAACCCATGCTTCAATTAAGACTTTTAAAGGGTTGTAACGTGGCCTGGTTCACGGTTTAAGAAACAAAGGATAAAGGCTCAAAGTATATTTGTACCCACCCGCTCTTCGTGATGTTCTTCAACCTAAGCTCAGTTAACCGTGCGTCACACTCTGTTTTGAGTTTGGAACGACTTTTGGGCGATGGTTCACCAGTTTGAATTTGGGAGACAGTCATTATCTCTTTTTTTCTTTTTTAACACTTTTCATGTTGTTGAGGGTTTTGTAATGACCTCACTATTTTGATTTTGATTTGTTATCCCTAACTTTTGCCTGACTGTTACCGTTTTCGGGATTACTGTCAGCGGGATGCCCCAGCTTTCTTAAGCCTCCTTTATAGGTTTTGGCTTGGTGGGCTTTTCTCTTTTGAGAGATTGACTGTCTATGTGATAGGGAACCACCCTTGTCTTTTGATTCCAAAGGAATGCTTTCTCTTTTTGACGTCGTTCGTCGTATTACGAACTGAGAGTTTGCGACTTCAATGCGCATTTTCTTTTGAATTAACTGAGATACTACCCTGCCCCAGGTTTATATCAAAGGTTTCGATTGTTTAGAACAGGAAACTCCTACTTCTTTGGCTCGAAGGGGTTGACTAGGGATTAACTTCCTTATAACTCCAGTGTTTGGGAATTGAAAGAAATGCCTGTACATCATCAGCAAGGTCTGTTCAAAAGCATACTGTATAAGATCACGGTATTGTTTCGTCATCCTCCCTCTAAAGGCTTACAGCTTTTTATCAGGAGTCAAATATCATAAAGAAAAGCATAAGAGTAGTGAAACGAATGGATGAATTCAAGACAAACATATGCAATGCATTAATGAAAACAGAGTTTAACATCAACAGATAATTGTTTGACAGCAAAAGAAATTACAACTTTGAAAATTAAAAAAAGAAGCAAAAGTCTTTCAGCTTCGAGCTTCGTCACTTCAAGCGGAGAACCCTTTAACGGAAGATCTTCATCTCACCGTCTGGCATGAATTCCAGCACCCCAATGTCAATCAGATCTTGAATCTTGTTCTTCAAGGCCCAACAGTCGTTGGTGCCGTGTCCCGGGCTGTAGGAGTGGTAAACACAGAATGCGTCGGGATTAAAGTGAGGAGAGAAGATATTGAGCTTCTGAGGAGGGTCCTTTACGGTGAGCAAATTGACCTCCAACAGGCGCTTCAGTATGAAGAATGATGGTATTTCAGTCTCCGTAAACTGTCTTCCCGACTTTTCTTGTTTACGTCGATTCCCCCGTTGACGCTGGCGAGGTTGTTGATGGGTTTGTGACCCTGAAGCTAGCAATGGAACTTTCCCCTTGTCTTCTTGAGTGGAGGGAGGCTGAGCGGTGACTTGCTCTTCGACCTCAGACGTTTGCCCCAGTTGGTTGTTTGGAAGCAGTTGGCGGACAAGAACTCTGAGTTCCTCTTGCCTTTGAGATAGGTCTTGGATGAGAGCCATCTGGCCCACCAACTGTCCCATCATTTGAGTCCTCAGTGTTGTCAGATCAAACTGCAGCTCCGCAATCTGATCACTCCTGGCATTGTTGGAACTCCCCAAGCCTTTGGTGAGGAGAGCTTTCATCTCTTCTTGCCCCAGAGACAAGTTCAGGAACATCTCCTGCAGCTGAGCAGTCTGGTCTTGGATGTCTTTGACAGACCTTTCTAGAGCCATCTCTTGCTGAAATAAACAGCAGGAGAGTAAGGAAACCTGAAAAAGGAAAGATTGTCAAAATGAAATGCATGATATGTGGATGCATGCTTTCAAGGATCTCTTGGGGTAAACACAAGAAAAATGTTAGAGGTTGAACTCTGCTCTTGGATTGGAGATCTCTGTACCGGTGGACGTCCTTCCACGAGAATCAAGCTCACCATGTCAAGTGGGTCATAGCCACTGATTCAAGTTGTTGCACTTGATCTTTGATTGGATTGGTTAGAGGAGAAACCCCCTTTCCCCTTGATAGATGTGTAGTTCAATGTAACCCTGCATCAACAGGACCCTCGAGATCCTTGAAATGGTTATTAAAAATGCTGAAATGCTATGGTATGATGTTATGATGTTATGTACATGTATGCGAAAAGCAAGTAAGTGTATATACAGGCAAACAATATTCACACAAAGCAAACAAGGCCTTAGGTTTAGGCTTGCATGAGGTTCAGGTACTACCCTCTTTCAGTTTGTTGGTTAAAACCTGTCTTAACAAAAGTAACCGGGTTCTAAAGGTCCCAACATCACTGAATTGCTTTCATTGTTCGTCGTTTCGGTTTAGCCACTGAACTGGCGACCGAAATATTCCAGGAAAGCAACCCTCAATTGGGTGTAGCATCGAGTATCAACCAACCTCGGACTGCACCAAAGTCAGTTATCTCACTACCCTAAAAAGGCCAAGATGGTTCGATTAAGGTTCCTAAGGTCAGTTGATGCTTCGCGACACCACGCGGTGGCCCCGTACTCTCCTTGACTGAACTCAAGGGTTACCGGTACACACCAAAGTGCCACATCAACGTAGCAGACTACTTCAACCATGTCGGTATACCCCGCACAGTTCCCTCACAGCCTTGTTGCTACTTTCTAAGAAGGTATCCCCAGACCCGGGTTAGGATCTATGAAACTCCGATACAAAGCCCACAAATGTAAAGCAAACAAAGCAATCAATTGAAAGTAAAGGTGATCTAAACCCTAAGGTAACCCCACTTAAAATTGTCCCCAGCAGAGTCGCCAGTTCTGTGATACGGTGGGAGAACTGACTAGTGTTTTGCGTTCGCATTCGCACTTGTGCGGTTGAGCAAGAGTCGCCACCGACTTTTTATTTTATCCTAAAGGAAAGGTTAAAAAGCACAGCAAAAACCTTTTGAGATATTTCGTGGGTTCGGGGGGTAGATTATGAAAAGGGAAGGTATTAGCACCCTTTTCATCCATGGTTATCCATGGGCTCTTAGTTACTTGGTTTTTTAGATCACTTGCCTTGTTTTTCGATTGCTTTGAAAATGGTGTGTGTGTGGGTGCTTTTTGAAAATGTTTTGGAAAAAGATGCCTTGTCTTAGGCAACTAATGTATTTGACTCGTGTTTGAGTGTTTTACAAAAGTGTGAATCTTTTCGAAAAGATGTTTTCAAATGTTTTTTGAGAGTTTGTTTGAAAGTGTTGTGGATTGTGGTTTTTGAAAATGAGGCAAGTGTTTTTGCAAGTTTGATCTCAAGTAACTAAGAGTTTTGTCTACCATACTGTACTCAAAGGTTTTTTGTTATGTTTTAACCCCTTTTAACAATTTTGTTCTACCATTGAAATTGGTAGACAATCTTGCATTTAGGAAGTTTATTCGGGACGGGCGCGGGTCATCGTATGGACCATGAATGCAATGATGCCAAGTGTCTTTGGGCAATTTTTTTAAAAGGGACTTGATCATTCATTTAGGCAACGTTTTTGAGGGACTATGATCATTTTGATTGTTTGTTTTACCCAAAGAAATTCAACATGCAATATGGCCCAATTATTTGAAGGCAACAAAGTGGAATACCCTAGAGGGTGCAAGTGTGATTGTGTATTGATTACATGCATTTGTCTTGTATTAGGTTATCTAGCGTTTGATTTTATGTACATACAAACCCTAGGTCTAACCATGGTATAATTGGAAAACTGTAAATTGCGGAATGTAAAATCTACGCTATTACAAAGTAGTATCCGGGAGTGGGGGTATAAATGTACAAAGGGGATGAGACTTATAGTATCCAATAAGTTACAACCAAATCGAATGTGCGATCAAAATGTAAATATCGAATATACAAATATAAGATAAAAATGTGTATAGGGCAATGTGAATGCATTGTGTAAGTGTAAATGTAGATGTATATGTATTGTGTAATTATGTACAGGCGCGATATGCGAAGTTGAATCGTATTAGGGTTTTTGACCTAGATATGCGTCTTAATGAATCTTTGATTTTTGTATGTTTAATTATGTACAAAAGAAAAAAGTGTTTTTTAATTATGAAATGTATCTTTATTTGCAAAAAGTATTTTGATTTAAATGTTGTGAATTTAATATTAGAAAAATATATTTAAATTAAAAGAGTTTCAATTTTAATTATGTATGACAAAGTATTTTATTATTTGTATGGTTTTGTAATAATAATAAAAAAAAAGGTGTTTATATAATTATAAAGGAAAGAGGTTAGCATTTTAAAATTAGTTAAATTAAGTATAGAAAAGAAAGTTTTAATTAGATAAAATATATTTGTATTTTTTAAGTATTAGTATTAACATGGTGTTTGTAAAATAAGGTTAGGCTAGAAGTGAAAATCTTATGGGCTTAGGGCAAAACGGAGTGGGTAAGGCCCGTGTTAATCTGGAAACAAATTTAGGGTTAGGTTTTGTTAGTTCAGTTTGGTAATGAAAGTTTTAGGGTTAGCGAGGCAGCGGCGGCGCGTATTCGTTCGACGTTCTCTTCCTCCTTGCAAGCTTTCTGAGCGATTCACTCCGGCCACCAGCGTCGCCCCTGAAGCCTTTCTTCCCTCCATTGACATGAGCCCAGCGTCCTTGATTTAAGGTTTGATTTCAACGCTTTATGTTCTTTCGTGAATGATACGCGCTTTTTTGATTTGAGTCTTAACTATTTCCTTTCATTATGAGATGAAGGAGAAGAGAAGTGGGAAAAGATTGGCTACCTTCATTTTGGAGATGGAGGAGAGGCGGAGGAGTGACGCTTTAGGAGGCCGGGACGGCGTGAACGGTGATGCTTGCCCTTGGTGACCCTGGTATCTTCGTTCTTACCTCTTGTTATGAAGGGTTTTATGATGATTTATACTGAGAACCTCTTTCAAATTCACTTCTTTATCCCTTCTTCTGTGCCACTGTTGTCTATGTATTGTTGCCTGAGTATTTGTATGCTTCTTGAACGATTTGCCTATGCTGTGGCCTATGATGCCCTGAACACGCTTCTGAGTATGCCCTTGACGCTTTCTCTCTTCTTCTCTTGTTGCCCTGTGATGATCCCAGAGGTCTGAGGGCCTTAGTTGCCTTGAATTTTTGCTTCTAAATGACTTTGAATACTTTAGAACATTGCTGCCTTGGTATTGCCTCGAATGTTGGATAGGTTCTGAGATTTCGCCCAATGATGTTATACTGAGGGCTAGGGGGTTTTGTTTATCTCAGGTTTGAACTTGATTATGTTTAAGGGATTTCTGGTTTGACAGCATGGTATGAAGTTTTTACAGTATATTCTCTTTGCATATGCTGTATGTTTTTTGTCTATTTTCTCTTCATCTTCAATTGTGTTGTATTGGCTTGGTGTTTTTGTATTGAGGCAGAGTTGTGTGATTTTGTAAGGATGATGCAGGTTTTTGGTAGTTTTTGAGTTTTGTTGTGAGACTTCAGTTTGTAGGTACTGTGTTTGGTTGTTCAGTTTATGGACTGCAGGTTGATGGCATTGGCAGGTTATCAGTTTGAAGCTTGAGGTTGTGACTTTTTGCTTATGCTGGTTTAGTTTGACAGTATGATTGAGGGATTTGGATTTTTGTTTATCAGGTTTGAAAGCTAGGCCATGTTTTGATGGTTAAGCCTTTGAGGTTAAGGCAGAGTGTTGGTAGGTTATGCTTCAGTTTGTGACAGGTTCAGTATGTTTGTGTTAGGTGTTTGAGCTTGCTTCAGTTGCTCTTGTATGTTTGATGCAGGTTTTTCTGCCTTGACAGTAATGAGGCTTTTGCTTTTTGAGTTTGTATATTTCCCTTCCCTCCCCTGCTGAACTGAGTTCTCTATCTCTTGTATATCTTTTTCTTCTGCCTCAGCCTAAACCTGCCTATGCCTCTATTATCTCTCTTTTCTTCCATAGTACAGCTTTGAGAATTATTATATGATTTATGTTGTACTTTGTTCTGAAGGGGCCTATGGGAAATGATGAAAGATTCGAGTTACTTGCATAACATATCTCTGCATCTTTATCCAGCTTTTGTGCTTTGTGTGCTGACTTTTCCTTGATATCTTTTCCAAAATCTTCTTTGGCAGCTTTTGAGTACTTGTGACAGCAAATTGTACTTCCTTGATTTTCTTTGATATCTTGGCATTTAAGTGGGAATTGGACTTTTCAGTTTAGTTTGAATTGGAAGTTGAGATTATATGCAGCTTGAATTTTGGATTTTATGCATTTTGAGATTCTATGCATTTGACATTTGCATTTATGAATAAAAATCTTCCCTCTCTGTGAACCGGGAGAAATCCCGTGATTTGCAGAGAGGGTCAACTGATCCCAGTCAGTGGCCCCTAATGATGAGCAATTTTTATCTGTCCCTTTTAATTTAACTGCCTTCTAACTTTCTCTTTTCTTTTCGCAGATAAAAAATGGAGCACCGGAGCGGAGTGAAGAGTGAAGAATATTAGAAATAGGATAGTTTTTTATTTTATGTAATATTTTAAATTAATGTATATTATTGTTCATAATTTAAATTATAAACAACAATTTGTACAAATAATTCAAATATCAATAAAATCTAAATTATCCAATTAATTCTAATTTTCTTTATTGTTTATTTATTTATTTAAAATTCTTTGAATTAAAACAATTGAAAAATAAATTTCAATCATTCAATTTTAGAATAATAAATAACTTAAATAAAAACAACATTGATCAATTAAACCTGTCTTATTCAAAATCCAAAGCAAAGCAGCAGTTAACCCAAATGGACTGATCAAACGCATTCCTTCTTCACTGATTTGCCATAAACACTGTGAACCCAATACTGCATACTGTATCTGACTGGCCCAATCAAAACGTACTGAATTCAAACCACTGTCTCTTTTACTGATTAAATCAAGATAATGCGAATTTAACCCGAATCTCGGAATAAACTGCAAAGTGCTGTGGAATTTAAATTCTTCTGAGAATATGCCCATAAAACCTTAACTCCTGATTAAATGCCAAATAACGCTCGCCTGATCAAAATTGAACCAAAGTCAACCAAAACCCTAAGCCAACTGTATGAAATGATCCAGAGCTCTGAAAATCAGTAAAAACCCTAATTTTTCTTGACTGTCAAGAAAAGTCCATTTGTCCGATTCTTGAGCCAGTTTGAAAAGTCAGGAAATGTCTGAAGCTGAGATTTCTTGTGGAAAAGCGCGAGGGCAAATTTTGGGGTACAACAGTACCCCTATCCCCGAATACTTATTTGTAATAGCTTAGACTTTAAATTCCCGCAATTTATCGCTTTCCGTATACTGTATAGTAATTAGGGTTTGTATGCGAAGATTCAAAATCAACCTCTAGATAACCTAATACAAGATAAATGCATGAAAATCAATACACAATTCACACTTGCACCCCTAGGGTTTCATCCACTTGTTGCCTTCAAAAATGGGCCATGTTTGCATGTCAAGTATTTTGGCAAAACAAAACAAACAAAATGATCATAGTCCCTCGATGACGCCATCTTGTTGCCTAAACAAAATGATCATAGTCCCTAAAGAAAATTGCCAAAGATGCTTGACACTATTGCTTTCATGGTCTATACGATGACCCGCGCCTGTCCCGTTTAACATCCTAACGCAAGGTTGTTCACCAAATACAATGGTGAAACAACACTGTTAAAAGGGTTAAAAACATAAGAAAGATCTTTGAGTAAAATTAGGGTAGACAACTCTTAGTTACTCGATCAAACTTGCAAAACATCCTTGCCATTTTTCAAAACACACATCACAACACAATTTCAAAACAACTTTCAAAAACATTGAAACATCTTTTCAAAAAGACAAACACCTTTGTATATACTCAAACATGAGTCATTACAAAGGTTGCCTAGACAAGGCATCTTTTTCAAAACATTTTCAAAAACCACACACACAAAACACCATTTCAAGCAATTGAGAAACAAAGGCAAGTGATCTAAAAACAAGTAACTAAGAGCCCATGGATAACCATGGATGAAAAGGGTGCTAGCACCTTACCTTTTCATAATCTACCCCCCGAACCCACGAAAACATCTCAAAGGTATTTCCTGTGCTTTTTGACCTTTCCTTAGGATAAATAAAAAGTCGGTGGCGACTCTTGCTAAACCGAACAAGTGCAAATACAAACGCAAAACCTCAAGTCAGTTCTCCCACCGTATCACACCAAGCTATGGCTGCACAGGCTAGTTACAAGCATTCTAAAGTTGGTGTGCTATGCCTGAGATTAGGGAACTTGTTTGCTGCAAGGAAAATAGTCCAAGGCTCAAGAAAATGAAATTTGACATAAAGTTCCCTTTATGAAAATGGATGTGTGACCTTTATGCTCAAAATGGAAATGTTCATTGTAAAATGCTCTCTTTATCAGAACAATGTCAATGTCCAATGTATTTGCATTCAATTTTTGAGTGTAAATTGGTTTAGAGGCCTGTAATTATGTACTAAGGTAGTTTGGTCAGATTTTGCAAGTGGTATGAACATGTATTGGCCATGGTTACAAAGTGAGTTTTTGCCAACTTCAAGCATTCGATTCTCCCTAACCACAAATGCGTTTGAGGAGTTCTTGGACAATTTGGAAAGCTTGCAACATGTACTATAATCCATCTTTGAAATGAAACTTGAAACTCAAAGTGGAACTATGTGAAAAATGGCCAAGAAGATGGGTCAAAATCCTGCCTAAACTAGGGCAAAATTTCTCTAAGTTAAAAGTTTTAGGGACCCTTGTTCCAAAAATCATAACTTGATATCCAAGCTTCTTTTGAGAAAAATTTGTGAATAAAATTTGTAGACTTTGTGATGGACTACAACTTTCATGTTGTAAGTTTTGTTTGAATCCATTTGCATCTTGGTGAAAATGTGGGGCAAAGTTAGGAAAAATTAAGAAAATTTCATAACTTAGAAAATTTCTAAGTTATGATTTTTTTCCATTTTAAACCCTAATTTGCAATTTTGGGTTTCTTGAAGAACAATTTTCATAATTTGACATGTCTTGATGAAAAATGACCCTTGGCACTTGATTTTGACCAAAAAGTCAAAGTTTGACTTTTTAGTGTACAGTCAAATTTTGATCAGTTGACTGAAAAATTCATCTGTCAATCCTATGAATTTGAGATCTTTTGAACTTGTTGAATGGGTCAAGATAATGTCTTTGAGTCCTTGAGTCCATGGTTGAGCTTGATTTGCCATTGGTTAGGTCAAACAGTCAAAAATTGCCTTTGTGCAGTCAAAACCCTAGAAATAACCATTTTGCCCTTTTGGTGATCTGATCAAATTTCTTGTGGACTTGTGATCCAAACTTGATAAAATGGTTCACATGAGTTCATAATGTTGATGTGGGTCAAAATTCATGAGGTTTGACTGTAAATTGGCCACAATTGACTTTTTCCCCAATACAGCTGATTTCTAGGTCAACTGTCCAAATGACTGGGCAAAAATTTGATTCAAGGCTTGAAACTTGGTATGGGCAAACTTATGAGTCCAACATGAAGTATGAAAGTCACTTTGGGCATTGTAGGTCAAAACATCCTTGTGCAAACTCAAACCCTAATTTAGGTCAACAGTGTAAGGAGGTGTCTTGAGCAGAGCAAACCCTAGCTTGATCTTGAGTTCCAAGAGTCTTGTGATGAGAAATATTGATGGAATGAGAGGGAAAATTTTGGGGTATAACACATCCGAATCAGCTTTGTAAAGGCACACCCTCAGCTTCAAGGTTTAGCCTCAAGAGTGCCCGGGGATTCTCCTTTTACCAAGATATACGGTCGGCTCCTCGGCTTGGCTACATCCAGTTTCCAAGAGGAGATGATGTGTGTATTGTTCCAATTCTTTAATCTTGTACACCATTATTTCACTTTCCCGGACTATCAGTTGGTACCTAACCTGGAAGAATTCTCTATACTCTTAGGGGTGCCCATGCTTGATCAGATACCGTTCACCGGTCTAGAGGGGATTCCAAAACCTGAAGTCATCGCTGAAGCTTTGCATCTGAAAAGAGCTGACATCATAGCCAATTGAGAGACAAGGAGCGGGGTTAAAGGCTTCTTAGCCAAGTTTCTATTGGAGAAGGCTCGTTCATTCTGGGACGACATGGATTTCCAAGCTTTTGAAGACGTCCTGGCTCTTCTCATTTATGGTTTGGTTTTGTTCCCCAATTCGGACCAATTCATAGATATTAACGCTATCAAAGTCTTTCTCTCTCGCAATCCTGTACCTACCTTAATGGGAGACATCTTTTATTGCCTTCATACCCGCACCGTGAAGAAAAGAGGTACTCTCTTGTGTTGCATCCCCTTACTCACTAAGTGGTTCACTTCACACCTACCTCAATCAGCATTGAAGAACGAGCAAAGATTGACATGGTCTCAAAGGATGATGTCCCTCACCCATTCTGACATTTGTTGGTGTTCAAGATCCTTGGAAGATGTCTCTATCATTGACCGCTGTGGAGAATTCCCTAACGTCCCTCTGCTTGGTATTAAGGGAGGTATCACCTGCAACCCCTGCTTAGCTCTTTGATAGTTTGGGTATGCCCGAAGAGACGGTCTCCACGAGATGCTCATCCAAGGTCTAATGTTCGACTATGACAAAGAAGACCAAGGTTACCGCCATAGGTTTACACGAGCTTGGAGAATGGTAAACAAGGTGGACAGTAGGACTTTGGGACACAAAAACTCTATCCCACTCGAGCCTTACCTTAAGTGGGTACGGGCTCGTGCTCAGAGACTCGTGATGCCTTACCGTTCCATCCTCCCTGTTATTATAGAGCCTGTTGTTGAAGGAGACGTCCCATACACTATCCTTCATCCTGACATGCCTACCTCTCTCGAAGACTTGCAGAAAGCTTGGGTTCAGTTGATGGAAGAGTGAGACACCTTTGAAGCCCAATTTTACGCCAGTGAGAAGAAGGTTCTGGAACTCACCAAGTAGCTTCATGAGGAGCAGAATCTGAACGTCTACATCGCTTCAAAGAGGATGCGTTCAACCTTCTTGTCTTAGGAGTTTTTGTTATATTTTGCTTCTTTCATTGTAAGCCCAAAGAGGCATGATGTGCTCAAACTTGGATTTAATATAACATGTGTTCCTTTTTGTTTGAACAAATTTAAATCTCTAATTTCCTTGAAATCATTTTCATATTGCATCTTCATTCATCATAACATCATACAGGTTTCTTACAACAGGTCTCCTTATCCTTCTACTGTTTATTTCAGTGAGACGGATATTGAACAGACAGTGAAATATCTTCAGGCGCAGAACGTCCAGTTTCAACAATTGCTCTTGACTCTGACAAAATGACAAGAGGAGTTGAAGATTCTACTGGCCAAAGAGAAGAAGAAGAAGGTGAAGAAACCAACTGGTATTGTGATCATAGGAAGAAGGTTCAAAGGACAAGCCAAACGGACTTTGGACTTTGCAACATCATCGGGTGAAGGAGATAATCAAGAAGACAGGACCAAGGAAGTGAACAACAACCCAACATCCGAAGAAGAGGAAGAACCTGACTACTCTGAGGAAAGGTATCCTCTTGTTGATAATAAATACAAAGATCTAGAGGATCGTTTGAATGCTATGGAGGTCCAAAGGG
The DNA here is from genome assembly GCA_948472305.1 of Vicia faba. NCBI lineage: Eukaryota > Viridiplantae > Streptophyta > Magnoliopsida > Fabales > Fabaceae > Vicia > Vicia faba. Next base: position 1,520,089,878 of record OX451736.1, on the reverse strand, counting down.
TACCCGGATTGGATTTTGAAGAGTTAGGACTTGTCTCAGGGGTTGTCATCCCACAGAAATTCAAGGTCCCCACTTTCGTTAAATATGATGGTGTCTCTTGCCCGAAGTTGCATTTAAGGTCATACGTCAGAAAGATTCAACCCCATACGGCTGATAAGAATTTGTGGGTGCATTTCTTCCAAGAGAGCTTGTCAGGGACGCAGTTGGATTGGTTCTATCAATTGGAAGGGACCAATATTTGCAATTGGGAAGATTTGGTTGCCGCCTTCTACAAACAATACCAGTATAATGCTGACTTAGCTCCGACTCGGACGCAATTGCAAGGCATGTCTATGGGTGCAGGTGAAGGTTTCAAAATGTATGCTCAGAAATAGGGGTATCTCGCAGGCAGAGTCCAACCCCCTCTATCTGACAGAGAGTTAGTGGATATGTTCCTAGGCACCTTGTCAAGTCCATTCTTCAACCACCTGATCAGAAGTTCCTTAGCTGGATTTACTGAACTAATCATGACTGGTGAGCGGGTCGAAGCTGGTATAAAAAGTGGCAAAATTCAAAGAGATGCATCCTCGAGCACAATGAAAAAACCCTTCACTGGTAAGAAGGAGGCCAGTGCCATTTATAACCCGAGAGATCAGAGCAGAGCGGGATACCGTTCAATGGTAAGTGCTGTGATAATACCTAGGCTTGTGGTTGCCCCACAACACAACAATCAGCAAAGGGTAGAAAGACCACAAAGGCAGTTCACCCGGATCAACATGACATTGACAGAGGTTCTACCCCATCTGCTGAGATCTAACTTGGCAACTTTAAAAGAGGCTCCCAAGAATCCTAATACCTCTTCTCCTCGATACAATCCGAATGCTCGGTGCGCTTATCATTCTTAGAGTCCTCGTCATGACACAGATGACTGTTGGGCTCTAAGAAATAAAGTACAAGATTTGATTGAAGCCAAGGAGATCGAGTTCGACGCTTCGGAGAGGCCCAATTTCATAACTGCTCCCATGCCTAAGCACAACCATGGAGTTAACGCCATTGACACTGATCTATTCGTAACCTCAGTGGACGAAGTTTCTACTCCTCTTGTGACTGTTAAGAAGAATTTGTTGTTGGCCAGTTTATTTTCGGGTTATGGTGAAGGTTGCCACATGTGTTCATTTCTACCTTCTGGTTGCCATTTGCTGAAGTCAGGTGTCCAACACCTGATGGACAGCAAAGAAATTTTGTTCGAGAAAACTCTGGTTCCCGTTGTTCCATCTGAACAAAGTAGCAATGCTAACATGGAGATTTTCGAGGGGGTTTGCCCCAGTTGCTCTACCACGTCATAATCACTCTTTTTAATTATCTTCAGGATCTCCTCCATCTCTTTCTTAGAGGTTTCCGGGATGACCAAAGGTTGAGCCCTCGTCCTGACGAGCTCATCTTGGATCCCTTTCCCCTTATCAGCATAAGTAGGAGGGACAACAACAGGAATAACAACATCTTCAATCAACGGGGTTCTAGCGGAAAGTTTTATCGGTGCAGGAATAACTTTGTCAGCAGATGAGGGTCCAAAGATCGCCTTTGGGGGGGCAATCTCTGGAGAAAATATTCTCCCACTTAGGGTGATCTTGCTTATGCCGGCAATGTTTCCAATGCTGGCGTCTTCTTCATCAGAGCTTCCTTCGGTTATTTCAACTTGTTTAATACCATGGTAGTAGATTTCTCCACCGTAATTCCATGGTATTGATTTTTCAGAACTGTAGGGGACAGGCCCTGGCATAGTTATTTTCAAAGGAACAGACGTTGTAGCAGATGTAATCTTAACAGGCTTTCTGACGGCCTTGAAAAGATTGGCGTGAATGGTGATAATTGAGACATCTTCAGTAGGGGTTGGAATAGCAGGAACTTTTTCAAACAGAATTTGTTGACTGTCCATTAGGCCTTGGATGCCTTTCTTCAGTAACGGACAGTCGATTGGCAGAGAGTAACAACAGTAGCAGTCTTCTTTGCATCCCGGGAAAATCCCGGCCCTTAGCAGATTTAACTTGATGGTTAACAACGGAGTTATCAGGTCATTGACATCAGAAACATATAAATCTTCCTCAATAGCATGGACATTTCGACCGTGCTTCGGCATCAGAGTAGATATCACGTTTGGCTTCTCTGGAGCATCGAACTCCACCTCTTTTGCATCTATCAAGTCTTGAATTTTATTTTTTAGCGCCCAATAATTGTTTGTGTCATGTCCGACGCTATCGGAATGGTAGGCGCATTTGGTATTGGCATTGTAAGCTGGTGAGGTTGTATTCACATTTTTCGACGCTTCTTTGATATTTGTGAGATTCAGCTTCAACAGATGCGGAAGAACTTGCGCGGACGTCATATTAATGCGGGTGAACTGCCGTGGTGGCCGTTCTCCCCACTGCTGTTTAGGTCTGGACTGGTTATTGCGAGGCTGATCATTTGATGGATTTTGGATCATCACGGCCCCCACAGTCGGCCGGCGCTCACTTCTTCCTGCTCCTCTTTGAGAATACACAACAGCCGTTTCCTTCTTCACCGGAAATGATTTCTTAGCAGTTGTAGATGCAGAGGCATCCTTCTGAATCTTCCCATTCTTGATACCGGCTTCTACCCTCTCGCCAGTCAGAATTAATTCAGTAAACCCCGAGGAAGAGCTACCGATCAGATGGTTAAAGAATGGACCAGACAGGGTCCCCAGGAACATATCAACAAGTTCTCTATCAGAAAGAGGTGGCTGCACTCTTCCGGCCAGATCGCGCCACTTATGGGCATATTCCTTGAATCCCTCACCTGAGGCCATTCCCATACTCTATAGCTGGGTACGGGTTGGCGCCAAGTCAGAGTTATACTGATATTGGCGATAAAAAGCAGCTGCCAGATCCTCCCAACTATGTATCTCTGACCTTTCCAGCTTGTAAAACAAGTCTAGCTGAGTGCCAGACAGGCTATCTTGAAAGAAGTGCACCCAAAGATTTATGTCGGAAGTATGAGGTTGGATTCTTCGGACATACGACCTTAGGTGCATTTTTGGGCAAGACAGCCCGTCATATCTTGCAAACATTGGCACTTTGAACTTCGGGGGGATCACAATACCAGCAATTAATCCCAAATCTTCGAAATCTAAGTCGGGAACTCTCTGCAGCTCCATAGCTGCCAACCTGTCTTCCAAGTTTTTGTACTTATCATCGGCCGGCAGGTATTGTTGCTCTGAGTAGTCTTCGTCTTCTTCAGCCTCTTCTTCTTCAGCTTCGGATTCAGATGGTACCGCAGCCCCTTTTCCTATACTGGTTCCCTCTTCAGATGTAGGGGAAATTCAAGAACTCTTCTGGCTTCACCCTCAAACCTTCTTCCTAGGGTAGCCACCCCGACTCTTTTCTTCTTCTTTTTCACTTGCTCTTTGTTCCCAAGCAGGGCTTTTAGATCCTCCTGACCCTTTGCCAAGGTCATCAGGAGGTGTTGAAACTGTGAGTTTTGAGACTGCAAATCCTTGACCGTCTGTTCGAGATCCATCTTACTGAAATAAACAGCAGAAAGATAAGGAAACCTGGTGTGGAGACCTGCTTATGCGCATGATGAATGGTATGCTTATTTATGCAATGCATTCAAGGATTTAGAAATTCAAAATTGTTGCATACAAAAAGAACACACGTCATATTAATAAGAAGAAATTTGGTCAGTACATAAATGCCCCATAGGCCAAATATTACAAAAACTTCTCAAGGTAAAAAGATGTTGCGCATCCTCTTTGGTGCGATGTAGGTGTTGAGGGTCTCTTCCTCATGGAGTCGACGGGTAAGCTCCAAAACCTTCTTCTCACTGGCGTAGAAGCTGGCTTCAAAAGTATTTCGTTCCTCCTTGAGTTGGATCCAACTCCTCTGCATTTCCTCCCATGATGTTGGCATGTCAGGATACAGGATGGTGTAGGGAACCTCTCCTTCCTTAACGGGCTCTTTAACCACAGGGAGAACATGAGGGTAAGGCATCATTAGACTCTGGGCTCGGGTTCGTACCCACTTGAGATAAGGCTCAAGAGGGATGGAGTTCTTGTGCCCCAGTGTCTTGCTGTCTACCTTGTTAGGCATCCTCCAAGCTCTGATGAATCTTTGGCGAAGTCCTTGCGCATCGTTGTCGAAGTCAAAAACTAGGTCAGGAATCAACATGTCATGAGGGCCATCCCTCCGTGCATATCCAAATTGTCTCAAAGCTAGACAAGGGTTGTAGGTAATGCCTCCTCTAATGCCAAGTAATGGAACATTAGGGAACTCTCCACAATGATCGACGATGATGACATTTTCTCTGGACCGAGAGCACCAATGTACATCAGAGTGAGTGAGGGTCATCAATCGTTGTGACCACCTTAAGCCTTGGTCATTCTTCAAAACAGATTGTGGAAGGTGCGAAATAAACCACCTTGCAAGGAGAGGAGTACAGCACATGAGAACACCCCTCTTTCTCATTGTTCGTGTGTAAAATGAGCGGAGGATGTCCCCAAGCAATGTTGGTATTGGATTTCTGGATAAGAAGATTTTAACGGTGTTGACATCTATAAGCTGGTCGGGATTCGGGAACAGGACCAACCCATAAATGAGGAGTGCCACAATTTCTTCAAAGGCTTGTAGATCCAATGAATTCCAACACTCTTGTGCCTTCTCCAACAAGAATTTTGCCAAGAAGCCTTTGACACCGCTTCTAGTTTCCCAATGCCCCTTGATGTCAGATGGTTGCAAGTGTAGTGCTTGAGCAACATCTTCAGGCTTTGGTTCTTTTTCCGTACCGTTGTAGGGTAGTTGATTAAGAATAGGAATTCTCAGAAGTTGAGAAAATTCCTCCAAAGTGGGCACCAATTGGTAGTCGGGGAATGTGAAACAGTGGTGAAGGGGGTCAAAGAACTGGAACAACACCTTTACCATGTCCTCTTCAATGCTGGTGTTGACTAGACTGAGCAGTCTACCATGTCTTTCACTGAAGGGAGAGCTTTCCTGAATTCTGGATGTGAGCTCCTTGAGTTGAGGAGGGATTCTCACAAGGTTGACTTAGATAGTTTTCCTGCGAAGAATTTCCATGACCTACAAAACAAGAACAAAGATGAAGATCCAAACCCTTGAAATGGTTAGTGTATGCACATGATGCTTTATGATGTTCATGATGTATGCACAAACATATGTACAAGCAAAAATCACACAAAACCCTAGTTTCAGGCTTGCATGGGTTTCATAGGTAAGTACCCTCTTGAGTGAAGTTGGCTTAAAAAACCTGTCCTATAAATAGTAATCGGGTTCTAAGGAGCTCAATATCATTGGATTGTTTTCCATGTTCATTATTTTGGTTTAGCCACTTAACTAGCGACCAAAATATTCCAAGAAAACAACCCTCAATGAGTGTAGTATCGAGTATCTACCAACTTCGGACTGCACCAAAGCCGGTCATCTCACTACCCCTAATGAAAGGCCAAGATGGTCAAGTAAGGTTCTAGGTCATTAGTGCTTAGTGACATCACTCAGCGGCCCCGTACTCTCCTTGATTGAACTCAAGGGTTACCGGTACTCACAAATATGTCGCACTAATATAGCTATTGCTTCAACCGTGTCGGTATACCCCGCACAGTTTCCACAACGTATTGCTATCTATGAATGTTTCCCCAAATCCGGGTGTAGGATTCCAAGCCCAAACAAGAGAACCAAGATGTAAAGCAATCAAAGCAAACAATTAGTCATGCAAAAGGGTGATCTAAGCCCTAAGGTTACTCCACTTTCAAAATTATCCCCAGCAGAGTCGCCAGTTCTGTGATACGGTGGGAGAACTGACTTGATGTTTTGCGTTTGTTTTCGCAAATGTTTCGGTTTAGCAAGAGTCGCCACCGACTTTTTATTTTATCCTAAGGAAAGGTTAAAAAGCACAGCAAACCCCTTTGAGATGTTTTCTTGGGTTCGGGGAGTAGATTATAGAAAGGGAAGGTATTAGCACCCTTTCTATCCATGGTTATCCATGGGCTCTTAGTTACTTGCTTAGATCACTTGCCTGGTGCTTTCAATTGTTTGAAATGGTGCTTTGTGTGTGGGTTTGAAAATGTTTTGAAAAGAGGCCATTGTGGTGGCAACCTTTGTAATGATCCATGTTTGAATGTATACAAAGGTGTACTTGTCTTTTGAAAAGTTTTCAATGTTTTTGAAAGTTGTTTTGAAAGTGTGTTGTGATGTGTGTTTTGAAAAATGGCAAGGATTGTTTTGCAAGATTGGTCAAGTAACCAAGAGTTGTCTACCCCTAAATTTACTCAAAGGTTTTTCCTATGTTTTAACCCTTTTAACAATTTTGTTCCACCATTGTATTTGGTGGACAATCTTGTGTTAGGATGTTAACGGGACGGGCGCGGGTCATCGTTTAGACCATGATTGCAATGGTGCCAAGTGTCTTTGGCAATTTTCCTTCAAGGGACTTGATCATTTTTTAGGCAACTTTCGAAAGCGTCATCGAGGGACTATGATCATTTGAATTATTTTGTTTTGCCAAAGAAACTCAACATGCAACATGGCCCATTATTGAAGGCAACAAGTGGAGTAACCCTAGGGGTGCAAGTGTGATTAGTGTTGTCCATTTTCATGCTTTTTTTGTCTTTGAATTAGGTCAAACTATTTGTCATTTTTTGATTTGCATACAAACCTTAAGTCTATCATGGCATATTTAGAAAGCTTTAAAATGTGGAATTTAAAGTCCTAAATACAACATAATTATGGGGATGGGGGTACAAATATTCAAATGGGGGATATTTAGTAAGAAATTTAAATCTAAGCTATTACAATCCAAATTGGATATACAAGTTATTTAATTGTACAATAATTGAATAAGTACAATAAATATGCAAAATGCACAAAAATGATTTTTATATGTATGTAAAAGTATTTTTCATGTGACATATAAACAAAAATAAAAAGGATTAATTTTGGATATTTTCCATGGTTTAGGGTAAAACCCTAATTTGCTAAATAAAAAGTATTTATTATTTATTATATGCAATATTTATTAATTATATACAAAAATAAATAAAAGAGAAGTATATTATAAAAAAGTGATTTTTGAGGTCAAATATTAATAAAAATAAAAATGTATTATTTTTGTATTTTTATCCTAAATATTCTAATAAATATATAAGTATTTATATTATGTATTAAATATATTAAATATATACAAAAATAAAAATATTTATTATTTGCAAAAAAAGTATATTTTTTAGAAAATGTTTTCAAAATGTAAATAAAAAATAATAACAAAAAAAAATATATATTTTGTATTATTTTTTAATGTTTTAAACAAAAAGTATTATATTTATTTATATATGGAACTAAATGAAACAAATAAATACCAAATAAAATGCAAAAAATGTGAGAAAAATATTTTTAGTGTTTTTTCATGTTTGAATAAAAATATAAAATCAGAATCAAAAAGAAAAAATCAAAAATGACAAATATATCACATAATGGGCCAGGGGGGTGTATGTGGAAAAATGTGGTGCAAACAGAAAAAACAAGTCAGGCCCAGCCCAAGGGACTTGTCTTCAACCTCCAGCCATGTTCAAACACAAAACGCGCGTTTTCTCTTGTCCCTGCTACCTCTTGATCCTTTGACTTTTAACAAAAACTTATAACATCAAAAATGTAGAGCATCAAACCACGAATTCATACACATAAAGAACTTGATCTAACTCTCAGAAATGAGAGAGAATTTCTTCTCCCCCAATTCCTGACCTAACTTTTGTTCAATATTCAGGTTCAAAATTCTCTCAGTACACACAACATAAATGAAAAGTAATGATATGGGTAGCTTCAGGGCCATGAGTAGAGCATGTTTCATTCATAAACCTAAGCCTAACTCTTCCTAGATTGAGAGATAGAAGTCCATGTTTTTACCTGTTCAGCTTGAATCATGTACAGCAATGTGGGTACTTTCAATGGAATTTGAGGACTTGTACAGCTTGCTTGAAGTTCAGGGATGCTTCTCCAACCTCTAGCTTGCTTTGAAACTAACTGAATCAAGCTATGGAAGTTCACCTGCAAAACTGAAAAATGAAAATGGCAGATGGGGTTAGGAGTGTTACAGCTGGTGTTTAAGGCTTGGGATAGCTTCAATGGATGGTAGGGAGTGTGTTTGAATAAGCTTTGGCCAAAACGCACGAGCAAACTGAGTTGTGCAACTCAATCTGCAGGGATGCCCTGTTTTGTGCAGCAAAATGGTGTTTTGATGAATGATGAGGTTTGGAATAGGGTAGGCTCATGTTTCAGGTCAGTTGGATCAAGTGAAAAGTGTTTACAAAGTTTGCTTGAGTTGGTTCTTGCAGGAATGTTAGTTATGGTTCAATATGCAAGTTTTCTTTTTTGATAAGCAAAGATAGTCAAGTTGGGTTATAGGCCAAGGCAGGTCCCTCAAGCATGCTGCATTTTCTCTTCTTGATCAGTGGGATTTGTCCACAAACTTGTGCCTCAAAGATCTGCTTGTACTTCCAAGATATGGACTTTGACATAAAGCATTGCTTTTTCAAAATGGCAAACTTGCTTTTTCCATTTAAAGGTTAATTCTTTGTGTAATGACTATATGAACAAAATAATGCTAGAACACAATGGATTGGCATTTAATTATTGAGTAAGAATGGGATTAGAGGCCTGTAATCTAGCTTGTACAAGCTGATTTCAAAAATGCGCATGTTATGAACATGCATTTGGTCATGAACAAAAGTGACTTTTGCCCAACTTTGCCAATTCGATTCTCCTTAACCACAAGGGTGTTTGAGAAGTTCTTGGACAATTTGGAAAGCTTGGAATGTGTACTACAATCCATATTTGTAATGCAAGTTGAGATTCCAAGTGGAAGCATGTGAAAAGTGGCCATGAAGTTGGGCAAAAATCCTGCCTAAAATAGGTCAAAAAATTTCTAAGTTAAGAATGTTTTGCACCCTTATTCCAAAAATTATAACTTGAGCTACAAGCTTCTTTTGGGAAAAATTTGTGAATCAAAGTTGTATATTTTGCAATGGACTATAACTTTCATGTTTTGAGTTTTGTTTGAATCCAAATTTATCTTGATAAAAAGATGGGACAAAGTTAGGAAAAAATTAGGAAGTTTTATAACTTAGAAATTTTCTAAGTTATGAAATTTCTTCATTTCAAACCCTAATTTGTAATTTTTGAATTATTGATGAACAAGTTTCATAATCTGACATGTCTTGATGAAAAATAAATCTTGGCACTTGATTTTGACCAAAAAGTCAAAGTTTGACTTTTCAGTATACAGTCAAATTTTGATCAGTTGACTGGAAAATTCATCTGTCAATCTTGTGCATTTGGGATCTTTTGAACTTGTTGAATAAATAAAGACCATGCCATTGAATCCTTGAGTCCATATGTGAGCTTGGTTTGCCATTGGCTAGATCAAACAGTCAAAAATTGCCTTTGTGCAGTCAAAACCCTAAAAATGACCATTTTGCCCTTTTGGTGATCTGATCAATTTTCTTGTGGAATTGTGATCCAAACTTGATCAAATGGTCCATATGAGTTCATAATGTTGATGTGGGTCAAAAATCATGAGGTTTGACTGTCAATTGACCACAATTGACTTTCTCCCCAATACAGTTGATTTCTAGGTCAACTGTCCAATTGACTGGGCAAAGATTGGAATCAAGGCTTGAAAATTGGTATGGATAAACTTGTGAGTCCAACATGAAGCATGAAAGTCATTTTGGGCATTTTAGGTCAAAGCATCTTTGTGCAAACTCAAACCCTAATTTGGGTCAACAGTGCAAGGAGGAGTCTTGAGCAGAGCAAACCCTAACTTGATCTTGAGCTCCAAGGGTCTTGGGATGAGAAAATATTGATGAAATGAGAGGGAAAATTTTGGGGTACAACAGTTGCCCCTGTTCAATCTTCTTGCACCTGAAGAGTTAGATTGGCAGGTTTGCCTTTCGCGTCTCGAAGGTAAAAGGAGATTGGACACTAGAGTGCCCTTAAATTTTCACTCGTCAGAACAATGGATGTGGGAATGGGCTTAGAGATGCCATTTGGAGATGGGCTTAAAGATGCCATCTAGAGGGGTGACAGAGTCTTGTCGGGGATGGGCTTAAAGATGCCATCTAGAATGTTTGTTGAACTGCGATGTGATAGGTCAAAAGAATGAGGATCAAAATGGTATCCGTGTCTGGAATGCATTTGAATTGTATCTAAGGACTGAGTTTGTATGAGAAGAAGAATGGCCTCCGTGTATGGGGCGTATCTGAGCTGTAATTGTGCTTGAAGAATGAATATCAGGATGACTGTCGTGTCTGGAGTGTATCTGTATTGTATCTGGGTAACAGAGAAACATCTGTATGGAGCAACTACGTGCTGGGGACAAATTCTGAATGAGTGACAGAATGGCAACCGTGTCTGGAGCGTATCTGGACTGTATCTGAAGTTGAAAGTCGTATGAGTAGCAGAATGACTTCTGTGTCTGGAGTGTATCTGAAACTGTAACTGGGATTGAGATCCGTATGAGTAATAGAATGACTTCTGTGTTTGAAGTGTATCTGAAACTGTAACTGGGATCTAAATAAATGACAGAATGACTTCCGTGGCGAACGCACTGGGGAGAATCAAACTGCTGTTGTAAGGGTCAGAATGGTATCCGTGTTTGGAATGCATTGAACCTTGAGGTGGATAAATGAATCTGAATGAGAGATAGAATGGCTGCCGTGTCTGGAGCGTATCTAGTCTGTATCTGATTGTTGTAGTCTGAATGAGTAGTAGAATGACCGCCGTGTCTGGGGTGTATATGTACTGTATCTGACTTGAAATTTTGAATGAGTAATAGAATGACCGCCGTGTCTGGGGTGTATCCATACTGTATCTGAATAATTGTTAACGATAGCCTTTTAATCTCATCCTGAAAAGGGTGAAATGTTAGCTAAAACACAAAGTTATGTTGCATGATATGTATGATGCAATATATGTTATATCAATGTTTATGATATGAATGTAAATGAATGCACATGTAAGCCGAAGAGTTGTCTTGCTGAGGATAGATGAATCCTGGAGATAAAGAATCTTGACCACTTTCAGGGAAAGTGAATCCTTGACTGCTGCAGGGGAATACAAGAATTTTGATTGCTGAGGATGAGACATCCTTGTTGACTACTGCTGGAGAAATAGGAGCTTGGGTTGTATACCAATCTTCTGGGGATTCTTGTCTTGAGGAGATCTTCACTGGAGAACATCTGATTATACTGCGAGGCACTGAGAATGAGCCTTTTATCCGCTTGGGGAAATTCAAGATCTTCAATTGTTGAGGGATCTTAGGACCACTGCAAGGAATTGGAATTCCTTGGTGACTTGCAGGGTAAGAAAATTTCTGATGATCTCTACTGGGGAGTTCAGAATCTGATAGACTCATGCTGGAGAGGTATGATCTGAGAATCTTCAGCTTGATGGGAAGTATCTCTGTGGGGAGAAGGTTCACTAGTTTGGTTCCGCTGGGGATTGATGGTTGGAAATTTTAGTTCCGCTGGGGATTGATGGTTGGAAATTTTAGTTCCGCTGGGGATTGGACTTTCAGATTTTTAAGGCTCCACTGGGGATTCTCAAACTTGGCTCTGAGGGGAATTGAATTCTGGGAGGCTCTCTGGCTGGGGAAATCAGTGTTGGGAAAGCTTTCTCTGCTGAGGATCCTGAAGTCTAACTCTGTTTGAGGAATTAAGTTCTGGATCGAGGAATTTGGAGTTTTAGATCTGCTGGCGATTTCTTCTGAGAGGGTATCGAGATATCTACATGTACCTTCAACCTATCAGTAATCACCTTTCTTGATTTGTAAGTAAAATGATTATGTTCAAATGCATATGCCTATTTAAAAAAACATTGGACGTTTCTCAAAATAAAACATAAATGTAGAAAAGCAAGAAAAGACAAAGCAAATTTTTGTATTTGGAAAAGTATTTGTATTAACTTTCTATGAGTATATTTGTACAAAGGAGACAGTCATCCTAGTAAGAGGATGTTGTCGTAAATATTGAAAAATTTATACAAAAGAAAGATGGTTATGTGAAACAATTCCATGGGATTCCATTCTACTATAGCCTTCACAACTCTGAATATCTGTCCATTCAATGCTTCGTCTGCCGATGACTGGATTGATCAGAAGCCTGGAGTTGGTTGATGAAGAGATTGTCCTTAAAGTGATCCGACGAGACATAGTCATACGCTTTAATTCCCTAACTTTTGCCTGAATCGCCCTTTCGGGTTTTCGATCCACCGGGAAACCCCTTTTTGCCCAAGCCGCCCTTTCGGGCTTTCAACTTGCCGGGTGTATAGATTTTTTTGTTTTATCCCTAATTTTTGCCTGAACCGCCCTTTCGGGTTTTCGGTCCACCGGGATGCCCATTTTTGCCCAAGCCGCCCTTTCGGGTTTTCGACTTGTCGGGTTATTTTATGCGTAGTATCTTTTGACTATGTCTGCGTTCGCAGGGTGCGGCAAATCGTCGCCGTCCATGGTGGTCAGAATCATTGCACCACCAGAAAATATGCTCTTGATCACAAATGGTCCTTCGTATGTAGGAGTCCATTTGCCCATGGGATCACTTTGCGGCAGGATAATCCGCTTGATTACGAGATCTCCGACTTGATATACTTGACGTCTGACTTTCTTGTTGAAAGCCTTGATCATCCGTTTTTGATACGTTTGACCATGGCAGACAGCAGCGAGTCGCTTCTCGTCGATCAAATTGAGTTGATCAAGTCGGGTCTGAATCCAATCGTCTTCACTCAAACCAGAGTCCTTCATAATCCTTAAAGAAGGAATCTGAACTCCCATGGGCAGGACAGCTTCCATGCCATATACCAAAGAAAATGGGGTTGCCCCGGTTGAAGTACGTGCCGTCGTACGGTATCCATGCAGAGCAAACGGTAACATCTCATGCCAGTCCTTGTAAGTGACTGTCATTTTCTGAATGATCTTCTTAATGTTTTTGTTCGCAGCTTCAACAGCACCGTTCATCTTCGGCCGATAGGGAGATGAATTGTGATGATAAATCTTGAACTGTTCGCACAATGCGGTGATCATAGTATTATTCAGATTTGTACCGTTGTCTGTGATGATCCTGTCTGGAACACCATACCGGCATATGAGGTTTTGCTTGATGAAGCGGGCAACCACATTTTTAGTGACAGAGGCGAAGGAAGCTGCTTCGACCCATTTGGTGAAGTAGTCAATGGCAACCAGGATGAAGCGATGTCCGTTGGATGTCGTGGGCTTGATCTCTCCAATCATATCAATGCCCCACATTGCAAATGGCCAAGGAGCTGTCAAAATGTTGAGAGGAACCGGAGGAATATGAATCTTGTCAGCGTAGACTTGACATTTGTGGCAAGTACGGGAATGCTGATGGCAATCTGCTTCCATGGTAGACCAGTAATAGCCCGCCCTTAGGATCTTTTTAGCCATTGTATGCCCGCTCAAGTGGGTGCCAAATGTACCGTTGTGCATCTCGGTCATGATTAACTCTGCTTCAGCTTTGTCTACACATCAGAGTAAAACACAATCATGGTTGCGCTTATAGAGGATGCCATTGCTCAGGAAGAACTTGGCAGCAAATTTCCTTAGGAACTTCTTGTCATTTACGGAAGCTCCTTCGGGATATTCTCTAGTCTGGAGATACCTTTTGACTTCGTGAAACCAGGGTTGTTCCACTACTTCTTCGGTATTAATCTCGTGACAATGCGCAGGTTCATCCATTCGCTCGATGGTGATTTGGGGAGCCTCGTTATCCCAGTTGAGTTTAAACATGGAAGACATTGTAGCCAGAGCATCTGCTAGCTGATTCTCTTCTCGCGGGAAATGTTCGAAGGTAATTTGCTCGAAATGAGGCAACAATGCTAGGACATGTTCTTTGTATGGGATAAGATTAGGATGTTTGGTATCCCACTCTCCTTTGATTTAACTGATAACCAAAGCCGAGTCCCCAAATACGATCAAAGATTTGATCCCCAAGTCTATAGCAGCCTTGAGACCAAAGATGCAAGCTTCATATTCAGCCATGTTGTTTGTGCAGCTGAAGCAAAGTCGGGCTGTGAAAGGCGTGTGATAACCTTCCGGGGAAATGAGTACCGCACCGATACCGTTTCCAAGTGCATTTGAAGCACCATCAAAGTACAGGGTCCATCGGGATCCCTTTTCAGGTCCGTCATACGGTCCGTTACCTTCAATGTTGTCCAAATTCATGTTGTCCTCGTCTGGGAAGTCAAATCTCATGGATTGATAATCTTCGATAGCTTGATGAGCTAGATGATCAGCTAGTACACTCCCTTTTATAGCTTTTTGAGTGGTGTACTGGATGTCATACTCAGTTAGGATCATTTTCCATCTAGCTATTCTTCCAGATAAAGCAGGCTTTTCGAAGATATACTTGATAGGATCCATTTTGGAAATTAACAAGGTGGTATGAGTCAGCATATACTACCTTAGTCGGCGAGCAGCCCATACCAAAGCGCAGCAAGTTTTCTCGAGCAGTGAGTAGAGAGTCTCACAGTCGGTAAACTTTTTGCTAAGGTAATAAATAGCATGCTCTTTTCGACCAGACTCGTCATGCTGGCCCAAAACACACCCCATTGAATTATCCAAGACGGTCAGATACATGATCAATGGTCTTCCTTCGACGGGTGGCATCATAATAGGAGGTTCTAGCAAATACTCCTTGATCTTATCAAAAGCAGCTTGGCAATCGTCGTTCCATTCGACTACCTGATCTTTCTTTAATAATTTGAAAATTGGCTCACAGGTAGAAGTCAGATGAGAGATGAATCTGGCAATATAGTTTAAGCGCCCCAAGAATCCCCTAACCTCCTTTTCAGTACGGGGAGCAGGCATCTCTTGTATTGCTTTCACTTTTGCTGGATCGACCTCAATGCCTTTGTTGCTGACAATAAACCCTAGAAGTTTACCAGACCTAACTCCAAAAGTGCACTTACTTGGATTCAGCCTGAGTTTGTATTCTTTCAATCTGGCAAACAGCTTCTGTAAATGCCCAAGGTGTTCCTCCTTTGTTTGTGACCGAGCTGTCATATCGTCTACGTAAACTTCGATCTCATGATGTATCATATCATGAAATAAAGCTACCATGGCGCGTTGATAAGTTGCCCCTGTGTTCTTCAGTCTGAACGGCATCACCTTGTAACAGAAAGTACCCCATTGTGTAACAAAGGTTGTTTTCTCCATGTCCTCGGGGGCCATTTTAATCTGGTTGTAGCCCGAGAATCCATCCATGAAGGAAAACACTTTGTGTTGAGCTGTGTTGTCGATCAAAATGTCAATGTGTGGTAGCGGAAAATCATCTTTGGGGCTGGCACTATTCAAATCCCGGTAGTCTACACACATCCTGACCTTGCCGTCTTTTTTAGGTACTGGCACGATGTTAGCAACCCATTGTGGATAGGATGTAACAGCCAGAAAACCAACGTTGAATTGTTTCATCACTTCTACTTTGATCTTCTCAGACATGTCGGGCCTCATTCGGCGGACTTTTTGCTTGATCGGTGGACAATCCTCTCTGGTAGGGAGACGGTGAACCACGATGTCTGTGTCTAAACCTGACATGTTTTCATAAGCCCAGGCGAAGATTTCAACGTATTCATTTAACAGCTGTATCAGGCACTCCTTAAAACTTGGTTTCAGATTGGCACCCACTTGTACTTCCTTCCGGTCTTCCTCTGTTCCTAAGTTGACAGTTTCCAACAACTCTTCGTGAGGTAAGATGGCCCTTTCTTCTTGCTGTAAAAGTCTGGCTAGCTCTCCTGGTACTTCACAACCTTCGTCATCTTCATACTCAGCCTGATTAACCAGATCCTCAGAGTTATTGAAGGACATAGAAGAATAGTCACCCATAGAATCCAGAGTGGATGGGTACCTGCATTTGTGAGTGTGGGTGTGTGTAAGGGATAACCATCCTTAAACAAAAAATGCAAAAAGGAAAGAAAATGAACACAGCAGTTTATCAATGAAAAACGTCCAATGAATCATTAAACATGGCATATGGATATGAAGATAATCAGAACCCTTACAAATGGACCTACATGCCCCGGGCAAGGCATGAGGTGAAAAAGTAGTGTACGGATTGTTCGAAAGTAATTATTACAGACCACAGGAAATGTTTGATAGATAATTACTGATTAATAAAAGTAATGGGGACAAAGTCCTTTGCCTCCCAGTTGCGTAGTCCCCCCTCGATGGTTGGGTAGATCCAATCTTCAATGTTGGCCTCTTCGTCTTCACCTTCCAAAGCATTGATCCCATAAGGAGAGATCTTGATGGGTGTTCTTTCAACCTTTGAGCGGCGCATAGCTTTCTGCCCCGCAGCAGTGAATCCTAAACCAAACTTGTCTATTTTGTGGGGAATATCCGGCAACTGACCCCATGTTGAACTCTTCCTTCCTTCATTGCGGCCTTCGCGTCTTTTAGAGATGCCATCCTGGCCATCTGCTTTGGTACCTCAGCTACCACTTTTGCTACTTCCACTTCAGGAGAGACCTCCTCAAAGTGCTGGAATGGTGTCTCAATGAATTCACCCTCTACCTCTACATACCGAAAGGAGTTCAGGTGGCTGATCATATATTCCTCTTCATCGTGGACGGCTATGATCTTTCCTTTGACAGGGTACTTCAACATTTGATGTAGGGAGGAGGTGACCGCCCCAGCATTGTGTATCCAAGGTCTCCCCAGTAAGCAAGAGTATGACGGACGGATGTCCATCACATAGAAAGTTGAGGGGAACACCTCTGTGCCAACCTTAATGGGAATGTCTACCTCCCCATGTACCGTTCCCTTCGACCCGTCAAATGCCCTTACAATGATATTACTTGGCCTTAGCTCCAAGCCTTCACAATCTAATCGGTCGAGAGCCTTCTTAGGCAGCACGTTCAGAGAAGAACTAGTGTCGACCAGAACATGGGCCAGAGTAGTTCCTTGGCATTCTACTGACACATGTAAGGCGTCGTTGTGTTTTCTTCCTTTTGAGGTTAGGTCAGCATCTGAGAAACCTAAACCGTTGTCTGCTGTAAGACTGGCTACTAATTCTTGGAATTGGTCGGCAGAGGTTTCCTGGGGCACATGGGCTGTCTTCAGGAACTTTATCAATGCTTTGGCGTGCGCCTCTGAACAAAGTAGCAATGCTAACATGGAGATTTTTGAGGGGGTTTGCCCCAGTTGCTCTACCACGTCATAATCACTCTTTTTAATTATCTTCAGGATCTCCTCCATCTCTTTCTTAGAGGTTTCCGGGATGACCAAAGGTTGAGCCCTCGTCCTGACGAGCTCATCTTGGATCCCTTTCCCCTTATCAGCAGAAGTAGGAGGGACAACAACAGGAATAACAACATCTTCAATCAACGGGGTTCTAGCGGAAAGTTTTATCGGTGCAGGAATAACTTTGGCAGCAGATGAGGGTCCAAAGATCGCCTTTGGGGGGGCAATCTCTGGAGAAAATATTCTCCCACTTCGGGTGATCTTGCTTATGCCGGCAATGTTTCCAATGCTGGCGTCTTCTTCATCAGAGATTCCTTCGGTTATTTCAACTTGTTTAATACCATGGTAGTAGATTTCTCCACCGTAATTCCATGGTATTGATTTTTCAGAACTGTAGGGGACAGGCCCTGGCATAGTTATTTTCAGAAGAATAGAGGTTGTAGCAGATTTAATCTTAACAGGATTTCTGACGGCCTTGGAAAGATTGGCGTGAATGGTGATAATTGAGACATCTTCAGTAGGGGTTGGAATAGCAGGAACTTTTTCAAACAGAATTTGTTGACTGTCCATTAGGCCTTGGATGCCTTTCTTCAGTAACGGACAGTCGATTGGCAGAGAGTAACAACAGTAGCAGTCTTCTTTGCATCCCGGGAAAATCCTGGCCCTTAGCAGATTTAACTTGATGGTTAACAGCGGAGTTATTAGGTCATTGACATCAGAAACATACAAATCTTCCTCAATAGCATGGACATTTCGACCGTGCTTCGGCATCGGAGCAGATATCACGTTTGGCTTCTCTGGAACATCGAACTCCACCTCTTTTGCATCTATCAAGTCTTGAATTTTATTTTTTAGCGCCCAATAATTGTTTGTGTCATGTCCGACGCTATCGGAATGGTAGGCGCATTTGGCATTGGCATTGTAAGCTGGTGAGGTTGTATTCACATTTTTCGACGCTTCTTTGATATTTGTGAGATTCAGCTTCAACAGATGCAGAAGAACTTGCACGGGCGTCATATTAATGCGGGTGAACTGCCGTGGTGGTCATTCTCCCCACTGCTGTTTAGGTCTGGACTGGTTATTGCGAGGCTGATCATTTGATGGATTTTGGATCATCACGGCCCCCACAGTCGGCCGGCGCTCACTTCTTCCTGCTCCTCTTTGAGAATACACAACAGTCGTTTCCTTCTCCACCGGAAATGATTTCTTAACAGTTGTAGATGCAGAGGCATCCTTCTGAATCTTCCCATTCTTGATACCGGCTTCTACCCGCTCGCCAGTCAGAATTAATTCAGTAAACCTCGAGGAAGAGCTACCGATCAGATGGTTAAAGAATGGACCAGACAGGGTCCCCAGGAACATATCAACAAGTTCTCTATCAGAAAGAGGTGGCTGCACTCTTCCGGCCAGATCGCGCCACTTCTGGGCATATTCCTTGAATCCCTCACCTGAGGCCATTCCCATACTCTGTAGCTGGGTACGGGTTGGCACCAAGTCAGAGTTATACTGATATTGGCGATAAAAAGCAGATGCCAGATCCTCCCAACTATGTATCTCTGACCTTTCCAGCTTGTAAAACCAGTCTAGCTGAGTGCCAGACAGGCTATCTTGAAAGAAGTGCACCCAAAGATTTCTGTCGGAAGTATGAGGTTGGATTCTTCGGACATACGACCTTAGGTGCATTTTTGGGCAAGACAACCCGTCATATCTTGCAAAGATTGGCACTTTGAACTTCGGGGGGATCACAATTCCAGCAATTAATCCCAAATCTTCGAAATCTAAGTCAGGAACTCTCTGCAGCTCCATAGCTGCCAACCTGTCTTCCAAGTTTTTGTACTTATCATTGGTCGGCGGGTATTGTTGCTCTGAGTAGTCTTCGTCTTCTTCAGCCTCTTCTTCTTCAGCTTCGGATTCAGATGGTACCGCAGCCCCTTTTCCTATACTGGTTCCCTCTTCAGATGTAGGGGAAATTCAAGAACTCTTCTGGCTTCACCCTCAAACCTTCTTCCTAGGGTAGCCACCCCGACTCTTTTCTTCTTCTTTTTCACTTGCTCTTTGTTCCCAAGCAGGGCTTTTAGATCCTCCTGACCCTTTGCCAAGGTCATCAGGAGGTGTTGAAACTGTGAGTTTTGAGACTGCAAATCCTTGACCGTCTGTTCGAGATCCATCTTACTGAAATAAACAGTAGAAAGATAAGGAAACCTGGTGTGGAGACCTGCTTATGCGCATGATGAATGGTATGCTTATTTATGCAATGCATTCAAGGATTTAGAAATTCACAATTGTTGCAGACAAAAAGAACACACGTCATATTAATAAGAAGAAATTTGGTCAGTACATAAATGCCCCATAGGCCAAATATTACAAAAACTTCTCAAGGTAAAAAGATGTTGCGCATCCTCTTTGGTGCGATGTAGTTGTTGAGGGTCTCTTCCTCATGGAGTCGACGGGTAAGCTCCAAAACCTTCTTCTCACTGGCGTAGAAGCTGGCTTCAAAAGTATTTCGTTCCTCCTTGAGTTGGATCCAACTCCTCTGCATTTCCTCCCATGATGTTGGCATGTCAGGATACAGGATGGTGTAGGGAACCTCTCCTTCCTTAACGGGCTCTTTAACCACAGGGAGAACATGAGGGTAAGGCATCATTAGACTCTGGGCTCGGGTTCGTACCCACTTGAGATAAGGCTCAAGAGGGATGGAGTTCTTGTGCCCCAGTGTCTTGTTGTCTACCTTGTTAGGCATCCTCCAAGCTCTGATGAATCTTTGGCGAAGTCCTTGCGCATTGTTGTCAAAGTCAAAAACTAGGTCAGGAATCAACATGTCATGAGGGCCATCCTTCCGTGCATATCCAAATTGTCTCAAAGCTAGACAAGGGTTGTAGGTAATGCCTCCTCTAATGCCAAGTAATGGAACATTAGGGAACTCTCCACAACGATCGACGATGATGACATTTTCTCTGGACCGAGAGCACCAATGTACATCAGAGTGAGTGAGGGTCATCAATCGTTGTGACCACCTTAAGCCTTGGTCATTCTTCAAAACAGATTGTGGAAGGTGCTAAATAAACCACCTTGCAAGGAGAGGAGTATAGCACATGAGAACACCCTTCTTTCTCATTGTTCGTGTGTAAAATGAGTGGAGGATGTCCCCAAGCAATGTTGGTATTGGATTTCTGGATAAGAAGATTTTGACGGCGTTGACATCTATAAGTTGGTCGGGATTCAGGAACAGGACCAACCCATAAATGAGGAGTGCCACAATTTCTTCAAAGGCTTGTGGATCCAATGAATTCCAACACTCTTGTGCCTTCTCCAACAAGAATTTTGCCAAGAAGCCTTTGACACCGCTTCTAGTTTCCCAATGCCCCTTGATGTCAGATGGTTGCAAGTGTAGTGCTTGAGCAACATCTTCAGGCTTTGGTTCTTTTTCCGTATCGTTGTAGGGTAGTTGATTAAGAATAGGAATTCTCAGAAGTTGAGAAAATTCCTCCAAAGTGGGCACCAATTAGTAGTCGGGGAATGTGAAACAGTGGTGAAGGGGGTCAAAGAACTGGAACAACACATTTACCATGTCCTCTTCAATGCTAGTGTTGACTAGACTGAGCAGTCTACCATGTCTTTCACTGAAGGGAGAGCTTTCCGGAATTCTGGATGTGAGCTCCTTGAGTTGAGGAGGGATTCTCACAAGGTTGACTTGGATAGTTTTCCTGCGAAGAATTTCCATGGCCTACAAAACAAGAACAAAGATGAAGATCCAAACCCTTGAAATGGTTAGTGTATGCACATGATGCTTTATGATGTTCATGATGTATGCACAAACATATGTACAAGCAAAAATCACACAAAACCCTAGTTTCAGGCTTGCATGGGTTTCATAGGTAAGTACCCTCTTGAGTGAAGTTGGCTTAAAAAACCTGTCCTATAAATAGTAACCGGGTTCTAAGGAGCTCAATATCATTGGATTGTTTTCCATGTTCATTGTTTTGGTTTAGCCACTTAACTAGCGACCAAAATATTCCAAGAAAACAACCCTCAATGAGTGTAGTATCGAGTATCTACCAACTTCGGACTGCACCAAAGTCGGTCATCTCACTACCCCTAATGAAAGGCCAAGATGGTCAAGTAAGGTTCTAGGTCATTAGTGCTTAGTGACATCACTCAGCGGCCCCGTACTCTCCTTGATTGAACTCAAGGGTTACCGGTACTCACAAATATGTCGCACTAATATAGCTATTGCTTCAACCGTGTCGGTATACCCCACACAGTTTCCACAACGTATTGCTATCTATGAATGTTTCCCCAAATCCGGGTGTAGGATTCCAAGCCCAAACAAGAGAACCAAGATGTAAAGCAATCAAAGCAAACAATTAGTCATGCAAAAGGGTGATCTAAGCCCTAAGGTTACTCCACTTTCAAAATTATCCCCAGCAGAGTCGCCAGTTCTGTGATACGGTGGGAGAACTGACTTGATGTTTTGCGTTTGTTTTCGCAAATGTTTCGGTTTAGCAAGAGTCGCCATCGACTTTTTATTTTATCCTAAGGAAAGTTTAAAAAGCACAGCAAAACCCTTTGAGATGTTTTCTTAGGTTCGGGGAGTAGATTATAGAAAGGGAAGGTATTAGCACCCTTTCTATCCATGGTTATCCATGGGCTCTTAGTTACTTGCTTAGATCACTTGCCTTGCATTTTCAATTGTTTGAAATGGTGCTTTCAATTGTTTGAAATGGTGCTTTGTGTGTGGGTTTGAAAATGTTTTGAAAAGAGGCCATTGTGGTGGCAACCTTTGTAATGATCCATGTTTGAATGTATACAAAGGTGTACTTGTCTTTTGAAAAGTTTTCAATGTTTTTGAAAGTTGTTTTGAAAGTGTGTTGTGATGTGTGTTTTGAAAAATGGCAAGGATTGTTTTGCAAGATTGGTCAAGTAACCAAGAGTTGTCTACCCCTAAATTTACTCAAAGGTTTTTCCTATGTTTTAACCCTTTTAACAATTTTGTTCCACCATTGTATTTGGTGGACAATCTTGTGTTAGGATGTTAACGGGACGGGCGCGGGTCATCGTTTAGACCATGATTGCAATGGTGCCAAGTGTCTTTGGCAATTTTCCTTCAAGGGACTTGATCATTTTTTAGGCAACTTTCGAAAGCGTCATCGAGGGACTATGATCATTTGAATTATTTTGTTTTGCCAAAGAAACTCAACATGCAACATGGCCCATTATTGAAGGCAACAAGTGGAGTAATCCTAGGGGTGCAAGTGTGATTAGTGTTGTCCATTTTCATGCTTTTTTTGTCTTTGAATTAGGTCAAACTATTTGTCATTTTTTGATTTGCATACAAACCTTAAGTCTATCATGGCATATTTAGAAAGCTTTAAAATGCAGAATTTAAAGTCCTAAATTATCACAACATAATTATGGGGATGGGGGTACAAATGTTCAAATGGGGGATATTTAGCAAGAAATTTAAATCTAAGCTATTACAATCCAAATTGGATATACAAGTTATTTAATTATACAATAATTGAATAAGTACAATAAATATGCAAAATGCACAAAAATGATTTTTATATGTATGTAAAAGTATTTTTCATGTGACATATAAACAAAAATAAAAAGGATTAATTTTGGATATTTTCCATGGTTTAGGGTAAAACCCTAATTTGCTAAATAAAAAGTATTTATTATTTATTATATGCAATATTTATTAATTATATACAAAAATAAATAAAAGAGAAGTATATTATGAAAAAGTGATTTTTGAGGTCAAATATTAATAAAAATAAAAATGTATTATTTTTGTATTTTTATCCTAAATATTCTAATAAATATATAAGTATTTATATTATGTATTAAATATATTAAATATATACAAAAATAAAAATATTTATTATTTGCAAAAAAAGTATATTTTTTAGAAAATGTTTTCAAAATGTAAATAAAAAATAATAACAAAAAAAAATATTTTTTGTATTATTTTTTAATGTTTTAAACAAAAAGTATTATATTTATTTATATATGGAACTAAATGAAACAAATAAATACCAAATAAAATGCAAAAAATGTGAGAAAAATATTTTTAGTGTTTTTTCATGTTTGAATAAAAATATAAAATCAGAATCAAAAAGAAAAAATCAAAAATGACAAATATATCACATAATGGGCCAGGGGGGTGTATGTGGAAAAATGTGGTGCAAACAGAAAAAACAAGTCAGGCCCAGCCCAAGGGGCTTGTCTTCAACCTCCAGCCATGTTCAAACACAAAACGCGCGTTTTCTCTTGTCCCTGCTATCTCTTGATCCTTTGACTTTTAACAAAAACTTATAACATCAAAAATGTAGAGCATCAAACCACGAATTCATACATATAAAGAACTTGATCTAACTCTCAGAAATGAGAGAGAATTTCTTCTCCCCCAATTCCTGACCTAACTTTTGTTCAATATTCAGGTTCAAAATTCTCTCAGTACACACAACATAAATGAAAAGTAATGATATGGGTAGCTTCAGGGCCATGAGTAGAGCATGTTTCATTCATAAACCTAAGCCTAACTCTTCCTAGATTGAGAGATAGAAGTCCATGTTTTTACCTGTTCAGCTTGAATCGTGTACAACAATGTGGGTACTTTCAATGGAATTTGAGGACTTGTACAGCTTGCTTGAAGTTCAGGGATGCTTCTCCAACCTCTAGCTTGCTTTGAAACTAACTGAATCGAGCTATGGAAGTTCACCTGCAAAACTGAAAAATGAAAATGGCAGATGGGGTTAGGAGTGTTACAGTTGGTGTTTAAGGCTTGGGATAGCTTCAATGGATGGTAGGGAGTGTGTTTGAACAAGCTTTGGCCAAAACGCACGAGCAAACTGAGTTGTGCAACTCAATCTGCAGGGATGCCCTGTTTTGTGCAGCAAAATGGTGTTTTGATGAATGATGAGGTTTGGAATAGGGTAGGCTCGTGTTTCAGGTCAGTTGGATCAAGTGAAAAGTGTTTACAAAGTTTGCTTGAGTTGGTTCTTGCAGGAATGTTAGTTATGGTTCAATATGCAAGTTTTCTTTTTTGATAAGCAAAGATAGTAAAGTTGGGTTATAGGCCAAGGCAGGTCCCTCAAGCATGCTGCATTTTCTCTTCTTGATCAGTGGGATTTGTCCACAAACTTGTGCCTCAAAGATCTGCTTGTACTTCCAAGATATGGACTTTGACATAAAGCATTGCTTTTTCAAAATGGCAAACTTGCTTTTTCCATTTAAAGGTTAATTCTTTGTGTAATGACTATATGAACAAAATAATGCTAGAACACAATGGATTGGCATTTAATTATTGAGTAAGAATGGGATTAGAGGCCTGTAATCTAGCTTGTACAAGCTGATTTCAAAAATGCACATGTTATGAACATGCATTTGGTCATGAACAAAAGTGACTTTTGGCCAACTTTGCAAATTCGATTCTCCTTAACCACAAGGGTGTTTGAGAAGTTCTTGGACAATTTGGAAAGCTTGGAATGTGTACTATAATCCATCTTCGTAATTCAAGTTGAGATTCCAAGTGGAAGCATGTGAAAAGTGGCCATGAAGTTGGGCAAAAATCCTGCCTAAAATAGGTCAAAAAATTTCTAAGTTAAGAATGTTTTGCACCCTTATTCCAAAAATTATAACTTGAGCTACAAGCTTCTTTTGGGAAAACTTTGTGAATCAAAGTTGTAGATTTTTCAATGGACTATAACTTTCATGTTTTTAGTTTTGTTTGAATCCAAATTTATCTTGATAAAAAGATGGGACAAAGTTAGGAAAAAATTAGGAAGTTTTATAACTTAGAAAATTTCTAAGTTATGAAATTTCTTCATTTCAAACCCTAATTTGTAATTTTTGAATTCTTGATGAACAAGTTTCATAATTTGACATGTCTTGATGAAAAATAAATCTTGGCACTTGATTTTGACCAAAAAGTCAAAGTTTGACTTTTCAGTATACAGTCAAATTTTGATCAGTTGACTGGAAAATTCATTTGTCAATCTTGTGCATTTGGGATCTTTTGAACTTGTTGAATATGTCAAGACCATGACATTGAATCCTTGAGTCCATATGTGAGCTTGGTTTGCCATTGGCTTGGTCAAACAGTCAAAAATTGCCTTTGTGCAGTTAAAACCCTAAAAATGACCATTTTGCCCTTTTGGTGATCTGATCAAATTTCTTGTGGAATTGTGATCCAAACTTGATCAAATGGTCCATATGAGTTCATAATGTTGATGTGGGTCAAAAATCATGAGGTTTGACTGTCAATTGACCACAGTTGACTTTCTCCCCAATACAGCTGATTTCTAGGTCAACTGTCTAATTGACTGGGCAAAGATTGGAATCAAGGCTTGAAACTTGGTATGGATAAACTTGTGAGTCCAACATGAAGCATGAAAGTCATTTTGGGCATTTTAGGTCAAAGCATCTTTGTGCAAACTCAAACCCTAATTTGGGTCAACAGTGCAAGGAGGAGTCTTGAGCAGAGCAAACCCTAACTTGATCTTGAGCTCCAAGGGTCTTGGGATGAGAAAATATTGATGAAATGAGAGGGAAAATTTTGGGGTACAACACTTGGCATTATGGTGCCTATGTTTACTATCATGGCGTTAAACAAAGCTTGAAGACCGAAGAAGTTGATCCTGATGTCGGTAACATTGTCAGGACTAGCAAAATTACTAGAAGTGGAAGGGTTTTCTCTCCTGAGATCTCCCCGAAGATTGTCACTAAGCCTGTCGTTATTTCATCTTCTGAACCCACTAGTACTTCAGTTACTATTCTTGTTTTTACTGGTACCCCTGCCGATAAGTCATCTGGGACTCGAGGTAAAGAAGTTGTAAGTGAGCCTGCCCGGACGGAGGCACCTAAAAAAATTGTTGTGGAAGCCTCTAAGCAAGAGATAGAGGAAATTTTGAAATAATCAAAAAGAGTGACTACAATATGGTCGAGCAGCTGGGGCAGGCCCCCTCGAAGATATCCATGTTATCCCTGCTGTTAATGCTTTGAGGCCCATGCGAAGGCTTTGATTCCATACCTCAAAATTGTGCACGTGCCGCAAGAGACTTCAACTGATCAATTTAAAGATTGCGTGGCTAGCCTGACTGCTGACAATGGATTGGGTTTTTCAGATGCAGACTTGACACCAAAAGTAAGAAAGCATAATGATGCTCTGTGTGATACGGTGGGAGAACTGACTTGAGGTTTCGCGTTTGTGTTCGCAAATGTTTCAGTTTAGCAAGAGTCGCCACCGACTTTTTATTTTATCCAAAGGAAAGGTCAAAAAGCACAGGAAAGACCTTTGAGATGTTTTCTTGGGTTCGGGGGGTAGATTATGAAAAGGGAAGGTGCAAACACCCTTTTCATCCATGGTTATCCATGGGCTCTTAGTTACTTGTTTAGATCACTTGCTTTTGCTTTTCAATTGTTTGAAATGGTGCTTTATGTGTGGTTTTGAAAATGTTTTTGAAAAGAGGCCATAGTTGTGGCAACCTTTGTAATGATTCTTGTTTGAATGTATACAAAGGTGTATTGTCTTTTGAAAAGATGTTTCAATGTTTTGAAATTGTGTTGTGATGTGTGTTTGAAAATGGCAAGGATGGTTTGTAAGTTTTGATCAAGTAACTAAGAGTTGTCTACCCTATTTTACTCAAAGATCTTTCCTACACATTTTTAACCCTTTTGACAATGTTGTTTTACCATTGCATTTGGTAAACAACCTTGTATTAGGATGTTAAACGGGATAGGCGTGGGTCATCGTATTGACCGTGATAGTAATTGTGCTAAGTATCTTTAGCAATTTTGAGGGACTAGATCATTTTTGTATAGGCAACCAAGATAGCGTCATCGAGGGACTATGATCTTTTGTTTTGTTTTTGTTTTGCCAAGATACTCAACATGCATAACATGGCCATTTTTAAAAGGCAACAAGTGGATGAAACCCTAGGGGTGCATGTGTACATTGTGTTGTCATTTTCATGCATTTATGTCCTTGTATTAGTCAAGCTATTTGTTTGATTTTGGATTTTTGCATACAAACCCTAATCTCTAATCATGGCATATTTGAAAATATAAAGTGCGTAAAATAAACCTAAGCTATTACAACATTGATATGGGGAGGGGGATACAATTTTGCAAGAAAAATAAAACCCTAATATTTACTATTACATCCAAATTGAATAAATGGTATCAAATAAATGAGCAATATTTAATTAAACAATTTAAATATAAATATGCAAAATGTTATAAATATGTAAAAGAAATGTTTTTTTTTTGTTGTTTATTTTTATGTGTATATATAATATTTAATGTATTAAAAAAAGAAAGAAAATAAAAGGTTATTTTTTGAAAGGGTAGAAACCCTAATTTTGTTTTAGGAAAATATATTAATTATATTATTTATATACAATAAAATAAAAATAAATGAAATATGTACAAATGTCAAAAAGTGAAAATATATTAGAAAAATATTATTTAAGTGTGTAAATAATAATAATAAAAATATAATATTTTTTATGGATTATTTTCAAGTTTTTATTAAAGAAAATAAAAGTATATACTAATTAATAATTATTTTCATGTTAGAAAAATAAAATAAAATATAAAAATAAAAGTGAAAATTTATAAAAATATTTTTGGTATTTTTTTATGTTTAGAAAATATAAAATAAATCAGAAATGAAAATTAAATAGAAAAATGCAAAGATATAAAGAAATGGGCCAGGGGGGTGCAGTCAGCAAGGCAGGGGGTGCAAAAAGTGAGCCAAGCCAAAGCCCAGCCCACTGAACTTCATCTTCAACCTTTGTTAAGCAAAAACGCGCGCACCTGACTCAAATATGGAAAACCTGCATACGTGCTCTAATGCAAAAACTCGTAGCACCAAAGTTATAACATTTTTCAAGACGAATTCAACCATATAAAGAACTTAATCTAACTCTCAAAGACCAGAGAGAATTTCTCTAGCCCTAATTTCTAACATAACTGTTGTACCCCAAAATTTTCCCTCCCATTTCCTCAACATTTTCTCACCACAAGACCCTTGGAGCTCAGGATCAAATTAGGGTTTGCTCTGCTCAAGACTTCTCCTTGCACTGTTGACCCAAATTAGGGTTTGTGTTTGCACAAAGATGTTTTGATCTAAATTGCCTAAGATGACTTTCATGTTTCATGTTGGACTCACAAGTTTATCCATATCAAGTTTCAAGTCTTGATTCCAAACTTTGCCCAGTCAATTGGACAGTTGACCTAGAAATCAGTTGTATTGGGAAAAAAGTCAACTGTGGTCAATTGACAGTCAAACCTCATGATTTTTGACCCACATCAACATTATGAACTCATATGAACCATTTGGTCAAGTTTGGATCACAATTCCACAAGAAATTTGATCAGATCACCAAAAGGGCAAAATGGTCATTTTTAGGGTTTTGACTGCACAAAGGCAATTTTTGACTGTTTGACCTAGCCAATGGCAAACCAAGCTCACATATGGACTCAAGGACCCCATGGAATTGTCTTGGCATGTTCAACAAATTCAAAAGATCCCAAATGCACAAGATTGACAGATGAATTTTCCAGTCAATTGATCAATTTTTTACTGTATACTGAAAAGTCAAACTTTGACTTTTTGGTCAAAATCAAGTGTCAAGATTCATTTTTCATCAAAACATGCCACTTTTCACATGCTTCCACTTGTAATTTCAATTTGCATTACAAAGATGGATTGTAGTATACATTCCAAGCTTTCCAAAATGTCCAAGAACTCATCAAACAACCTTGTGGTTAGGGAGAATCGAATTTGGCAATGTGGGCAAAACTCACTTTGTTCATGGCCAATTTACATGTTCATAACTTGGGCATTCTTGAAATCAGCATGCATAAGCTAGGTTACAGGCCTCTAATCCCTTTCTTACTCAAAAATTCAATGCTAAACCATTGTTCCAAGTTGTTATTTCATTCATTTGGGCAATACATGTTAGATTAAGCCTTAATTAGAAAAAGCATATTATCCATTTTTGTAAAGTGTTACTTTATGTCAATTTTGCAATCTATGAGGTACAATGCAGATCTTTGAGGCACAAAGGCATGGACATATCCCACTGATCAAGACTAAAATGTGCAGCATAGATTGAGGCATTGTACTGGCCTAAAAACCAAGTTGACATTTCCTTGCTTCACATAGAAGAAAGCTAGCATTTTGTAACACATCTCACATTTTCTGCCAAGAGAAGCTTAAGCAAACTTGTTAGACACATCCCAAACAACATAACTGAGCTAAGGCACGACCAAAACACCTTCCAAACCTCATCAAACCTCAAAACACCATCCTACTGCAGAAAACAGAGTCACCTCTACAGTTGGACTTCCATAACTCAATCCGGTCGTGCATTCTTGCTAAAACCAGTTCATACACACTCCATACCACATATACAAGTTATCCCAAGCATTGGACACGACCTGTAACACCTCTAACCAACTTCACCATTTTCACTTTTTCTGTTTTGCAGGTTGATTGCCATAGCTTGATTCACTTGGCTGTACCAATCCTCACTTTGCCTTGACAGTTCCTCCATTGCCAGACACGATCCAAACTGAACAGGTAAGTTCATGGACTTCTATCTCTCAATCTAAGAAGAGTTAGCTTTAAGTTTATGAATGAAAAATGTTCTACTCATGGCCCTGAAGTTATACATATCCTCACTTTCCATTTATATTGCATATGCTGAGAGTATTTTGAACCTGAACATTGACAAAAAACTAGGTCAGGAATTGGGGGAGAAGAAATTCTCTCTCATTTGAGAGTTAGAATGACTTTTTTATATATTTGGAATCGTGACAAGATGCTCTATAACATTGCTGTTGTAAGTTTTTGCTGAATGTCAAAGAATCATGAGATAGCAGAAATGCGTGTTTTGTTGTTCAAGGATGCTGGAGGTTGAAGAAGACAAAGTCTTTGGGCTGGGCCTGAGATGTTTTCCTTTTCACACCATTGCATTTCACATGCACCCCCCTGACCCATTTTGAATTTTATTTATCATTTTTAATTTTTTCCTTTTGATTTTGGTTTTATATTTTTATTTAAACATGAAAAAATATTAAAATTATTTTTCTCACTTTTTTTGCATTTTTTTTATATTTATTTTGTTTCATTTAGTTTTGTACATAAATAAACATAAATATACTTTTATTTAAAATAACTAAAAAATAATACAAACATATTTATTTTCTGATTTCATTTTATGTTATCTTTTTGAAAACATTTTGTAAAAAAATATACTTTTTTTGTAAATATTAAATATTTTATTTTATACATATTTAATATATTTTGTAAATAATATAAATACTAATATATTTATTAGAATATTTAGGGAAAACACATAAAAAATAATGCATTTTTATTTTTCATTAATATTTAACTTAGAAAATCACTTTTTTTCAATATACTCTCTTTTTATTTATTTTTGTACATAATTAATAAATATTGCATATATTATATAATAAATACCTTTTTATTTATAAAAATTAGGGTTTTACCCTAAAAACATAAAAATACCAAAAATTAATTCACTTTATTTTTGTTTATTTGACACATGATAAATACTCTTTTACATACATATGAAAATCATTTTTGCATTTTGCATATTTATTTTATTTAATTATTGTGCAATTAATTAATTTGTATAATTCAATTTGGATGTAATAGTTTAGGTTTTAATTTCTTGCTAAAATATCCCCATTTGAACATTTGTACCCCCCTTCCCATATATTGTGTTGTAATAATTTAGGACCTTTAAATTCCGCACTTTTAAAGCTTTCTAAATATGCCATGTTAGAATTAGGGTTTTGTATGCAAATCAAAAACAATAAATAGTTTGACCTAAATTCAAGATAAACAAGCATGAAAATGGACAACACTAATCACACTTGCACCCCTAGGGTACTCCACTTGTTGCCTTCAATAATGGGCCATATTGCATGTTAGATATCTTTGGCAAAAGCAAAACAATCAAATGATCATAGTCCCTCGATGACGCTTTCAAAAATTGCCTAAAAATGATCAAGTCCCTTAAAGAAAAATTGCCCAAAGATACTTGGCACCATTGCAAACATGGTCTAAACGATGACCAGTGCCCGTCCCGTTCACATCCTAACACAAGATTGTCCACCAAATACAATGGTGGAACAAGATTGTTAAAAGGGTCAAAACATAGCAAAGATCTTTGAGAAATTTAGGTAGATAGCTCTTGGTTACTTGCCAACTTGCAAAACAAAAACACTTGCCTATTTTTCAAAACCACACATCACTACACTTTCAAAACAACTTTCAAAAATATTGAAAACTTTTCAAAAGACCTAAACCTTTGTATACATCCCAACATGGATCATTACAAAGGTTGCCGCCACATTAGCCTCTTTTCAAAAACATTTTCAAACCCACACACAAAGCACCATTTCAAACAATTGAAAGCACCATTTCAAACAATTGAAAATCAAGGCAAGTTGATCTAAGCAAGTAACTAAGAGCCCATGGATAACCATGGATAGAAAGGGTGCTAATACCTTCCCTTCCTATAATCTACTCCTCGAACCCAAGAAAACATCTCAAAGGTTTTTGCTGTGCTTTTTAACCTTTCCTTAGGATAAAATAAAAAGTCGGTGGCGACTTTTGCTCAACCGAAACATTTGCGAAAACAAACGCAAAACCTCAAGTCAGTTCTCCCACCGTATCACAGAACTGGCGACTCTGCTGGGGATTACTTTAAAGTGGATTAACCTTAGGGCTTAGATCACCCTCTTGCATGACTAATTGTTTGTTTTGATTGCTTTACATCTTGGCTCTCTTGTTTGGGTTTGCAATCCTACACCCGGATTTGGGGAAACATTCATAGATAGCAATACGTTGTGGAAACTGTGCGGGGTATACCGACACGGTTGAAGCAATAGCTATATTAGTGCGACATATTTGTGAGTACCGGTAACCCTTGAGTTCAATCAAGGAGAGTACGGGGCCGCTGAGTGATGTCACTAAGCACTAATGACCTAGAACCTTACTTGACCATTTTGGCCTTTCATTAGGGGTAGTGAGATGACCGACTTTGGTGCAGTCCGAAGTTGGTAGATACTCGATACTACACTCATTGAGGGTTGTTTTCTTGGAATATTTTGGTCGCTAGTTAAGTGGCTAAACCAAAACAATGAACAATGAAAACAATCCAGTGATATTGAGCTCCTTAGAACCCGGTTACTATTTATAGGACAGGTTTTTAAGCCAACTACACTCAAGAGGGTACTTACCTATGAAACCCCATGCAAGCCTGAAACTAGGGTTTGGTGTGAATTGCTTGTACATATGTTTTGTGCATACGTCATGAACATCATAAAGCATCATATGCATATACTAACCATTTCAATGGTTTAGATCTTCATCTTTGTTTTTGTTTTGTAGGTCATGGAAATTCCTCGCAGGAAAACTATCCAAGAATTCCAGAAAGCTCTCCCTTCAGTGAAAGACATGGTAGACTGCTCAGCCTAGTCAACACCAGCATTGAAGAGGACATGATGAAGGTGTTGTTCCAGTTCTTTGACCCTCTTCACCACTGTTTCACTTTCCCCGACTACCAATTGGTGCCCACTTTGGAGGAATTTTCTCAACTCCTGATAATTCCTATTCTTAATCAACTACCTTTCAACGTACGAAAAAAGAACCAAAGCCTGAAGATGTTGCTCAAGCACTACACCTACAGCCATCTGACATCAAGGGGCATTGGGAAACTAGAAGCAGTGTCAAAGGCTTCTTAGCAAAATTCTTGTTTGAGAAGGCACAAGAGTGTTGGAATTCATTGGACCTACAAGCCTTTGAAGAAATTGTGGCACTCCTTATCTATGGGTTGGTCTTGTTCCCAAATCCTGACCAGCTTGTAGATGTCAACACCGTCAAGATCTTCTTATCCAGGAATCCAATACCAACATTGCTTGGGGACATTCTTCACTCATTTTACACACGAACAATGAGAAAGAGGGGTGTTCTCATGTGTTGTACTCCTCTCCTTGCAAGGTGGTTTATTTCGCACCTTCCACAATCTGTCTTGAAAAATGATCAAGGTTTAAGGTGGTCACAACGGTTGATGACCCTCACTCACTCTGATGTACATTGGTGTTCTCGGTCTAGAGAAAATGTCATCATCATCGATCGTTGTGGAGAGTTCCCTAATGTTCCATTACTTGGCATTAGAGGAGGCATTACCTACAACCCTTGTCTTGCCTTGAGACAATTTGGATATGCACGGAGGGATGGCCCTCACGACATGTTGATTCCTGACCTGGTTTTTGACTTCGACAACGATGCGCAAGGACTTCGCCAAAGATTCATCAGAGCTTGGAGGATGCCTAACAAGGTTGACAGCAAGACCCTGGGTTACAAGAACTTCATCCCTCTTGAGCCTTACCTCAAGTGGGTACGAACCCGAGCCCAGAGTCTAATGATGCCTTATCCTCATGTTCTCCCTGTGATTAAAGAGCCCGTTAAGGAAGGAGAGGTTCCCTACACCATCCTATATCCTGACATGCCTACGTCGTGGGAGGAGATGCAGAAGAGTTGGATCCAACTTAAGGAGGAACGGAACACTTTTGAAGTCAGCTTCTACACCAGTGAGAAGAAGGTTTTGGAGCTTACCCGCCGACTCCATGAGGAAGAGACCCTCAACACCTATATTGCACCAAAAAGGAGGCGCAATGTCTTTTTACCTTGAGAATTTTTTTGTAATATTTGGCCCATGGGGCATTTATGTACTGACAAATTTCTTCTTATTAATATGACGTGCGTTCTTTTTGTTTGCAACAATTTTGAATGTTCTAAATCCTTGAATGCATTGCATACATAAGCATATCATTCATCATACGCATAAGCAGGTCTCCACACCAGGTTTCCTTATCTTTCTGCTGTTTATTTCAGTAAGATGGATCTCGAACAGACGGTCAAGGACTTGCAGTCTCAGAACTCACAGTTTCAACAACTCCTGATGACCTTGGCTAAGGGTCAGGAGGATCTAAAAGCCATGTTGGGGAACAAAGACCAAGTGAAAAAGAAGAAGAAGAGAATCAGGGTGGCTACCCTAAGAAGAAGGTTTGAGGGTGAAGCCAGAAGAGAGCTTGAATTTCCCCCTACTTCTGAGGAGGGAACCAGTAAAGGGAATGCGCCTGCAGTACCTTCCGAATCCGAGGTTGAAGAAGAGGAGGCGGAAGAGGATGAAGACTACTCTGATCAACAATACCCGCCCGCCGATGATAAGTACAAAGGCTTGGAAGACAGGTTGGCAGTTATGGAGCTGCAGAGAGTTCCCGGCTTAGATTTCGAAGACTTGGGATTAGTTGCTGGAATTGTGATCCCCCCGAAGTTCAAAGTGCCAGCTTTTGCAAGATATGACGGGCTATCCTGCCCGAAGATGCATCTCAGATCATATGTAAGGAAGATCCAACCTTACACTGCAGACAAGAACCTTTAGATCCATTTCTTTCAGGATAGCCTTTCTGGGGCTTAACTCGAGTGGTTCTATCAGCTGGATGGAGCCAGTATCCGGAACTGGGAAGACTTGGCCACCGCATTTTATAAACAGTATCAGTACAATTCTGACCTCGCTCCTACGCGTACCCAACTCCAGGGTATGTCACTAGGGACGGGCGAAGGATTCAAAGAGTATGCACAAAAGTGGAGAGACCTGGCTGGTAGGGTGCAGCCACCTTTGACCGACCGTGAACTTGTTGACATGTTCCTTGGGACCCTGTCTGGTCCGTTCTTTAATCATCTGATTGGTAATTCCTCTGCTGGGTTTACAGATTTGATTTTGACTGGTGAGAGGATAGAAGCTGGTATCAAGTCGGGAAAGATACAGAAAGGTGCCGCTGCGAGTACTGAAAAGAAGTCTTTCAAAAAGGAAGCTAGTGCCATTTATGGTCCCAGAAGACAAGTTAAGCCGGAACGCCGCCAAGCTGTCAATGCATTGGTAATATCCAAGCCTGTTGCTGCTCCTCAGCAGTATAATCAACAAAGGGGTGAGAGACCCAAAAGGCAATACACTCGGCTCAGTATGACCCTGTCTCAGATTTTGCCGCAACTACTGTCAACCAATCTGGTAACTATCAAGGAAGCTCCGAAGGTGGTGAACACAGCTTCACCGAAGTACAACCCCAACACCCGTTGCGCTTATCACTCTGATAGCCCCGGGCATACTACGGACGATTGCTGGGCTCTGAGGAATAAGGTTCAAGACCTTATTGATGCTAAGGAAATACAGTTTGAGGCGCCCGAAAGAACCAATGTTGTGACTGCTCCCATGCCCCAGCATGGAGTGAGTCCTGTGGAAGAAGACCGATATGTAGCCTCCGTGGAAGAGATTGTTACTCCGTTATCGACTGTTAAAAGGAATTTGTTGCTAGCCGGTTTATTTCCGGGATGTGGTGAAGATTTCCTTCTATGTGTTGTTTCTCCTTTTGGTTGTCCTTTGCTGAAATCAGGTATCCAAAGCCTGATGGATAGCAAAGAAATCTTGTTCGAGAAAATTGCTATTCCTGCTGTCCCTGCCGAAGAAGTTTCTATTGTCACTATTTTCAACAACCCTCCTAAGGCTCCTTCGAGGAAGCCTGTCAAAATCATGTCCACTCAGAAGATTGCTCCTATCATCTTCACAGTTCCGGGGCCCCTCCCCTATACGTCCGACAAAGTTGTCCCATGGCACTATGGGGCAGATTTTTATGTGCTTGGAGTGAAGCAAGAGTTTGATACAAGTACCAGTGTCAGTAACATCATCGGGCCTGCCAAAATTACTCGTAGTGGTAGGTTGTTTTCGCCAGATATTGCGCCACCAGCTATTCAGAAACCCCTCATCATCACACCTGCAAGTGTGCATGTTCCACTTCCTAATCAAGTTCCTGTTTCTACCCCTGCTGCCGAGTCCTCTGACGCTCGGGGCAAAGGGATTGCTACTGATTTGCCTGCCCTGACGGAGGCACCAAAGACAACCACTGTTGAAGCCTCCCAGCAAGATATGGAGGAGATCCTCAAGATTATCAAGAAAAGTGATTTCAACGTCGTTGAGCAACTGGGGCACACCCCATCAAAGATTTCTATGCTATCACTGTTGTTGTGTTCAGAAGCCCACGCCAAGGCCCTGATCTCCTTCCTGAAGACGGCCCATGTGCCGCAAGAAACGTCTGCTGATTAATTTACTGATTGTGTGGCCAACTTGACTGCCGATAATGGTCTGGGCTTTTCTGACGCCGATCTGACCGCCAAAGGAAAAAACCATAATGACGCCCTGCATGTCTCTATTGAATGCAGGGGCACTACTCTTGCCCATGTGTTGGTAGACACCGAAGACGACGTGGAGGAATCGGAATTCGACAGCTGGATCTACCCAACAACCGACAGTGGACCAAACAACTGGACTGCCAAAGACTTCACACCTATTACTTTTGTCACTCAGTAATGAACTCTTTTGTTTTCAATTTGTAACAAACAATATGTTGAAACTTTTATGGCTCGGTGTCCTACCTGGGGCACCGTGGCTCCATTTGTGAGGGCTTTTGTATGACATTTTCATATATCATTAATCAAAACATTGGACGTTGTTGCATTTCAAAATCTCGTGCTCCTTTTCTTTCTTTATCATATATTGCAAAACAGCTATATTTACACACACTCACTTATACAGGTTCCAATCCACTCTGGATCTCACTGGTAACGACTTTGCTACTGCCAGTTATGACTTCGAAAATCCGATCAACTTGGCCGAAGACGAAGGTGAAGATGATGGTGAAGTGCCTGGTGAACTTGCAAGACTGCTACTCCAGGAAGAGAGGGCCATTCAGCCACATGAAGAGCCAGTGGAAACGGTAAATCTGGGTACTGAGACAGACAGGAAGGAAGTCAAGATCGGTGCCAATCTAGAGCTCAGTGTGAAACAACGGTTGATTCAGATGCTGCATGACTACATGGAAATATTTGCTTGGTCTTACGAAGACATGCCTGGTTTGGATGCCGACATTGTGGTTCATCACCTTCCTACCAAGGAAGACTGCCCTCCGGTAAAACAAAAGGTCCGCCGTATGCGTCCAGAAATGTCCGAGAAAATCAAAGGTTATGAAACAATTTGATGCCGGGTTTCTAGCAGTGACTTCTTACCCTCAGTGGGTTGCCAACGTGGTTCCAGTGCCGAAGAAAGATGGTAAGGTCCGAATGTGTGTTGATTATAGGGATTTGAACAGGGCCAGCCCCAAGGATGATTTCCCTCTGCCTCATATCGACGTCCTGGTTGACAACACTGCTCAGCATAAAGTTTTCTCCTTCATGGACGGCTTCTCCGGTTATAATCAGATCAAGATGGCTCCTGAAGACATGGAGAAGACCACTTTCGTTACTCGGTGGGGCACCTTTTGCTACAAGGTCATGCCTTTTGGGTTGAAAAACGCTGGGGCAACTTACCAATGTGCCATGGTTGCTTTATTTCATGATATGATCCATCATGAGATAGAAGTATACGTCGACGATATGATTGCAAGGTCCCAAACTGAGGAGGAACACCTTGACCACCTACGGAAGCTGTTTGACCGTCTGAAGTTGTACAAGCTGAGGTTGAATCCAAACAAATGCACCTTTGGGGTAAGATCTGGAAAACTACTAGGTTTCATTGTAAGTGACAAAGGTATTCAAGTGGATCCTGCCAAGGTAAAAGCCATACAAGAGATGCCAGCTCCCAAGACAGAGAAAGAAGTCAGAGGCTTTCTAGGACGGTTGAACTACATTGCCCGATTCATCTCTCATCTAACTGCTACCTGTGAACCAATCTTCAAACTGCTGAAGAAAGATCAAGTAGTACGTTGGAATGATGAATGTCAGGCTGCTTTCGAAAAGATCAAAGAGTATCTCCAAGAACCACCCATTCTTATGCCACCGGTTGAAGGGAGACCTCTAATCTTATACTTGACAGTACTTGACAACTCAATGGGGTGTGTGCTGGGGCAGCATGACGAGTCTGGCCGAAAAGAGCATGATATTTATTACCTGAGCAAAAAGTTTACCGACTGTGAGACTCGGTACTCACTGCTCGAGAAAACTTGCTGCGCTCTGGTATGGGCTGCTCGCCGGCTGAGACAGTATGTGTTGACTCACACTACCCTGTTGATTTCAAAAATGGATCCAATCAAGTACATATTCGAAAAGCCTGCTCTGTCTGGAAGAATAGCAAGATGGCAAATGATCTTGACGGAATATGACATCCAGTACACGACTCAAAAAGCAATCAAAGGAAGTATATTGGCAGACCATTTGGCACACCAACCGGTGGATGATTACTAGTCATTGAACTTTGAATTTCCAGACGAAGATATCATGGTAGTGACCGATTGTGAAGTACCTGGACCGGATGAAGGACCTGAGGAAGGATCCCGATGGTCTATGCACTTTGACGGAGCCTCAAACGCTTTGGGTAATGGTATCGGCGCTGTGATCATATCCCCCAAAGGCACTCATACTCCACTCACCGCCCGACTATGTTTCAACTGCACCAACAACATGGTGGAGTATGAGGCATGTATCATAGGTCTTCAAGCTGCAATCGACTTAAGGATCAAGTTTCTGAGTGTCTTTGGAGATTCCGCTCTCGTGATCAATCAGGTCAAAGGCGAGTGGGATACGAAACACCCAAATCTTATTCCTTACAAGGAGTATGTGCTGACATTGCTTCCCCACTTCGAAGAGATAACTTTTGAACACTTCCCAAGAGAGGAGAATCAGTTAGCAGACGCGTTGGCTACGATGTCTTCCATGTTCAAAGTCAAATGGGACAACGAGGCGCCCCGGATCATTATCTGGAAGTTGGATGAACTTGCATATTGCTGCGATCTCGAAACCGAAGAGGTAACAGAAAAACCCTGGTATCATGAAGTGAAGAGGTACTTGGAAGCTCAAGAATACCCCGAAGGCGCATCTGTTAATGACAAGAATTTTCTGAGAAGGTTTACGGCAAAGTTCTTCCTCAGCAATGGCATTCTCTACAATCTAAACCATGACTCAACCTTACTGCGTTGTGTGGATAAGACTGAAGCAGAGAAGATCATGGCAGAACTACATGAAGGTACATTCGAAACACATTCCAACGGACACACTATGGCAAAGAAAATCCTTCGAGCAGGATATTTCTGGTCCACAATGGAAGCCGACTGTTACCAACACTCACGAACTTGTCATAAATGCTAGATTTATGCTGATAAGGTGCATATCCCTCCGGTTCCATTGAACGTCCTGACGGCACCTTGGCCTTTTGCAATGTGGGGCATTGATATGATCGGTGAGATCCGACCTACGACATCTACCGGGCATCGCTTCATCCTGGTAGCAATTGATTACTTCACAAAGTGGGTTGAAGCAGCTTCCTATGCTACCGTAACCAAGAGTGTCGTGGCACAGTTCATTCGGCACAACCTGATCTGTCGATACGGTATACCTGAAAGGATCATTACGGATAACGGTACCAATCTTAACAACAAGATGATCACTGAGCTCTGCGAGCAATTCAAGATACAGCACCACAATTCTTCTCCTTACCGGCCGAAGATGAACGGGGCTGTAGAAGCAGCAAATAAGAACATCAAGAAGATTGTGCAGAAGATGACAGTGACCTACAAATATTGGCACGAGATGTTACCGTTTGCTCTTCATGGGTATCGTACCTCAGCACGGACGTCAACAGGGGCAACTCCCTTTTCCTTGGTCTATGGCATGGAGGCAGTCTTGCCTATTGAAGTCCAGATACCCTCTCTCCGAATAATGAAGGATGCAGACTTGAGCGAAGATGACTGGATCCAGACTCGGCTTGATCAATTAAACCTAATTGACGAAAAGAGACTCACTGCTATTTGTCATGGTCAGACGTACCAAAAATGGATGATCAGGGCATTCAACAAGAAAGTCAGACGACAAGAGTATCAAGTCGGAGACCTGGTAATCAAGCGCATCATTCTTCCTCAAAGTGATCCCAGGGGCAAATGGACCCCCACGTATGAAGGGTCATTTGTGGTTAAACATATCTTCTCAGGAGGAGCTATGATTCTAACCACCATGGATGGTGACGACCTTCCTCACCCCGCCAATGCAGACATAGTAAAAAGATACTACGCATGAATTAAAGATCTGCTAGGTTGACACACCTAGGCAAAAATAAGGGCTTCCCGGCGAACCAAAAGGGTTCGGGCAAAAATAAGGGATGAAATGAAAAAAAATCTGTACACCCGGCAAGTCGAAAACCTGAAAAGGCGGCTTGGGCAAAAATGGGTATCCCGGTGGACTGAAAACCCGAAAGGGCGGTCCAGGAAAAAGTTAGGGATAAAGCGTAATACTATGTCTTATTGGATCACCTTGCATCCAGAATTCGGCATCAACTATCGGGCTCAGACGGCATCGATCAATCAACTTCATCTTCAACTAAGCAGCAAAGTGATGAGACGCTTGAAGACATAAAGGCGATAGCAGAGTTGGAACCCAGTGGGATTATTTTTCACATAGATGTTTTGTTTCTTTTCACAAAATTGTATAAACTCTATTTTGATCGGCGGCGTTCTCTTACTAGGACGTCAGCCTCTTGTACAAAAACGCCTATTTACAGGCAAATTTCAAAATCAATACAAGTTCAATTTTTCAGACAAGTTATCCATTGTTTTTCTTTTTTCTGTTTTGTTTTGCGAAGAACGTCCAATGTTCATTTTTGATATATGCATTTGACATTAATTGTTAATCATAAATACTTGCGTGCGAAACAAAAGACTAATTACAGATGATTTCAGAAGCAGTGGCAATTTAGAAATGTCTAGGCGATCTAGTTGCTCTGTCCACCGAGGTACCAAGGTAAGTTCGGCGGAAGAACGTAACCAGGTTACCTCAATTCCCCACAGAATAGTCCCAGCAAGTCAGCAATACTCTCCCCAAGCAGAGATAATCCACTGTCAGCCTTAAGGAATTTGAGCATCCCCAGAAGATCTCAACATTCCCCAGCAGATTATAGGCATTCCTCAGCAAGCATCCTCGGCAGTCTTAATATAAGGTTGTTCCCCGGCGGAATACTATCCCCCAGTCTATTTGAAAAGTTTCCCCAGATGAGTTGAGTCATTATCCCCAGCAGGTCTTGAAGCTTATCCCCAGTAGATTCTGGAAGCTTATCCCCTGCAGAGTACGGACGTCTCTCCCGGACTTTATTCAAAGTTATTCCTCACAAGAGCTTATAACTGGGTTATCCTCAGCTAATAACCACGGAAAGATCGTCCTCAGCGAAGTTCTTCCTATCCCCAGCGGAGTTCATCAAAGTTCCCCAACATAACTTATCAGCAGAATCCCCGGTGGAGTCTATCGTTGAAATCCCCAGCGGAGCTCTCATCAAAACCTCAGCGAAGTATCTCTTCCCACAGAGTGATTCCCCGCAGAGTAATTTCTCCAACAAGTTTATTCCCCAACGGAGTCATCTTCTCCTACCGGTTTATTTTTACAACCATCATCCCCAGCGGAAACGAAGAACTCTACTCTTCAACATCAGCCCAGGACTTGATTCCCCGGCCGGTCGTCAAGGATTTATCTTCCTAGACGAAAATACATTCATAGACATTTCACATTTCATACATCCTGCTTACATACATGACAAAGTGCATACAACACTACCTCATTTTGAGCATCATGACATCATGCATCTCATACATCATGACTTCGCATACAACTGATGTTTTGCCTTTTCAGGAAAAAGGACACTCCAAAGTTGATCACTATCAACTATCACAGTTCCAGATTCGATTCCTGTATCTAGCCAGGGCACATCTGTGAGTGATTGATTGTAGATTCGATACTTGTATCTAGCCAGGGCATATCTGCATGAAGAGTTTTAAGATCAACCCCTGTAACAGGCCAGGAAATTATCTTATTCTCAGGACGGAGGCTTACACCTGTATCCAGCCAGGAAAGCTATCTCTACCAACCTTTTGCAATTCCAGATTCGATTCATGTATCTAGCCAGGGCACATCTGTGAGCAACTAATTCCAGATTCGATACCTGTATCCAGCCAGGGCATATCTGTAGACGACAATTCCAGATTCGATACTTGTATCCAGCCAGGGCATATCTGTAGACGATAGTTCCAGATTCGATTCTTGTATCTAGCCAGGGCACATCTGTGAGCAACCAATTGTAGATTCGATACCTGTACCTAGCCAGGGCATATCTGCATGAAGAGACTGAAAATCAACACCTGTAACAAGCCAGGAAACATATTTCTTTCTCAAAGTACATAAGTTCTCGCTAAGGAATCTCTTATGTGATCAACACTTCCAAATGGCATCTATAAGCCCATTCCCGACAAGGTTCTGTCACGCCTCCAGATGGCATCTATAAGCCCATCCTCCTATCCACCATCTCTCCAAATGGCATCTATAAGCCCATTTCCGCCATCACATTGCTGATACTCCAGCATGCGAGTGCAAATTTCCGGGCATTCTAGTGTCCAATCTCCTTTTACCTTCAAGCCGTGAAAGGCAAACTTGCCAATCTAACTCTTCAGGTCTAAGAAGATTGAACAGGGGCAACTTTTGTACCTCAAAATTTTCCCTCCCATTTCCTCAACATTTTCTCACCACAAGACCCTTGGAGCTCAGGATCAAATTAGGGTTTGCTCTGCTCAAGACTTCTCCTTGCACTGTTGACCCAAATTAGGGTTTGTGTTTGCACAAAGATGTTTTGACCTAAATTGCCTAAGATGACTTTCATGTTTCATGTTGGACTCACAAGTTTATCCATATCAAGTTTCAAGTCTTGATTCCAAACTTTGCCCAGTCAATTGGACAGTTGACCTAGAAATCAGGTGTATTGGGGAAAAAGTCAACTGTGGTCAGTTGACAGTCAAACCTCATGATTTTTGACCCACATCAACATTATGAACTCATATGAACCATTTGGTCAAGTTTGGATCACAATTCTACAAGAAATTTGATCAGATCACCAAAAGGGCAAAATGGTCATTTTTAGGGTTTTGACTGCACAAAGGCAATTTTTGACTGTTTGACCTAGCCAATGGCAAACCAAGCTCACATATGGACTCAAGGACCCCATGGAATTTTCTTGGCATGTTCAACAAATTCAAAAGATCCCAAATGCACAAGATTGACAGATGAATTTTCCAGTCAATTGATCAATTTTTGACTGTATGCTGAAAAGTCAAACTTTGACTTTTTGGTCAAAATCAAGTGTCAAGATTCATTTTTCATCAAAACATGCCAAATTATGAAACTTGTTCATCAAGAAATCAAAAAATGCAAATTAGGGTTCAAAATGAAGAATTTTCATAACTTAGAATTTTTCTAAGTTATGAAAATCCCTAATTTTTTCCTAACTTTGTCCCATTTTTTCACCAAGATGCATTTGGATTCAAACAAAAGTCAAAACATGAAAGTTGTAGTCCATTGCAACATCTACAATGTTGTTTCACAAAGTTTCTTCAAAAGAATCTTGTATCTCAAGTTATGATTTTTGGAACAAGGGTGCAAAACATTCTTAACTTAGAGAAATTTTGACCTATTTTAGGCATGATTTTTGCCTAACTTCATGGCCAATTTTCACATGCTTCCACTTGGAATTTCAATTTGCATTACAAATATGGATTGTAGTATACAGTCTAAGCTTTCCAAAATGTCCAAGAACTCATCAAACAACCTTGTGGTTAGGGAGAATCGAATTTGGCAATGTGGGTAAAACTCACTTTGTTCATGGCCAATTTACATGTTCATAACTTGGGCATTCTTGAAATCAGCATGCATAAGCTAGGTTACAGGCCTCTAATCCCTTTCTTACTCAAAAATTCAATGCTAAACCATTGTTCCAAGTTGTTATTTCATTCATTTGGGCAATACATGTTAGATTAAGCCTTAATTAGAAAAAGCATATTATCCATTTTTGTAAAGTGTTACTTTATGTCAATTTTGCAATCTATGAGGTACAATGCAAATCTTTGAGGCACAAAGGCAAGGACATATCCCACTGATCAAGACTAAAATGTGCAGCATAGATTGAGGCATTGTACTGGCCTAGAAACCAAGTTGACATTTCCTTGCTTCACATAGAAGAAAGCTAGCATTTTGTAACACATCTCACATTTTCTGCCAAGAGAAGCTTAAGCAAACTTGTTAGACACATCCCAAACAACATAACTGAGCTAAGGCACGACCAAAACACCTTCCAAACCTCATCAAACCTCAAAACACCATCCTACTGCAGAAAACAGAGTCACCTCTGCAGTTGGACTTCCATAACTCAATCCGCTCGTGCATTCTTGCTAAAACCAGTTCATACACACTCCATACCACATATACAAGCTATCCCAA
The DNA here is from genome assembly GCA_948472305.1 of Vicia faba. Lineage (NCBI taxonomy): Eukaryota > Viridiplantae > Streptophyta > Magnoliopsida > Fabales > Fabaceae > Vicia > Vicia faba. The sequence continues at coordinate 1,520,045,234 of OX451736.1, read as the reverse complement.
GCATTGGACACGACCTGTAACACCTCTAACCAACTTCAACATTTTCACTTTTTTTGTTTTGCAGGTTGATTGCCATAGCTTGATTCACTTGGTTTCAAAGCAAGCTAAAGGTTGGAATAGCATCCCTGGACTTCAAGCAAGTTGTACCAATCCTCACTTTTCCTTGAAAGTTCCTCCATTGCCAGACACGATCCAAGCTGAACAGGTAAGTTCATGGACTTCTATCTCTCAATCTAGGAAGAGCTAGCTTTAAGTTTATGAATGAAAAATGTTCTACTCATGGCCTTGAAGCTATACATATCCTCACTTTCCATTTATATTGCATATGCTGAGAGTATTTTGAACCTGAACATTGACAAAAAACTAGGTCAGGAATTGGGGGAGAAGAAATTCTCTCTCATTTCTGAGAGTTAGAATAACCTTTTTATATATTTGAAATCGTGACAAGATGCTCTATAACATTGCTGTTGTAAGTTTTTGCTTAATGTCAAAGAATCATGAGATAGCAGAAATGCTTGTTTTGTTGTTCAAGAATGCTGGAGGTTGAAGAAGACAAAGTCTTTGGGCTGGGCCTGAGATGTTTTCCTTTTCACACCATTGCATTTCACATGCACCCCCCTGGCCCATTTTGAATTTTATTTATCATTTTTAATGTTTTCCTTTTGATTTTGGTTTTATATTTTTATTTAAACATGAAAAAATATTAAAATTATTTTTCTCACTTTTTTTGCATTTTTTTGATATTTATTTTGTTTCATTTAGTTTTGTACATAAATATACTTTTATTTAAAATAACTAAAAAATAATACAAACATATTTATTTTCTGATTTCATTTTATGTTATCTTTTTGAAAACATTTTGTAAAAAAATATACTTTTTTTTGTAAATATTAAATATTTTATTTTATACATATTTAATATATTTTGTAAATAATATAAATACTAATATATTTATTAGAATATTTAGGGAAAACACATAAAAAATAATGCATTTTTATTTTTCATTAATATTTAACTTAGAAAATCACTTTTTTTCAATATACTCTCTTTTTATTTATTTTTGTACATAATTAATAAATATTGCATATATTATATAATAAATACCTTTTTATTTATAAAAATTAGGGTTTTACCCTAAAAACATAAAAATACCAAAAATTAATTCACTTTATTTTTGTTTATTTGACACATGATAAATACTCTTTTACATACATATGAAAATCATTTTTGCATTTTGCATATTTATTTTATTTAATTATTGTGCAATTAATTAATTTGTATAATTCAATTTGGATGTAATAGTTTAGGTTTTAATTTCTTGCTAAAATATCCCCATTTGAACATTTGTACCCCCTTCCCATATATTGTGTTGTAATAATTTAGGACCTTTAAATTCTGCACTTTTAAAGCTTTCTAAATATGTCATGTTAGAATTAGGGTTTTGTATGCAAATCAAAAACAATAAATAGTTTGACCTAAATTCAAGATAAACAAGCATGAAAATGGACAACACTAATCACACTTGCACCCCTAGGGTACTCCACTTGTTGCCTTCAATAATGGGCCATATTGCATGTTAGGTATCTTTGGAAAAAGCAAAACAATCAAATGATCATAGTCCCTCGATGACGCTTTCAAAAATTGCCTAAAAATGATCAAGTCCCTTAAAGAAAAATTGCCCAAAGATACTTGGCACCATTGCAATCATGGTCTAAACGATGACCCGCGCCCGTCCCATTCACATCCTAACACAAGATTGTCCACCAAATACAATGGTGGAACAAGATTGTTAAAAGGGTCAAAACATAGCAAAGATCTTTGAGAAATTTAGGTAGATAGCTCTTGGTTACTTGCCAACTTGCAAAACAAAAACACTTGCCTATTTTTCAAAGCCACACATCACTACACTTTCAAAACAACTTTCAAAAACATTGAAAACTTTTCAAAAGACCTACACCTTTGTATACATCCCAACATGGATCATTACAAAGGTTGTCGCCACATTGGCCTCTTTTCAAAAACATTTTCAAACCCACACAGAAAGCACCATTTCAAACAATTGAAAGCACCATTTCAAACAATTGAAAATCAAGGTAAGTTGATCTAAGCAAGTAACTAAGAGCTCATGGATAACCAAGGATAGAAAGGGTGCTAATACCTTCCCTTCCTATAATCTACTCCCCGAACCCAAGAAAACATCTCAAAGGTTTTTGCTGTGCTTTTTAACCTTTCCTTAGGATAAAATAAAAAGTCGGTGGCGACTCTTGCTCAACCGAAACATTTGCGAAAACAAACGCAAAACCTCAAGTCAGTTCTCCCACCGTATCACACTAACTTTTTCAGAAAGTTCATGAATCAAATTCTCTTAACACGCTTAACTTAAATGAAAACTGAGCATATGTACAACTTCAGGGCTATGAGTACTACATTTTTTATTCACAAACCTAAGCCTAATGATTCCTAAATAGAGAGATAGGAAGTTGCAAAATACTTGTTTCAGTTGAACACGAGTATGGCAATGTGGAGCTTTTCAGTGAGGCCTGAGGTGCTTGGGAGCTTGCTTGAACTTCCTCTGACCTTCCCCAATGCCTAGTTTGCCTTGGATGTGCTTGAACAAGCTTGTAGAACTCAAACTGCACAAGCTGAAAACATAAATGGTGAACCTTGCAAATGGAGTTACAGTCAGTGGCCAATGATTGGGGTAGCTTGGATAGGTTATATGGAATGTATTGAAACAAGTTTGGGGCAAAACGCACGAGTAACTTGTGAGATGGAAGTGAAACTGCAGGGAGTGCCCTGTTTTGCAAAAGGAAGGTGATTTTGTGTTTTGTAAGGCTTGAGGGTTCAACAATTCGTGTTTCTGGCTCAAGGAAATGTTAAAAACTTGTTTCAAAAGCTTACAAAGTTTGGTTATAACAGATATGCAAGTTGTGGCTCTTTTGCAAGTTTTCTTGTATTTTAAGCAAAAGTAACAAGTGATGCAAGACAGGCCTGTACAGGCTATCTTTCAGCTTGCAATTTATGATCTTGGCCCCCTCAGTTTGTGGATATTATTTGCTGTACAAGATTTTGTTCAAGGCTCAAGAATGCAACTTGACATAAAGCAAATTTGATAAAAATGGCAATGTTGCCTTTTTGCTATTTTTGGATTAATCTCTTGTGTAATCCTCCCATGATCAGAACAAAGCCTCAAACCAAAGGATTTGCATTTAATTATTGAGTATGAAAGGGTTTAGGGACCTGTAATCAAGTACAAACAATGCTGGATGGAAGTTGCAACTTGTACCAACATGAAAATGCCATGGATCAAAAGTGAGTTTTTGCCAAATTCAAACCTTCGATTCTCCCAAACCATAAATGATTTTGGAGAGTTCTTGGACATTTTGGAAAGCTTGTAATATTTTCTACAATCCATCTTTGAAATGAATTTTGAGATTCCAAGTGGAACTATGTGAAAAATGGTCATGAAGATAGGTCAAAATCCTGCCTAAACTAAGGCAAAATTTCACTAAGTTAAAAGTTTCATGGACCCTTGTTCCAAAAATCATAACTTGAGATCCAAGCTTCTTTTGGGAAAACTTTGTGAATAAAAGTTGTGAACTTTGTGGAGGACTATAACTTTCATGTTGTAAGTTTTGTTTGAATCCAATTGCATCATGGTGAAAATGTTGGGCAAAGTTGGGGAAAAATAAGACAATTTGATAACTTAGAAAAATTCTAAGTTATGAAATTTTTCAATCTTAAACCTTAATTTGCAAAATTAGGTTTTCTTGATGAACAAGTTTCATGTTTTGACACATATTGATAAAAAATTACCCTTGGCACTTGATTTTGACCAAAAAGTCAAAGTTTGACTTTTTAGTGTACAGTCAAATTTTGATCAGTTGACTGAAAAATTCATCTGTCAATCCAATGCATTTGAGATCTTTTGAACCTTGTGAATAAGTCAAGATGATGCCATTGAGTCCTTGAATCCATTCTTGAGCCCAATTTACCATTGGCTAGGTTAAAAAAAATCAGAAATTGCCCTTATGCAGTCAAAACCCTAAAAATGACCATTTTGCCCTTTTGATGATCTGATCAAATTTCTTGAGGAGTTCTGGTCCAAACTTGATCAAATGGTTCATATGCGCCTATAATGTTGACGTGGATCAAAAATTGAGAGGTTTGACTGTAAATTGGCCACAATTGACTTTTTCCCCAATACAGCTAATTTCTAGGTCAACTGTCCAATTGACTAGGCAAAAATTTGATTCAAAGCTTGGAACTTGGTAGAGGAAATCTTATAAGTCCAACATGAAGTATGAAAGTCAATTTGAGCATTGAAAGTCCAAAAATCCTTGTGCAAACTCAAACCCTAATTTAGGTCATCAGTGCAAGGAAATGTCTTGAGCAGAGCAAACCCTAATCCTGTCTGGAGTTCAAAGAGTCTTATGAGGGGAAATGAGAGGGTATATTTTGGGGTACAACAGCTGCCTCTGTTCAATCTTCTTGAACCTGAAGAGTTAGATTGGTGAGTTTTCCTTTCGTGACTCGAGGGTAAAAGATGATTAGACACTAGAGTGCCCGTAAATTTGCACTCGTCAAAATGTAAATGAGGGAATGGGCTTAAAGATGCTGTTTGGAGATGGTAGAATCTTGTTGGAGATGGGCTTAGAGATGCCATCCAAGACTGTTTGTTGAAAATCAGGAGAATGAACATCAGATTGGTATCCGTATCTAGAACGTATCTGAGTTGTATCTGGAGATTGGATTCGTATGAGCAAAAGAATGGTGTCCGTGTCTGGAGCGTATCCGAACTGTAACTGTATTTGATTCTTGAATGAATATCAAAATGACTGCCATGTCTGGAGTGTATCTGTATTGTATCTGAATTCTGAATGGGCGACAGAAAAACATCCGTGTATGGAGCATCTCTGGGTTGGGGATAAATTCTGAATAAGTGGCAGAATGGCAACCGTGTCTGGTGCGTATCTGGACTGTATCTGAAATTGATACATGTATGAGTAGCAGAATGACTTTCGTGTCTGGAGTGTATCTGAACTGTAATTGGGATCTGAATAAGTGACAGAATAACATTCGTGTCTGGAGTGTATCTGAACTTGAAGTGGATAAGTGAATCTGAATGAGAAATAGAATGGCTTCCGTGTCTGGAGCGTATCTAGTCTGTATCTGATTGCTGAAGTCTGAATGAGTAGTAGAATGAGCGCCGCATCTGGGGTGTATCCATATTGTATCTTGACTTGAAATTCTGAAAGAGTAATAGAATGACCGTCGTGTCTGGGGTGTATCCATACTGTATCTTAAATAAGAGATCTGAATGAGTAGCAGAATGACCTCCATGCCTTGGAGTGTATCCGTACTGTATCTGAAATCTTTGAACATTTGTTAAAGGTAGCTTTTAATCTTATCCTGAAAAGGGTAAAATGTTAGCTAAAACACAAAGTTATGTTGTATGATATGTATGATGCAATAAAATGTGCTTTATCAATGTTCATGATATATGAATGTAATGGATGCACATGTAAGCTGATTAGTTGTCTTGCTGAGGAAAATAAATCTTTGATAGCTGGAGATAATAAAAATTTTGACTGCTTCCGGGGAAAATAAATCCTTGACTGCTGTTGGAGATAGAAAATCCTTGGCGACCTGTGGGGATTAACAAGAATTTTGACAACTTTTGTGGGGATGTGAGAATCCTTCATGACTTTCCTGGGGAATAAGGAAAACTCTGACGATCTCTACTGGGAAATTGAAACCTTGGAGGCCTCCACTGGAGAAATGAGACCGAGAATCTTCGATCCGCTGGGAAATAACTCTGGTGGGGAAAATGTTTATTCTGTTGAAGAGTTCTCAAGGACTAGAGTTGTATGCCGATCTTCTGAGGATTTATCCGAAGCTGTTGTCTGGTTTCCAAGATAACTTGTAGGGGAATCTTCTGATTTTAAGACAAACCTCTAGGGAATTGGAGGAAACTGGATGGTTTTCCACCGGGGTTTAAGGATTGAAGTTTTGGACCCCGTTGGGGAAGAAAGTTTTATCTACATTGAGGGTTTTGTAGTTTAAAGTTTCTGGCTCCGCTGGGGATTGAGAGTTTGGAAACTTAGCTCTGATGGGGATTTTTGAAACTTAACTCTGTTGGGGATATGTATTTCAAGGCTTTAGCTCTTCTGAGGATTTCTCGTGGAATAGCCCAAAGACGTTTTCCCATACTTTCAATATGTCAGTAATTATTCTTTTTCATTTCGTTTTATTTGTAAGCAGTGATTATATTCAAATGCATATGCTCATTTAATAAATCATTGGACATTTTCTAATAAAACACAAGTGTAAAGAAATATAAATGGCAAATAGTTTTCTGCACTTTGAAGTATCTTTGTATTAACTTTGTGTAAGTATTTTGTACAAAGGAGACAGACATCCTAGTAAGAGAATGTTGTCATAAAATTGAGAAAAATTTATACAAAGAAAGATGGCTATGTGTAACAGTTCCATGGGGTTCCCATTCTGCTATAGCATTCGTAACTCTGAGTATCTTGTCCATTCGTTGCTTCGTCTGCAGATGATTGGATTGATCAGAAGCTTGGAGCTTGTCCTTTGAAGAGATTGTTCTTAAAGTGATCCGACGAGACATAGTCATACGCTTTAATTCCCTAACTTTTGCCTGGATCGCCCTTTCGGGTTTTCGATCCACCGGGAAACCCTTTTTTCCCAAGTCGCCCTTTAGGGTTTTCAACTTGCCGGGTGCACAGATTTTTTTGTTTTATTCCTAATTTTTGCCTAAACCGCCCTTTCGGGTTTTCGATTCACCGGGATGCCCATTTTTGCCCAAGCCGCACTTTCGGGTTTTCGACTTGTCGGGTCGTTTATACGTAGTATCTTTTGACTATGTCTGCGTTCGCAGGGTGCGGTAGGTCATCACCGTCCATGGTGGTCAGGATCATTGGCCCACCAGAAAAGATGTTTTTGATCACAAATGGTCCTTCGTAAGTAGGAGTCCATTTTCCCCTGGGATCACTTTGTGGCAAGATGATTCGCTTGATTACAAGGTCCCGGACTTGATATATTTGTCTCTTGACTTTCTTGTTGAAGGCCTTGATCATACGTTTTTGATACGCCTGACCATGGAAAACAGCAGTAAGTCGCTTTTCGTCAATCAAGTTAAGTTGATCAAGCCGGGTTTGAATCCAATCGTCTTCACTCAAACCAGCATCCTTCATGATTCTCAAGGAGGGAATCTGAACCTCGATAGGTAAAACAGCCTCCATGCCGTATACCAAAGAAAAGGGTGTTGCCCTAGTTGAAGTGTGTGCCGTGGTACGGTACCCGTGCAAAGCAAACAGTAACATCTCGTGCCAGTCCTTGTAGGTGATTGTCATCTTTTGAATGATCTTCTTGATATTTTTGTTCGCGGCTTCGACAACACCGTTCATCTTAGGCCGATAGGGAGATGAATTGTGATGTTGAATCTTGAACTGCTCGCACAGAGCGGTGATCATAGTATTGTTTAAATTTGTACCGTTGTCAGTGATGATCCTGTCGGGGATACCATACCGGCATATGAGGTTCTGCTTGATGAAGCGGGCAACCATATTCTTTGTAACGGAGGCAAAGGAAGCTGCTTTGACCCACTTGGTAAAGTAATCAATGGCCACCAGGATGAAATGGTGTCCAATTGATGTTGTAGGCTTGATCTCTCCAATCATGTCGATTCCCCACATCGCGAATGGCCAAGGAGATGTTAAGACATTGAAAGGAACTGGGGGAATGTGTACCTTGTCAGCATATATTTGGCATTTGTGACAAGTACGGGAATGTTGATGACAATCAGCTTCCATGGTAGACCAGTAGTAGCCTGACCGTAGAATCTTCCTAGCCATCGTATGACTGCTTGAGTGGGTGCCAAAGGTGCCATTATGTAGTTCAGCCATGATCTGCTCGGCTTCAACCTTGTCCACACAACGGAGTAGGACACAATCAAGATTGCGCTTGTATAGGATATCATTGCTTAGAAAGAACTTGCCCGCAAACCTCCTTAAGAACTTTTTGTCGTTGACTGAAGCTCCTTCAGGGTATTCTTGTGCTTCGAGATACCTTTTGACGTCATGAAACCACGGTCAGTCCACTACTTCTTTGGTATTAATCTCGTGACAATGTGCAGGTTCGTCCATTCGTTCGATGGTAATTTGAGGAGCCTCATTATTCCAGTTAAGTTTAAACATAGATGACATTGTAGCTAGCGCGTCTGCTAGCTGATTCTCTTCTCGCGGGAAATGCTCGAAGGTAATCTGCTCGAAGTGTGGTAACAATGTCAGGACATGTTCTTTGTAAGGGATGAGGTTTGGATGTTTAGTATCCCACTCTCCTTTGATTTGACTGATAACTAAAGTTGAGTCCCCAAATATAATCAAATATTTGATTCCTAAATCAATAGCAGCCTTGAGACCAAAGATACAAGCTTCATACTCGGCCATGTTATTGGTGCAGCTGAAGCAGAGTCTAGCGGTGTATGATCGGTGGATCTGGAACTGACTGTTTAACGCTGGTTCGCGAAATGTCGCGGAAGCAAGAGTCGCCACCGTCTTTTATTTTCTCCAAGTGGAAAGGACAAAAGCACAGAAAAATTCCTTAAAGAGATTGCTCTCGGTTCGGGAGGTAGATTATAGAAAGGGAAGGTGTTAGCACCCTTTCTATCCATGGTTATCCATGGGCTCTTAGATACTTGCTCATTGTGTTTTCAAAATGGTTTGTTTGCTTTTCAATGTGGGTTTTAAAAAAAGTTTCTTTGAAAATTCCAGTTCGACTCTTGTATCGGTCCTCAAGAGTGTTGGAAAAATTGCTTTCGAAAGCTTTTTGAAAAGGTGTCGGTGTGAAAAGTATTTTTTGAATTTGTTTTGAAATTAGAGCAAGTATCTACGAGTTCTCTACCTACCCTAAGGAATTCGTCTGTGTAAATGTCCTTTAAAGTAGTGCCATCCCACCATTGAGAGGTAGGTAGCACCACCGTTGGAGGTGTTCGGGTCAATTCGAGGTTCGGGACATGGTGATCACCAGAGCAACAGGAAGATATCTTAGAAGCTACCCTCATGCCAGGTTCCCGGATCATGAGGACTTACTAAGACATCCTCTAATCGACGATCACCTTTCGAGGCAAGGCAACAGTGAGGCGTACCCTAGGGGTGGTGTGTGATTTGTGTATCGTTTTCATTTATTTTTGTCTTGTTCATGTCATGGGGGATCTACGCGTTGCTTTTATTTATTTTGACATTCATTCTTGCATGCAATTATTAACAGTTAAAAAGTTGCGAGAAATATAAAGTTCCTAAACTATTACAAAGGCGCGGGTCCACATCGCCAAATTAAATCCAGGACCCGATTTGACATAAGAAATAAAGTGCGAGAAAGAAAAGTTTAATTTATACGGCTTCGGGAGAGTTACATAAAAAATTATAAGAAAGGAAAATAAATGCGCGAATTGAATTAAAATTGAAAGCGAGGGCGTTGGACCCTTTTTAATGAAATTAAATTATATTAACAAATTAATTAAATTAAAATGAAAAGAAATTATTTTTGAGGGTTTTTTGTGTTTATGGTTTTAATGAGAATTAAATGAAATTAAAAAGTTAATTAACCCTAATTCTAGTTATTTTTTAATTTATTAAGAAAAGCATTAAAATTTAACCTAAAATTAAACCTAATTAATTGATGCAATTTTTATTTACAAAAATAATAATTAATAGTTAATAAAAAGAAAAGAAAAAGGTAAAAATAATTAAAACCTAATTCTACAAATTTTAAATTTATTAAGAAAATATTAACATTAATCCTAGAACTAAATTAAATGATATAATTTATTTACAAAGAAATATCAAATCAAATATATTTATTTTTGTCTTTTTCTGTTTTTTATATTGTTTTTATGTTTTTATGAAAATATTAAATTGAATTAAAGGAAAATAACTGAATTAAAACAAATAATAAAGAAAAATAAAAATAAAGAAAAGAGAAAGAAATACAATACCCAGGGGGGTTCTGCCCCAATCAGGAGGTATAATTGTAGCAATTCTGGCCCAATAGCCCTTGGCCTTATTGACTTTTCCTGGAAGCGTGCAGGTGCGTTGACTCATGCCCATGATGGTCTTCACATCTGGACCTTTGGATTGGGATCATGGGGTGCGTGGCAAGCTGAGATTGTGAGCTCATTGTGGACGCTGAAGCTTGAAACTGCACAGGATTAGATTGAAACAAAATATATGAAATAAAGTGAGGGGACCTGGGAATCGAACCCAGGTCCCAGAGGTTACCACACTGATGCATTGCCAACCGCGCTGTTATGCTTCTTTGTATATTATATAACTAATAAACAATATCAATCAAAACGTGAGTTAATGGACAATTTTAGCGCGAAATTCAAATGAACCAACCACGCCTTGACACCTGATCTTCTTCTTCGTTGCTTGTGTTTTTCCTGAAATAAACAAACAAGATTGCGGGGGTTTTAAACCCCCACTATATGCAGTGTGAAAAAAATAGCGAATAGAAATCCCTGCATCATAAATTAGGCGCGATATGTGTGTTCGATTCACATGGAGCTTCTCGTTCCAATGGTTCAAGTCTTAGGGTCTAATTTTTCTGGACGAGGAAACCCCCAATTTTTCAGGTCTGAAACCCTAAGGTGCTTCAATGGTGACTCTTCATACAATGTGTGAAAACTCAATTAAATCATATGGTTAGTTTTAGAATCAATCAATTAGTATGAATCCACAAAAAAAATGCAATGGGAATGCTTGAAAATTGAAATACGAATATGAATAAAATGTGAAAAATCTTGAGTTCTGTATACCAATTCTGGGCGTTAGGGATGTGGAAAACGATTCAGGAAGCTTCCTTGATACTTTTGCAAGCTATTGGGATTGTTGTTTTTCTCTGAATCGTGCTAGAACAGGGTTTTCAGTTTTCAATTTTTTTGACAAAAACTCAAACTTTGTTTTTCTTTTCTGGCGCAGCTTAGAGGTCCTTGAGCTTTAGGGTTAGGTTTGCACTTGTATAAGGAATGAATTCAGTCAATAATCCAAGCCCATAGCCTTGCTTTTAATGGTTTTCAAGATTTGATTTTGATGAATCTTTTTCAATATTTTTTCATGAAGAATCATGCCAATTTGCACCAATTCTTTCCTCTTTTGATATGCACGAAATCCTTAGTGAATCATGAGTGATTGTCTTGCACAAAAAGATTTGAAAACCTTGTTTTGGTATTTTCCACATATTTTAATTAATTAAATGAATTATTAGCAATTAAAAATTCAAATAAATAAAATAAAAATGATGAATAACTTCCCTTTAGGCCAAATGGTCGTGCACATGCCTTGGATGATGAATTTTGGAAGAAAATGTGGCCCATTAGCAATTTTAAGACATTTGAAGCAAAGTTGACTTTTCAAAATATCCAAAAATTTCCCAACTTCCACAAGGCATATCTTGCTCAATTTTTAAGCTTTGCTCATGTTCTTGGACATTTTGGAAAGGTCTTGAAGTCCTCTAACCAATGTCTTTGGTCCCATGTCATTTTGATTTACCAATCACAAGTTATGGCCTTTGACTTAAAGTCCCTTTTTGTTGACTTTTGAAAATGACCTATATTGTTGAAATTGATAACTTTTTGTGAGAGCATTTCTTGGACTTGAAGTGTGAAGAGGAGTTGTAGGAAATGTCTTCATCTTCAAAATGAGCTTTGGATGGGATTTTTCTGATAATCCATGTGGAAGTTATGCCTTGGTCAAGTTACAGTTGACTTTTTCAACTGTCCAAATATGGAAACTTTTGCATCTTGAGAATTTTTGAGCCAAGCTTTGAGAATCATGATCAAGCATTGATAAAATGATGTTTGTGGCTTCAAAATGAGATGTTGACCAAAAATTTGAACTTTTGATTGTCAAATGACCATTTTGCCCCTATAGTTGACTGTAGTGCAATTAGGGTTTTTGACTGTGCAATTTTGTGCTGTGAGTCTTGAAACTTGGTATGAGGATGCTTGACCATGTTTGTGGGCATGTGGGACTTGATTGGACCCTTGGAAACTTCATTTTCTTTGTCAGAACCAAAACCCTAATTTTTGACTGTTAGGAGGCCCTTGAACTGTGCAACCCTTGGGGAGATTTTGAAGCTTTGACTTGGCAAATTTTGAAGAATATGGGAGGGCAAATTTTGGGGTACAACACGGTGAAAGGTGTATGGCAACCTTCTGGAGAGATAAATATCGCGCCGATACCGTTTCCAAGTGCGTTGGAGGCACCATCAAAGTACAGAGTCCATCGGGATCCTTTTTCAGGTTCGTCATACGGTCTGTTTTCTTCAATGTTGCTCAAAGTCGTGATATCTTCGTCAGGAAAGTCGAACCTCATGGATTGGTAATCTTCGACAGCTTGATGGGCCAGATAATCGACTAGCACACTCCCCTTTATAGCTTTTTGGGTCGTGTACTGTATATCATATTCGGTGAGGATCATCTGCCATCTAGCGATTCTTCCGGATAAACCAGGCTTCTCAAAGATGTACTTGATCGGATCCATCTTAGAGATCAGTAAAGTGGTATGTGTCAACATATACTGTCTTAGCCGACGAGCAGCCCATGCCAAAGCGCAACAAGTTTTCTCGAGTAGTGAGTAGCGAGTCTCACATTCGGTAAACTTTTTTCTAAGGTAATAAATGGCATGCTCTTTTCGTCCAGACTCGTCATGTTGGCCCAATACGCACCCCATTGAATTATCTAAGACAGTCAGATACATGATTAAAGGTCTTCCTTCGACGGGAAGCATCAAGATAGGAGGTTCCAGCAAATACTCCTTGATTTTTTTGAAAGCAACTTGACAGTCATCATTCTATTTAACCACCTGATCTTTCTTCAACAGCTTGAAGATTGGTTCACAGGTAGATGTTAGGTGAGAAATGAACCTTGCAGTGTAGTTTAGGCGTCCCAAGAAACCTCTGACCTCCTTTTCAGTGCGAGGGGCGGGCATTTCTTGTATAGCTTTGACTTTGACAGGATCAACCTTGATGGCTTTGTTACTGACGATGAATCCCAAAAGTTTACCGGACCTGACTCTGAAAGTGCACTTGTTAGGGTTCAGTATGAGCTTGTACTCTTTCAATCTGACAAACATATTTTGCAGATGGTCGAGGTGTTCTTCTTCTGTCTGCGAACGGGCTATCATATCGTCTACGTAGACTTCAATCTCATGATGTATCATGTCATGAAACAAAGCTACCATGGCTCGCTGATAGGTTGCCCCGACATTCTTCAGTCCGAATGGCATTACTTTATAGCAGAAGGTACCCCACTGTGTAACAAAAGTAGTCTTCTCCATGTCTTCAGGGGCCATTTTGATCTGTTTGTACCCTAAAAATCCATCCATGAAAGAGAATACCTTATGCTGAGCTGTATTGTCGACCAAGATGTCAATGTGTGATAGTGGAAAGTCATATTTAGGGCTAACCTTGTTTAAGTCTCTGTAATCCATGCACATTCTGACTTTGTCGTCCTTCTTAGGCACAGGCACAATGTTAGCAACCCATTATGGATAAGAAGTAACAGCAAGAAAGCTAGCATTGAACTGCTTCATCACTTCAGATTTGATCTTTTCAGACATGTCGGGCCTCATGCGGCGAACTTTCTGTTTAATTGGTGGGCAGTCTTCTCTCGTAGGGAGACGGTGAACCACAATATCTGTATCCAGTCCCGGCATGTCTTCATAGGACCAGGCGAAGATCTCAACATATTTATTCAACATCTGAACTAAGCGCTCTTTGACACTTGGCTCCAGGTTGGCACCCACTTTAACCTCTTTTCTCTCTTCCTCTGTTCCCAAGGTTATAGTCTCTAACAACTCCTCGTGAGGTAGAATAGCCCTTTCTTCCTGTTGCAAAAGTATGGCCAACTCTCCAGGCACTTCACAGTCTTCATCACCTTCGTATTCAGCATGATTGACCAGATCTTCAGAGTCACTGAAGGCCATAGCAGAATTGTTACCCATGGAATCCGGAGTGTATGGATACCTGCATTTTGTGAGTATGGGTGTGTGTAAGGGATAGCCACCTTTAAACAAATAAAATGTAAAAAGAAAGAAAATGAACACAAAAGTTTATATATGAAAACGTCCATGATTCATTAAAAATGGAATATGAAAATGAAGAATCAAAACCCTTACAAATGGACCTATACGCCCCGGGTAAGGCATAAGGCGAAAAGAGTGTACGAATTGTTTAATAATTATTACAGACCAAATAGGAAATGTTCAAAATATAAATTACTGATTGATGAAAGTAATGGGAACGAAGTCTTTTGCCTCCCAGTTGTTCAGTCCTCCTTCAATAGTTGGAAAGATCCAGTCTTCAAAATTGCTTTCTTCTTCATCATCTTCTAAGGCATGAACTCCATGATGATTGATCTTTAATAGCGGTCCTCCAGCCCGGGAGCAACGCACAGCCTTCTGACTAAAAGCAATGAAACCCAAGCCGAACTTATCTGTCTTGTAAGGAAAATCTGGCAGTTGACCCCATATTGTGCTTCCTCCTTCCTTGATCACAGCCTCCGCATCTTTAAGGGATGACATCCAGGACACAGGTTTGGTGATGACGGGCATAACAGTCATGGTCTTGGCTACCGCAACTTCAGGGGAAACCTCTTCAAAGTGCTGAAAAGGGGTCTCGATGAATTCACCATCTAATTCAACATAGCGGAATGATTTCAGATGGCTTATCATATACTCCTCCTCGCCACGAACTGTCACAATTTTCCCCTAGACTGGGTACTTAAGCTTCTGATGCAGAGTGGACGTAATGGCCCCAGCATGATGGATCCATGGTCTTCCTAACAAGAAAGAGTAAGAGGGACGGATATCCATGACATAAAATGTGGAGTGGAAAGTTTCGGTACCCACTTTAATTGGGATGTCCACCTCCCCGTGGACCATCCGCTTAGAACCATCAAAGGCTCTTACAATGATATTGCTAGGCTTTAAAGTCAAACCTTCACAGTCCAATCTGTCCAATGCTTTCTTAGGCAAGCCATTTAAAGACGACCCGGTATCAACCAGAACGTGAGCAAGTGTGGTCCCTCTGCACTCCACCGAGACATGCAGCGCATCATTATGCTTTATTCCCTTAGATGTTAGATCGGCATCAGAGAAACCAAGACCATTGTCAACTGTAAGGCTGGCTACGCACTCTTGAAACTGATCCGCAGAAGTTTCTTGAGGCACGTGCGCTATCTTCAGGAATTTGATCAAGGCTTTGGCATGAGCCTCGGAGCACGGCAATAGAGCCAGCATAGAGATTTTTGAAGGGGTTTTCCCCACTAAGACGTCATAGTCGCTTTTCTTAATTATTTTTAAAATCTCCTCCATTTCCTTTTGGGTGGTCTCGGGGATGACCAAAGGCTGAGCCCTCATCCTGACGGGAGCTTCTTGGATCCCCTTACCTTTATCAGCAATAACAGCAGAGGGTACCGCTTCGGGAGTTATGATTTCTTCAATTACTGGAGTTCGCACAGATATCTTGACTGGCACCGGAGTAACTTTAGGAGCATTTGAGGGTCCTAAGATTGCCCTTGAAGGAGCAATCTCCAGAGAGAATATTCTTCCGCTGCGGGTAACCTTACTTGTCCCCGCAATATTTCCTACATCAGGAGTCCCTTCATCGGAGCTTTCTTCAACTGATTTGATCTGCTTAACACCGTGGTAGAAGATCTCTCCTCCATAATTCCACGGTATTGTCTTGTTGGACTTATATGGGATAGGCCCTGGCATTGTTATCTTCAGAGGTACAAACTTTGGATCGGGTGTAATCTTAACAGGTCTTTTGGATACCTTGGAAAGATTGTCAGAAATGGTGATTATAGCAACATCATTGATTGGAGTAACGGGAGTAACAAGAGTAACAGGAGTTTTCTTGAAGAAGATTTCTTGAGTATCCATCAGGCGTTGGATGCCTGACTTCAATAGTAGACAGTCGGATTGCAAGGTCGAACAAAGGTAACAATCTTTTTCACAGCCCGGGAAAATCCCGGCTTTCAACAGATTCATCTTAATCATTGGCAACAGAGTCATTAAGTCATCAACAGCAGTAACATAAAGATCTTTTACAATAGCATGGACATTGTGACCATGTTTTGGCATTGGAGTGAATATCACATTAGGTTTTTCAGGTGTGTCAAACTCCACCTTCTTGGCATCTATTAAATCCTGGATCTTATTTTTAAGGGCCCAACAATTGTTGGTGTCGTGCCCCACACTGTCCGAATGATAGGCACACTTTGCATTTGAATGGTAATAGGGAGAAGAGGTATTTGGGTTCTTTGGCGCTTCTTTCAAGTTGGTAAGGTTTAACTTTAATAGATGAGGGAGAACCTGAGCAGGTGTCATATTGATCCGGGTGAATTTTCGTGCAGGCCTTTCCACCCTGGCTTGGTTAGCTCTGGGTTGACTACTTCGAGGTTGATCGGCTATGGAATTCTGAATCATCACAACCCCCACCGCTGGTCGGTGCTCCATTCTTCCTTGGTTTCTCTGGGTGTAAACATCAGAAACTTCTTTCTTGGCTGGAAAGGTCTTCTTGATAGCAGCGAAAGCAGATGCATCCTTCTGAATTTTACCGCTCTTAATGCCAGCTTCGACTCTTTTACCCGTTAGAATTAACTCGGTGAACCATGTAGATGAGCTCCCGATCAAGTGATTAAAGAATGGACCCGATAGGGTCCCCAAAAACATATCCACAAGCTCTCTCTCGGACAAAGGTGGCTGCACCCTTCCAGCCAAGTCCCGCCACTTCTGGGCATACTCCTTAAAGCCTTCATTAGAGGTCATACCCATACTCTGTAATTGAGTACGAGTAGGCGCTAAATCTGCATTATATTGATATTGTCTGTAGAAGGCAGCAGCCAAGTCCTCCCAGTTATATACATCAGATCTCTCAAGCTGATAGAACCAATCCAATTGAGTATCCGACAAACTATCTTGAAAAAAGTGGACCCACGGATCCTTATCAGAAGAGTGAGGTTGGATCTTTCTGACGTAAGACCGTAGATGCATCTTCGGACAAGACAAACCATCATATTTATCAAATGTAGGCACTTTGAATTTAGAGGGAATCACAATCCCAGCAACCAACCCTAGTTCTTTGAAATCCAGCCCAGGTACTCTTTGTACCTCCATGGCTACCAGTCGATCTTCCAGATTCTTATACTTATCGTCTGCAGGAGGGTACTGCTGCTCAGAGTAATCTTCATCCTCTTCTTCTTCTTCTTCTTCTTCAGCCTCAGACTCTGAGGGTACTGCAGCTCCCTTTCCTTTGCCAACCCCTTCATCATACGTCGAGAGGAAATCCAGGACTCTTCTAGCTTGGTTCTCAAATCTTCTTCCCATGGTGGCCATACCCACTATTTTCTTTTTCTTTTTCTCCTTTTCTTTTTCTAGTAGACCTTTGAGCTCCTCCTGACCCTTTGCCAAGGTCATGAGTAGCTGTTGGAATTGTGAATTTTGCGCCTGTAGATCTTTGACCGTCTGCTCTATATCCATCTTGTTGAAATAAACAGATGAGAGATAAGAAAACCTGGTGTGAAGACCTGTTTATGCATATGATGAATGATACGTATTCATGTAATGCATTCAAGGATTCAGAAATTCAAAGTTGTTGCAAACAAAAAGAACACACGTCATATTAATAAGAAGAATTTTGTTAGTACATAAATGCCCCATGGGCAAAATAAATACAAAATTCTAATGTAAAAAGACGTTGCGTATCCTCTTTGGCGCAATGTAGGTGTTGAGAGTCTGCTCTTCATAGAGTCGATGAGTAAGTTCCAAAACCTTCTTCTCACTGGCGTAGAAGCTGGCTTCAAAAGTATTTCGTTCTTCCTTGAGCTGTATCCAACTCTTTTGCAAATCTTCCAATGATGTTGGCATGTCAGGATGTAGGAGGGTGTATGGAGCCTCTCCTTCCATAACAGGCTCTTTGATCATAGGCAAAATGTGGGGGTAAGGCATCATAAGATTCTGGGCGCGGGTTCGTACCCACTTGAGGTAAGGCTCAAGGGGGATGGAATTCTTGTGTCCCAGTGTCTTACTGTCCACTTTGTTGGGCATCCTCCAAGCTCGGATAAACCTTTGTCGAAGTCCTTGAGCGTCGTTGTCGAAGTCAAAAACCAAGTCTGGAATCAGCATGTCATGAGGGCCATCCCTTCGGGTATACCCAAATTGTCTCAGAGCCAAGCAGGGGTTGTAAGTAATGCCTCCCCTAATGCCAAGTAATGGGACATTAGGGAATTCTCCACAACAATCAATGATGATGACATTTTCTCTGGACCGAGAACACCAATGAACATCCGAATGCATAAGAGTCATCAATCATTGTGACCACCTCAAACCCTGTTCATTCTTCAAGACTGTTTGGGGAAGGTGAGAAATAAACCACCTTGCTAAAATAGGAGTACATCACATGAGAACACCTCTTTTCCTCATTGTTCGTGTGTGAAATGAGTGTAGGATGTCCCCAAGCAATGTAGGCACTGGATTCCAAGATATGAAAATCTTGACAGCATTCACATCTATAAGCTGATCAGGGTTTGGGAACAAGACCAACCCATAGATGAGAAGTGCTACAATCTCCTCAAAAGCTTGCAGATCTAGAGAATTCCAACAGTCTTGTGCCTTCTCAAACAGAAACTTTTCCAAGAAACCCTTGACACCACTTCTGGTTTCCCAATGACCTTTGATATCAGATGGTTGCAAGTGTAAGGCTTGAGCAACATCCTCAGGCCTTGGTTCTCTTTCCGTACCATTGTAGGGTAGTTTATGGAGAATAGGAATCCTCAGGAGTTGAGAAAATTCCTCCAAAGTAGGCACTAGTTGGTAATCAGGAAATGTGAAGCAATGGTGTAGGGGGTCAAAGAACTAGAAGAGAACTTTCACCATGTCTTCTTCAATGTTGGCGTTGACTAAGTTGAGAAGTCTACAATGTCTTTCACTGAAGGGAGAATTCTCTGGAATCTTGGAAGTAAGCTCCTTGAGTTGAGGAGGGATCCTCACAAGGTTGACCTGGATTGTTTTTCTGCGGAGTGATTCCATAACCTACAAAATAAGAACAAAGATGAAGATCCAAACCCTTGAAATGGTTAGTGGATGCATATGATGCTTTATGATGTTCATGATGTATGCACAAGTATATGTACAAGCAAGTCACACAAGTTCCTAGTTCCAGGCTTGCATGGGGTTTCATAGGTAAGTACCCTCTTGAAGTTAGTTGGCTCAACCTGTCCTATAAATAGTAACCGGGTTCTAAGGAGCTCAATATCACTGGATTATTTTCTGTGTTCATTGTTTCAGTTTAGCCACTTAACTGGCGACCGAAATATTCCAAGAAAATAACCCTCAATGAGTGTAGTATCGAGTATCTACCAACTTCAGACTACACCAAAGTCAGTCATCTCACTACCCCTAAAAAGGCCAAGATGGTCAAGTAAAGGTTCTAAAAGTCCATTAGTGCTTTATGACATCACTCAGCGGCCCCGTATTCTGTTTTATTGACTCAAAGGCTACCGGTACGCACAAATATGTCGCACTAATATAGTTATTGCTTCAACCATGTCAGTATATCCCGCACAGTTTCCACAATGTATTGCTATTTACCTATGAATGTTTCCCAAATCCGGGTAGAGGATTTCAAACCCAAACAATAGAACCAAATGCAAAGCAATCAAAGCAAACAAGGTAAGCATGTAAAGGTGATCTAAACCCTAAGGTAACCCTACTTTTATATTTCTCCCCAGCAGAGTCGCCAGTTCTATGATACGTTGGGAGAACTGACTTGAGGTTTCGCGTTTGTGTTTGCAAATGTTTCGGTTTAGCAAGAGTCGCCATCGACTTTTTATTTTATCCAAAGGAAAGGTCAAAAAGCACAGGGAAGACCTTTGAGATGTTTTCTTGGGTTCGGTGGGTAGATAATGAAAAGGGAAGGTGCAAGCACCCTTTTCGTCCATGGTTATCCATGGGCTCTTAGTTACTTGTTTAGATCACTTGCTTTTGCTTTTCAATTGTTTGAAATGATGCTTTGTGTGTCGTTTTGAAAATGTTTTTAAAAAGAGGTCATCGTTGTGGCAACCTTTGTAATGATTCTTGTTTGAATGTATACAAAGGTGTATTGTCTTTTGAAAAGATGTTTCAATGTTTTGAAAGTTTGATATTTGGGAAATGTTTTGAAATTGTGTTGTGATGTGTGTTTGAAAATGGCAAGGATGGTTTGCAAGTTTTGATCAAGTAACTAAGAGTTGTCTACCCTGTTTTACTCAAAGATCTTTCCTACACATTTTTAACCCTTTTGACAATGTTGTTTTACCATTGCATTTGGTAAACAACCTTGTATTAGGATGTTAAACGGGACAAGCGCGGGTCATCGTATTGACCATGATAGCAATTGTGCTAAGTATCTTTAGCAATTTTGAGGGACTAGATCATTTTTGTATAGGCAACCAAGATAGCGTCATCGAGGGACTATGATCTTTTGTTTTGTTTTTGTTTTTCCAAGATACTCAACATGCATAACATGGCCATTTTTAAAGGCAACAAGTGGGTGAAACCCTAGGGGTGCATGTGTACATTGTGTTGTCATTTTCATGCATTTATGTCTTTGTATTAGTCAAGCTATTTGTTTGATTTTAGATTTTTGCATACAAACCCTAATCTCTAATCATGGCATATTTGAAAACATAAAGTGCGCAAAATAAACCTAAGCTATTACAACATTGATATGGGGAGGGGGATACAATTTTTGAATGGGGGGTATTTGCAAGAAAAATAAAACCATAATATTTACTATTACATCCAAATTGAATAAATGGTATCAAATAAATGAGCAATATTTAAATAAACAGTTTAAATATAAATATGCAAAATGTTATAAATATGTAAAAGAAATGTTTTTTTTTATTGTTTATTTTTATGTGTATATATAATATATAATGTATTAAAAAAAGAAAGAAAATAAAAGGTTATTTTTGGAAAGGGTGGAAACCCTAATTTTGTTTTAGGAAAATATATTAATTATATTATTTATATACAATAAAATAAAAATAAATGAAATATGTACAAATGTCAAAAAATGAAAATATATTAGAAAAATATTATTTAAGTGTGTAAATAATAATAATAAAAATATAATATTTTTTATGGATTATTTTCAAGTTTTTATTAAAGAAAATAAAAGTATATACTAATTAATAATTATTTTCATGTTATAAAAATAAAATAAATAATAAAAATAAATGTGAAAATTTATAAAAATATTTTTGGTATTTTTTAATGTTTAGAAAATATAAAATAAATCAGAAATAAAAAATAAATAGAAAAATGCAAAGATATAAAGAAATGGGCCAGGGGGTGCAGTTAGCAAGGTAGGGGGTGCAAAAAGTGAGCCAAGCCAAAGCCCAGCCCACTGAACTTCATCTTCAACCTTTGTTAAACAAAAACGCACGCGCCTGACTCAAATATGGAAAACCTGCATATGCGCTCTAATGCAAAAACTCATAACACCAAAATTATAGCATTTTTCAAGACGAATTCAACCATATAAAGAACTTAATCTAACTCTCAAAGACCAGAGAGAATTTCTCTGACCCTAATTTCTAACCTAACTTTTTCAGAAAGTTCATGAATCAATTCTCTTAACACGCTTAACTTAAATGAAAATTGAGCATATGTACAGCTTCAGGGCTATGAGTACTACATTTTTTATTCACAAACCTAAGCCTAATGATTCCTGAATAGAGAGATAGGAAGTTGCAAAATACTTGTTTCATTTGAACACGAGTATGGCAATGTGGTGCTTTTCAGTGAGGCCTGAGGTGCTTGGGAGCTTGCTTGAACTTCCTCTGACCTTCCCCAATGCCTAGTTTGCCTTGGATGTGCGTGAACAAGCTTGTAGAACTCAACCTGCACAAGCTGAAAACAGAAATGGTGAAGCTTGAAAATGGAGTTACAGTCAGTGGCCAATGATTGGGATAGCTTGGATAGGTTATATGGAATGTATTGGAACAAGTTTGGGGCAAAACGCACGAGTAACTTGTGAGATGGAAGTGAAACTGCAGGGAGTGCCCTGTTTTGCAAAAGGAAGGTGATTTTGTGTTTTGGAAGGCTTGAGGGTTCAACAATTCGTGTTTCTGGCTCAAGGCAATGTCAAAAACTTGTTTCAAAAGCTTGCAAAGTTTGGTTATAACAGATATGCAAGTTGTGGCTCTTTTGCAAGTTTTCTTGTATTTTAAGCAAAAGTAACAAGTGATGCAAGACAGGCCTGTACAGGCTATCTTTCAGCTTGCAATTTATGATCTTGGCCCCCTCAGTTTGTGGATATTATTTGTTGTACAAGATTTTGTTCAAGGCTCAAGAATGCAACTTGACATAAAGCAAATTTGACAAAAATGGCAATGTTGCCTTTTTGCTATTTTTGGATTAATCTCTTGTGTAATCCTCCCATGATCAGAACAAAGCCTCAAACCAAAGGATTTGCATTTAATTATTGAGTATGAAAGGGTTTAGGGACCTGTAATCAAGTACAAACAATGCTGGATGGAAGTTGCAACTTGTACCAACATGAAAATGCCAGGGATCAAAGTGAGTTTTTTCCAAATTCAGACCTTCGATTCTCCCTAACCATAAATGATTTTGGAGAGTTATTGGACATTTTGGAAAGCTTGTAACATTATCTACAATCCATATTTGAAATGAATTTTGAGATTCCAAGTGGAACTATGTGAAAAATGGTCATGAAGATAGGTCAAAATCCTGCCTAAACTAAGGCAAAATTTCACTAAGTTAAAAGTTTCATGGACCCTTGTTCCAAAAAACATAACTTGAGATCCAAGCTTCTTTTGGGAAAACTTTGTAAATCAAAGTTGAATATTTTGTAGAGGACTACAACTTTCATGTTTGAAATTTTGTTTGAATCCAATTGCATCATGGTGAAAATGTTGGGCAAAGTTGGGAAAAAATAAGACAATTTCATAACTTAGAAAAATTCTAAGTTATGAAATTTTTCAATCTTAAACCTTAATTTGCAAAATTAGGTTTCTTGATGAACAAGTTTCATGTTTTGACACATATTGATAAAAAATGACCCTTGGCACTTGATTTTGACCAAAAAGTCAAAGTTTGACTTTTTAGTGTACAGTCAAATTTTGATCAGTTGACTGAAAAATTCATCTGTCAATCCAATGCATTTGAGATCTTTTGAACCTTGTGAATAAGTAAAGATGATGCCATTGAGTCCTTGAATCCATGCTTGATCCCAATTTTCCATTGGCTAGGTTAAAAATTAGAAATTGCCCTTGTGCAGTCAAAACCCTAAAAATGACCATTTTGCCCTTTTGATGATCTGATCAAATTTCTTGAGGAGTTGTGGTCCAAAATTGATCAAATGGTTCATATGAGCTTATAATGTTGATGTGGATCAAAAATTGAGAGGTTTGACTGTAAATTGGCCACAGTTGACTTTTTCCCCAATACAGCTGATTTATAGGTCAAATGTCCAATTGACTGGGCAAAAATTTGATTCAAAGCTTGGAACTTGGTAGAGGCAATCTTATAAGTCCAACATGAAGTATGAAAGTCAATTTGAGCATTGAAAGTCCAAAAATCCCTGTGCAAACTCAAACCCTAATTTAGGTCATTAGTGCAAGGAAATGTCTTGAGCAGAGCAAACCCTAATCCTGTCTAGAGTTCAAAGAGTCTTGTGAGGGGAAATGAGAGGGAAAATTTTGGGGTACAACACTCTTCATGTCTCGATTGAATGCAGGGGCACCACTATGGCTCATGTGTTAGTAGATATTGGGTCTTCGCTGAATGTTCTGCCCAAGAAGGCTCTCGACCGACTAGATTGCGAAGGCTTGACCTTAAAGCCTAGTAACATCGTGGTAAGGGATTTTGACAGGTCAAAAAGAATGGTGCATGGGGAAGTGAACATATCTGTCAAAGTAGGCTCTCAGACCTTCAAATCCACCTTCTATGTGATGGACATCATGCCATCATACTCTTGTTTGTTGGGTCGTCCTTGGATCCACGAGGTTGGGGCTGTTACTTCTACACTACACCAAATGTTGAAGTATCCGGTGAAGGGGAAGATAGTCACTGTACATGGCGAAGAGGAGTATATGGTGAGCCACATGAACTCCTTCAGGTACGTAGAGATGGACGGAGAATTTATAGAGACTCCTTGTCAAAACTTTGAAGAGGTTCCCCAGATTTTGGCATTGACTGAGGCCACTACCAGTACCAAACCTCCTCTGAAGATGGCTTCTCTAAAGGATGCTAAGCAGTAGTGGAAGAAGGCAGGAACACCAATTGGGGGCAGCTTCCTAAGTTTATTCACAAAACTGACAAGTTTGGCTTGGGCTTTACTTCAGGAGCTCAGAGGGTTGTTTGACGCGCTCAAGTTGGAGGACCTCCCCTACACATTAGCAATCGAGGGGTCAATTCTATTGAAGACAGTGCGGAAGACTTTGACTTTGACAGCTGGATTTACCTGACTGCCAACGGTGGATCGAGTAATTGGACGACCAGAGATTTTATACCAGTTTCTTTTATTCCGCAGTAATTGCCTTACTTGTTTTCTAAGTTTGTAATGAATAATTTAAACTTTATGGCCTTGTGTCTTACCCGAGGCACAATGGTTCTACCTGTGAGGGTTATTATATGTCATCTCATATATCATCAATGAAGCATTGGACGCTCTTTGCATACAAATTTTGCACTCTCTATTTTTTTCTTTTTCGCCTTTGCTTTATCAATACAGCTATGCTCTTACACACACTCACATATCAAACTGCAGATCCATATCCACTCTGGATCCCATTGATAACAATCCTGCTATTTCCAGTTATGACTTCGAAAATCCGATCAACCAAGCCGAGGATGAAGGTGAGGACGATTGTGAGGTACCTGGAGAACTTGCTAGACTGCTACAACAGGAAGAGAGGGTTATACAGCCTCATGAAGAGCCAGTTGAGATGATAAACTTGGGCACAGAGATAGACAGAAAAGAGGTTAAAATAGGTGCAAATCTGGAGCTTAGCATCAAACAGAGGTTGATACAAATGTTGCATGACTATGTTAAGATCTTTGCCTGGTCCTATGAAGACATGCCTGGATTGGACACTGATATTGTGGTATATCGCCTGCCAACTAAGGAAGGCTGCCCGCCGATTAAACAGAAGGTCCTCTGTATGCACCCTGAAATGTCAGAGAAGATCAAGGCAGATGTCATGAAGTAGTTCGACGCGGGGTTCTTAGTTGTCACCTCTTATCCGCAGTGGGTTGCTAATATCGTTCCGGTACCTAAGAAGGAGGGTAAGGTACAGATGTGTGTGGATTATAGAGATATGAACAGGGCAAGCCCCAAGGATGACTTCCCGCTTCCCCATATGGACGTTATGGTTGACAATACCGTGCAACACAAAATATTTTCCTTCATGGATGGTTTCTCTGGCTACAACCAGATCAATATGGCTCCTGAAGACATGGAAAAGAGAACTTTCATTACACAGTGGGGCACCTTCTGTTACAAGGTGATGCCTTTTATGTTGAAGAACGATGGGGCAACTTATCAACGCGCCATGGTTGCTTTGTTCCATGATTTGTGTAACTCCCGTAATTTAATTAATTATTTAATTAAATTATTTTTGGAATATTTGTGAAGAGGTGTTATAATTAAATTGGATTTATTTTATTAAGTGGAGAAATAATATATTAGAGGTATTATATATTATGTGATGAAATAATATTAGAAGTGTAATATTATTTAATGTGGGCTTATTTTGAGAGAGTAGAAGTAATAAGGGGGTGTAAGTTTGGAGCCCAATAAGAAATATGGAATAATAGAATATTAGGTTATTTTATTATTTGTTAGAAGAAATAGAATAAAGAAGCAGTAGAAGGAAATAAGGATTTGAGAAGAACGTGAAACTGCTGGAAAAAGTGGAAAACGACAAGAACAAAGATTCAACCCGGAAATTGTAGAGCGACCTTTAATCCAAGGTAAGGGTGGGGTTCTGACTTTATAATTGGGTTCATGATGTTTGATATGTGGGGTTAGAGGATTTCTGTTTTGTCCATGAATCGGACGTATTATGAATGATGTACGATGAAGATTGATGAATTTTAGATGAATAACGATGATATGATGTTGTTTAATCGATGTAGTATTATAGGTTAATGTTAGGTGATGAATTACCATGATTATAATGAGGTTCATAGGGCTGTAACATAATTCCCGTAGTGAAATTACAGAAGAAAATGCAGAAATTATGCAGACTATAGCAGGATGTATCGACCTCAAACTGAATGTGTCGATACATGAAGGCTGTAAGACTCAGGATGAGTCGACACGAAGAGGGGATGCGTCGATGCATGGTAGTTGCAAGACTCAGGATGAGTCGACCGGTGAGGTGCATGCTTCGATACATGCTGTGATTTAAAGCCATGATGAGTCGATCCATAAGGAGGGTGTGTCGACCCATAGTGTACAGATGAAGCAGGATGAGTCGATCCATAAGGTTTTGTGTCGATACATAATGTCTGGGTTTTGACAGAATCGGTTTTTAGTTGCTATAACTTGAGTTTTAAGATGTTGTGTGAGATGTCGTTCGAAGCGTTGATTAGCTAACACGATGAACTTTATTCTAGATGATGGCCGTTGTGCTGGCCTTTGGAGAGAATGATGAATAGGAGATGTCTAGAGGCTGCTGTTAGAATTATGACAGTAGGATTAGTGACAGACACGATATAAAATTGCAGATTAACAGTAGGGATTACCGTAGTATTAATATACAGTTGAGTTGTCTAGTGAGAAGTTACTCATGATGTTCTGTTTGATGATTTATAATAGATGAATGATGTGTAATGAATAATTTTGATGATTGAGATGTTGTTATGTTAATTGAGATGTTTTGAGATGATTGAGATGTTGATATTTTGAGATGTTAATTGAGATGTTTTGAGATGATTGAGATGTTGATATTTAGAGATGTTAATTGAGATGTTTTGAGATGATTTAAGATGTTGGTAATTTGGGTGTTGTTATTACATTCATGTTTGTGTCGCATACATTGCATTTTTTTGAGATGGAGCTTATGCTCGTTAGATGGCCTGGATTGGCAAATTTTGAGATGAAGGTTATGCCTTGTTGATGCCTCTATTAATTGGCAATTTTTGAGATG
Organism: Vicia faba; assembly: GCA_948472305.1. Taxonomy (NCBI): domain Eukaryota; kingdom Viridiplantae; phylum Streptophyta; class Magnoliopsida; order Fabales; family Fabaceae; genus Vicia; species Vicia faba. Next base: position 1,520,017,981 of record OX451736.1, on the reverse strand, counting down.
GGAGTCCTGCTCCAATGGTACCACATGCATTTGCATTGTATTAAGTCGCATTATAAGAGTGAATAATGAAGTGTATTTTGATGTTGATGAATGAGTATATATGTTGTAATTATTATTGATTATGAGATGAGAAGTGGTGACGTTTTGATCTAATTTAATATATAAATTATCATGCGCTTTATTATATTGTTAGATATCTCACCCCTTCTGTTTGAATGTTGCCTTTATGTTGGTAACGTGTAGGTAATCGAGAGTGAAGGTTGTATACCTTCAATAGTTTGAGTCGGTGTCATTGCTCTAATATGTAACACTCGGGGGGGGGGGGGGGGGGGGGGGGGGGGGGGGGGGGTGAATGCTTGCTGATTTTGATCGTTGATTTTCAGTTGTTGAATTTTAAATTTATTATTATTAAATATGAGATGTTTCATAGTTGTTGTTTTGTTTAAAGATGTTATCAAAGAATTCCGCTGCGTATATGTTGAATTATTTAATTATAGATGTTATATTGATGGTTCATCCGATGTTTGAAAAAGTGTTATATATCCACGATGGATGCAATGAATTTTGTTAGAAGAATTTGTGACGTCCCGATTCATTTGTGTGATTGAAATTTCATAACTCTGATTTATTTTGTATAATTGCTTGGGGTAGAATTGGGGTGTTACAAAGTTGGGATCAGAGCAATAGGTTGGTCCGACCTTGTCATCGAGTCGTAGTTGTCTAACAATTGAGTATTGTTATTTGAGTTCTAATCATTGTTTATGTTGTAGCGAGAAGTTGAGATGGCTGGAAGGAAGGATGTTGCACTTGCTGCTACTTTTGAAGTGATGGCTCATGCGATGGAAAATCATCCAAATGCTGACGGGAATGTTGGGTCTCATAGCTTGGAGACTTTCCAGAGAGAGAATCCACCTACGTTCAAGGAAAAGTATGATCCTGACAGAGCATTGGAATGTTTGAAAGAGATTGAGATAATCTTTCACGTGATGGACTGCACTCCAGCGCAGAAGGTTCGTTATGGGACTCATATGCTAGCAGTCGAGGCTGATGACTGGTGGCTAGAGACTTGCCAGAAATTGGAAGCTTCAGGTGAGAATGTCACTTGGGTTGTGTTCCGAAGGGAGTTTTTGAGAAAGTATTTTTTTGAAGAAGTCTGTGGTAAGAAGGAAATTGAGTTCCTTGAGCTGAAGCAAGGAAATATGTCAGTTGTTGAGTATGCTAGCAAGTTTGCTGAATTGGCCAAGTTTTATCTGCATTACACTGAGGAAAATGCTGAGTTTTCGAAGTGTATTAAATTTGAGAATGGGTTGCGCCCGGAAATTAAGAAAGCAGTTGGATATAAGAAGATATGTGTCTTTGCTGATTTGGTTGATAGCTGTAGGATTTATGAGGAAGATAATAATGCTCATTACAAGATTATTAGTGAGAATAGGGGTAAGCACACACAGAATTGTGGTAAACCTTATGATGCCCTAGCTGGTAAGGGTAAACAGAGAGTTGCTCATGGTCAGAGGACTAGTGGGGGAGATGCTCCTGCTGGTGTGGTTTGCTTTAAGTGTGGGAAACCTAGACACAAGAGTAATGTATGCACCACTGAAGTGAAGAGGTGTTTCCGTTGTGGCAAGAACGGACATGTTGTATCTGAGTGTGAGCAAAAGAGTGTGGTTTGTTTCAACTGTAAAGAAGAAGGGCACATTGGTAGCCAGTGTCTGAAACCGAAGAGGGCCCAGTCAAGTGGTAAAGTGTTTGCTCTAATTAAGGATCAGTCAGCTGCTAAGGACAGACTTATTAGAGGTACATGTTTCATTAATAGTACTCCTTTAATTACTATTATTGATACTGGTGCTACGAATTGTTTTATTGCTGCTGATTGTGTTGAAAGATTGGGTCTTGTGTTTTCTTCTTTGAATGGAGAAATGGTCGTCGATACTCCAGCCAAGTGGTCGGTGACTACTTCTTTATTGTGTGCTAAGTTTCCCTTGTCGATCTTCGACATAGACTTTGTTGTTGATTTGGTTTGTTTACCGTTAAGAGTTTTGGATGTGATTCTGGGTATGAACTGGTTAGAGCATAATTATGTTCATATTAATTGTTACGACAAGTCTGTGAAGTTTTCTACTCCTGAAGAAGAGGAAGATGGTTTGTTGTCTGCTAGACATTTGAGGAAGTTGATGCAAGAGGAAGTACAGATGTTCTCGTTGAGGACGTCGCTATCTGTAGAGACTCAATCTGTAATTGAGGAATTACAGGTGGTGTGTGAATTTCCTGAAGTTTTTCCTGATGAGATTCCTGATGTACCGCCAGAGAGGGAAGTTGAATTTGCAATTGATCTTGTACCTGGTACCAAACTTGTGTCTATGGAACCATACAGGATGTCTATGTCCGAGTTGTCAGACTTGAAGAAGCAATTGGAAGAGTTACTTGAGAAGAAGTTTGTAAGACCAAGTGTATCGCCGTGGGGTGCTCCAGTGTTGTTAGTAAAGAAGAAAGATGGAAGTATGAGGCTTTGTGTTGATTATAGACAGTTGAATAAAGTGACGATTAAGAACAAGTATTCGCTTCCAAGAATAGATGACTTGATGGATCAATTAGTGGATGCTCGTATGTTTAGTAAGATTAATCTGAGGTCGGGTTACCATCATATTAAATTGAAGATGAAGATATTCAGAAGTCGGATTTTAGAATGCGTTATGGACATTATGAGTATTCAGTGATGCCTTTCGGTGTTACTAATGCACCGGGAGTATTCATGGAATATATGAATCGTATCTTTCACACCTATTTGGATTGGTTTGTAGTGGTATTCATTGATGATATTTTGATTTACTCTAAGTCAGAAGAAGAGCATGCAGAACACTTGAGAGTGGTATTGCAAGTTTTGAGGGAGAAGAAGTTGTATGTGAAGCTGTCCAAGTGTGAGTTTTGGTTACAAGAGGTTAGTTTTCTTGGTCATGTGATTTTAGGTAGTGGCATTGTTGTAGATCCATCGAAGGTTGATGCTGTGTTAGAATGGGAAACTCCAAAGTCAGCTACTGAGATTAGAAGCTTCTTGGGATTAACTGGTTATTATAGAAGGTTTATTGAAGGGTTTTCTAAGTTGTCACTTCCATTGACTAAGTTGACTTGTAAAGGTAGAGCGTTTGTGTGGGATGTTCAATGCGAAGAAAGTTTCACGGAATTGAAGAAGAGGTTGACGTCGGCTCCCATTTTGACGTTGCCTAATCCAGGAGAGCCTTTTGTGGTGTATTGTGATGCTTCTAAGATGGGTTTAGGAGGTGTGCTTATGCAGAATGGTAAGGTAGTTATTTATGCATCAAGGCAGTTAAGGACTCATGAGAAGAACTATCCTACGCATGATTTATAGCTTGCTGCTGTTGTTTTTGCATTGAAGATTTGGAGGCATTATCTTTATGGTTCTAGATTTGAAGTGTTTAGTGACCATAAGAGTTTGAAGTATTTGTTTGATCAGAAAGAGTTGAATATGAGGCAACGAAGATGGTTGGAATTGTTAAAGGATTATGATTTCGGTTTGAATTATCATCCAGGAAAAGCGAATGTGGTAGCTGATGCATTGAGTCGAAAGACTTTACATATGTCAGCAATGATGATTAAAGAGTTGGAATTGATTGAGCAGTTCAGAGATATGAGCTTAGTTTGCGAGGTTACTCCGCAGAGTGTTATGTTGGGTATGTTGAAGATTAATAATGAATTTTTAGACAGTATCAGAGAAGCTCGGAAGTTGGATGTGAAACTGGTAGATTTGATGGTTGGGACTGATCAATCTGAGAATAATGATTTTAAGTTAGATAAGCAAGGTGTGTTGAGGTTTCGTAACCGGATTTGTATTCCTGATGATGCTGAGATGAAGAAAGTGATACTTGAAGAGAGTCATAGAAGTAAGTTGAGTATTCATCCAGGAGCTAAAAAGATGTATCAAGATTTGAAAGGTTTATTTTGGTGGCCTGGGATGAAGAGTGATGTGGCTCGTTTTGTGTATGCATGTTTGACTTGCCAGAAGTCGAAAGTTGAACATTAGAAGCCTGCAGGATTGATGCAACCGTTGGAAGTTCCATAATGGAAATGGGATAGCATTTCATGGACTTTGTGACAGGGTTGCCTAATACTTTAAGAGGACATGATTCGATTTGGGTGATTGTTGATAGGCTTACGAAGTCAGCTTATTTTATTCCTATTAACATCAGTTTTCCAGTGCCGAAGTTGGCTGAGATTTATATTAGTGTGATTGTGAAGCTGCATGGTGTTCCTTTGTGCATTGTGTCAGATAGAGATCCAAGATTTACTTCTGATTTTTGGAAGAGTTTGCAAGAATCGTTGGGTTCTAAGTTGAGGTTGAGTTCAGCGTATCATCCTCAGATAGATGGTCAGACTGAATGAACTATTCAATTGTTGGAAGACTTGTTGAGGGCATGTGTTCTTGAGCAGGGAGGTTCGTGGGATACTTATATTCCGTTGATAGAGTTCACTTATAATAACAGTTACCATTCCAGTATTGGGATGGCACCTTTTGAGGTGTTGTATGGTCGAAGATGTAGAACTCTGTTATGTTGGCATGAATCTGGTGAAAGTGTAGTACTTGGACCTGAACTTGTTCGTGAGACTACTGAGAAGGTGAAGTTGATTCGAGAAAAGATGAAAGCTTCATAAAGTAGACAGAAGAGTTATCATGACAAGCGAAGGAAGGATTTAGAATTTCAAGCTGGTGATCATGTGTTTTTGAGAGTTACACCTGTGACTGGTGTTGGGCGAGCATTGAAGTCTAAGAAGCTCACTTCTCGTTTTATTGGATCGTATCAGATTTTAGAGAGAGTGGGAAATATTTCTTATAGAGTGGCTTTACCGCCTAATCTTTCGAATCTGTATGATGTGTTTCATGTGTCGCAACTTCAGAAGTATATTTCAGATCCATCTCATGTGATTCATATGGACGATGTGCAAGTACGGGATAATCTTACAATGGAGACGATGCCTGTACGGATCGCGGATCATGAAATGAAGACTCTGAGGGGAAAAGAGATTGCCTTGGTTAAAGTGGTTTGGCTAGGAGCTGCTGGTGAAAGCATGACTTGGGAGTTGGAGAGCGAGATGCGAGACTCCTATCCTGAATTGTTTGATTGAGGTAAATTTTCGAGGACGAAAATATTCTAAGTGGGGGAGAGTTGTAATGCCCGTAATTTAATTAATTATTTAATTAAATTATTTTTGGAATATTTGTGAATAGGTGTTATAATTAAATTGGATTTATTTTATTAAGTGGAGAAATAATATATTAGAGGTATTATATATTATGTGGTGAAATAATATTAGAAGTGTAATATTATTTAATGTGGGCTTATTTTGAGAGAGTAGAAGTAATAAGGGGGTGTAAGTTTGGAGCCCAATAAGAAATATGGAATAATAGAATATTAGGTTATTTTATTATTTGTTAGAATGAATAGAAGAAAGAAGCAGTAGAAGGAAATGAGGATTTGAGAAGAACGTGAAGCTGCTTGAAAAAGTGGAAAACGGAAAGAACGAAGATTCAACCCGAAAATTGTAGAGCGACCTTCAATCCAAGGTAAGGGTGGGGTTCTGACTTTATAATTGGGTTCATGATGTTTGATATGTGGGGTTAGAGGATTGTTGTTTTATCCATGAATCAGATGTATTATTAATGATGTATGATGAAGATTGATGAATTTTAGATGAATAACGATGTTATGATGTTGTTTAATCGATGTAGTATTATAGGTTAATGTTAGGTGATGAGTTACCATGATTATAATGAGGTTCGTAGGGCTGTAACATAATTCCCGTAGTGAAATTACAGAAGAAAACGCAGAAATTATGCAGACTGTAGCAGGATGTATCGACCTCAAACTGAATATGTCGATACATGAAGGCTGTAAGACTCAGGATGAGTCGACACGAAGAGGGGATGCGTCGATGCATGGTATTTACAAGACTCGGGATGAGTCGACCGGTGAGGTGCATGCGTCGATACATGCTATGATTTAAATCCAGGATGAGTCGATCCATAAGGAGGATGTGTCGACCCATAGTGTACAGATGAAGCAGGATGAGTCGATCCATAAGGTTTTGTGTCGATACATAATGTCTGGTTTTTGACAGAATCGGTTTTTAGTTGTTGTAACTTGAGTTTTAAGATGCTGTGTGAGATGACGTTCGAAGTGTTGATTAGCTAACACGATGAACTTTATTCTAGATGATTTAGATGATGATTAAGAAGTGTAATCCTAGTAGCCAATTTAGGATTTAGAGTTATTTCCATGTTGGCCGTTGTGCTGGTCTTTGGACAGAATGATGAATAGGAGATGTCTAGAGGCTGCTGTTAGAATTATGACAGTAGGATTAGTGACAGACACGATGTAAAATTGCAGATTAACAGTAGGGATTACCATAGTATTAATATACAGTTGAGTTATCTAGTGAGAAGTTACTCATGATGTTCTGTTTGATGATTTATAATAGATGAATGATGTGTAATGAATAATTTTGATGATTGAGATGTTGTTATGTTAATTGAGATGTTTTGAGATGATTGAGATGTTGATATTTTGAGATGTTAATTGAGATGTTTTGAGATGATTGAGATGTTGATATTTTGAGATGTTAATTAAGATGTTTTGAGATGATTTGAGATGTTGGTAATTTGAGTGTTGTTATTACATTCATGTTTGTGTCGCATACATTGCATTTTTTTGAGATGGAGCTTATGCTCGTTGTGATGGCCTGGATTGGAAAATTTTGAGATGAAGGTTATGTCTTGTTGATGCCTCTATTAATTGGCAATTTTTGAGATGGGAGTCCTGCTCCAATGGTACCACATGCATTTGTATTGTATTGAGTCTCATTATAAGAGTGAATAATGAAGTGTATTTTGATGTTGATGAATGAGTATATATGATGTAATTATTGTTGATTATGAGATGAAAAGTGGTGTCGTTTTGATCTAATTTAATATATTAATTATCATACTCTTTATTATATTGTAAGATATCTCACCCCTTCTGTTTGAATGTTGCCCTTATGTTGGTAACGTGCAGGTAATCGAGAGTAAAGGTTGTATACCTTCAATAGTTCAAGTCGGTGTCATTGCTCTGATATGTAACACTTGGGGGGGGGGGGGTGAACGCTTGCTGATTTTGATCGTTGATTTTCAGTTGTTGAATTTTAAATTGATTATTATTAAATATGAGATGTTTCATAGTTGTTGTTTTGTTTAAAGATGTTATCGAAGAATTCCGCTGCGTAGATGTTGAATTATTTAATTATAGATGTTATATTGACGGTTCATTCGATGTTTGAAAAAGTGTTATATATCCACGATGCATGCAATGAATTTTGTTAGAAGAATTTGTGACGTCCCGACTCATTTGTGTGATTGAAATTTTATAACTCTGATTTATTTTGTATAATTGCTTGGGGTAGAATTAGGGTGTTACAATTTGATCCACCACGAGATCGAAGTCTATGTTGATGATATGATAGTCAGGTCTCAGACTGAGGAAGAGCACCTTGATCGTCTCCAAAAGTTGTTCGATAGATTGAAAACATACAAGTTGAGGTTGAATCCGAACAAGTGCATCTTCGGGGTAAGGTCCGGTAAGCTTTTGGGTTTCATTGTCAGCGACAAAGGCATCCAAGTAGATCCTGCAAAGGTAAAGGCTATACAAGAAATGGCAACTCCCCGTACAGAGAAGGAAGTTAGAGGTTTCTTGGGACGCCTGAATTATGTCGCCAGGTTCATTTCACATCTTACTGCTACTTGTGAGCCAATCTTCAAGCTTCTGAAGAAAGATCAAGTAGTAAAGTGGAATGATGAGTGCCATACCACTTTCGAAAGAATCAAGGAATATCTTCAAGAACCGCCAATTTTGATGCCTCCAGTTGAAGGGAGACCTTTGATATTGTACCTGACAGTGCTAGACAATTCAATGGGGTGTGTGTTGGGGCAGCATGACGAGTCTAGTCGAAAAAAGCATGCAATATACTACCTTAGCAAAAAGTTTACCGACTGTGAGATACGATACTCATTGCTCGAGAAAACTTGTTACGCTTTGGCATGGGCTGCTCGCTGACTGAGACAGTATATGCTGACTCACAATACCTTGTTGATATCAAAGATGGATCCGATCAAGTACATTTTTTAGAAGCCCGCTCTCTCTGGGAGGATAGCAAGGTGGCAAATGGTCTTAACTGAATACGACATACAATTTACAACCCAGAAAGCAATAAAGGGGAGTGTATTGGCTTATCATTTGGCTCATCAGGCCGTGGATGACTATCAGTCCATGAATTTTGAGTTCCTGGATGAGAATATCATGTTAGTAACCGACTGTAAAGAGCCTGGGCCGGATGAAGGACTTGAGGAAAGATCCCGATGGTTTATGTATTTTGATGGAGCCTCAAACGCACTGGGTAACGGCATTGGCGTTGTAATCATATCTCCTGTGGGCTGTCATACTCTGTTCACTGCCCAATTATGTTTCAACTGCACCAACAATATGGCGGAGTATGAAGCATGTATTATGGGCCTTCGAGCTGCTATCGACCTAAGGATCAAGTTCTTGAGTGTATTCGGGGATTCCTCTTTGGTGATAAGTCAGATCAAAGCCGATTGGGATACAAAACATCTGAATTTTGTCCCGTACAAAGAGCATGTACTGACGTTGCTCCCACACTTTGAAGAGGTAAATTTTGAACATTTCCCGCGAGAGGAGAACCAGTTGGCGGACGCGCTAGCTACCATGTCTTCTATGTTCAAAGACAAGTGGGACAACGAAGCTCCTCGAATCACCATTGAGAGGTTGGATGAACCGGCACACTGCTGCGAGATTGACACTGAGGAGGTAACAGACAAACCTTGGTTTCACGAACTCAAAAGATATCTTGAGGCTCAAGAGTATCCCGAAGGGGCATCTGTCAATGATAAGAAGTTTCTGAGAAGATTCGCTGCAAAGTTCTTCCTCGGTAATGGAATCCTCTATAAAGGCAACCATGACTCTACCTTACTGCAGTGTGTAGACAAGGGTGAAACAGAGAGAATCATGACAGATCTACATGAAGGCACCTTCGGAACCCATTCCAGTGGACACACCATGGCTAAGAAGATCCTACGGGCATGATACTACTGGTCCACTATGGAAGCCGATTGTTATCAGCACTCTTAAACTTGTCATAAATGCCAAATCTATGCTGATAAGGTGCATGTGCCTCAGGTCCCCTTGAATGTCTTGACAGCTCCGTGGCCCTTTGCAATGTGGGGCATCGATGTGATCGGAGAAATTAGGCCCATCGCTTATAATGGGCATCACTTCATCCTAGTAGCTATTGATTACTTCACAAAATGGGTTGAGGCAACCTATTTTGCCACGGTAACCAAGAACGTTGTGGCGCGGTTTATCCGACATAATCTGATTTTTCGATACAGTGTGCCAGAGAGAATCATCACGGACAATGGTACAAATCTCAATAACACAATGATCACTGATCTCTGTAAAAAATTTAAGATACAACATCACAACTCTTCTCCCTATCGGCCGAAGATGAATGGCGTTGTTGAAGCAGCTAACAAGAACATCAAGAAGATAGTACAGAAGATGACGGTGACATACAAAGACTGGCATGAGATGTTACCATTTGCTCTTCATGGGTATCGTACCTCAGCACAGACGTCGACAAGGGCAACACCCTACTCTCTGGTATATGGCATGGAGGAAGTCCTACCCATTGAGGTCCAGATCCCTTCTTTAAGGATTATGAAAGATGCAAGTTTAAATGAAGACGACTGGATCTGAACCCGGCTTGATCAGTTAAATCTAATCGATGAAAAGAGACTTACTGCTATCTTCCATGGCCGGACGTATCAAAAGCGGATGATAAAGGCTTTCAACAAAAAGGTCAGTCGCCAAGAGTATCAAGTTGGGGATCTAGTAATCAAACGCATCATACTGTCGTGAGGTGACCCCAGGGGAAAATGGACTCCCACATACGAAGGGCCATTTATGGTTAAAAACATTTTCTCAGGTGGAGCCATGATTCTGACCACTATGGACAGTGAAGACCTTCCTCACCCTGTCAACGCAGACATAGTGAAAAGATACTACGCATGATAAAAGACCCACTAGGTTAACTGGCCTAGGCAAAAATAAGGGCTTCCTGGCGAACCAAAAGGGTTCGGGCAAAAATAAGGGATGAAAATGAAAAAAAATTGTACACCCGGCAAGTCGAAAACCTGAAAAGGCGAATTGGGAAAAAAGGGTATCCCGGTGGACTGAAAACCAGAAAGGGAAGTCCAGGCAAAAGTTAGGGATGAAAAGCGTATCACTATGTCCCATTGGATCACCTTGCGATCTGACCTCAGTATCAACTATCAAGCTCAAACAACATCAATCAATCTAATCAGCTTCGGATAAGCAGCAAAGTGAGGAGACGCTCGAAGGCATATGGGCAATAGCAGATTTGAAACCCAATGGGATTGTTGCACATAGCTGTTTTCTTTTTGTTATACACAATACTGTATATCTTTCATTTTTACGGCGGTGTTCTCTTACTAGAGCGTTGGCTTCCTTGTACAAAAACGCCTGTTATAGGCCAACTTCAGCAATTAATACAAGTCGTTTTACAAAACTATTTGTTTTTCTTTTTGTTTTGTTTTTGCAAGAACGTCCAATGATTTATTCTTGACATATGCATTTGAATATGATTACTATTCACGAACATTTGCATAGGAAAAAGAAAGACAATTGCTCATAACTTAAGAAACATGAACAAAAAACTAAAATGTCAAACCCGACAGTTACTTTGTCCAGCAGGTACCGGGGGAAAGACAACTTTGGAGCACAGTCATCAGTATATGTGACCTTGTAACATCTATACTCCCCACAGAGTAGAGGTAATCAAAGCCTTGATATCAGTTCTCTCAGAACGGGAAGTAATCTCCCTATCCAGATTCATCCAGAAACCTGACACCTATGTCCCCCAGTAGGATCTCATAATCACGAGTGGATCATCATAAACTTCTAACTCCCCAAGCAGAGTTTATTCCTCTGGATACAGGAGCTCAATCCCCGACAAAGCCCATTACTTCAGCTATTGGAAATTCACCTTCCAAGTTGTTCCCCGCAGAGTCATTCTCAAACAGAATCTCTCCCCGACATAAGTACAGTAACTTCCATTCATCATCCCCAGCGGAAGTAGAAGAGCCATATTTCTCTGCAATAGTCAGGAATGCTATTTTCTCCAGCAGCAGTCAGGGATTTATCTTCCCAGACTCGGATATGTTGCAACTAACATCCCATGCTCATACATCATGACATGCGCATACATATCACATACAACATAATATCGTTTATTTTGAGAACATCATCTCACAATGTATTTCATGCATCGCATATAACTAACCCGGTTATCTTTTTAGGAAAGACAGTTATCACCAACAATTCCAGCAGTTATACATGTCATATCTGCAGGAAACCAAGGGAAAATCAGTTCCCGAAACCAAACGGGTCAACTAATCTACATGATCAAACGAAGTAACCCTACAACCCAGATTCCTTCCCACAAGCCCTACTACCCAGGCTTTCATTTTTTAAGTAACCCTACTACCCAGGTTCCTTCCCACAAGCTCTACTATCCAGGCTTTCACTTTGAAGCAACCCTACAACCCAGGTTCCCTCACACAAGCCCTACTACCCAGGCTTTTATTTCAAAGTAACCTTACTATCCAGGTTCCCTCACACAAGCCCTACTACCCAGGCTTTTATTTCAAAATAACCTTACTACCCAGGTTCCTTCCCACAAGCCCTACTATCCAGGCTTTCATTTATGAAGAAACCCTACTATCCAGGTTCCTTCCCACAAGCCCTACTACCTAGGCTTTCATTTTCGAAGTAACCCTACTACCCATGTTCCTTCCCATAAGCCCTACTACCCAGGCTTTTATTTCAAAGTAACCTTACTATCCAGGTTCCTTCTCCCTTATCTCCAGACAACAGTTCACAACACTGTAAGGCCTGGACCCGACCAGATATGGTCGATTTCACATTTCCCCAGCGAGTCACTGTACAGCCTGAACTCTGACTAGGTATACGTTCCACTTTCACCTCCTCAGTCAAGAGATAATTCCCCAGTAGAGTATAGGACGGTCGAAGCTCCTAGACTTTACTTCCAGTGAATAAGTCAACATTCCCCGGTAAAGTCCCTCTTAACAGCAGGTACAAGAATTCTCGCCAAGGAATCTCTTACACAACCGATCTTTTCCGAATGGCATCTTTAAACCCATTTCCGATATCACCAATCAACATTACTTCATGCGAGTGCAAATTTATGGGCACTCTAGTGTTCAATCATCTTCCACCCTCATATCATGAAAGGCATACCAGCCAATCTACATCCCCAGGCTTAAGAAGATTGAACAGGGGCAGTTGTTGTACTCCAAAATTTTCCCTCTCATTTCTCAAAGGATCATCCTGGACTCTCAGGTTTGCTTCTATCAATTTCCAAGTCTTGAATTACAACTTTTCAAGAAAATCACTCACAAGGGCAAAATGGTCAAAAGCACACTGAAAAAGTCAAACTTTGACTTTTAAATCAAAAATCAAGTTTCAACAATTATATTTCATCAAGACATGAAACTAGTTCATCAAAATCAGAAATTACTTTGAAAAAAATCAAATTTCTAAACATTTGGAAAATTTTCTAAGTGTTAAGAGAATGTGATACTTCAGAACTTCTGAGTCAGCCTCCATGCAAGCGCGATCAGAAGTTGCAAATATGGTTCAGAACCTAGTCTTCAATCAGAACATGACTCTTCAGCGCATGGAGGTTACGTTTTTGATCTTCTGCGATCAGAACATCACCAAATCCCAAAACCTCGTTTGTGTAACCTACTGCTCTGCTACATCACAATCTTGCAATCAACTGCTGACCTATTCCATGCATGCACTTTCTCAAACCCCATATTTGCATCAAATTAGCATACGAAAACTGTGATTAAAAAGCAGTGGAATAATATACCAAAAAGGTTTGAATCCCATTTGTTTTCCCCCCCAAAACCATAGCAAACCCATCTATAAATAATTTTCTCCATCACACGTTCAAGGGGTTGGCTTTTGGAAAGAGAGAATCATAAAAAGAGAGAAAATAAATTTGTGGAACCCTTCATAAAAATCCAGAAATCCCAAACAGAAAACCAAACCCTTGTTCTTCCTTTTGAATCAAATAGCTTGGCATTTCCTCTTCCGTTGCTCTTGCTGACTCAGAACATCTAAAGGCAGTAGTCCAAATTCCAAACACACGCTCCAGGTTCAAGGTAAGTCTTTTTGACTTTGCATTTTTTCATTCAGAACATCATTAATGTGTAAATACCATAATTAATGTTGTCCATATCATTGCATAAGTAAAAAAAAACTATGGATCAGAGCTTCTTGATTAGGGATTGTGATCGGTGGATCTGGAACTGACTGTTTAACACTGGTTCGCGAAATGTTGCGGAAGCAAGAGTCGCCACCGTCTTTTATTTTCTCCAAATGGAAAGGACAAAAGCACAGAAAAATTCCTTAAAGAGATTGCTCTCGGTTCGGGAGGTAGGTTATAGAAAGGGAAGGTGTTAGCACCCTTTCTATCCATGGTTATCCATGGGCTCTTAGATACTTGCTCATTGTGTTTTCAAAAATGGTTTGTTTGCTTTTCAACTGTGGGTTTTAAAAAGTTTCTTTGAAAATTCCAGTTCGACTCTTGTATCAGAGTGTTTGAAAAAATGCTTTCGAAAGCTTTTTGAAAATGTGTTGGTGTGAAAAGTATTTTTGATTTGTTTTGAAATTTAGAGCAAGTATCTACGAGAACCTACCTACCCTAAGGAATTCGTCTGTGTAAATGTCCTTTAAAGTAGTGTCATCCCACCATTGAGAGGTAGGTGGCACCACCGTTGGAGGTGTTCGGGTCAATTCGAGTTTAGGGACATTGTGGTCACCGAGCAAAGGTAAGACACCTTAGAAGCTACCCTTATGCCATTGATCTTTTATTCCGAGGCAACCGTTTCGAGGCAACTTATCCGAGGCAACTTTGTTTTAGGCAACTAGATCAATGGACACAAGGACTTACTAAGACGTCCTATAGTCGACGGCCACGTTTCGAGGGACAAGGCAACAGTGTGATCACCGGAGTAATGGGAAGACACCTTAGAAGCTACCCTCATGCCAGGTTCCCGGATCATGAGGACTTACTAAGACATCCTCTACTCGACGATCACCTTTCGAAGGCAAGGCAACAATGAGGCGTACCCTAGGGGTGGTGTGTGATTTGTGTGTCATGTTCAGTTATTTTGTCTTATTCATGTCAAGGTGATCTATGCGTTTGTTTTTATTTAGACATTCATTCTTGCATGCAATTATTAACAGTTAAAAAAGTTGCAGAAATTAAAGTTCCTAAACTATTACAAAGGCGCGGGTCCACATCGCCAAAATTAAACCAGGACCCGATTTGACATGAAATAAAGAAATAAAATGCGGGAAATATAAAATGTCCGAGTTACATGGCTTGAGCAATTACATAATATTTGAAAGAAAATAAATAAAACGCGCGAATTGAAATAAGATTGGAAACGAGGGCGTTGGACCATTTTGAAGTTAAATTGAAATTAAAAATTAATTAATTATTTATTGAAATAAAAGAGGGTCCAACGCCCTCGTTTCCAATCTTATTTCAATTCGCGCGTTTTATTTATTTTCTTTCAAATATTATGTAATTGCTCAAGCCATGTAACTCGGACATTTTATATTTCCCGCATTTTATTTCTTTATTTCATGTCAAATCGGGTCCTGGTTTAATTTTGGCGATGTGGACCCGCGCCTTTGTAATAGTTTAGGAACTTTAATTTCCGCAACTTTTTTAACTGTTAATAATTGCATGCAAGAATGAATGTCTAAATAAAAACAAACGCATAGATCACCTTGACATGAATAAGACAAAATAACTGAACATGACACACAAATCACACACCACCCCTAGGGTACGCCTCATTGTTGCCTTGCCTTCGAAAGGTGATCGTCGAGTAGAGGATGTCTTAGTAAGTCCTCATGATCCGGGAACCTGGCATGAGGGTAGCTTCTAAGGTGTCTTCCCATTACTCCGGTGATCACACTGTTGCCTTGTCCCTCGAAACGTGGCCGTCGACTATAGGACGTCTTAGTAAGTCCTTGTGTCCATTGATCTAGTTGCCTAAAACAAAGTTGCCTCGGATAAGTTGCCTCGGAACGGTTGCCTCGGAATAAAAGATCAATGGCATAAGGGTAGCTTCTAAGGTGTCTTACCTTTGCTCGGTGACCACAATGTCCCTAAACTCGAATTGACCCGAACACCTCCAACGGTGGTGCCACCTACCTCTCAATGGTGGGATGACACTACTTTAAAGGACATTTACACAGACGAATTCCTTAGGGTAGGTAGGTTCTCGTAGATACTTGCTCTAAATTTCAAAACAAATCAAAAATACTTTTCACACCAACACATTTTCAAAAAGCTTTCGAAAGCATTTTTTCAAACACTCTGATACAAGAGTCGAACTGGAATTTTCAAAGAAACTTTTTAAAACCCACAGTTGAAAAGCAAACAAACCATTTTTGAAAACACAATGAGCAAGTATCTAAGAGCCCATGGATAACCATGGATAGAAAGGGTGCTAACACCTTCCCTTTCTATAACCTACCTCCCGAACCGAGAGCAATCTCTTTAAGGAATTTTTCTGTGCTTTTGTCCTTTCCATTTGGAGAAAATAAAAGACGGTGGCGACTCTTGCTTCCGCAACATTTCGCGAACCAGTGTTAAACAGTCAGTTCCAGATCCACCGATCACAGAACTGGCGACTCTGCTGGGGATAAGACTTAAAGTGAGGTGTACCTTAGGGTTAGTTCATAACTGTGTTTTCAATTGCTTTCCTTGTTTGCTTTAAATTGTGGGACTGTCTTGGGAGTTCTATAGATCCTAACCCGGATCTGGGGATACCTTCTTAGAAAGTAGCAACAAGGCTGTGAGGGAACTGTGCGGGGTATACCGACATGGTTGAAACAGTCTGCTACGTTGATGTGGCACTTTGGTGTGTACCGGTAACCCTTGAGTTTAGTCAAGGAGAGTACGGGGCCTCCGCGTGGTGTCGTGAAGCATCAACAGACCTTAGGAACCTTAATTGAACTATCTTGGCCTCTTTAGGGTAGTGAGATAACTGACTTTGGTGCAGTCCGAGGTTGGTTGATACTCGATACTACGCTCAATTGAGGGTTGCTTTCCTGGAATATTTCGGTCGCCAGTTCAATGGCTAAATCGAAACGATGAACAATGAAAGCAATCCCGTGATATTGGGAACCTTAGAACCCGGTTACTTTGATTAGGACAGGTTGAACTCACCAACTTCAAGAGGGTACTACCCAGACCCCATGCTGGCCTAAACTTTAAGGGTTTCTCTTGTGTGACTTGTGTGCCTTCGTACTTGACTATTTGCATGCTTGTTGTCTGACACTTGAGCTTCTTGCAGGTTTTGTTTGTATTCCTTAATTAGGACTCATAACAAGGTCTACCGAGTTTCTTGCAGGTTTCGTTTATAGTCCTTAATTGGGACTCATGACAGGGTTTACTAAGTTTCTTGCAGGTTTTGGTTTGCAGTCCTTAATTGGGACTCATAACAGGGTTACTTACATTACCCCATGCATAGCATAACATCATACCATTGCATACATCTTAACCCATTTCAAGGATCTCAAGGGCTTGTGATGCAGGTCATGATAAACCAACATGTCTAGCAAGGGGCAAAGGGGATTTATTTTCCCCTAGCCAGGGTTGTCAGGGGCTATGACCCACTTGATATGGTGAGCCTTTGACCCTTGAAGAAGGACTCTCAATAATATGCAGTTCCGTCAATCAAACTACCGGACCCGAGTTCTAACAAATTTCCTTGTTTACCCCGCGGGATCCTTGAAAACATTGCATGCATGTCATACACATCATTACATAACAGGTATCTTTATTGCAGGTCACTTACCTTTCTCGCTGTTTATTTCAGCAATGGCCTTCCAACCAGATAACCAGGACTGTCTTGCTCAAGAGACTCGGTTCGGGGAAATCCTCCTGAATCTATCCAAGGGGCAGGAGGAGTTAAGGACACTTCTCAGGGAGACTTTGGCCAGGAACAGTGCTGAGGATGAACAGATGAGATATCAGCAAGCTGAAATGGATGCCTTGAAAGTCCAGATGCTGGGGCAGGCGACTGCCATTCAAAGTTTAGCTCAAAGACAAGACGAGCTCTGGTTTCTCGTCAACCAACTGCTTCGGGGTAACCAACTGGGGCAAACGTCTAAGGGTAAAAAGCCAGTCATCGTTCGACCATCTTTGAGACAAAGAGGCAAGGAGAAAGCTCCTCATATGGCTCCAGTATCACCAATTCAGTATCAACCTCACCAGCTTCAACCAGACAAGCCTAAAAGGCAGTTCACCAAGATCAATATGTCGCTGGATCAAGCACTACAACAAATGTTGGAGGCAGGGCTGATCACCTTAAGGGCTCCTCTCCGGAACCCAAACACTTCTGCTCCTAACTATCATCCCAACGATAGGTGCGCATACCATTCTGATAGCCCGGGGCATACTACGGACAACTGCTGGCCTCTCAAAAACAAGATTCAAGACATGATCGATGCTGGAGAGATTCAGTTTGAAGTACCTGAGACTCCAAACATAATCACTGCTCCCTTGCCAAATCATGGCTAGGATTGAGAAATTTTTGTTCATTCGAATGTTCAAGTTGCAATTTTCTTTTGTTCAAACATTTACTCATGTTAAACATTGTTATTGCATTAATGCATCGCATATGTCTGTTCTGAAACAATATATTCATATTCACTAAATGCAAATTATTTTCGATCTAAAATTCTAAGCCTCTTGAGGGAGGATGACGAAAACGATACCACGATCTTTACAGTATGCTTTTGAACAGACCCCGCTGATGAGGTACAGGCATTGTTTCGATTCCTAAACACTGGAGTTATAAGGATGATAATCCCTCGTCAACCCCTCTGAGCCAAAGAAGTAGGAGTTTTTCTTTTCGAAATTTAAAACCCTTAATCATAACCTGGGGCAGGGTAGTCTCTCGGTTGATCCAAGTGCATAACGAAGGGCACCGAAAAGGTCCTTACAAAACGAAAGACAGTGATGGTTCCAAATAATCAATAAAGAAAGGCAGTCATTATCTCAAAAAATAAAAAACCCATTAAGTCCAAACCCATGAAGGAGACTTACAAAACTGGGGCATCCCGCTGACTGTAATTCCAAAAAAGGAAACAGTTCAGGCAAAAAAAAAAGAAAGGGATAACAAAAATCAAGAAAGAGGTCTTACAAACCCTCAACAAAAAAGGAATGACTGCCTATTCAAAATAAGTTAGCAATATCTGAACCATCACCGGAAAATCAGAGCAAAGACTCAAACAAGGTCTAACGTATGATCAACTGAGTTTAGGTTTGGAGAACATCACGAAGAGCGGGTGGGTACAAATAAAATTTGAGCCTTTATCCTTTGTTTCTTAAACCGTGAACCAGGCTACGTTATAACCCTTAAAAGTCCTAGCTGAAGCATGGGTTAGTTCGAAAGCATACTGTTACGAAAGGTATCCTGACTCCTTAAGGCTTACGGTAAATACGGAGTTGACATCACGTTTTACAAACATTCATTTGCTTTATGAAAAAGAATGCATTTTCAAAATCTTCAAGACAGACATATGCTTTGCATTTTTAACATAACTTTGTTTGCATATGACTTTTTGTTTGAACATCAGGGAAATTCGCACGATGAATACCTAATGAACAAAAGTACCTCCAATCAAGGGGCAGACATGACCATGGTCCATTATCTGGGGCAATCCAATCAAGATTCGGAGAATCTCTCAAGAGCTAAATAATCTGAGGCAAATCTCCGCCTGAGTCACTTGGGGCATTCCAACGACGAATTTCGCCTTATCAAACACCTTCTGGTGGCATGACAAAACACTTCTAGCAGAGGCAACTCCCTACATTCTAAGAGCATGGACATAGTCGAAAAAATACTACGCAAAAACAAAGACCCGCTAGGCTGACATGCCTAGGCAAAAATTAGGGCTTCCCGGCGAACCAAAAGGGTTCGGGCAAAAATAAGGGATGAAATGAAAAAACTGTACACCCGGCAAGTCGAAAACCTAAAAGGGCGGCTTGGGCAAAAATGGGTATCCCGGTGGACTGAAAACCCGAAAGGGCGGTCCAGGAAAAAGTTAGGGATCAAAGCGTACGACTATGTCCTGTCATCTTGTCACCTGCCTACCAGAAGAAGGTTTGACCCTCAACAATTATCAGCATACCACATGTGCCTCCCCCATAGAAACAGGGGCAATAACGGGTGGTTTAAGCAATCGGATTGTTTCTGTCCTCCAAGGTACCAAGGTAGGTTCAGCTAAAGAACATGACCAGTACATCTTAATTCCCCAGAGAATAAGTCATCAGTCAGTGCGTTCTTCTCCGAGCAGAGTTATCAAACCTTAAGGAAGTTGGGTATCCTCCAGCAGATCTCAACATTCCCCAGCAGTACATGCATTCTTAATAAGCATCCCCGGCAATCTTAACCTAAAGATTGTTCCCCGGCGGCGTCTCAACATTCAAAGGAATCGTTTCCCCGCAATCAAAACTTCCCCAGGAAAGTCCAGTCTAGCTCCCCTGGAAAGTTGGAATCCATCTCTCCAAGCAGTAAGCTTATCCCCTCGCAGAGCACGAACGCGTCGTCCGGCTTGATTTAAAGAGTTATTTCCTTAACAGGATATAACTGGGTTATCCTCAGCCAAAAGCCATGGAAAGAGCGTCGTCGACAAAGTCTTCCGATCCCCAGCAAACTATTATCAACACTCAGCAAGGCATCCCTCTTCCCACAGAGTTTTGCTTCCCAGCATGGTCGCTAGAGTATCTTTTCTCCCCGCAGAATCCTCCATTTGCCAAGTTTATTCCGCAACGGAGTCATCTTCTCCTACCGGTATTCTTGCAGTTATCATCCCCAGCGGAAGCAAAATCTATTCTTCAACATCAGCCCAGGATATGACTTCCTGGCACCCGTCAAGGATTCACTTTCCTAGACAAAAGCATACATAAAACATCACATACATCATTATAGCATGCATAGACGCATCATATCATACGAATCTCGTTTATATTGAGAACATCATTGCTTGATCCATGTCATGCATTGCATATGACTGACTTTTACCTTTCAGGAAAGAATCAGCTAAGTTCTCAATCATCTTTCAAGACCTAGCCTGGTTCAGTTAAATCGACCCTAAGATTTTCCTGATTCTTATCCAGTCAAAGGCCTTCTCTGGTTCAGTCAGATCGACCCCAAGATCTCCCTGATGCTTATCCAGTTGAAGATATTCCAAGACCTTGTCCGGTTCAGTTAAATCGACCCTAAGATTTTCCTGATGCTTATCCAGTCAAAGGCCTTCTCTGGTTCAGTCAGATCGACCCTAAGATCTCCCTGATGCTTATCCAGTTGAAGATATTCCAAGACCTTGTCCGGTTCAGTTAAATCGACCCTAAGATTTTCCTGATACTTATCCAGTCAAAGGCCTTCTCTGGTTCAGTCAGATCGACCCTAAGATCTCCCTGATGCTTATCCAGTTGAAGATATTTCAAGACCTTGGCCGGTTCAGTTAAATCGACCCTAAGATTTTCCTGATGCTTATCCAGTCAAAGGCCTTCTCTGGTTCAGTCAGATCGACCCTAAGATCTCCCTGATGCTTATCCAGTTGAAGATTCCAAGACCTTGTCCGGTTCAGTTAAATTGACCATAAGATTTTCCTGATGCTTATCCAGTCAAAGGCCTTCTCTGGTTCAGTCAGATCGACCCTAAGATCTCCCTGATGCTTATCCAGTTGAAGATATTCCAAGACCTTGTCCGGTTCAGTTAAATCGACCCTAAGATTTTCCTGATGCTTATCCAGTCAAAGGCCTTCTCTGGTTCAGTCAGATCGACCCTAAGATCTCCCTGATGCTTATCCAGTTGAAGATATTTCAAGACCTTGTCCGGTTCAGTTAAATCGACCCTAAGATTTTCCTGATGCTTATCCAGTCAAAGGCCTTCTCTGGTTCAGTCAGATCGACCCTAAGATCTCCCTGATGCTTATCCAGTTGAAGATATTTCAAGACCTTGTCCGGTTCAGTTAAATCGACCCTAAGATTTTCCTGATTCTTATCCAGTCAAAGGCCTTCTCTGGTTCAGTTAGATCGACCCTAAGATCTCCCTGATTCTTATCCAGTTGAAGATATTTCAAGACCTTGTCCGGTTCAGTCAGATCGACCCTAAGCTTTTCCTGATTCTTATCCAGTCAAAGGCCTCCTCTGGCTCAGTCAGATCGACCCTAAGATCTCCCTGATTCTTATCCCAGTAGAAGACACCCAAGATTCTCTCAGTGTTTCTGTTAAGGCAGTAACCATCCCTGGTTCATTCATCGCCGTTCGGAGCTCCAGACTCAGCTCCTGTAACCAGTCAGGACACATCTATACCAAGCATCTGAAAACCAGCTCCTGCAACGTGTCAGGTATTCATTTGTTCTTTTGCAGGTATGCAGGTTCTCGCTAAGGAATCTCCTACGCGATCAACATCCAGATGGCATCTATAAGCCCATCATCCTATCCAGCAATCTCCAAATGGCATCTATAAGCCCATTCCCCCATCACACTGCTAACATGTGAGCGCAAATTTCTGGGCACTCTAGTGTTCAATCATCTTTCACCTTCGGATTACGAAAGGCACGTCAGCCAATCTGCATCCTCAGGTCTAAGAAGATTGAACAGGGGAAACTGTTGTACCCCAAAATTTGCCCTCCCATATTTCTCAAAATATTCCAAGAAAAATTCACAAGTCCAACCCGGCGCGTCATATTCAGGTATTCTTTCGCCAAGATATCTCTGATAACATATTCTCAAATTCAGGTTCGGCTCAAGAGATGATTCTTTAAAGAAGGTATCCGAATGTGCGAGTTTTCTCGAAGAAATATGGTGAAAAAGGGTGCTGAAAGTGCAGTTTTTACGCGCTAAAAAATTCATAACTTGAAGATCGTGACTCGTTTTGAACCCGTTCCGGTGGCCAAAATTCCGTCTTGACATTATCTACGTTTTCATCTCTCACGGATGGAAGCCAATTTCGATCAGAAGGTCTTCAAAAATGTGGATTTATCAAGTATTTTCGCACAGAAAATTTGTGACAGAAGTTTATCTGCGTCATGTTCAGAAAATCATAACTTGGTCGATTTTCATCGTATCGAGCTGGTTCTGGCGCCAAAATTTCACAAATTGAGTTGACTACATTTTCACAGAAGGAATTGAGTTCAAACGGTATTCAAAAGGCCTTCATTTTTTGCTCAGAGTGTGTGACACGCTGAAAATCTTGAATGCTGAATATTATTTCATCTGAGCCGAAACTTCGAAAATTCATAACTCGGTCAATTTTTATCGGATTGGACTCATATTTTTACACAAGGTCCCTGACTCATAGATCTACAACTTTGCTTCAAAAGTCGAGACCAAATTATGCACCGATCAATACCAGTTTTTTATTGAAGAACGTGTCAGAGTCGACACTGGAGCCCAAAATAAGTTTGTCTGAGCTGAAACTTCAAAAATTCATAACTAATTCACCGTTTATCCGATTGAGTCGATTTTCGGACAGGAGTTAGTTCTCGATGTCGGCTACATTTTGTTTTCACATTTCAACTTCAAAAAATGCACTTAAGTCCCTGCGATTTAGCCTGGAAAGTGACGAATTTAAGTGAATATTGGAGGCCCAATTGCACATTCAAAGCCCATTTTCTTTACCCTAATTTCCACTATAAAATCACCTTCTTGTCACACAAACCAGGGGGAGAAAAAAAAGAAAAAAGAGAGAAAAGAAGAGAGAGAAAAAACCTTGCCACAATACTGTTAGAATATCAAATTCTTTCAAGAAACCTAAAACCTTGAAATCCTTACTACAAATCCCTCTCTCACTACAAACAAAGCCATCTCAGCTACAAACCAACATCTTATTACTTCTTCAGTAAGGGTAAGGCTGGCTTGATCTCCATGATCCAAAGAGCATAAAAGCATTCATGTCACTATTTTTCCAGTAAGGGTAAGGTTGATTTGATCTCCATGATCAAAAGGGTATAATCATTCATACATGCCATATTGTGCCTAAACATTAAATTTCTTCATATATTGGTTTTATTTGCATTTTATGATTTTATTTGATGTGTTTGTGAGATTCAACACTGCAGATTTAGACAGGATCCCAGGCAGGTTCATTAAGGAACGTTGAGGCCAAAAGCCAAATGGCCAAAAGCCAAAAGCCAAATGGCCAGACTAGAAAAACCTATGCGTGACACCAATACATGGCGAGGCAGACATTAAGCCAGACATTAAAGGAACGTTGAAGCCAGAACACAAATGGCCAAAAGCCAAAAGCCAAATGGCCAAAGTAGAACAACTTATGCATGAAACTCAATCCAATGGCCAAAGAATGCAGACCACGGTACTCAGGAGTCAATACTTCAAAAAACCTCCCCTTGGGCCAGACACCCCCTATGGTTTGCTCAATTTTTAATTTTTATTTGTTTTTCCTTTTTATTCTTTTAATTGTTTTTTTTAATTGTTTTCTTTTAATTCCATAAAATAATTTTCATAATAAATATAAAATACAGAAAAATAAAAAATGTTTATTTTATTAATATTAATTTTACTATTATTATTTTTGTAAATAAACTTTAAACAATTAATTAGATTAATTTAGGTTTCAAAACTTTAATATTTTTCTTAATAAATTAAATATGTAGAAATTAGGTTTTTTTAACTTTTTCATCATTTTTTTTTTAATAAATAATTTTCTCATCATTATTATTATTATTAATTACTAATTTATTTTGTAAATAAACATGTACATAAATTCTTTAGTAAATTAAGTTAAACTTTAACATTTTTCTCAAATAATTAAAAATAACTTAGAATTAGGGTTTCTTTTAATTTTAATTTTAATTTTCTTATTTCATAAATGTAAAAAACCCTAAAAAAACACTTCTTTTATTTCAATAAATAATTAATTAATTTTTAATTTCAATTTAACTTCAAAAGGGTCCAACGCCCTCGTTTCCAATCTTATTTTAATTCGCGCGTTTTATTTCGTTTCTTTTAAATATTTATGTAATTCTCCCCAAAGCCATGTAACTCGGACATTTTATATTTCTCGCACTTTAGTTCTTTACTTTATTTTATGTCAAATCGGGTCCTGGATTAAATTTGGCGATGTGGACCCGCGCCTTTGTAATAGTTTAGGAACTTTATATTTCTCGCAACTTTTTAACTGCTAATAGATTGCATGCAAGAATGAATGTTAAAATAAAAACAAAGCGTAGATCACCCATGACATGAACAAGACAAAATATCTGAAAACGACACACAAGTCACACACCACCCCTAGGGTACGCTTCACTGTTGCCTTGCCTCTCGAAAGGTGATCGTCGAGTAGAGGATGTTTTAGTAAGTCCTCATGATCCGGGAACCTGGCATGAGGGTAGCTTCTAAGGTATCTTCCTATTGCTCTGGTGATCTCCATGTCCCGAACCTTCGAATTGACCCGAATACCTCCAACGGTGGTGCTACCTACCTCTCAATGGTGGGATGGCACTACTTTAAAGGACATTTACACAGACGAATTCCTTAGGGTAGGTAGACGACTCTTGATACTTGCTCATACTTCAAAACAAATCAAAAATACTTTTCACACCGACACCTTTTCAAAAAGCTTTCGAAAGCAATTTTTCAAACACTCTTGAGGACCGATACAAGAGTCGAACTGAAATTTTCAAAGAAACTTTTTAAAACCCACAGTTGAAAAGAAAACAAACCATTTTTGAAAACACAAATGAGCAAGTATCTAAGAGCCCATGGATAACCATGGATAGAAAGGGTGCTAACACCTTCCCTTTCTATAACCTACCTCCCGAACCGAGAGCAATCTCTTTAAGGAATTTTTCTGTGCTTTTGTCCTTTCCATTTGGAGAAAATAAAAGACGGTGGCGACTCTTGCTTCCGCGACATTTCGCGAACCAGCGTTAAACAGTCAGTTCCAGATCCACCAATCACAGCAGAGTCGCCAGTTCTGTGATTGGTGGATCTGGAACTGACTGTTTAACGCTGGTTCGCGAAATGTCGCGGAAGCAAGAGTCGCCACCGTCTTTTATTTTCTCCAAATGGAAAGGACAAAAGCACAGAAAAATTCCTTAAAGAGATTGCTCTCGGTTCGGGAGGTAGGTTATAGAAAGGGAAGGTGTTAGCACCCTTTCTATCCATGGTTATCCATGGGCTCTTAGATACTTGCTCATTGTGTTTTCAAAAATGTTTGTTTGCTTTTCAACTGTGGGTTTTAAAAAGTTTCTTTGAAAAATTTCAGATCGACTCGTCCGTCAGAGTGTTTGAAAAAATTTGCTTTGAAAGCTTTTGAAAAGTGTCAGTGAGAAAAGTCTTTTTGAGTTTGTTTTGAGATTAGAGCAAGTGTCCTTGAGAACCTACCTACCCTAAGGAATTCGTCTGTGTAAATGTCCTTTAAAGTAGTGCCATCCCACCATTGAGAGGTAGGTAGCACCACCGTTGGAGGTATTCGGGTCAATTCGAAGGTTCGGGACATGGAGATCACCAGAGCAATAGGAAGATACCTTAGAAGCTACCCTCATGCCAGGTTCCCGGATCATGAGGACTTACTAAAACATCCTCTACTCGACGATCACCTTTCGAGAGGCAAGGCAACAGTGAAGCGTACCCTAGGGGTGGTGTGTGACTTGTGTGTCGTTTTCAGATATTTTGTCTTGTTCATGTCATGGGTGATCTACGCTTTGTTTTTATTTTAACATTCATTCTTGCATGCAATCTATTAGCAGTTAAAAAGTTGCGAGAAATATAAAGTTCCTAAACTATTACAAAGGCGCGGGTCCACATCGCCAAATTTAATCCAGGACCCGATTTGACATAAAATAAAGTAAAGAACTAAAGTGCGAGAAATATAAAATGTCCGAGTTACATGGCTTTGGGGAGAATTACATAAATATTTAAAAGAAACGAAATAAAACGCGCGAATTGAAATAAGATTGGAAACGAGGGCGTTGGACCCTTTTGAAGTTAAATTGAAATTAAAAATTAATTAATTATTTATTGAAATAAAAGAAGTGTTTTTTTAGGGTTTTTTACATTTATGAAATAAGAAAATTAAAATTAAAATTAAAATAAACCCTAATTCTAAGTTATTTTTAATTATTTGAGAAAAATGTTAAAGTTTAACTTAATTTACTAAAGAATTTATGTACATGTTTATTTACAAAATAAATTAGTAATTAATAATAATAATAATGATGAGAAAATTATTTATTAAAAAAAAATGATGAAAAAGTTAAAAAAACCTAATTTCTACATATTTAATTTATTAAGAAAAATATTAAAGTTTTGAAACCTAAATTAATCTAATTAATTGTTTAAAGTTTATTTACAAAAATAATAATAGTAAAATTAATATTAATAAAATAAACATTTTTTATTTTTCTGTATTTTATATTTATTATGAAAATTATTTTATGGAATTAAAAGAAAACAATTAAAAAAAACAATTAAAAGAATAAAAAGGAAAAACAAATAAAAATTAAAAATTGAGCAAACCATAGGGGGTGTCTGGCCCAAGGGGAGGTTTTTTGAAGTATTGACTCCTGAGTACCGTGGTCTGCATTCTTTGGCCATTGGATTGAGTTTCATGCATAAGTTGTTCTACTTTGGCCATTTGGCTTTTGGCTTTTGGCTTTTGGCCATTTGTGTTCTGGCTTCAACGTTCCTTTAATGTCTGGCTTAATGTCTGCCTCGCCATGTATTGGTGTCACGCATAGGTTTTTCTAGTCTGGCCATTTGGCTTTTGGCTTTTGGCCATTTGGCTTTTGGCCTCAACGTTCCTTAATGAACCTGCCTGGGATCCTGTCTAAATCTGCAGTGTTGAATCTCACAAACACATCAAATAAAATCATAAAATGCAAATAAAACCAATATATGAAGAAATTTAATGTTTAGGCACAATATGGCATGTATGAATGATTATACCCTTTTGATCATGGAGATCAAATCAACCTTACCCTTACTGGAAAAGTAGTGACATGAATGCTTTTATGCTCTTTGGATCATGGAGATCAAGTCAGCCTTACCCTTACTGAAGAAGTAATAAGATGTTGGTTTGTAGCTGAGATGGCTTTGTTTGTAGTGAGAGAGGGATTTGTAGTAAGGATTTCAAGGTTTTAGGTTTCTTGAAAGAATTTGATATTCTAACAGTATTGTGGCAAGGTTTTTTTTCTCTCTTCTTTTCTCTCTTTTTTCTTTTTTTTCTCCCCCCTGGTTTGTGTGACAAGAAGGTGATTATATAGTGGAAATTAGGGTAAAGAAAATGGGCTTTGAATGTGCAATTGGGCCTTCAATATTCACTTAAATTCGTCACTTTCCAGGCTAAATCGCAGGGACTTAAGTGCATTTTTTGAAGTTGAAATGTGAAAACAAAATGTAGCCGACATCGGGAACTAACTCCTGTCCGAAAATCGACTCAATCGGATAAACGGTGAATTAGTTATGAATTTTTGAAGTTTCAACTCAGACAAACTTATTTTGGGCTCCAGTGTCGACTCTGACACGTTCTTCAATAAAAAACTGGTATTGATCGGTGCATAATTTGGTCTCGACTTTTGAAGCAAAGTTGTAGATCTATGAGTCAGGGACCTTGTGTAAAAATATGAGTCCAATCCGATAAAAATTGACCGAGTTATGAATTTTCGAAGTTTCGGCTCAGATGAAATAATATTCAGCATTCAAGATTTTCAACGTGTCACACACTCTGAGCAAACAATGAAGGCCTTTTGAATACCGTTTGAACTCAATTCCTTCTGTGAAAATGTAGTCAACTCAATTTGTGAAATTTTGGCGCCGGAACCAGCTCGATACGATGAAAATCGACCAAGTTATGATTTTCTGAACATGACGCAGATAAACTTCTGTCACAAATTTTCTGTGCGAAAATACTTGATAAATCCACATTTTTGAAGACCTTCTGATCGAAATTGGCTTCCATCCGTGAGAGATGAAAACGTAGATAATGTCAAGACGGAATTTTGGCCACCGGAACGGGTTCAAAACGAGTCACGATCTTCAAGTTATGAATTTTTTAGCGCGTAAAAACTGCACTTTCAGCACCCTTTTTCACCATATTTCTTCGAGAAAACTCGCACATTCGGATACCTTCTTTAAAGAATCATCTCTTGAGCCGAACCTGAATTTGAGAATATGTTATCAGAGATATCTTGGCGAAAGAATACCTGAATATGACGCGCCGGGTTGGACTTGTGAATTTTTCTTGGAATATTTTGAGAAATATGGGAGGGCAAATTTTGGGGTACAACAGGGATAAACTCAGATTTAAATTTAGAACTTCTATAAACTGTTGTGTTGTTAACCTTCTGATTTGCTGTTTAATAAGAACTGGATAAATTGCTGATGTGCTAATTAAGAGTTGAAATATGGCATAGAACTTCTGATATTCATTCACAATTTTAGCACAACACAGAACTTCTGAGTTCTCCTCACTGTTTTAACATACAGAACTTCTATGATCTTTCTCATTGTTAACACACACTAAACTTCTGATTCTTACATGCTGATAACACACTGAACTATTGATGTTCACTCACTGGCTTAGCACAATACAGAACTTTTGATGTTCCCACTCACTGTTTTAACACGCACAGAATTTCTAAGACTTTCTCACTGTTCTAACACTCAGAAGTTCAGCACATAGAAACCCAGAATTTTTGTATCTGCCCTCTAATGTTTCTTGCAGGACCTCGGAGTTTACCAATCATAACTTCTGATGCCCACTGACGTTTCTTTCTGAGTCACCACGTGTTTGGCTTCAGAACTTCTAATCCTTGTTGTTTTACTTGCAGCAGCAAGTTGTTTTTATCTTTCATTTATTTTCCTTTTTTATCACTTTTAAAATTAATACTTTTTTTATCAACACAAAAAAGGACATAAAAATATTTTCCTTTACTAATTAGTTTATTTTTTAAGAAAAAAACCTTTTTAAACAAGTCCTTTTTTTCATTTCCTACTTTATCACTTCAATATGGTTGTAATAAGCAATTAGGATTTATTTTCTTGCAAACCCTCATTCATAAACTTGTACGCCCCATTCCCCTAATGATTGTAATGGTGTAGAATCTTTATTTTCCGCACTTTCATTGCTTTCATATATTATTAGTAACTAGGGTATGTATGGAAAGATATGAAATCCACAAATAGATCATCCTAATCAAGACTAAACACATGCAATCAAACTCACTTTGCACACATGCACCCTTAGGGTAATCCCCCCCTTGTGGCCTATCAAAAAATAGTCATGTCCGTCGAACATGGATGTTTTAGCAAAAGACCCTCGATAAAAGATCGTAGTCCCTCGATGACCCTCGATGTTGCCTCCGGTAAATGATCTAGTCCCTAAAACGATATTGCTAAAATGTTCCATAGGTTGCCTTCTATGATTATACAAACATCTCGCGCCCGTCCCTTCACATCCAACGATGAGGCTTCTTACCAAATCAATGGTAGGATAGTAACATCTAAAGGAGGAGAAAAAGAACATCTAAGACCTTTTGAGTAGGTAGATTTGCTCCTAGTTGCTCGCTTGCTCACAACAAAAAAATTTTATACACCCACACTCTCATTTTGAAAACATTTTCAAAAGACAACACTTTGTATGCATTCTTATAGAGACGAGAACCATTACAAAGATACCTTTTCAAAATCTCTTTCAAAAACACAATCCATAAACACGTCTTTG
This sequence comes from Vicia faba, assembly GCA_948472305.1. Lineage (NCBI taxonomy): Eukaryota > Viridiplantae > Streptophyta > Magnoliopsida > Fabales > Fabaceae > Vicia > Vicia faba. The sequence continues at coordinate 1,519,988,022 of OX451736.1, read as the reverse complement.
AACTATCTTTCGAAACAAAACTTTGTACGCGTTCTTATAAAAACGAGAACCATTACAAAGATATTTTCGAAACATTTTCAAAGCTCACACCACAAGCACATTGTCAAAACAAAAGCAAGTGATCTAGAAAGTAACTAAGAACTTGTGGTAATCCATGGATGAAAAGGGTGTTAATACCTTCCCTTTTCATAATCTACCCCCCAAACTCAAGAAAACATCTCTAAAGGTCTTTTCTGTGCTTTTTCACCTTTCCTTTTGGATAAAAGAAAATTTGATGGTGACTCTTGCTAAACCGCAACATTTGCGAATACAAACGCAAAACAAAAAGTCAGCTCTCCCATCGTATCACACCTTGCATCTGGAGAAAGTCCTATGAACTAGAGTCTGGTTCTGAATGCTTTTAATGTTCTGATCATCTTCCTCATGTGTTCAGCAGACTGGAACAACCTTTAACTTGGGTTACGAATGGCTGGAAAATTTAGAAGTTGTATGAATGATTTGGTCAAGAAACACTTGAGGGAAGTTGGAGTTTGAATGCAAGAATAAAAAACTAGCAAGTTTTGTATTTGTGTTTGCATTTTCGGATTCCTGGAATTTTTAGCAAGGTTTCAAAGCTTGTTTTTTTCAGTTTTTTCGATCGTCCCCCTTCACAGTTGCAAATGAAGTTCAATTTATAGGCAGGAACTTTGTAGCTTAGAGAAGTCAAAAGTACCAACATCATGCTAGCGAGCTGGCTTGTTCTTGAAGCAAGATAAATAAGTATGGTGGTTAACATCTTTTAGTTGTGCCTAAGCTGGATTTATAAGCATGAACTAAGGAAAAGTACCCTCAAAAGAAAAAGCAAAGCATGGGCCCAGCATACTCTTGTATAAAAGTTTGCTTTTTCAAGGACAACAATGTACTTTTATGTCACATGTGGGGAAATCCTTTGGATAAAAACTCAAAAGTGGTTGTGAAAATTAAATGATGATGAGATTTATCAAACCAGAAATTCTGCAACGTGAGATTATGCATCATTGCTTAAATTTGGTCAGAAGTTCAGCATCAACGCAACTTAAAACAAACATCCAACTTCTTATCCTTTAATCTCTTTGCTCCAGCATGATCTGAGCGAGTTCTCAGACTTTCCAGAAAGCTTATGACATGCTTTGTAATCCCTTTTTGAATTACTCTTCCAACTTCTGACTGAACCTACGTGAAAACTGGCCCAGAAGTTGTAGACAACTTTTGTCTTGAAAATGCTCAGAATTTACTAAGCGCTTAAGCTTCAGAGACGTGTCTTTGAGGATGTATAACTTGAAATCCCAGCATTTCTAGAAGAAGTTTTGTTCTGCACTGTTTTAGGTATCATTGGGATCTAAAACTCTTGAATTAGAAGTTCTTCCAGAATCAGCTTGCATCATGGTGATAATCTGATCAGAAGTTCTGAGCTTGTCATATTCCTTAAACACTTAGAAAAAATTCTAAGTATTTAAAATTTTGACTTTTCCAAAGTAATTTTGACTTTTGAATTTCTTGATGAAACAAACTTCATATTCCAACCTGTCTTGATGAAATATGATTCTTGAAACTTGATTTTGATCCAAAAGTCAAAGTTTGACTTTTCAGTGTGCAAATGACAAATTTGCCCTTGTGAATGACTTTCTTGGAAAATTTGTATTTGAAGGCTTGGAATTGGATGGAAGCAAACCTGAGGGTCCAGGATGATGCTTTGAGAAATGAGAGGGCAAATTTTGGGGTATAACACAAGAAAATTAAACAATGAAAGCAAGTAAATATGATCTATCTCTAAGGTAACTCCACTTTTAAGTACTCCCCAGCAGAGTCGCCAATTCTGTAATACGGTGGGAGAACTGACTTGGTTGTTTTGCGTTTGATCACAATTATTGCGGATAGCAAGAGTCGCCACCGACTTTTCTTTTATCCAATAAGGAAATGGTGAAAAGAACAGGAAAGACCTTTGAGATGTTTTCTTGAGTTCGGGGGGTAGATTATGAAAAGGGAAGGTGTTAGCACCCTTTTCATCCGTAGTTATCTATGGGATCTTAGTTGCTTTCTAGATCACTTGAAAATGCTTTGTTTGAAAATGTGCTTGTAGTGGGTTTTGAAAGTATTTTTGAAAAGCGCCTTCATTTAGGCAAACTTTGTAATGATTGTCGTCTCTATAAGAATGCATACAAAGTGTTTTGTGTGTTTGAAAAGATGTTTTTGTTTTTGAAGATGGATTGTGAGCAAGCAACTAAGAATGTTTTACCTACTCAAAAATCTTTTGTTCATTTCTTCTTTCCTTTGATATTGCTACTTACCATTGATTGATGAGAATCCTTATCTTTGGATGTAAAGGGACGGGCGTGGATCATCGTATAGTCATGAATAACAATGTTGTGAGGTATCTTAGCATTTCTCTTGAGGGGCTAAGATCATTTATAAGGCAACATTCAAAGCGTCATCGAGGGACTATGATCTTGTATTTTTTATTGTTTTTTCTAAGATGTCTCACATGCATATTATGACCATTCTTTCAAGGCAACAAGTGGAGTTAACCCTAGAGGTGCAAGTGTGCAAGTGTTTGTTTTTTCATGCTTGATTTTCTTGGATTAGTATTTTCTAAGCATTGATTTTATCTTTCCATACAAACCGTAATTTACTAGCATTTATATGAAAGCGATAAATTGCGGAAAGTAAATTTACTACACTATTACATCACTTAGGGATGGGGTGTATAAATTTACAAATAGGGATTGCAAGAAATTAAATCCTAATTATCTATTACAACCATATTGAACTTGAATAATGTACAAGAATTAAAAGGAATATAATGTACAAGAATAGAAATGGAAAGGGAATGGATTTTGTTCTTTTTTTAAATAAATATGAAAATAAAATATTTTTTGTGATATTTTTATATACTCATAAAATAGACATTGTAAATAAATAGTGTGCAAAAAATCAACTCATAAGGAGTTGTTTTGATTAGTGGAAAAATGTTGAACTTTGTTAAAAAAGATGAAAACAAACAAATGATAAAAATTTGTTTTGGTCCTGCCAAGGTTTGAACCCAGGTTCTCCACACCTTCCAAAATAGCCAACACTCAATATGTTATAAACCTGCGTGTTAGTTCTGGAAAAATGACAAAATAAATACAAAAGGTCTCGCGGGGGCTTGAACCCAGGACCTTCTACATGGCAAGGCTTTAGCGCGCGCTGTTTGTACCACTAGGGTGGTCTGCTTCATCCGTTTGTAGAACAAACTTGTTTCTGAATGGCGAAATGCCTAGCTTTCTCTCCCTTGTACGCATAGGCCATGATGACTCCATTTGTTAAGCTTATAAAAGCCTCGTGTCTCAGTCGAATCAATCAAAAAATGTAAACATCAAATCTGCCTAAGATTTAAATATGAACCTAACCACATAATTTTCAATAGCTATGGATCTAAGGCTAGCATGAATTTTGTTCAATACCAAAACTAAGACCTAACTGTTCAGAGATGAAATTTTTAATGTACAAACAATGATAATAAAAACTATGGACATGGTCAGCTTCCTAGACATGATATCTACATTTTTCCTTCACGGAGTATATACAAATGATGTTTGAATGAAGAGTTCCAAGTTTAAGAAAACATACCTCTTAGAGTGAAACCTGAGGGACTTCGACAGAACCTCCAGGAACGGTTTGATGATGGATTAAGCCTACTTGACCTCCATGAAGCTAGTGGGATCACTTCTTTTCTTTAAAAGTCACTAAATTGAAAGGTCGGTATATGGAAGTTGAGAGTGAATCGAAAGGCACACTAACTCCTAAAGGGATTTAAGATTTTTGGGTGTAAAGTCAGGATGTGCCAAGTTTTATGCTTGTGTGTAGGTTCTGAGTTTTTGAGAGTTTGGGAGTGTTTGAGGATTTTTCAACACAACAAGAATCTGGCCCCTTTAGCTTGCAAATGGCCTCTCTATTTATAGAGAAAAGGTTTGGGAAGTTGGAGTAACCAGATTTGTAAGATAACAAATATGGTTTAGTTGAAAATGAAAAATCCAGTTGAATGGATTTTCATGGTTCCAAAGTTCAAGTACAAGCATGGCCTAATGTTGGTTGGGTGCAGAAGATTTGACTCATGCTTTTGATGTTGCTTGCAATCAGAGATAAAGGTCACAAGGCTCAATGCATTGACAATTTGCATAAAGCTTGCTTTTCTAAAAATGGCAATGGTAACTTTGTGCCATTAAGGGAAAATTGGCTTCAACAATACTTTAAACACTTGGGTAAGAGCTTAATTCATTGTGTAAACAATTAATTATGGAGTGAAACCCAAGCTTGAGGCCTGCAAAGCAAGATCATGTAGCATGGCCTATGGATTCTGTCTTCAACTTGATTCCTTGAATCAAATACTTCGCCCTTTCATTTTGATCACATACATCCATAAGATTCAAATTCCACAACCAACTATCCTTGTGGATAGAAGAAAGCTTGAAGGAAGCCATTGCTTTGTGGATTGAAGCAAGCATGAAGGAAGTCATTGCTTTGTGGATTGAAGCAAGCATGAAGGAAGTCATTGCGTTATGGATTGAAGCAAGCATGAAGGAAACCATTGCTTTATGGATCGAAGCAAGCATGAAGGAAGCCATTGCTTTATGGATAGAAGTAGGCATGAAGGAAGTCATTGCTTTATGGATAGAAGTAGGTTGCTTCAAAGGAAGCCATTGCCTCAGTCAAAGCTAAGGGATCGAAGCAGGTTGCTTGAAGGAAGCCAATGCCTCAGTCGAAGCTTATGGATCGAAGCAGGTTTAGAGGTGGATCGAAGCAGGTTTAGAGGTGGATCGAAGTAGGTTGCTCGAAGGAAACCATTGTCCAATCGAAGCAAGCTTGCTCTTCCTCGATTTGTCAAAATCTGTCCACCACTCCTTTTTGATCAGTCATGTGGTTCAAACAGCCTGAACTAGATTTTGAATTCGAACTGTTATCTGCAACCACTCCTTTCGATTTGCTTTGCCCTTTCGACAATTTTCTCTTCCTCCTTTCTTGTACCTGATGCTTGAGAGCCCTATACGATCCATGGAAACTATATGGGACATTAAAAATCCAATTGTACTTATCCAAACCCAAACCTTAATTTGAGCCATCAGTGTTGAAGAAGTATCTTGAGTTGATCAAACCTTGTGCAGTCTTGACTCAATGGAGATCTTGTGAGAGAATCTTTGAGAAATTGAGAGAGAAAATTTTGGGTTACAACACAATGCCTAAGAAACCATTTCAAGACAATATCCCGATTGAACGTTGCAAATTTCTATGCTCAAACCAACAAAAATATTGTTTCTGGTTCACACCGTCTGAAATTCACTGAAACGCCTGATTTCTCCGCAATTCAGAGTATGTTGAAATACATGAGAGATTGACATGATGATGGTTTGATTTATTATTGATTTGCTAGCTTGCAAATCATGCGGGACACATTTAATCCTTGAAAAACCAGAATTTTGGTTTATTGCTGCCCGGCGGAACAATCTTTTTTATGTGTAGCTTCCGAAAAGAAATACCTTGATCCCATGACCACTTACTGATTAATGATGCATGAAATGTTAGATGACCTAATGAGGAGTATGTGCATGAAGGATGCGATATGCATTAGCCAGATGATTCTTATAAAGGGGTAGTACAAATTTGGGGTATGACAGTTGCCCCTATTTAATCGTCTTAAACCTGAAAGTGTGATTGGCGCGAGCCTTTCGAACGTTCAAGGTGGAAGATGATTAAATATCAATTTTGAAAGTTTTTTCTGAAATTTCAATGTAAGCGGGTTATTTATTTTTTTGATATTTGTTGGGGAAATAATTTTTCTATTTTTCTGGTAAAAAAGGTTTATGGATGAATTTTGAGTAATGATTGCTCGTAACTTGGTAACGGTACCAATACGAGATTCTCAAAAAGGGTGGTCATTATATGAAATGGTGACTGATAGAGTAAGCATGAAGAGACAACAAATAATATCTATGGACGACCTGCGATCCTAAGGAAACGAGACATATGGGCGATCTGCTATGAGAATTAGGCCTAGAGACGACCTACAAGGAAAACTAGATCTACGGGTGACCTATGGTCCTAAGAGAATGAGAACTACGAGCGATTTATAGGAGATCTAGATCTACAGGTGACCTACGATCCTAAGGTGAGACCTACGGGCGGTCTACAAATGGAAATCTAGATCTACGGGTGATCTAAAATCCTAAGGTAAGACCTACGGGTGATCTACCAAAAAATTAGGCCTAAGGGCGACCTACAAGGAAAGCTAGATCTACGGGAGACCTACGATCATAAGGTGAGACCTACAGGAGATTTGCTAGGGAAATCTAGATCTACGGGCGATCTAAAATTCTAAGGTAAGACCTATGAGCGATCTACCAGAAAACTAGGTCTACGAGTGACCTACAAGGAAAGATAGATCTATGGGCGACCTACGATCCTAAGGTGAGACCTACGGGCAATCTTCTAGGGAAATCTAGATCTACAGGAGATCTGAAATCCTAAGGTGAGACCTACATGCGATCTACCAAGAGAACTAGGCCTACGGGTGACCTACAATTCTAAGGAGAAGGGAATATCGATTAATACACGAGGACTGGAGGTATGGGAATGACCAAGTGTATTGATTTTACTGGGAATCAAGGGATAGATAGACACAAGCGAGTGTTTGAAAATCTGATACATATGAGTATTTAGGAAACAGACACATATGAGTGTTTAGGAGTAACAGAAGTTGATACAGATGAGTGTTTAGATAACTGACACACATGAGTGTTTGGAAAGTTGACATAGATGAGTGTTTGGAAAACTGACACAAACGAGTGTTTAGAAAGCTGACGCAGACGAGTGTTTGGGAGTACAAGATACTGGCACGCTAGATGGGTATTGTGATTTAACGAAGGACGTCAACTGGGGATTTTGGAGTGATATTCTCTGTGGTGGACATGTTGTTGTTTTGAATGATCTAGATCTTTTGTTCAAGGTACTCGATCTAGCTTATGCTTCATATGCATGTTTGAATCTTGTATGGCGTAATGATCCATTTTAGTGGATATGCTACGCGTTTTAAGGATGTAATGTGATGCAATGATGATTACTATATGCAAAGTGTAGAGAAATAAACTATGTGGATATAAGGATAGGTTCACTGGGACCCGTTTCTCGTTGCTTTGAGATACCAATACATATCGGTGCTTGAAAGCTTGTGGTACAAAAGATTATAGGCAGCTTGCTGGGGATGAATTGTAACTTGCTGGGGAGGAAGTGATCTGATCTGACTTCTCTACATCCTGGATTTCCTGGGGATGGTAGAATGAAATATGTTGGGGAATGGATGCTGAATACCATATGGATCTCTTTGAATGCCTCGAGTCTGCATCGTGTGAAGGAATTATGTCTTAGGCCTCTTGGGGATCAGAAGATGGATACAAACGTCTTTAAGTGCCCTGGTTTACTTCTCTACTAGAGAATAAAGGACGATTCTGTGAGGATTACATGTTGAACCATGTAAAACCTCTCGAATTCCAAAGTTTAATCTATTGGGGAATTGATCATGCATGTGTTGAATCACATGAAGGCTCTGAGTGCCCCAAGTTTACACTACTACTGGGGAATCATGCTGAATATATGCGTTGAGCCGCATAAAAATCTTGAGTGCCCCAATTTACTCTACTGCCAAGGAGTATATTTGGGAAATCTACAGGAGATGAGGGCGACTTTTACAATGCTGGACGGGTCAAGGTGACTGTCATGGGTTTCCACCTGCACGAAGAAACAACGCTTGGAATGCTACGACACTCCTTTGGGATGATTCGTATCAATGTAAAGTCATGTTTAATCTTAGCTTGAAATTACTATTTCCCAATGTTTTCAATGCAATGTTCAATAAGGAATTAAACCACACTTCGCATACAAAAAATTAAGACATCAACGATAATAAAGAAAGCTTTTTGGATGAAAATAACTTTATTGATTGAAAATTAGCCTGGAAATGGGCGTGTGTACAAGGAGGCAAATCCTAAATGAGGTAGTTGTGAAAAGGAAAATAAAATACAATAGGTAAAATAGCAATGAGAAATGCTCAAATTTCCATTAAAATCAGTATTGCTACAATGCCTATATATTTGATAGTCTCAATTCCTTGCCTATGAAGAGTAGTGGTCGGATTGATCTATTCACTGCCAAGGTGAAAAAGATGTACATGGTCATTCGTGAAGAGTATTCAGACTTCAGCCTCTTACTCGTGATCCCTAACTTTTTCCTGGATCGCCCTTTCAGGTTTTCAATCCATTGGGATACCCATTTTTGCCTAAGTCGCCTTTTTAGGTTTTCGACTTAGCGGGTTATTATTTTTATCATCCCAAAATTTTTCCTGAACTTTCTCTTTTTTGTGTCCACCAGGATGCCCATTTTTGCCTAAGTCGCCCTTGCGAGTTTTTGAATTAGCATGTCTTTTATGCGTAGTATTTTTTGACTTGGGAAGCCCCTCAGACATCAGAGTATAATGAAACGACTCACGAACCTCTTCCTCTGGTCATGCTTCAAGATAAAGGCAAGCAGTCGAAGAAACTCCTGAGCAAGAATCAACTGTAGTAAGTTTTGAGAATATGGTTTCTTCTGCTGAAACAACCTCCTCTTCTCTTGTGATGAAAACTCAGGAAGAGTTAAAGAGAGAAAATGATGTGTTTAAGGAAAGGTTAGACAAGCAGGACGAAACTAGCAAGAAAATTAAGAGGATGCTTAGGAAACAAGAAGAATTGAACAATCAGATCAAGAGTTTATTGGAAGCCTTGTTCACACTACTTCCACCTTCTCAACCTTAGTTCTGATAAATTATTTTGTTTCTGCTATTTGTTTCTCATTTCAATCTTCTGTTTATCTACCTTTTTATGTCTATCTTAATCCACTTTGAATATAAAATGCATTTTATTATTACATTTACGTGTTTTTATTGCTTTTTGATTCTTGATAAAAAAAAGGGGGAGAACATAAGATATTTTGAATATAACAGTATCGAGACTCAGTCTCACATATTTTGAATATCATAACTTAAATTTTTAACCTCTGAAAGTAAACAGGAAAAATGTATTGAAAAGCAAGCTCTGGAAGTAACTTCTGTCGTGGACGCATCAAAGCTCTGATCAGAACATCTTCAGGGAAGTATTTTTTTCTTTATTTGAGTATTCAACTCAGGGGGAGATTTTAATTCTTTATGTTCTTAAGTAATCTATCAAAATATACAAATTTTTGTCATCATCAAAAAGGGGGAGATTGTTAGAACATAGTTTGATTCTACATCCTTGTAAGAGTTTTGATGATAAAAAACACATGATATATAGAACAAATATGCTCCCTAATAAAGTATTTTAATATGCAGGGAAATTCTGATGTAAGAAGCATAAAAGATAAGAAAGTTTCATTTTTGAAGCTCTGATGTGATACATCATACTTAGAAGCAAATCCGTGTAACACGCTTAAATAAAGAAGTTCTAATGTTACAACTTTTGAATGCACCAACGCTGCAAGCAAAAACTTTAATATTCTGATAAGTAAAGTTCTGGAAGAACAAAAGAAGTCTCAACGGTAATACTCATCTTCTGATATGATCCCAAGAAAGCATATTCTGAAGCGTTACAATTTATTCATTACAAATCAAAAGTAACGGTTGAATCAAGACAAGATCTCTACTTTTAGAAAGTACATTAACTACACTTTATCAACCTTCCAAAAGCATCTTCTCATGTCTCTCATGCATCGCCTATATAAAGAAGACTTGAAGAAGAAATCGTACACAACTCTACTGCACACTGAAAAAGAAAAATCGTATTACCTTTCTATCTTGTGCTTTTCAATTGTGTATACATTACTGTTGTGATATAGTTTTATTTAGAAAACATCTTTGTACACACTTTAAATTGTTTTATCTTATAATACCTTGAGAAAATCGAGTTGTGGTTTAAACTCAAGAAGACATTGACAGTAGTCATTGTATATGTGTAATCAATTTTTGATTAATGGATTAAGACCTCATTTGAGAGAGGCGAAATCACCTTGGCGAGTGGACTGGAGTAGTTTGAGTTCAAACGAACCAGGATAACCAATGTGTCTACTGCTTTAATTTTGAAAAACCTGATTCAACCCCCCCTTCTTGTGTTTTCCATTCTTCAACACTTCCCTGCATCTCGGGTTGGTCACTTGCTACGGGTTATACTAAAGATAAGTTGCGTTCTTACGCATACAACCCGCTTCGAGGTAACCAGGCGACTGAGCCTTTCTGGGTGTACATTGATCGACTAGTGCATGAGGACATCCACTTTTGTTCATACGTCGACCACTGTGTGACGATACCATTTGACGAGGTTGCATTGTTTACGAGTTGGTTGGCCTATAGGATTCGTAAGAGGGCTGCTTATATGCCTGAGCGGGTGATGCGTTAGTTCGAGTACACCCAGAGCATTCCTCGTGATCCTGCTTTATCTGCTCCTCTAACGGTGAAACAGAGTAATATGGATGCTTTGTTTGATGATTTTGAGAATCATCTTGTTCCTGATGAGGCCATGAGTATTGTAGCACTAGACGACTGGAGCTACGAGTATGATTACATGATATGGTTCTTTCGGGTGTCCCATCCATACATGGTACAAGATGCTCCAGGGAACCCAACAAGGCCAATTCACCGGGAGATCCTAGAGGAGGAGCAGGCTAGGGTCAATCATGCTACTGATGTGTTGCCTAGGTGCCATCGTATCATGGAGATTGTGTGAGATGGTATTGCTATAGGTATCTGTTGTACCCCAAAATTTTCCCTCTCATTTCATCAACATTTTCTCATCACAAGACCCTTGGAACTCAAGATCAAACTAGGGTTTGCTCTGCTCAAGACCCCTTCTTGCACTGTTAATCCAAATTAGGGTTTGAGTTTGCACAAGGATATTTTTACCTACAATACCCAAATTAACTTTCATGCTCCATGTTGGGTTCACAAGTTTGCCCATACCAACATACCAAGTTTCAAGCCTTGATTCAAATCTTTGCCCAATCAATTGGACAATTGACCTAGAAATCAGTTGTATTGGGGAAAAAGTCAACTGTGACCAATTGACAGTCAAACCTCATGAAATTTGATCCACATCAACATTATGAACTCGTATGAACCATTTTATCAAGTTTGGATCACAATTCCACAAGAAATTTGATCAAATCACCAAAAGGGCAAAATGGTCATTTTTAGGGTTTTGACTGTACAAAGACAATTTTTGACTGTTTGACCTAACCAATGGCCAATCAAGCTCAACCATGGACTCAAGGACTCAATGACATTGTCTTGACATATTCAACAAGTTCAAAAGATCTCAAATGCATTGGATTGACAGATGAATTTTCCAGTCAACTGATCAAAATTTGACTGTACACTGAAAAGTCAAACTTTGACTTTTTGGTCAAAATCAAGTGCCAAGAGTTATTTTTCATCAAGACATGTCAAATTATGAAACTTGTTCATCAAGAAACCCAAAAATGCAAATTAGGGTTTAAAGTGGAAAATTTTCATAACTTAGAAATTTTCTAAGTTATAAAATTTTCTTATTTTTTTCTAACTTTGTCCCATTTTTTCACCAAGATGCAAGTGGATTTAAACAAAACTTGAAACATGAAAGTTGTAGTCCGTCACAAAGTATACAACTTTGATTCACAAAGTTTTCTCAAAAGAATCTTGTATCTCAAGTTATGATTTTTGGAACAAGGGCACCTAAAACTTTTAACTTAGAGAAAATTTGCCCTAATCTAGGCAGGATTTTGACCCATCTTCTTGGCCATTTTTCACATAGTTCCACTTGGAGTTTCAAGTTGCATTACAAATATGGATTGTATTACATGTTCCAAGCTTTCCAAATTGTCCAATAACTCTTCAAACACCCTTGTGGTTAGAGAGAATCGAATGCTTGAAGTTGGCAAAAACTCACTTTTGTCCATGGCCAATGCATGTTCATAACAACTTGCAATTCTGATCTAGCTAGCTTGGTTTGACATTACAGGCCTCAAAACCAATTTGCACTCCATAATTTAATTCCAATCCATCAGTCTAAGCCTTTGTTTTATTCATTTGGTCATTATACACAAGATTAAGCCTTAAGTAGAAAAAGGCAAGTTGCCATTTTTGCCTAATGTCACTTTATGTCAAAACCAAATCCTTGAGACATGAGGGCCAGATCTTTGAGGCAAGATCAAGTCCACTAATTCCAGTAACCAAGAACAAAAGTTGCAGCATGATAGGAAGGCTTGTAAAGGGCTATAACATCATTTCCATTTTCTTGCTTCAAGTAGAAGAAAAGTGGCAAAACATAAGCTATCTCTCATATCTGTGAACACAAGCTTACAAGAACATTGTGAACAAATTCCATACATCCCAACAAACCTAAAGCACGACCCTTTCATCACAAAACACTCCTCATACTCAGAACCACTGTTTTTCTGCAAAATAGGGCAACATCTGCAACTTGACTTCCATAGAACAATTTGCTCGTGCGTTTTGGCCCAAACCTGTTCAAACACCTTCCATTTCATCCATCCAAACTATCCCAAACCTTAAACACCAACTGTAACTCCATTTACAGAGTTTGCCATTTTCATTTCAAGCTTGTGCAGGTTGACTTCTGGAGGCTGATTCAGGGACATTCAAGACAAGCTAGCTATTGGAAAAGATCAAGTGAAGTTCAGGCAAGCTACCAGACACCTCAAAACTTGTTGAGAAGCACTGCATTGCCCTACTTGAATCCAACTGAAATAGGTTTTTTATCACTTCCTATCTCTCTATTTAGGAACATTTAGCTTTAGGTTTGTGAATGAAAAATGTAGTATTCAATGCCATGAGGCTATACATATGCTCAGCTTTCATTTATATTAAGTGTACTAGGAGAATTTCATCCATGAACATGTGAAAAAATCTAGGTCAGATTTTAGGGCCAGAGAAATTCTCTCTGGTCTTTGAGAGTTAGATTTAATGCTTTATAAGGTTAGATTCGTGTTTAAATTCTCTACAAGTTTGATGTTGTAAGTTTTGGCAAAAAGTCACGTTTCCAGGATGTAGCATTTGAACCAGGCGCGCGCGTTTACAAGGTCTGAAGGTTGAAGATGAAGCTGGCTTGGCCAGGCTTGCTTTTGGCACCTCCTACTTTCATTTTTGCACCCCCAGGCCCAACTTCTCATATTTTCATTTTTGTACATTTTTGATTTTATTTCTGGCTTTCTTTATTTATTTCCAATTATGAAAAATACTCAAAAAATATTTTCATATTTTTTTTAATTTATTTGGCATTTTATTCTAATTTTTCTAACATTAAAAGTATTTAAATTTTCTTTTATATTATTAAGACATGAAAAATATTCACATTTTATACTTTTATTTTTGTTCTTCACTTTTATTTATATTAAAAATATTTTCTTGAATATATTTTATTTTTGTGCATATTTTATTTTATTTTTGTACATATTTAATTTGATTAAAATACATATAATAAACATATATACTTTTATTTTGTAAATACTTTAGAATAAAAGCATAAAAATATTACACTTTTATTTTATTAATATTTATACTTAACAAATATTTTTCTAAATATATTTAATTTTTTGTACATACATTATTTTATTTATTATATATAAATAATATAATTAATATATTTATTTTCTTAAAGAAAATTAGGGTTTTACCCTTAACCTAAAAAATAATCTTTTTATTATTTCTTTCTTTTTGCATTAAACATTTTTACATGCATGGAAAATAAATAAAAACCTTTTTGCATATTCATACTTTGTATATTTATTTAATTTGTTTATTTAAATATGGTTCAATTTGTTATTTGTACCATTAGAATTCAATTTGGATGTAATAGTAATTAGGGTTTTATATTTCTTGCAAAATAATCCCCAATTCAAATTTGTACCCCCTTCCCTATATCATATTGTAATAGTGTAGCATTTAAATTATCGCACATTTAAAAGCTTTCAATTATGTCATGTTAGACCTAGGGTTTGTATGCAAATAAAATCAATAAGTAGCTTGACCTAACCCAAGATAGCATGCATGAAAAACAAACACAATGCACACTTGCACCCCTAGGGTTTCGTCCACTTGTTGCCTTCAAAAATGGGCCATGGTATGCATGTCAAGTGCTTTGGCAAAACAAAAAAAAAACAAAACAAAGATCATAGTCCCTCGATGATGCTATCTGAGTTGCCTAAACAAAAATGATCAAGTCCCTCAAGAAAATTGCCAAAAATACTTGACACAATTGCTATCATGATCTATACGATGACCCGCGTCTGTCCCGTTAACATCCTAACACAAGGTTGTTCACCAAATACAATGGTGAAACAACACTATTAAAAGGGTTAAAAACATAAGAAAGATCTTTGAGTAAAATAGGGTAGATAGTTCTTAGTTACTTGATCCAACTTGCAAAAACATCCTTGCTATTTTCAAAACACACTTCACCACACAATTTCAAAACCCTACTTTCAAACATTGAAAACCTTTCAAAAGACAAAAACACCTTTGTATACATTCAAACAAGAATCATTACAAAGGTTGCCACAACAATGGCCTCTTTTCAAAACATCTTTCAAAATCACACACAAAGCACCATTTCAAACAATTGAAAAGCAAAAGCAAGTGATCTAAGCAAGTAACTAAGAGTCCATGGATAGAAAGGGTGCTAATACCTTCCCTCCCTATAATCTACTCTCTGAACCCAAGAAAACATCTCAAAGGTCTTTCCTGTGCTTTTTGACCTTTCCTTAGGATAAAATAAAAAGTCGGTGGCGACTCTTGCTAAACTGAAACATTTGCGAGCACAAACGCAAAACCTCAAGTCAGTTCTCCCACCGTATCACAGTATCTTCTCTAATGGATTCAATGTTAGAGGTGTTCTAGATGCCATCATGAAGGAGGATCAAGGGGCTCTGCTTTACAGGACGCAACAGAGGAACGCCGAGAAGGTAACTTATTGACTCATCATCTGCCATACTCAGTAGTATTTGATGATGTATCTATATTTTGGTTTTAGTTTTTTGTTATTGTATTTTGGTGGTATCATCCACTGACATTTTTTGCGATGAGTACTACTGTATATATATATATATATATATATATATATATATATATATATATATATATATATATATATATATATATATATATATATATATATATATATATATATATATATATATATATATATATATATATATATATATATATATATATATATATATATATATATATATATATATATATATATATATATATATATATATATATATATATATATATATATATATATATATATATATATATATATATATATATATATATATATATATATATATATATATATATATATATATATATATATATTGTCTTGGTTGTATGTTTTGTACAAGTTTTTGTCTGAAATGCGAAACTACTAGAAAAATAATGCATTTCCTTGCATGCCTTATTTTGCCTGCAACTGGAAGCATTGAAACCAGAAATATATTATCGGTTTACAACCGTAATTATACTTCCGATTTTAAATCAATTTTAACAAACAAAAAATGCGAACCAAAAATGCATATTTGAGAGGCATTTTAGGAATGATTTTAGCAGCTACGTGAAGTATCATATGGTGGATGAAAGGTCTATGGAGACCCAAAGTCACGAAATTCGAAAGATTCCTCATGAGGTCATCACTAAAGGTATGTATTTATATGAACAATTTTAAATTGCTATTATGATTGACAAATTGTCCCATAGTTAGAAAATTTTGCTTAGCCATGACACAAAAGATTTTTTTAACTGAAATTCTGATTATTCGCCTTCGAATTGAAGAAGAGTCTCAGAAACAAGATAAAAAAAGTCTTGGTTGTTTAAACAATAAAAAGAAATTCAGTGCAGTTCTGAATCCATGTGACAAACAAGTAAAGAATCAGAACTGCAATATTGTGAACTGAATTAAGAATGAGAATCCTTATATGGCCCCAATTGCTTCAACTAGGCAACAACCACCACCTCAAAGAAATTGTGTTGGTTTCCCTTTATTTTAATTATGAAAAATTAAGTCATATGGCTAAGAGATGTAGAAGCATCCTTAAACTTGGTGATGTCTCTAATGCACAAGTTAACCCGATTAATGGGCAATTTATTGCTATGATTATTGAAATCAACATGGTTGATGAATTTGATGGTTGGTGGATAGACATTGGCGTCTCTCGCCATGTATGTTATGATCGTGTTATGTTTAAAACATACACGAATACACCACTAATGTTGCTGGAATTGGATACATGGAGTTGAATTTCACCTCCAAAAATACTTTAATCTCGAAGGACGTCATGCATGTTCCTGAGATTAGGAAGAATCTTGTTTCTGATTTTCTTTTAAATAAGGCAAGGTTTAGTTAGTCTATTGGAGTAGATTTGTACACCATTACGAAGAATGATACCTTTGTGAATGAAATTGCTATGTTTAAAAACTTTGTGTCGACTTTGAAAACGGTTTAGTAAGAATTTGTAGTGATAACAAAATTGTATGATTCTAGTCTATTTAATGATTTTTATAAACAATATGGAATTATATATGAAATGGATGCACCTACTTTCCTGAAATGAATGGTAAAACAGAAAGAAAGAATAGAACTCTTATTGAACTTGTTGTTGTAATTATGTTGAGTTCTAGTGTTGCACTTCACTGGTGGGGGAATTTTGCTAACTGTTTGCTATGTCCTGAATTGAGTTTCCAAGTAAAAAGTAAGATCCCACCTTATGAGATATTAAATAAAAGACAACCAAACTTGCCTTATTTAAGAACTTGGGGCTATTTAGCTTAAGTCAGAATTTCGAATCCGATGCGAGTTAAACTCGCTAGTAGAGCATATGAATGTGTATTCGTTGGGTATGCAACAAACAATAAGGCATATAAGTTTTAAGACCTAAATGCTAAAGTGATCATAAAATCAAATTATGTTGAATTCTATGAAGATAGATTTCCTTTCAAATCGAGAAACAGTGGGGGCACTGAATCGAGTCATATTTCTGTGATAAGAAACACTCAAAGTAACAACGAAGTAGAAACTGAACTTTGACGAAGTAAAAGGGTAAGAGTTGCTAAAGACTATGGGTCCGATTATGTGGCTCATAATGTAGATGAAGATCCAATAAATCTTCAAGAATCCTTGTCATATCTGGATGCAGATTTATGACAAGTAGCTGTTAATGATGAGATAGAATCTCTAGAATCTAACAAGACCTGACACTTAGTAGACTTTCCTCCTGATTGCAAACCAATCAGTTGTAAATGGGTTTTGAAAAAAAAAACTAAAACCTGATGGGAAATTGATAAGTACAAGGCTTTCCTTGTAGCCAAACATTTTAGGAAAAGAGAAAATATATATTTCTTCGATACATTTTCCCAGCCACTCAAATTATATCCATTAGGATGCTAATTTCAATAGTCGATATTTATAACGTAATAGTACACCAAATGGAAGTTAAAATAATATTTTTAAACGTTGACTTAGAAGAAGAAATCTATATGGACCAATCGAAAGGGTCTGAGATTCTTGAGGCAAGAAAATAAGTTATGTAAGTTAGATAAGTCTTTGTATGGGATAAAACAAGCTCCAAAGCAATGGCATGAAAAGTTTGATAACTTAATGATATCGAATGGGTACAAAGTGAATGAAAGTGACAAATACGTTTATTACAAATTTGAGAATCACATTTTCACTATCAGATGTCTATATGTAGACGATCTACCCATATTTGGATCAAATACTCATGCCATTGATGATATGAAATCATTGTTCTGCAATAACTTTGATATGAAAGACCTAGGAGAAGCGAGTGTGATTCTTGGTATCAAGATAACGAGATCCGAGCAAAGAATTTCTTTGGATCAACCACATTATGTGGAAAATATCTTAAAGAAATATAATTACTTTGACAGTAAACATGTGAGCACACCATACGATCCAAACGTGAAGCTGTTTAAGAACACTAGTGAAAGTGTTAGACAAACATAATATACGAGCATCATTAGAAGTCTTAGGTATTCCATTGATTTTACTATACCCGACATTGCATATGTCGTGGGATTTTTGTGTAGGTTTACTAGTAGACCGAGTAATAGACATTGACAAGCTATTGAGCGAGTCATGTGGTACCTTAAAAGGACCATGAATATCAGTTTACATTATCAGAGATTTCCTGTTGTACTTGAAGGATACAATGATGCAGATTATAATACCTTATCATATGATTATAAAGCAACTAGTGGTTATGTATTCCATAGCTAGAGGAGTTGTGTCTTGAAAATAAAAGAAACAGATATCCTGACTCAGTCCACGATGGAGTCTGAGATGACAAGATTAGTGACTGCTAGTGAAGAAGCAAGTTGGTTAAGATGCTTGCTAACTGAGATTCCCTTATCGGAAAAACCTATGCCAGCTGTGTTGATCAACTGCGATAGTACTGCGGCTATTGCAAAAATTGAGAATCGTTATTATAATGTTAAAAGACGTCAAATTAGAAGAAATTAGATCACTGTTAGAGATTGTATCTCTAAAGGAGCTGTAAGAGCACTGGTGAAAATTTAGCAGATCCTTTGACGAAAGGATTAGCTATAGAGAAAGTCTATAATACATCATATAAGATGAGACTAATTCCTATAGGAATATGAGTTTCTCATGATGGTAACCCGATCTAAATGACTGAAGATCCCAAGAAATAAGTTTAATGGGTAATAACAAGTTGTGAGTAATATGAGGTGATCATGCTAATGTGAATACGAGAAGCATGAATCCCGAGGCGATAAGAGGATGAGATAATAGAAACTCTTAATGAGATCTATACTCTGTATGAGAGATTACCTAGGATACATGAATACTCTTGATAGATTCACCCATGTGATTGTGGAACTTAAGCTGGTTCCTATGAAATTTCGAGGAAGAACTCCTAGAGCCTTCACTAACTGGGATACACGTGCAGAGCCATTAAATCACATGCTATTAGAATATACCTTAAGAAAAGGTTGTGTGCGGGTTTGATGTCTGAGATAGAGTTTAAGACATTTGTGTCACTCTTGTTGAATCAAAATCTTACTTGCTACGCAAAGATTCTAGTCGTAGACACCTTTGTTTATGCACAATCTTAGAAACGTTTGGCGCTACTTCTAAAATCACTTATTTAAATTTAAGTGGGGGATTGTTGGAACATGTCCATGTTCCAATATATTGAATTTAAAAATTTCTTAAGTCCCACATTGTTAAAAAAAATTTTGGTTGAAAAACCATTTAGTCCCACATTGCTCATGTGAGAAATATTAACTAGCTTACCTCACTATATAAGGAGTGCACATGTTTAATTCCAAATCACACCAAAAACTATTTTAATAGTTTTTCCTTCCTCACTCTCATAACACCGCGTCTTTCAAATTGTCGAAGCGCCAACTTCTTACCCTTTCTTTCTACTCGTTGAATTTTCCGAGTTTTTTTTCTTGAATTCTCTTCAGAGAATTATGTTAATTTCTCCTCGTTTGAGTTAAGAAATTTTCAAGTTTAATTTTTTGGATTCTCTTTGGAGAATTATTTGAAGTTCTCTTTGTTTGAGAAATTATTATGAGTGGTCAAATGACCATTATTAAATTCTCTTTGGAGAATTATTTGAGTTTTTCTTTGTTTGAGAAATTATTATGACTGGTCTTTATACCAGATACTACGAGTGGTGTTGATACCATATTAGAATGGTCTTGTACCATCAGAGGGTGTATTTCTAGATCAATTATCTACTGCGTAAGTAGTAATTGTACAATATAGAATTGAGATGTTTTATCCTGGAGGCGACATGGTAATTTGACCGCTTTGCATAATTTTGAACAGTACCGCAAAACGTCTTAAAAAGAGCGACCTAGTATGCGATTCAACCCGATAATTTCTTCGGTGGAAAATATTTCAAAATCTTAAAACAACATAAAATCAATTACAACCTAATATAAGAATAAAATCAATTCAAAGACCGCGGATTATCATTATGTGTATAGCCACAACCAGTGGCCCGGAAACCATAAAGGAGTTAATTCCTTTAAAACTTCAACACCGTATTTTACATTAACAACAAGGTAGAGAGGAACACTGCAGATTGAAGATACATTAGACACATAAAAGAATTATTATGCAATCAACGCCAATTGCATTATTTAAAATGCAAGAAAAGTTGAACAATGGTTCATAAGCTAGTTAGAGCATATATTGACTAAACAGTAAGCAAGTCATGAATGATATTATAAATTAAAAATACAATTTGAAAGCACAAGGTTAAAAATAACCATTTAAACGAAACTCTCTGAGAATTTTTCCCGATGACTCTCTCATTCCTTGAACTATATCCTAGACTTCCTGAATGAACTCGACCTCACGAGGATCCATTTTTCATAAAACCAAAGGGACCGTGATACTTACCCGTGGTCCAAACTCAAGACACACATCTTTATACCCTCCCACTTTGAATATAAAATGCATTTTATTATTACATTTACGTGTTTTTATTGCTTTTTTATTCTTGATAAAAAAAGGGGGAGAACATAAGATATTTTGAATATAACAGTATCGAGACTCAGTCTCACATATTTTGAATATCATAACTTCAATTTTTATCCTCTGAAAGTAAACAGGAAAAATCTATTGAAAAGCAACCTCTGAAAGTAACTTCTTTCGTGGACGCGTCAAAGCTCTGATCAGAACATCTTCAGGGAAGTATTTTTTTCTTTATCTGAGTATTCAACTCAGGGGAAGATTTTAATTCTTTATGTTCTTAAGTAATCTATCAAAATATACAAATTTTTGTCATCATCAAAAAGGGGAAGATTGTTAGAACATAGTTTGATTCCACATCCTTGTAAGAGTTTTGATGATAAAAAACATATGATATATAAAGAACAAATATGCTCCCTAATAAAGTATTTTAATATGCAGGGAAATTCTGATGTAAGAAGCATAAAAGATGAGAAAGTTGCATTTTTGAAGCTCTGATGTGATACATCATACTTAGAAGCAAATATGTGTAACACGCTTAAGTAAAGAAGTTCTAATGTTACAACTTCTGAATGCACCAACGCTGCAAGCAAAAACTCTAATATTCTGATAAGTAAAGTTCTGGAAGAACAAAAGAAGTCTCAACGGTAATATTCATCTTCTGATATGATCCCAAGAAAGCATATTCTGAAGCGTTACAATTTATTCATTATAAATCAAAAGTAACGGATGAATCAAGACAAGATCTCTACTTTTAGAAAATACATTAACTACACTTTATCAACCTTCCAAAAGCATCTTCTCGTGTCTCTCATGCATCGCCTATATAAAGAAGACTTGAAGAAGAAATCGTACACAACTCTACTGCACACTGAAAAAGAAAAATCATATTACCTTTCTATCTTGTGTTTTTCAATTGTGTATACATTACTGTTGTGATATAGTTTTATTTTGAAAACATCTTTGTACACACTTTAAATTGTTTTATCTTGTAATACCTTGAGAAAATCGAGTTGTGGTTTAAACACAAGAAGACATTGACAGTAGTCATTGTATCTGTGTAATCAAGTTTTGATTAGTGGATTAAGACCTCATTTGAGAGAGGCGAAATCACCTTGGCGAGTGGACTGGATTAGTTTAAGTTCAAACGAACCAGGATAACCAATGTGTCTACTGCTTTAATTTTGAAAACCCCGATTCAACCCCCCCTTCTTGTGTTTTTCCATTCTTTAACACTTCCATGCATCTCGGGTTGGTCACTTGCTACGGGTTATACTAAAGATAAGTTGCGTTCCTGCGCATACAACCCGCTCCGAGGTAACCAGGCGACTGAGCCTTTCTGGGTGTATATTGATCGGCTGGTGCATGAGGACATCCACTTTTGTTCATACGTCGACCACCGTGTGACGATACCATTTGACGAGGTTGTGTTGTTTACGAGTTGGTTGGCATATAGGATTCATAAGAGGGCTGCTTATTGCCCGAGCGGGTGATGCGTTAGTTCGAGTACACCCATAGCATTCCTCGTGATCCTACTTTATTTGCTCCTCTAACGGTGAAACATAGTGATATGGATGCTTTGTTTGATGATTTTGAGAATCGTCTTGTTCCTGATGAGGCCAGGAGTACTGTAGCACTAGACGACTCGAGCTACGAGTATGATTACATGATATGGTTCTTCCAGGTGTCCCATCCATACATGGTACATGATGCTCCAACGAACCCAACGAGGCCAATTCACCGGGAGATCCTAGAGGAGGAGCAGACTAGGGCCGATCATGCTACTGATGTGTTGCCTAGGTGCCATCGTATCATGGAGATTGCGCGAGATGGTATTGTTATAGGTATTTTTTCTGATGGATTCGATGTTAGAGGTGTTCTAGATGCCATCATGAAGGAGGATCAAGGGGCTCTGCTTTACAGGAGGAAACGGAGGAACGCCGAGAAGGTAACTTGTTGACTCATCATCTGCCATACTCAGTAGTATTTGATGATGTATCTGTATTTTGGTTTTAGTTTTTTGTTATTGTATTTTGGTGGTATCGCCCACTGATATTTTTTGTGATGAGTACTACTGTATATATATATTGTCTTGGTTGTATGTTTTGTACAAGTTTTTGTCTGAAATGCGAAAGTACTAGAAAAATAATGCATTTCCTTGCCTGCCTTATTTTACCTGCAACTGGCATCATTGAAACCGGAAATATATTATCGGTTTACAACCGCAATTATACTTCCGATTTTAAATCAATTTTAACAAATAAAAAATGCGAACCAAAAATACATTTTTGAGAGGCATTTTAGGAATTGCATAGAACATTTCTTTTGGAGATGGGGGTGGAATAAGAAATACCCTAACCAATATGCTCAATCTCAAAGCCCAAATAGAAAAGGTGCTAAAGAGAACATGAACCGTGGCCCAATAACTACAACGGCTAGTAAATATAAAACGGCTAGTTTCTTTTAGATATTTTTCTTTCACTTTCACTCTCGTTTTTTCATCTTCACTTTCCATCATTTGCAACACTCATTACCACTGTTACTGTCTCTTCCTTTCATCTCAACAAATTTCCTCTCTTTCTCTCTTTTCCTTTCAACCCATTTCTGAAAGGAAGAAGAAAAAGTGGGGGGGCACTCTTCCTAAAACCCTATCCAACCTTACCTTTTTGGTTGAAAGAAGTTTCTGATCAGAATGACTTTTGAAAGAAACTCTCCAGCAAGATGCTACATGACACCACCGTCTTCTTCTTCATGGAAGTCGTCAAGACCTTTGCGTTCTCCCACTGTGCCGTTTTCAGAGAGAAAGAAATCACCTGCTTCTGTTCATAAAGATGATCTTTTTCATGTCATTCATAAGGTTCCTTCTGGGGATTCTCCTTATGTTAAGGCCAAACAGATTCAGGTAAATAAACTTTTTGTTCCTTAAAGTTTCTATTTTTATTGTTTTTTTCTTCTGGGTTTATGCTTTTCTTGGGTTGGTCTCTTTGAATTCTTTGAAAAGGAAAGAAAGTTCTTACTTTTCTCAGTAGTTTTTCTTCTTTCTTTGATGGGTAGATTATGACTCATAGGGTGAGCAGTGAGAAAAAAAGAACTTGATTTTTCAGTTTTGAATTTGAATTTGCTAAGTTTTGAAGTGATTTTTTATCATTTTATTTACTTTCTTGGTTTTCTGTTCAATGATTTGGAGTGTGAATTCTTTGATTACAGTTAGTGGAAAAGGATCCGGGTAGAGCTATTTCCCTTTTCTGGGCTGCCATTAATGCCGGTGATCGCGTTGAGAGTGCTTTGAAGGACATGGCTTTAGTTATGAAGCAATTGAACCGGTCCGATGAGGCAATCGAAGCAATCAAGTCTTTCCGCCATCTCTGCCCTTCTGATTCTCAGGAATCTCTTGACAACATCTTGGTTGAATTGTATAAGGTATATAAGGTTTCTCTTTTGTTTGTTGCTGTTTTTTCTAGCCATAGTTGTTTGCTTTTAGGTTAGCATTGGAGTACTTTTCTTTCGAAAATCTTTAGTATTTGATTGGTGAAGAGTTTTAGGATCATGTGTTTAACAGCTTATGTATGTATTGTATGTTGTTATAGAGGTCGGGAAGGGTTGATGAAGAGATCGGTATGCTTCATCACAAGTTGAAGCAAATTGAAGAGGGTATGACGTTTGTGGGAAGGTTGACAAAACAAGCAAGGTCTCAAGGGAAGAAAATTCAAATAACCGCTGAACAAGAGATATCGAGGATACTAGGGAACTTGGCTTGGGCTTATTTGCAAAAAGGCGACTATAAAACTGCTGAAGAACATTATAGGTGAGCATTTTATTAGATGGAATCAAAATGCATTTTCTGATTTTTGTTTTTGTTTTTGTTTAGAGAGAAGTAATAAAAGTTCCTTATTTGTTTCTTCCAGAAAAGCACTGTCCTTTGAGGTTGATAGGAACAAACAATGCAATTTGGCAATATGTTTAATGCAAATGAACAAGATTACAGAAGCAAGGTTTCTACTTCAGGCAGTAACCGCGGCAACGAAAAACAGAAAAATGGACGATTCTTTCGTCAAGTCTTTTGAACGCGCTACAGAAATGCTGCGAGAGATGGAATCCGCATCATTAGTAGATCCAGTCAAAGATAAAGGTGATAAATTTATAGAAACTCAGAGATTTTCAGGGAGGAATAATATGTCATCATCACAATACTCCACACCGAATTCGGAGAACTTGAGCGGAAAAAACTCAGATAATATGGTTAAAAGTAGGACAGAGAATAACTGGTCTTTGACTTCTGATGCCGAAGAATCTCGTCATTCTCATGCAAGGAGAAGATTATACGAGTCTCCCGATCCGAAGGTTCCTTACGCAAAACCAAAACGATCATCTTGGGGTTTCAAATCAGATTCTAAACCTTCACCTCTGACTTATCCTAATGAGAAGGTACCAAACTCAACACAGAATCAGTTTTTTCCAGATACCAATGCAAGTTGGAGAACAAGGACATTTGAAGATGATACTGCAATGGTAAAATATGGACCTACAACAACAGTAAAGCAAGGAAACACAATAACCGTATACGGTTCTGGTACGATACATCCTAAGAACACGGAGGCAGCTATGAAATTCACAAAGAATGACGAGAACAACAAAACTGATGCAAATCCGCATGGCATAGTTGTGAATGGAGCCAATGAGTCTGCAGCTTCTGTTGATAGAACAGACCAACAAGATCAAGGTAGTGAAAAATATCTATATCAAAACTACTATTAGTTTTACCAATTTTATTGACAGTAACTTGCTTAACAATCTTCATATGAATTTGCAGACAAAAAACCAGTTCAGAAGAAGAGTTGGGCAGATATGGTAGAAGAAGATCAACAAACTGAAGAATACGAATTCTTCAATAATGGCTATACAAATTTTGGTGCTGAAATGTTCAGTAATGAAAATGAAGACTCAAACATAGTCTATCAACATGAAAAAAATCTTGAGTTATTGAACTTGAAGAATGGATATAATGCTGCACCTGCGATAGATCGTCCTTTATCGAGGATTCCAACGGTTAGACGTTCGTTGTTTACGAATCCGGGTGAAAGGGATTTATTCTCTGGAGAAGATAAGCTAACAAGGAGAGTCAGGTTGCAGGTTTTTCAGGATATTACTTCCTCATCCTGAAAACAAAACAACCTTTGCCTAAGATTTATTTGCTTATTGAAGTGACCAAAAATGTTCTTATTATATTTTGATATTGATGTTAGAGAAGGATAATTAGTGTACGTTAAGATTTTATTAGATTTTTTTGATTACAGGATCATGATGGTGCATTCAATGAAGGCATTTTTTTTTTTTTTGATTAATAGCTTAGTTTATTCTTACAAATAATACAATAGTCCATACAAATTAATATACAAAAGTTCTGTTGGCATATTGTTTCTTAATGAAATATTTCTGGTATGTGCTCTAATGTAATTCCTGGTGTAAATTATTTAAATCAACAAGTACATTTTTTTTAAGGCAGAACTAGCAAGTTAGTAGCTGTGTTTTCTTTTTGAAGAGAGCTGTGTGATTTTGGGAGTAGTTTTAAATTAAATAAAAATGTTGGGTAATTAACATTTTTTTATAAATAATTACGATGTCCCAATCAATATTATTTATTATTACTCATAAATAATTTTTTTTTTACTTAATTATAGTTTTGATTATTTTTACATGATTATATAATTGATCTTTCTATTTTAAAATCACTCAACTTTGGTCCTTTCTCACTTTTGGATTAAAAATTAGTAATGTGAAATGTTTTAAATGATAGGACATAAAACAATCTTAATAAATTATGAGATTAATTGATATATATTGTGACTTTAAAAAGTTTTATACCACCAATATATCATAACCATTTATGTGTGATGCTATGAATAAAATTAAAGAAAATCAAACACTCGTGAAATTTAATAACTATGATTAAATCATTAAATGATGGTGTAAACTTTACACTTCTGTGTATTTCAATTAAATTCATAAATTATTTATTTATATAATTAAAGAAAATATCTGTTGGTACAAAGATGGTTAGTGTGAAAGTCAATAAATAAATGCATATAAATTGTTTTTAGCCGTCAAATACGTCTCTTCTTTTTATCAAAGATGGTTGGTGCGAAAGCCAATAAACAAGTCTCTCTTGTTGCTAGTGAGAAGGATATCCATGCTTCTTAAAGAAGGTATCTATTCTATATTTAGTCATACCACAATAGATACAAACTCAGGTATCTCTGCCTCGACG
Organism: Vicia faba; assembly: GCA_948472305.1. NCBI lineage: Eukaryota > Viridiplantae > Streptophyta > Magnoliopsida > Fabales > Fabaceae > Vicia > Vicia faba. The sequence goes on along the minus strand of OX451736.1, from coordinate 1,519,961,181 downwards.
ACTGAATGATCGACCCCCTATAACATTTCTGCCACGAAAATAAGAACCTTTGTCTTGGAATTAACCTGTAGGAAAAGTCAGAAGTTTTGATTCATCAATAGGAGTAACAATTTGTCTTTCTCGTCGAACAAGCAAAGAATATACTTTACTAATATTGAGAAGAAGATCCATTAACATGATATGAGATTAAATTGTTGAATATTGGTCATTCAGTTCTTTCAAGAATCTGATAACTTGATCAGAATCCTTGTAACTACGAATTTTATCAATAGCTAAACACGATATAACACAATCACATGCAGGAATTTGACGAAAATTGTCTAATTATTGCCACAACATCTTTAATTTGGTGTAATAAGAAGAGATAGAGAAATCACCCTGCTTTAGAGTATAAATCACTTCTTGAATATTTGAACACATCACCATAATAAAATCGATCTTTCAATTCCTTTTATATTGCTATAAGCAGTTTTCATCCATAAGATACTTCGAGAGATTTCAGGATCCATTGAATTATCCAGTCATGACATGATCATCGTGTTGCATTAATCCCAAGAAATGGTGTCACGGTCTTCATCTGGTGGTCTTGGAAAAGCATCATTGATAAAGTGGAGCTTGTTCTTGGATCGTAAAACCATCATCATGGATCTGGACTATGAGTGGTAACTTCCAGCATTCAACGATAGAGTAACTAACACAAGAGTTGAATTCTCATTAGGATGCATGAAGTAAGGATTAAAGGTATCATTTTTATAGCTTTTATTGAGATTGGAAGATACATTATATTGATGCGGTGGAGCATGACCATTAATGGTGCTCGAATAACTCTTAATGGATATTGTTGAAGAGAAAAAAAGGAAGAAGAATAAGAAATTGGATAACAATCAATGAAGGAAATAAAGAACAAATTGAGATTTGTGAAGATTATGCAGCAATGGTGATGAAATCATAGCCACACGTCAATGATACCATGTGAAAAATAGAACTATGAACACCATAGAACTGGAAAAGATAGCCTGCATTTCATAATAGAGATATTTACTTAAATGTCTTTGATGTTCTTGTTTGCATAACCTTTAAAAGCTACCAATGGATTGCAAAATTTGATAAAAGTGATATCTTATTACTAAAGCCTAAACATGATATTTATCTCTTGTGCTTAAAAACATATTATCCTTGCTTTGCATAAATATCCTTGCTTAATATATTTTGAAAATACTTTGAAATAAATGTTTATTTTTCTTCACTAAAATTATTATGACATGCTTGGGTGTAGAAGGCAAAAATATAGTTTCAATATATTCTAATAAATCTTATATGATGTTGTTGACGCTTATCTTTTATAAATAATACTTTCTATCTCTATAAATGCTTATACCTGTTTACCTCAAATGCAATATGATATGTTGTTCTCTTCAAATGTTTGCATACTTAGCTTTTTAGAAAATTATATCCTTTATCCATCTTTTTGATTTTGGTAAAGGGGAGGAAGTATACTCTCAGGGAAAGGTATATATATTATCTAATTCAGGGGAAGTTTGTCACTCCAAATATATCTTGTATCATTTACCACCTTTCCAGAGAGATGCATTATTATCATCAAAAAGGGGGAGAATGTGGAACCTTATTTTTCAGGTAATAGACTTTAAAATCAAGACAATATCTTTTGATGATGACAACTATAAAGAAAATAACAGAGATATTCATCATGTAAATATGCAACCATTGATAAGTTAAACAATGCACTTAAGCGATTAAAGATGCAAACCATGAGTATAAAGGTTTGATAAACATGACTATCAAACAAAGGTAAATAAAGTAGATTTTATCAAAAGTCTCAAGAGATCTCAAGCAAGTGTCAACGTAAAAAGATTACAACCGATAAAGGCTTAGAGGAAATATCTTAAAATAGTAAGTGAGTGAAACTATATAAAAGCAAAGGGACTTTTTCATAGAAGTACATAGCTATAAGCATACACACACACACACACACGCACACACACACACACACACACACACACAAACCTTTTTATCCAATGTTTTGTCAAAATAAAATACTTTGAAAAACATATAGAAGTTGTATAGAACAGATGAGAGTAGTCAAAAAGCCATAAAAAATTTTTTTTACTTTATTTAATCGGTTGAAGTAAAGTTCTAACCGATTAGATTAGCGCGCACTTGAGGTGCAAGGCAAGTTGAATACACCCATATTCTATGAAATGACTATATATCTTATATTTTCTTTTTTGAACTTATATACAATTGATTTTCAAACATCAACGGATTATGTCAATCGATTAGCAACGACTATTTTTTCTTAAATGACATTTCCTTCTTTGGGGAATCTCAAGCCTATAAATAGAGGCTCCATTTCTCATTTCAAATAATTCAGAACATGAATTTGTGTATTGACACTCACTCTCTCCATATAAATAGAGGCTCCCTTTCTCTCACTAGTTCTTATAGTTAAATACTTTTATGAGGAAAGTCTCATTTGTGAGTGAGTTTTTTTGTGTAATTATGGAAGGGTAGAATTGTATAAATTTACCAAGGTAACTATGTTTATAAACTTTGATTGAATAATGTCCAAATAGATATTATATATATGTGATTCTAATCCAAACCCATTAAAATCTTATTGTTGGAGATTGTATGATTAATCTCAGTTATAAGGTTAAAGATGAATCTTGTCCCAAAATCTTCTTTGGTTTGAGAACAACCCAACTAAAATCTCAGAGGTTATTTGGTTATCCTGTTAAACCAAAAGGGAGCTCATATATTTTAGAACTTAAATACTAACCGCTACAAGGTATGTGTTTATGGAGAGAAGACTAATCGCTTAAATCTACAATTGAGAAGGAAGTTTGACCACTTCACTTTCAATAAATTATTAGAGAAAAGACGCAGACACCCAATCATTCGTCTTGTAATATTTCAGTTGTAGGACAACTATCATTTCCTTGTATAAGGGGATTCGTGAGACTTTCTTATTAAAAGCTCTCAAGTATTATTGGAAACTCTCAAGATCAAGTCTTAGAGAGAGGAGTATGTCCTTTAGTTTTGACCAAACCTCTATATTTCTGGTGTTCTTCTTTTTCCTTTACTCTTTTAAATTATGGAATTTAAATATTTAATTTTCGCTGTTTAGAATTAGAAAATATTTTAAAACTTTAATTTAAATTTCCAAAAAATTTTAAAACCATGTTTTTCCAAATCACACAGTTCACCCCCCTCTTGTGTGAGAAGTATCAAGTTCAACAACGTCTATGTTTGTAGACAAAAGTGCAACCTACATAGATGTTGTAACGCCCGTTATTTAATTAATTATTTTTGAAATTATTTGTTGAAGTTGTGAGATGTTGGGAATTGTTGGTATAAGTTGCTAGATCATTACTAGTTAATTAATTAGTTGATTAATAATAGTAATAATGCTAGAATTGATGAAATAATAGAATAATTATGTTGGGCCTATTTTAATGATTGAAAGTAGTAATACAAGGGGTGTGTCGTTAAGCCAATTAAGAATAATAATAATGTGAGGTCTTATTTAAATGAAGAATCAGGTCAATTGGAATAAGGAAGTTGTTGGAAACTGGCTGTGAGAAGTGCAGAGCAAAGGAATAAGGAAAAGAAGTGAAGTAAGGTTCCAGTCGGAGAGTTGTCAAGCGACCTTCAATCCAAGGTAAAGGTGGGGTTCTGACCTTATAATGGAGCGTATGATGAATATTATATAGGGGTTGGTCGTAAGTATAATTGTTGTGCGTTGAATTGTTCTGGACCTGTTCTTGAAAGTTGCTCATTATCATGTTGTGGTCGTTTAGGAATCTTAAGTATAACTGTCTTGTACGATTGATGAATCTGGTAATAGAAGATGTAGTTTCACGTTGATATGTTATTCCGTGAAGTTGGTCGGAATTTAATGGTCGACGAGAATACTGTAAGGTTGGGATAATATTCGTCACAAACTGGACAAAATCTGTGCAAAAATGTGAAGACGCATCATCCCGAGGAGCACAGGTAATTGCGTCGAGCGATATAAGACTATAAGATGTGTCGAGGAACACATGTGCTAGGTTTCTAACGGCACAAGGCGACAAGGTGCACCGAGGGGAATAGGTAGTTGTGTCGAGCGACGCAAGGCTGCGTGACGCGCCGAGAAGTATGAGGTGTCGATCGGTACTGAAGCGGGAAGGGAAGGTACCGAGCGGCACATCCATTGTGTCAAGGAGTACACATAGTTTTAATGTCCCTACTGTTATTCCCGTAAAGGCTATTTTAGTTATTTAAATTAGTTTAAGAATCTCAACATAATAATTAGAATTCTTAAGGTATTTTATCCCTATAAGATTAATGAATACTAGTAGAAATAAGTTAGTAGCAGGAGAGATAATATAATTAATAAGTGACTAGCAGTATATAGTTGAATTACCCGAATAATTACGTAAGACGTCATAGTATATTTTGGTTAATACAATGTATTGTATACTTTTTTGTAATTTGATAATTTGCAGGTGATGATGAATTTTGTTGAGATGCCTCTAATTATTGGCAAATATTAAGTCATAGGCTTATGGCTAATGTTGAATTGTGTTGAGATGTTGTTGAGTTAATGTTGTTGTTACTACATTCATATTATTGTCGCATACATAGCATATCAAGTTGGGAGCTCATGCTCGGTAAGTTGTCCTGGATTGGAAAATATAAAGTTAAAGGCTTATGCCTTGTTGATGCCTCTATTAATTGAATGATTATTAAGTTGGGATATGGTTCCCATATGCTAGCAGTTGAGGCTGATGACTGGTTGCTAGAGACTCATCTGAGATTGGAAGCTGCGGGTGAAAATGTCACTTAGGTTGTGTTTCGTAGGGAATTTCTGAGGAAGTATTTCCCTGAAGATGTTTGTGGTAAGAAGAAAATTGAGTTACTTGAGCTGAAGCAAGGGAGTATGTCGATTATTGAATATGTTGCAAAGTTTGTTGAGTTGGATAAGTTTTACCCGCACTACAATGAGGCAAATGCTGAGTTTTTAAAGTGCATCAAGTTTGAGAACGGGTTGCACCCAGAGATCAAGAAGGCAGTTGGATACCAGAAGATTTGTGTCTTTGCTGATTTGATTGATAGTTGCAGGATTTATGAAGAAGATAATAATACTCACTATAAGATTATCAATGAGAAGATGGGTAAGCTCCAATAGAACCGTGGTAAGTCTTACGATGCCCCAGCTGGTAAAGGTTAATAGAAAGTTACTCAGGGTCAAAGAACTAGTGGGGGAGATGCTCTTGCTGGTGTGATTTGTTTCAAATATGGAAAACCTGGTCATAAGAGCAACGTGTGTACTACTGAGGTGAAGAGTTATTTCCGTTGTGGTAAGACTGGACATGTTATATCTGAGTGCAAGCATAAAGAGATGATTTGCTTCAATTATGGTGAAGAAGGACACATTAGTAGTCAGTGTCAGAAACCAAAGAAGGCGCAAACCAGTGGTAAAGTGTTTGTGTTAGCTGGGACTCAAACAACTAATGAGGATAGACTCATCATAGGTACATGTTTCATTAATAGTACTCCTTTAATTACTATTATTGATATTGGTGCTACTCATTGCTTTATTACTGCTGATTGTGTTGAAAGATTGGGTCTTATGTTGTCTTCTTTGAATGGAGAAATGGTCGTCAATACTCCATCTAAGGGATCAATGGCTACTTATTTTATGTGTTTAAAGTGCCCGTTGTCGATCTTCGACAGAGACTTTGTTGTTGATTTAGTTTGTTTGCCTTTAAGTGGGTTAGATGTGATCTTAGGTATGAATTGGTTAGAACATAACTATGTTCATATTAACTGTTATAACAAGTCGGTGAGGTTTTCTACTCTTGAAAAGGAGGAAGATGGTATGTTGTCTGCTAGACAGTTGAGGCAGTTGATGCAAGAAGAGGCTCATATGTTCTCGTTGATGGTGTCTCTATCTGTCAAAAATCAAGCTATAATTGAGGAATTGCAAGTGGTGCATGAATTTCCTAAAGTTTTCCCTGATGAAATTTCTGATGTACTGCCAGAGAGAGAAGTCGGATTTGCTATTGATCTTGTACCTGGTACCAGACCTATTTCTATGGCACCATACATGATGTTTGCATCTGAATTGTCAGAATTAAAGAAGAAATTGGAAGAGTTACTTGAAAAGAAATTTGTAAGACCAAGTGTATCACCGTGGGGAGCTCCAATGTTGCTAGTAAAGAAGAAAGATGGAATTATGAGGCTTTGTGTTGATTATAGATAATTGAATAAAGTGACGATTAAGAACAAGTATCCGCTTCCGAGAATAGACAACTTAATGGATCAATTAGTGGGTGCTCAAGTGTTTAGTAAAATTGATTTGAGGTCAGGTTATCATCAGATTAAAGTGAGGGATAAAGATATCCAAAAGACGGCTTTCATAACGTGTTATGGACATTATGAATGTTCGGTGATGCCTTTCGGTGTTTCTAATGCACCGGGAGTGTTCATGGAGTACATGAACCATATCTTTCATACTTATTTAGATCGGTTTGTAGTGGTGTTCATTGATGACATTTTGATTTACTCTAAATCAGAAGAAAAGCATGCAGAACACTTAAGAATAGTATTGCAAGTTTTTAAAGAGAAGAAGTTGTATGCAAAGTTGTCTAAGTGTGAATTTTGGTTAAAGGAGATTAGTTTTCTTGGCCATGTTATCTCAGGTAGTGGCAATATTGTAGATCCATCTAAAGTAGATGCTGTGTTACAATGGGAAACTCCAAAGTCGGCTAACGAGATTATAAGCTTTTTGGGACTAGCTAGTTATTATAGAAGGTTTATCGAAGGTTTTTCTAAGTTGGCACTTCCGTTAACTAAGTTGACTTGTAAAGGTAGAGCTTTTGTGTGGGATGTTCAGTGTGAAGAAAGTTTTATAGAATTGAAGAAGAGATTGACGTCGGCTCCGATTTTGACATTACCTAATCCAGGAGAACCTATTGTGGTATATTGTGATGCTTCCAAGATGGGTTTAGGAGGTGTGCTTATGCAAAATGAAAAGGTAGTTGCTTATGCGTCAAGGCATTTAAGGACTCATGAGAAGAACTATCCTACGCATGATTTAGAGTTTGCTGCAGTTGTTTTTGTGTTGAAGATTTAGAGGCATTGTCTTTATGGTTCTAGATTTGAAGTATTTAGAGACCATAAGAGTTTAAAGTATTAGTTTGATCATAAAGAATTGGATATGAGACAACAAAGATGGTTGGAGTTGTTAAAAGATTACGATTTTGATTTGAATTATCATATAGGAAAAGCAAATGTGGTGGTCGATGCATTAAGTCAAAAGACTTTACATATGTCGACAATGATGGTTAAAGAGTTGGAATTAATTAAACAGTTCAGAGATACGAGCTTAGTTTGTGATGTGACACCGCAGAGTGTTATGTTGGGGATGTTAAAGATTTATAATGATTTTCTAGATAGTATTCGAGAATCTCAAAAGTTAGATGTGAAATTGGTAGACTCGATGGTTGGGATCGATCAGTCCGAGAATAAAGATTTTAAGTTAGATGCACAAGGTGTGTTGAGATTCCGTAATCGAATTTGTATTCCTGATGATGCGGAGATGAAGAAAGTGATTCTTAAGGAAAGTCATAGAAGAAAGTTGAGCATTCATCTGGGAGCTACAAAAGTGTATCAAGATTTGAAGAATTTGTTTTGGTGGCATGGAATGAAGAGTGATGTGTCTCATTTTGTGTATGCATGTTTAACTTGTCAGAAGTCGAAAGTTGAACATCAGAAGCCCGCAGGGTTGATGCAACCGTTAGAAGTTCCATAATGGAAATGGGATATCATTTCGATATACTTTGTGACGGGGTTACCTAATACTCCAAGGGAACATGATTCGATTTGGGTGATTGTTGATAGGCTTACGAAGTCGGCTCATTTTATTCCTATTAACATCAGTTTTCCAGTATCGAAGTTAGCGGAGATTTATACTAGTGTAATTGTAAAGTTGCATGGTGTTCCTTTGTGTATTGTTTTGGATAGGGATCAGAGGTTTACTTCTGATTTTTCGAAGAGTCTACAAGAGGCGTTGGGTTCTAAGTTGAGGTTGAGATCGGCGCATCATCCTCAGACGGATGGTCAAACTGAAAGGACTATTCAGTCGTTAGAAGATTTGTTGAGAGCATGTGTTCTTGAGCAGGGAGGTTCGTGGGATACTTATCTTCCATTAATAGAGTTCACTTATAATAACAGTTGTCATTCTAGTATTGGAATGACACCTTTTGAAGCATTGTATGGTCGAAGATGTAAAACTCCTTTATGTTGGCATGAATCTGGGGAAAGCGTAGTACTTGGACCTGAACTTGTTCGAGAAACTACCAAGAAGGTGAAGTTAATTTAAGAAAAGATGAAAGCTTCTCAAAGTAGATAGAAAAGTTATCATGACAAGCGAAAGAAATTTTTTAGAATTTCAAGCAGGTGACCATGTGTTCTTGAGAGTCACGTATGTGACCGGTGTTGGGCGAGCATTAAAGTCTAAAAAGCCCACTCCTTGTTTTATTGGTCAGTATCAGATTTCAAATAGAGTTGGGAATGTTCCTTATATAGTGGCTTTACCGCCTAACCTTTCAAATTTACATGATGTGTTTCATGTGTCACAACTCTGGAAATATATTTCAGATCCATCTCATGTGATTCATATGGATGATGTGCAAGTAAGGGATAATCTCACTGTGGAGACGATGCTTGTACGAATCGCGGATCATGAAATGAAGACTCTAAGAGGAAAAGAGATTACTTTGGTGAAAGTAGTATGGCTAGGAGCTATTGGAGAAATCATGACGTGGGAGTTGGAGAGCAAGATGCAGGACTCTTATCCTGAGTTATTTGAACAAGATATATTTTTAGGACGAAAATATTCCAAGTGAGGGAGAGTTCTAACGCCCGTTATTTAATTAATTATTTTTGAAATTATTTGTTGAAGTTGTGAGATATTGGGAATTGCTGGTATAAGTTGCTAGATTATTACTAGTTAATTAATTAGTTGATTAATAATAGTAATAATGCTAAAATTGATGGAATACTAGAATAATTATGTTGGGCCTATTTTAATGGTTGAAAGTAGTAATACAAGGGATGTGTCGTTAAGCCCATTAAGAAGAATAATAATGCGATGTCTTATTTAAATGAAGAATCAAGTCAATTGGAATAAGGAAGTTGTTGGAAACTGACCGTGAGAAGTGCAGAGCAAAGGAATAAGGAAAAGAAGCGAAGCAAGGTTCCAGTCGGAGAGCTGTCGAGCGACCTTCAATCCAAGGTAAGGGTGGGGTTTTGACCTTATAATGGGGTGTATGATGAATATTGTATAGGGGTTGGTCGTAAGTATAATTGTTGTGCGTTGAATTATTCTGGACCTGTTCTTGAAAGTTGCTCGTTATCATGTTGTGGTTGTTTAGGAATCTTAAGTATGACTGTCTTGTACGATTGATGAATATGGTAATAGGAGATGTAGTTGGCCGTTGATATGTTATTTCGTGCAATTAGTCAGAAATTAATGGTCGATGAGAATATTATAAGGTTGGGATAATGTCCGTCACAAACTGGACAAAATCTGTGCAAAAATGTGAAGACGTGCCATGCCGAGGAGCACAGGTAATTGCATCAAGCGGTATAAGACTGTAAGATGTGTTGAGGAACACATGTGCTAGGTGTCGAGCGGCATACGACGACAAGGTGCGCCGAGGGGAATAAGTAGTTGTGTCGAGGGGTGCAAGGCTGCGTGACGTGCCGAAAAGTATGGGGTGTCGGCCAGTACTGAAGTAGGAAGAGAAAGTACCGAGCGGCACGGCCACTGTGTCGAGGAGTACACATCATTTTAATGTCCCTACTGTTATTCTCGTGCAGGTTATTTTAGTTATTTAAATTAGTTTAAGAATCTCAACATAATAATTAGAATTCTTAAGGTATTTTATCTCTATAAGATTAATGAATTCTAGTAGAAATGAGTTAGTAGCATGAAAAATAATATAATTAATAAGTGACTAGTAGTATACAGTTGAATTACCCGAATAGTTATGCAAGACGTCGTAGTATATTTTGGTTAATACAGTGTATTGTATACTTTGTTGTAATTTGATAATTTGCAGGTGATGATGAATTTTGTTGAGATGCCTCTAATTATCGGTAAATATTAAGTTGTAGGCTTATGGCGAATGTTGAATTGTATTGAGATGTTGTTGAGTTAATGTTGTTGTTGTTACTACATTCATATTATTGTCGCATACATAACATATCAAGTTGGGAGCTCATGCTCGGTAAGTTGACCTGGATTGGAAAAATATAAAGTTGAAGGCTCATGCCTTGTTGATGCCTCTATTAATTGGTTGATTATTAAGTTAGGAGTTTTGCTCTGTTGGTATCACATGCATGTGCATAAAAATAAGTCGTATTTCATGTTGCATCCTAAGTTGTTGTGTGGATGAATTAATTATGTTAAATATTGTTAAAAAGCTGTGAAGTGGATACTTGTATGATCTGATTCTAATATATTATTTATCATACATCCGATTATATTGTTTGATATCTCACCATTTCTGTTTAAATGTTACCCCTATGTTGGTAACGTGCAGGTAATCTAGAATAAAGGTTGTTTACCTTCAGTAGTTCGAGTCGGTGTCGTTGGTCTGATACGTAGCACTCAGGGGGATGAACATATATTTTCTTTATTGCTGATTTTCATTATGTTGCTGAATTTTAAGCTGTTTTTGTTAAGTACTTGTTGTTTTGAAGTCGTTTCAGTTGGATAAAGATGTTACATCTTTTTAGGCCGAATATTATGATTCCGCTGCGTAGTTATGAAAGTTTTTGGTTTTAAAAGACTAATTTATGATGTTGTTGGTTCATCCGAGTTTAAAGTGTTATGTATCTGTGTTAAATGCTGTTTTTTAAGTTGAAAGTGTAGCATTCCATTTGTTTGTTGGAAATTTTGTAACTCTGATTTTATATAATCCGTTGGGTAGAAATGGGGTGTTACAAATTTGACATACCTTAAGTATTTCATCGACTTGACGACCATCCACGAGTAGAACTGGGGGGCACATGCTTGGTATACCTGTACTCCAAACTGAACGAAGATTTTCTTTAGACGACAAAGAAAATGGCAGGCTCCCGCACCTTGCTGACGGTAATTTCCATAATCACTATTAATTTTAAAACAATTGTTTTTACACTTATTACTAATGTTTTTTTCTTATTCATTTTCAGGGATGGATCCTAAACCACTTTCACCACATACACGGGATTGATCGTGTGCTAGAGTTTATTGAGGATTACCCATGTGCTTACATATACTGCCTGTGTAGAGAGAATGATGCTTTGCATCCATTTCGTGTGTATATTGACAAGACTCAGCATGATGACATTGACTGGACACCATACGCTACTCACTGTACACTATTCGCTTCAAACTCATTTCATATCATTTCAGATGGCTGACACGTGGAAGTAATTTAATGTATAAGTAGTTGCTAGAGCAATACATGCGTCAATTTAGACTTATGCAGATCATTATGAGACCCCCCTTCATGGCTGCTCCTATCAACATCATTTGCAGACATCTTGATGACATACTAGAAGGTTACGAGAGTCATCTGGTATCAGAGGAGTATCAGAGTGTGTCAGCCACAAGTCAATGGCATAATGTTGAGGATTACATGAATTTGTTCTATTTTGTATCACACCCTGTCATGACACCAAACGCTCATAGACGTCCATCTGTGTCTACTCATGAGGAGAACTTGGAGAATGAACTGGTCAAGGATGACCATGTCGTTGATGTGTTGCCGATCTGTCAGAATATTATATGGATTACGAGAGAGAGCATAAAGTCTGGGTTGTTTGAGAGAGGTGGCAATGTTGTTGTTGTCCTAGCACGTTCCATTCTTCTAAAGTACACAATGTCTTGGATTACTGGCAGCAAATGAGGAGCCAATGGAGTAGGATTAGTCATACGCAGTAGGTTATAATTTTTTTTAATGTATTTTCAAATGTTTTACTACTATTTTTCATACTTTGAGAACTATGTTTGTAATATTATATTTTTTAATTAATGCATTATCTTATTTTGAGATGTTAATGTTTGAATCAAATTAAGGACTAAAATAACTTTGAATTAAAAAAAAATACAAACTTATACAATGTTTCTACCAAACACGCATACAATTTTCGGAGATGCATATTCGAAATAAGGGTTTCAAAAATGCATCTCCGAATTCATCCTAGAAATATTCGCAGATACATCTCCAAACCAGATTTTAGCAAAATGCCTCCTAGTATATTCAGAGGTGTATCTTCAAGTTGCTCATTTTTCTATTCCAAATTCATATGCAACATTTAGTGTTATTAGAAGGTATTATTTTAATGGTAAAAAATGTAGATATATACTTCAAATTTTCTAAAATGAACAATGTAAGATGATTATTTTTAATTCATTAATTAGCCAGATATTTGTGTGGCCGCACGAGTTAACTTATTTGATACAATATAAAATATATTTAGATACGTATCTAAATTTAAAATTAGCTATTAATTTTAAAATAATAATGATTATATAAACTCAGTTGTATTAAAATTCAAAGAGAAAAAAAGGACTCGTGAGATGAAAAAAAAGAATATTTAATATTTGAAAATAAGGATTTTATCTTTCAAAATAAGGTAATTATTGATTAAAATAAAATATGTATTGTGCTGATAGTGACCCGTAAAGTAGAAAGTTTATTTGATACAATATAAATGTATTTATATACATATGTAAATTTGAAATGAGTTACTTTAATTGTAAAATGAAAAATAATTATGTAAACGCAAATGTATTAAATAATCACGCAAAAAGAAAAAAACTTGTGAGATGAAAAAAAATAAAATAAAAAGGATATATATATATATATATATATATATATATATATATATATATATATATATATATATACCGAAGCTAGGGGTGAAAATAAACCAGACCAATAACACGGGCCTACAGGCTAGTCTACATAGGCTCAGACCAAACCATACTATTTTTTTAAATAGAAAAGGTTTAGGCTTTTTTACAGGCCTATTTAGTTAAAAAAGTTAGACCATAGGCCGCAAAAAAAGTCTTTTAAGCCTATCAGACCTATCTATTTAAATAAATATGAATATTGTTATTATTATTATTATATGATATTTGTATTTTAAATTAAAATACAAAAATAAAATTTAATTATCTATAAGGACTTATTAAAATAAGCTGAAAAAACCTTATGAACAATGTCATAAGTTGTTTTCCTAAGTTCTCTCAAACAAACAGTATCACAAAACATGTGTTAATAGGTAATCTCGAATAAGTCAATGCAAATAAGTATTTAGTCTAATTGATCTTTTAATTTGTTAGTCTATTTAACAAAGGTTCAAATAAAATAGACTTTTATGTAGGCTAATAGGCCAATCAGGCATTCGAAAAGGCCAAACTCCGGCCTAAAAATAAGTCTTTAATAGGCCACATGCCAGACTTATGCTTTGAAATTTTTAGCAGGCTAGACTCAGGCTTGACAAAGCCTAACTCGGCCCAACCTATTTCCACCCCTAGCTGAAGCCCAAAGAGAAGAAAACTACACAAAAATTAACCTAGAATAAGACACTCCTAAATTGTCATCCATAAGTAATGAATTAAGATAACTACGGGCGTGGTGATACCCCACATAATTGGAATCTAACAAGCACCTTCACTTGCTAGAATATCAGCGCACTTGTTTGCTTCTCGAAACACATGACTCACTCGCACATCTTCATGGAGATCAATCAATTTTTTAATTTGATGTAAAATTGCATGACCTTCAAAAGTGCCTGTTGAACCTTTGTTAATAACATTCACCACTGCCATATAATCCACATTAAGCTCCACTTTCATCTTTCGTAGGTTGAGAGTATAGTTAAAACCTTCAAACACATCCATAATTCAACTAGATTCTTTGATATTTTGAAATAAGGATTTTGTCTTTCAAATCAAGATAAATTATTGATTAAAATAAAATATATATTGTCTTGATAATGACTCGTGAGATAAAAAGAATTACATTAAATATATTTAGAAACAAATGTAAAATTTGAAATGATTTACTTAATTGTAAATTGAACAATAATCATATACCTTTAATTGTATTAAATAATTATATCAAAAGAAAGAAATCGTGCGGTGGCGAAAGAAAAAATTTAATATTTAAAATTAAAGATTTTGTCTCTTAAAGTAAAGAAATAGTTGATTAAAATAAAATAGATATTAGGTTAATAGTGATCGGTAAGATAAATAATTTTTTTATTTTATTAAAATTAGAAAAATAAATTATTAGTATTTTAATGATAATAAATAAATAGAAAAAAAATAAAAAAGTGAGAAAAAATGTAGAAAAATTTAAAATTTTAATTAAGAAAGATAAGTGTATGTGTTATTTAATTATGCAGAGCGTTGAAAAATGAATATACATATCAATCTTAGAAATAGTTAAATATAAGATTAAATATATATATTTTTCTTATAAATTATTAAATTTTGTTTTTGGTTCCTATAAAAAAATATGATATGTTTTAAGTTTTATAGTATTATTATGCATGAGTTTTAGTCTTTGTCGATAAATCAATGTGTATTTTTGAATAATTATTTTGTAAATATATTTAAAATGTTATAAAAAATTTTGAAGAAAAAAAAATTAATTTTTAAGTTGAAATTTTAGTTAATTTTATCAATATATTTTAAAAAGTAAGAATAATTCATAAAATATTAAGGGTAAAATGGTAATTAAGTTGTAAAACCTGAATAGTGGCGAAGAAGCGAGGAAGAGCAGTGAGAGAAAAAACTGTGTTTGAAGAAGGAGGATGAAGTCTGCGCTTACACCTTGTAACAACTGGAACCGCTGCTTCATTCATCCAACCACCACCAAACCCTTCTCCTTCTCCCTCACCAACACCGATTTTCGCACACGCTGTTCAATCTCCATGGCCAACACCATCAAAACCTACCACTTATCAAACCTCACTTACACCGAACTTAACTCCCTTAAATCTCGCCCTCGAATTGATTTCACTTCCATTTTCAACGTTGTAAGTTCTCTCCCCTTTTCTCCCAATTGGGTTTTCTTTTTCACTCTAAAAATCGTTCCTTTTTGTCTTTTCAGGTTAATCCCATTGTTGATGATGTTCATAATCAAGGAGATGCTGCTGTTAAACAGTTGATACTTCTATTATATATTTTAATTTGATAATGTTTTATCCATGCTCTTGTTTGATTTGCCTTTTTTTAACTTCATTTTTTGTGTTTTTTTTTTGTTGTAGATATACTTCTAGGTTTGACAAAGTTGATCTAGATAAGATTGTTGAACTTGTCTCTGACCTACCAGACCCAGTGGTATACTATTTCTTTGCAATTCTTCAACTTGTGTTAACTTGTCCTGTGTTGTACTCTTATTATGATCATGTTATTTGAACATCAATTTGGGACAATGTTCTAATGGTTAATGCAATTCAATAAGTGGTTAATGTGATTATCAAGACTAGATAATTCATTAACCATCTGTTGAACTTAATTAAACACGTATTTGAACATTATTAGCAGCGATTTTAGGTCTTTCAACTATATGTAGATTTGAACTTTTTAAAATTAAGAATTATCACATTTAAATTTGTGGTTCACAAATCTATGTGTATCTCCTAGGTCTATGAATGTAGTTTTTAAGAGAATTGATTTTGCCATCCAAAAAGGAGTAGCGGGTTGCCCGTTTGTCTTCTATTTCTGGATAAACTTTATTATATTGAAATAGATCAAATTCTGTTGATGGTTAATGACTTGTGATACCTGATATATCTATTAACCAAATATGACACTTGATTGACTACACGTGTGAGCTATGTTACCCCGTTTAAAAAGTTGTTTTCTTGTTTTTCTGTCTTTTTGCAGCTTGATCCATCTATTAAGGAAGCGTTTGATGTCGCCTACAGCAATATTTATGCATTTCATGCTGCTCAGAAGTCACCTGAGAAAAGTGTTGAGAACATGAAAGTATGTTGACACTGATTCTCACTGTTTTATGCTCTAGTTGGAACAATAGGCTTGATGGTTCTAGACTGAATTGGAACTTAGTTTAAGCACGCTGTTATGGATAATTAAGTTATAATTTGAAATATTCAGTGGTTAGACATCACTATATTGTTGCTATTGCATTAGTTGTGTGTTGGGGTTTGAATTTGTGAATCTAGCAATGTTGAAAGCAGTTGGTTGCGTCATTATCTAGCAATGTTGTTAAATAGCGGCTATAGCAGTGTTTTAGCGTAGTAGAATTTAAACAAAAACACGATTGCTCTACAATACCCTATTAGTATTTAGAACGAAATGTTGTCAAATAGCAGTTACGACAACACTCCAGCACGGCAGTGTAGCTGGATTTGAACAAAGTGCTATTTTCTAGAAACCATCAATGACAACACTGTTATTCTAGGAATAAGTAAATAATACCAAAAAGATCAAATCAGTAGGTTATTTGTCCAGTTGTGATCATATGGTTTTTGAATTCTCATTTTTCCAATGTATTTGTCAATAATTTGTTCTTCATTTCATTACCATGCTTGTTCATTATCTTAGTATTCCCCGATAATATCTTACTTATGCGAGTCTTGAGTTTTCCAAAACTTCAGGGAGTCCAATGCAAGAGAGTTGCAAGAAGTATTAATTCCGTGGGTCTTTATGTTCCAGGGGGAACTGCTGTATTGCCTTCAACAGCTTTGATGCTTGCAGTTGTAAGTTGAATGCATGTTTCATTGCTTCATTTGTTGCTCAATGTTCTATAATTTTATGCGTCCAGATTTAGCTGAATATACATTGTTTTGTATACCAGCCTGCACAAATTGCAGGATGTAAAACTATTGTTCTTGCAAATCCTCCCACCCAGGATGGCTCAACATGCAAGGTATTTGTCTATATCATATAAATTTATAATAATTATGATGCAGTGATAGGATCAATTTAGTATCTAAGTACAGAAATAGGAAGTACAGCAGAATAAAAGTGGAAAGTAGTTATTTTTATTGATAATTACTAGAGTTCATATGGGATCTAGTAGTACAAACAAAAGCAGAAAGTTGCAGGAAAGTAGAAAATGATAAAGAGGCTCTTAGAGAGGCCTTTTCTCTCCCATGAGAATATTCTCACTAGATTACTGCGTACCTTCAAAAGAGTCAGTCACCAATCATTTATTCCCCACTCCTAGGATTCTCTTACCACTCAAAGGCTGCCAGCTGTATCAGCCCATGTGCAGCACTAACCAACAATTTTGTCCTATTCTCTCTCCTTCCCTTTCTTACGTTTCCTAGCATAGAATTTGCCATATCTACCATGCAATGTTTTGTTCTTTTTTAGTTTGACTGACATTTTTCTCTGCAGGAGGTTCTATATTGTGCGAAGAAGGCTGGGGTGACTCACATTCTCAAAGCTGGAGGAGCACAGGTTTGTTGCATGATAATATACTATAAACTTTTTCTTGTTTTGTGATTTGAATAATTTATCTTTTTAGTTGGGTTAAATTTTATGTGTCACTGTATTTTTAATTAAAACAATTATTAATTTGTCATTTTTCTCAATTGTAGGCCATATCTGCTATGGCTTGGGGAACAGAAACTTGTCCCAAGGTTCGGCTTCTCGTTTAACTCATCTTTCTTGTTGCCATCTCTATTAGTATTTATCATGTTCAGCTTTATATTTTGTATTATTTTTATTATTTTATTGCGTATTAGTATGCCACATTCTTATAGAACTGCAAACTCATGATTATATGTGGTGAAATTTATCTAGTGATAGTACTCGAACTTCTCACTCCTTACTGATAAGTTAAATGTCTTGACTCTTGACGTGTTCTTCTTAGTTTATGGTTAACTAACGGTAACATAAATCTCGCTGCTTAATGAATGCACGGCGACCAAGATACCTAAAATGTGTACCATGTCAAGTGTTTGTGTCGGAGTCTATGTTTCTTAGGTGAATTCTAATCCTAATAGTAATAAATACTAGAATCTAATTCTTTCATTCTAACAGCATTCATAGTTCATATATTTTTATCATTTCTAATTGTGCATTTGTGATGAACTTTTGCAGGTTGAGAAGATTTTTGGCCCTGGAAATCAATATGTCACAGCTGCAAAAATGATACTTCAAGTAAGCGTGTTTATATTTTACATTTGAATCTCTTGATTTGTATCCACATCCTCTATATAGCATTTCATTGTTTGAATCTAAAAGCATCTTTCCATTTTTTTTATTTTTAAATTCTTCCTGCAGAACAGTGAAGCCATGGTTTCAATTGACATGCCAGCTGGTCCATCTGAAGTTTTAGTCATTGCAGACAAGCATGCAATTCCATCTCATGTAGCTGCTGATTTGCTTTCCCAGGTTTAATGTGTTTTAAACTCTACTATTTGGTTTACAAACACTATTCACTAACTTATTTTCACAATAAAACTTGTTATCTTTTTCATTCTCTTAGAAAACTATACTCGTACTTTAGTGTAGTTTATACATTTTTCTAAAAAGCTTCTATCTCCATTTTCGGCTTCCTTGTATATTGCTAATATCATAAAACTTAACTTACAATTTCAGGCTGAGCATGGCCCTGATAGTCAGGTTGTTCTCGTGATTGCTGGAGATGGTGTGGATCAGAGTGCAATTCAGGAGGAACTCAGCAAACAGTGTCAGAGTCTTCCAAGAGGCGAATTTGCCGCGAAAGCACTGAGCCACAGTTTTATCGTGCATGCACGTGATATGCTTGAGGTCAGTCCTTAAGTCCAAGTTTATGTCTGTGAGCACAAGCATGTTGATGAGTTAGGCTTTGTTTTGATAAGTAGCTTAATTAAACACTTATCACATAACTACTTACCATATAAGTGCTTATTGCATAAGCTTTCTATAACAAAAGATAAAATAAAGTCAACTGTTTTCACTTAAGCTTTTAGTTGTTTTCATAAGCTATTATGGAGAGCTTATGGAGATAAGCTGAAAATAGTTTATAGACATATCGTAAGCTCTCTTGAGCAATCTCACAAGTGCTTACCTCAGTGGATAGCCGAGATCAGCCGAGTAATACAAAATAAAAACACATGCTACAATAAAATTATCTATCGATATACTAGTTCCTTACTACCTTTGGAGGAGTTTAAAATTATCGTTGTATTTTTGTTTGTTTACAATCAATGAAACATTTTATACATTAAAAGTACTACTTCTTTAGCTTGTCAAGTCTCGGTCTATCGACATCTATATTGGAGTTTCAGAAGTAAAAGTTACTTTTGCATCTTCTAGGCCATTACTTTCTCAAACATGTACGCACCTGAGCATTTAATTATCAACGTGAAAGACGCAGAGAAGTGGGAGAGTTTTATCGAGAATGCAGGTAATACAGTCTATGTAGTCTTCTTTTCTTGGTGCCTTTTATGCTTCTGCATTCTGAATTCTTGTTAGATAACCACAATATGTCTCCTTGATGGCGATTCAATTGCCTATGCAGGTTCTGTGTTTTTAGGGCCGTGGACACCAGAGAGTGTCGGTGATTACGCAAGTGGGACAAACCACGTCCTTCCCACTTATGGATATGCAAGAATGTATAGCGGTGTGTCATTGGACTCTTTCCTCAAGTACATAACTGTGCAATCTCTCACAGAGGAAGGTCTAAGAAAACTTGGACCATATGTAGAAACCATGGCTGAAGTTGAAGGACTTGAAGCACACAAGCGAGCCGTTACTTTGAGACTTCAGGACATAGAAGCCAGACAGGTTTCAAGATGATTCCATCAATCCTTTGCAAGATGTTATCAGCTCTAATTTTATGCCAACTTTTGAGCCGTTTTGATATATGATATTTCCTATATGGCTTGATTTATGTAACATTAGTAGCTAAATAGTTGTCATTCTACATCTTTGTAACAATAGCTGCATTTATATGCTATAATATTAAATAATAATGTCCACTTGGTCCCTTTTTGGTTGTTATATCTAAATATATATGCTTGGGATGGAGTCATTTCTTCCTACAAGAGATGTCTGAAATTCAGTCAAATCAAGGCTAGTTAATTTTGCAATTGTATGAATAATAATATTTATGACATGTACAATGCACAAGTAGATGAGTTGTTTGTAAATTGTTTTGCATATATGGGTTACTTTCCCTTGCAACAACTTTACTCAATAAGAATGCCCTCAAATAATAATTTGTGAACCTATTTCCTTCTTGAGAATGTGAGCATACATTACTCAAACTAGGGGGATACCCGTGTGTTTGCACGGGTACTGATATGGTATGCACATTTATGATATGCACATTTGTTTTCAAATTGAAATAAAAAAACAAAATTATTTAACCAATAAAATGCATTGTTTAAAAAAAAAATGATAAAGTTTAGATAAAGTTAAAGCAAAAAATTGCCAACTTCACTTTGTGTAACTTAAAAGTTCAGAGCAAAACTAACTCTCAAATTTCAAAACATAAATTCAAATAAATTGCTTCTTACAATTGCCAGATAAACAAAAGTGGGTAAAAATGAAATTGCTTCACCAAATGATTTTCAGCTGCCAGCCTATCTAAAAGACAGTCATGTTGTAACCACCTTCCAAACTCATAAAGACACCTGGGACTGCTGAAATGGTGTTGACATTGAAATCCCAGTTACAGGAGTCGGGATCAAAGACATGATACAATGGTCCTTTTTAGCCTTAGCCCCCATATTAGTCTTCTTGGCATTAGATTTCTTAGTTACACCTGAATCATTCCTAGGTGGTTGTTGTTGTTGATGTTGCTTCGAAACAGAAGGTATTGGCACTGAAGGCACAAATCTACCTGAGTCATAATGAGCCTGAAAGTTTAAGAAAATATAATCAGCCAAAAACTTTTTATGAAAAGTGAAAACACATGAAGCAAGCTAACTTCATGTAGACAAAACTTCCTATGAGCTCCTCTTTCAGATTCATTTCCAAAGACAGTATATATTCATACCACTCCTTTAGGCAATTTGGAAGTGGCCCTAACTCCATCCAAAATTATACAAAAATATGGACATAAGGTAGAATTTTGGATAATTTATATATATCCAAAAAATATATATAAATCCTTACCGCCACATGGACTTATATATATCATAGTTCAGTTATAAATCCTTAGCGCTAACTCCATCCACAATAACAAGAGTCAATGTCGCAGTTCTCAGCTGCCAAGGATTTATAAAGATATATATAAGTAATCATTCAACACATTATGATTTGTAACTGAACTACTGCACTTTGTGGATAAACAGAAGTTTCGCAAATACCATAAGGATTCTTTGATCAATGATAGCAAAACAGGCTCCTCGGGCGAATCATCATAGCTCATATACTGCTGGTCATTTCTGGATGCAGATGTCACAAACTTGGTGCTAAAATTGTTTGAATATTTTTGTTTCATGTTGGCTTTACAAATCTGTCAATACAAAGCATGTAATTGGAAAGGATAAATAACCACTACAAACACATTCACAAGTCCATATACCGAAGGCGGGGAAAATACAGAGAGGTGTGGAAATAATTACCATTTGTGGTGTAACAGAACCATCTTTGTGGTAATAACCAATTCTCGCTGGAAGCTTTGATGGTAGAAAAAAAGTACCTTGATGAAGGAAACCTACAATATTCGAAGAAAATGCAGTTAAACAGGAACAAAACGAAGGCATGTATCCATGTTCAAAGATTATTCGATATCCATGTTCCAATATGTTGAATTTAAAAATTTAGTCCCACATTGTTAGAATTTTTTTTGTGGTTGAAAAACTATTTAATCTCACATTGCTCATGTCAGAAATATTAACTAGCTTATCTCACTATTAACTAGTTTTTCCTTCCTCACCCTCGTAACACCGTGGCTTTTGAATTGTCGAAGCGTCAACTCCTTCCCTTTTCTTTCTACTCGTTGAATTTTTTAAAATATTTTTTTTGAATTCTAGAACTATGTTAATTTCTCCTCATTTGAGTTAAGAAATTTTCGAGTTGAAGTTCTCTTTGTTGGAGAAATTATTATGAATGGTCAAATGACCATTATTAAATTCTCTTTGGAGAATTATTTGAATTTCTTTTTGTTTGAGAAATTATTATGACTGGTCTTTGTACCAGATACTACGAGTGGTGTTGATACCATATTAGAATTGTCTTGTACCACCAGAGAGTGTATTTTTAGACCGATTATCTACCGTGCAAGTAGTAATCGTACAATATAGAACTGGGCGGCACGGTAGTTCAACTGCTTTGCATAATTTTGAGCAGTGTTGCGAAACGTCTTAGAGAGAGCGAACTAGTTCACGACTCAACCCAGTAATTTCTTTAGTGGCAAATATTTCAAAATCCGAAAACAACAATTTTAAGACGATTCAAACTGTCATGACTACTGAAGAAATTATTAGTACTTCCAAGATTGTCTCGGACAAACCGTTCAAGTTTGAAGGAGTGCATTTCAAATGTTGACAACAAAAGTGAGGTTTATCTTAACCATAAAGAAGGTTGTCAATATTTTGACCGATGATATTCCTACGATTCCATTTGGATCAATCGAACAAACGAATAGAAAGAAATCTATGAACTCAGATTGAATTGTTAATTTCAGTGAATCTGAATTTACAACATAGATTAAAACGAAAGATTTACAACTAAGAGAAGAAATCTCCTTATAGAAAGAGAATGATTATAACATTCTGAATGAACTCCCAAATGATCTATATGACTATTACAATAACTGTGATACTCTAAAACAGGTATATGAGGCTCTGAAAAACAAGTATTGACATTGAAGAAGCTGGAGAACAGAAGAATGATTTTAGCAGCTACGTGAAGTATCAGATGGTGGATGAAAGGTCTATGGAGACCCAAAGTCACGAAATTCGAAAGATTTCTCATGAGGTCATCACTAAAGGTATGTATTTATATGAACAATTTTAAATTGCTTCTATGATTGACAAATTGTTCCATAGTTAGAAAATTTTGCTTTGCTATGACACAAAAGAATTTTTTAACTGAAACTCTGATTATTCGCCTTTGAATTGAAGAAGAGTCTCAGAAACAAGATAAAAAAAAGTCTTGGTTGTTTAAACAACAAAAAGAAATTAAGTGCAGTTCTGAAGCCATATGACAAACCAGTAAAGAATCAGAACTGCAATATTGTGAACTGAATTAATAATGGGAATCCTTATATGGCCCCAATTGCTCCAACTAGGCAACAACCACCACCTCAAAGAAATGGTGTTGGTTTCCCTTTATTTTTAATTATGAAAAATTAAGTCATATGGCTAAGAGATGTAGAAGCAGCCTTAAACCTGGTGATGTCTCTAATGCACAAGTTAACCCGATTAATGGGCAATTTATTGCTATGATTATTGAAATCAACATGGTTGATGAATTTCATGGTTGGTGGATAGAATTGGCGTCTCTCGCCATGTCTGTTATGATCGTGTTATGTTTAAAACATACACGAATACACCACTAATGTTGCTGGAATTGGAGACATGGAGTTGAATTTCACCTCCAAAAATACTTTAATCTCGTAGGACGTCATGCATGTTCCTGAGATTAGGAAGAATCTTGTTTCTGGTTTTCTTTTAAATAAGACAAGATTTAGTTAGTCTATTAGAGTAGATTTGTACACCATTTACGAAGAATGATACCTTTGTGAATGAAATTGCTATGTTTAAAAACTTTGTGTCGACTTTGAAAATGGTTTAGTAAGAATTTGTAGTGATAACGAAATTGTATGATTCTAGTCTATTTAATGATTTTTATAAACAATATGGAATTATATATGAAACGACTGCACCTACTTTCCTGAAATGAATGGTAAAATAGAAAGAAAGAATAGAACTCTTACTGAACTTGTTGTTGCAATTATGTTGAATTCTAGTGTTGCACCTCACTGGTGGGGGAATTTTGCTAATTGTTTTCTATGTCTTGAATTGAGTTTCCAAGTAAAAAGTAAGATCCCACCTTATGAGATATTAAATAAAAGACAACCAAACTTGCCTTATTTAAGAACTTGGGGCTATTTAGCTTAAGTCAGAATTTCGAATCCGAAGAGAGTTAAACTCGCTAGTAGAGCATATGAATATGTATTCGTTGGGTATGCAGCAAACAATAAGGCATATAAGTTTTAAGACCTAAATGATAAAGTGATCATAAAATCAAATGATGTTGAATTCTATGAAGGTAGAATTCCTTTCAAATCGAGAAACAGTGGGGGCACTGAATCGAATCATATTTCTGTGATAAGAAACACTGAAAGCAAATACGAAGTAGAAACTGAACTTTGACGAAGTAAAAGGGTAAGAGTTGCCAAAGACTATGGGTCCGATTATGTGGCTCATAATGTAGATGAAGATCCAATAAATCTTCAAGAATCCTTGTCATCTCTGGATGCAGATTTATGACAAGTAGCTATTAATGATGAGATAGAATCTCTAGAATCTAACAAGACCTGACACTTAGTAGAATTTCTTCTTGATTGCAAACCAAGCTGTTGTAAATGGGTTTTGAAAAAAAAACTAAAACCTGATGGGAAATTGATAAGTACAAGGCTTTCTTTGTAGCCAAACGTTTTAGGAAAAGAGAAAATATATATTTCTTCGATACATTTGCCCAGCCACTCAAATTACATCCATTAGGATACTAATTTCAATAGTCGATATTTATAACGTAATAGTACACCAAATGGAAGTTAAAATAATATTTTTAAACGTTGACTTAGAAGAAGAAATCTATATGGACCAATCGAAAGGGTCTGAGATTCTTGAGGCAAGAAAACAAGGTCTGTAAGTTAGATAAGTCTTTGTATGGGATAAAACAAGCTCCAAAAAATGGCATGAAAAGTTTGATAACTTAATGATATCGAATGGGTACAAAGTGAATGAAAGTGACAAATACGTTTATTACAAATTTGAGAATCACATTTGCACTATCAGATGTCTATATGTAGACGATCTACCCATATTTGGATCAAATACTCATGTCATTGTTGGTATGAAATCATTGTTGTGCAATAACTTTGATATGAAAGACCTCGGAGAAGCGAGTGTGATTCTTGATATCAAGATCACGAGATCCGAGCAAAGAATTTCTTTGGATCAACCACATTATGTGGAAAAGATCTTAAAGAAATATAATTACTTTGACAGTAAATCTGTGAGCACACCATACGATCCAAACGTGAAGCTGTTTAAGAATACTAGTGAAAGTGTTAGACAAACATAATATACGAGCATCATTAGAAGTCTTAGGTATTCCATTGATTATACTAGACCCGACATTGCATATGTCGTGAGATTTTTGTGTAGGTTTACTAGTAGACCGAGTAATAAACATTGACAAGCTATTGAGCGAGTCATGTGGTACCTTAAAA
Source organism: Vicia faba (assembly GCA_948472305.1). Taxonomy (NCBI): domain Eukaryota; kingdom Viridiplantae; phylum Streptophyta; class Magnoliopsida; order Fabales; family Fabaceae; genus Vicia; species Vicia faba. Next base: position 1,519,935,724 of record OX451736.1, on the reverse strand, counting down.
GGACCATGAATATCAGTTTACATTATCAGAGATTTCCTGTTGTACTTGAAGGATACAATGATGCAGATTGTAATACCTTATCATATGATTCTAAAGCAACTAGTGACTATGTATTCCATGCTAGAGGAGTTGTGTCTTGGAAATCAAAGAAACAGATATCCTGACTCAGTTCACGATAGAGTCTGAGATGATAAGATTAGCGACTTATAGTGAAGAAGCAAGTTGGTTAAGATGCTTGCTAACTGAGATTCCCTTATTGGAAAAACCTATGTCAGCTGTGTTGATCCACTGCGATAGTACCACGACTATTGTAAAAATTGAGAACCGTTATTATAATGGTAAAATACGTCAAATTAGAAGAAATTACATCACTGTTAGAGATTGTATCTCTAAAGGAGCTGTAAGAGCACTGGTGAAAATTTAGCAGATCCTTTGACGAAAGGATTAGCTAGAGAGAAAGTCTATAATACATCATATAAGATGAGACTAATGCCTATAGGAATATGAGTTTCTCATGATGGTAACCCGACCTAAATGATTGGAGATCCCAAGAAATAGGTTCAATGGGTAATAATAAGTTGTGAGTAATATGAGGTGATCATGCTAATGTGAATACGAGAAGCATGAATCTCGAAGTGATAAGAGGATGATATAATAGAAACTCTTAATGAGATCTATACTCTGTATGAGAGAGTACATAGGATACATGAATACTCTTGATAGACTCACCCATGTGATTGTGGAACTTAGGCTGGTTCCTATGAAATTTCGAGGAAGAATTCCTAGAGTCTTCACTAACTGGGATACACGTGCAGAGCCATTAAAGCACAGACTATTAGAATACACCTTAAGAAAAGGTTGTGTGCGGGTTTGATGTCTGAGATAGAGTTCAAAACATTTGTGTCACTCTTGTTGAATCAAAATCTTACTTGCTACGCAAAGGTTCAAGTCGTAGACACCTTTGTTTATGTACAATCTTAGAAATGTCTGACGCTACTTCTAAAATCACTTATTTAAATTTAAGTGGGGGATTGTTGGAATATGTCCATGTTCCAATATGTTGAATTTAAAAATTTCTTAAGTCCCACATTGTTAAAAAAAATTTGTGGTTGAAAAACCATTTAGTCTCACATTACTCATGTGAGAAATATTAACTAACTTACCTCACTATATAAGGAGTGCACATGTTTAATTTCAAATCACACCAAAAACCTCACTCTCATTACACTGGGTCTTTCGAATTGTCGAAGCGCCAACTTCTTACTCTTTCTTTCTACTCGTTGAATTTTTCAAGTTTTTTTCTTGAATTCTCTTCAGAGAATTATTTTAATTTCTCCTCATTTGAGTTGAGAAATTTTAAAGTTTAATTTTTTGGATTCTCTTTAGAGAATTATTTAAAGTTCTCTTTGTTCGAGAAATTATTATGAGTGGTCAAATGACCATTATTAAATTCTCTTTGGAGAATTATTTGAGTTTCTCTTTGTTTGAGAAATTATTATGATTAGTCTTTATACCAGATGTTTTATCCTGGAGGCGACATGGTAATTTGACGGTTTTGCATAATTTTGAACAATACTGCAAAACGTCTGAAAGAGAGCGACCTAGTCTGCGATTCAACCCGATAATTTCTTCGGTGGAAAATATTTCAAAATCTTAAAACAACATAAAATCAATTACAACCTAATCTAAAAATAAAATCAATTCAAAGACCGCGGATTATCATTATGTGTATAGCCACAACCAGTGGCCCGAAAATCATAAAGGAGTTAATTCCTTTAAAGCTTCAGCACCGTATTTTACATTAACAACAAGGTAGAGAGGAACATTGCGGATTGAAGATACATTAGACACATAAAAGCATTATTGTGCAATCAACGCCAATTGCATTATTTAAAATGCAAGAAAAGTTGAACAATGGTCCATAAGCTAGTTAGAGCATATATTGACTAAACAGTAAGCAAGTCATGAATGATATTATAAATTAAAAATACAATTTGAAAACACAAGGTTAATAATAACCATTTAAACGAAACTCTCTGAGAATTTTTCCCGATGACTCTCATCTCATTGCTTGAACTACATCTTGGACTTCCTGAATGAACTCGACCTCACGAGGATCCATTTTTCGTAAAACCAAGGGACTGTGATACTTACCCGTGGTCCAAACTCAAGGCACACATCTTTATACCCTCCCGTGATGAGGATTCATACTTACTTGAAGAAATATTATATCAGAAGTAAATGCAGCCACATACCTGCAATGCAAACCATGCACAGATTATTTACTATACAAATTTTAACGTAAAATTAACACTTTCAAAGATATGCAGTACCCCATGCAAGGCCTGATCATGTGACAACGTTCCCTTTGAGCTAAACCACAATCTCAAACTGCACTCAAATTTAAAATAAAACCAGTCACGGAACAATATCTCTATTGGCCAAGGAATGTATTCAGATGTAGAAAATTTCATTCAATTTCTCAATGCCGACATTGGAACAAAATCCTTGCATAAATAAAACAGAACAATGAAGTTATCTAGAATTTTTCAGACTATGCAAGTCTAACCACTTTTTAAAAGACAACATAAAAAATTATGAGCAGACTTACAGTGCCATTGCAATCAGCCCAGTAAATTTCACCATAAGAACCTACAAGCACACTTCTGCTAAGTTACATTTGCAGGGTTGCATCACAAGCAGAGAAATAGCAGGCAGCATATTTTCAACCAGTTTTTACTCAATCTCTATTAATTCAATCCACTATATCAAATAATAGTGGCATCTAAATAATTCCAAGTTGCTTTGAGTAACAATGATCTATACAAAATTAATAAGTTTTCAATGATCTCATTGCAAGATATTTATTCAGACCCTGAGCTTTTATATAACTTTAAATCCAAAAATCATATTTAAAGCCTGGGAATAAACTCACCAATACAAATATGCTCGCCGACACGAAGATCCTCCCATTGAATTTCCCATTGTGTGTCTTCACCAAGTATTGGGTGAACTTTCTTACCTTTACCATCATCATGTAGGATACAATCTCCATCAACTGTCTCGTTTATTTGATGGCTACATTAGTAGATAAAGTAACTAAAATCCAAGAGGATCAAAGTAAGTATAAGATGCAATTAATGAACTCTCCATTAGTCTGCAATAAAGTAAACAATTGTTTCAACAAAAGCCAAATCACATGTAGTTGCTACTGAAAGCTATTTGTATACTTGCTTCCACCCAGGTCTTGATCTGCAAACTCATTTCAGACAATACTCGTGCACGAAAATCGTAAAAAAAATGAGACCAAAGCACAACATACCCAGCGGATTTTCTCGAGCTTATAGACTGATCTCCACTTGAGTGTGTCTTACAAAATCTTTTTGGACTTGTCAACATTCCAGTTGCGAGCTTCTAGGTATCGCCTCAAACAAGCATCATTGCAGTACTTCAATTTGTTTCCGGATAAGGGTTCAATTGCAACCTTGAGCTGTTTTATCTGGTTGTAAAATTTCAATATTCAGAAAATCAGAACCATGATGCAAAATTGATTTTGATGACATGTTTAAATATTTTGGAGAAAATTATTTCTCTCTTCAGAATCGATTCTAACTTTTTTCCTCTACAAACACAGATTTATTATTCAACTCGCCTTTACTCAAAAGCATCAAAGAATAAAATTCATCCAACATTTTCAGTTTTTTCATTACTCTGATATACTCCGGGATCTCTCATATAATCGAGCATCTTCTCAAAATTCTGCATTACGATGTCCGAGTAAAAATATAAGTCAGCGTAGACAAAATTAAAACAGGTTAGTTAGCTTCTCTTCTCCTATGAAAAAGAATTGAAGTTGTTCTAATATATTTAATGGGAGAGGCATACCTCAGCTATTGAAGAAGCTATTGCAACTGTTGCTTGAGTTTTATGAGAAAGTTCACGCAAGAAACGATCAAAATCGATCCAGATACGGCCAAACTCGATCCAGATTACAAGATACAAGATCTTTCATGTGGATCTCAGGTTCGATGAATTCCATCTCGTCCATTCCTTCACCAGTGTACCAATGCAAGAAAGCCTTTCTCCTAAACATAGCAGTGAATTATTCACTCACCCCTCTGAACATTTCCTGAATTGAGGCGATATCAACTGCATCACAAAAAATCAAACAACAATATCAAAAACATTATTAACAAATTCAACAAAACTGAACTCATAGAGAGATTAAAACAATTGTTAAAATAGGGTACAAAATTGCTTACAGCCGGGGGGTTGTGAGCTTGAGGGTACGGAAGCAAATAACATACATCGCTTATGTAGAAACCGGATTTTTAAAAGATGACACAAAGGAAAAGTATCGGGACATGTCGCGTACTAGGTCGTTTTCTTTAAGACGTTTCGTCGTACTGTCAATATTAATGCAAAGCAGTCGAGTTTCGACGACGCCTCCAGGATAAAACAACCCGTTCAATTACGACAATTACTTGCACTATAATTAGCCAGTCTTGTTAATTAACCAGTCTTCGGATGACATCTTCGGATGGTAATTAACCAGTCTTAGTATCTGTATACGAAGTGATCCAGTCGAAAATAAGAGAGAAGAAAATTATAGATGAAGTGAGTGATGAGAGAAGAGAGAAGAATTGTAGAAGTAAATTCTGAAACTGCCCAAATGAACCGAAACAACTTAATTTATAAGTGAAAAGGTCCAACTGAATGGAACAGGTCTAATGAGAGAAAATAGTGGGAGAGGTGGAATTGGCCCAGTCAATAACCAATGAATAATTAGGTTAAGACTTGGTCTTTTGGAGGGCAAGCAAAAACCAGTCAATAATTAGGTTAAGACTTGGTCTTTTGTGCATGACACGTCACCATCTATTAATTAATTAATAATAATATTAATATTAATTAATTTCCACTCTTTTGGGACTAAAATGAATCTTTTCAAATTCATATACCAAGATTTCCAACAATCCCCCACTTGAATTTAAAAGGTAATTTTTTTAGAAGTACGTCAAACGTTTCTAAGGTTGTGCATAAGCAAAGGTGTCTACGACTTGAACCTTTGCATAGCAAGTAGGATTCTGATTCAACAAGAGTGACACTATTGTCTTGAACTCTATCTCAGACATCAGACCCGCACACAACCTTTTCTTAAGGTGTATTCTAATAGCCCGTGCTTTAATGGCTCTGCACGTATATCCCGGTTTAGTGAAGGCTCTAGAAATCCTGCCTCGTAATTCCATAGGAACCGGCCTAAGTTCCACAATCACATAGGTGAGTCTATCAAGAGTACTCATGTAGCCTAGGTACTCCCTCATACAGAGTATAGATCTCATTAAGAGTTTCTATTATCTCATCCTCTTATTACTTCAGGATTCATGCTTTACTTGCATGATCATCTCATATTACTCATAACTTGTTATTACCCATTGAACCTATTTCTTGGGATCTCCAGTCATCTAGGTCGGGTTACCATTATGAGCAACTCATTTCTTTATAGGCATTAGTCCCATCCTTTTGGATGTATTATGGACTTTCTCTCTAGCTAATCCTTTCGTCAAAGGATCTGCTAAATTTTTATCAGTGCGTATATGATCCACTCTTACAGCTCCTTTAGAGATACAGTCTCTAACAGTGCTGTGCTTTCTTCTTATTTGACGTCTTTTACCGTTATAATAACGGTTCTCAATTTTCGCAATAGCCGCGGTACTATCGCAGTGGATCAACACAGCTGACATAGGTTTTTCCCATAAAGGGATCTCAGCTAGCAAGCATCTCAACCAACGTGCTTCTTCACTAGCTGTGGCTAGTGCTATCATCTCAGATTCCATTGTGGACTGAGCTAGAATAGTTTGTTTCTTTAATTTCCAAGATACAGCTCCTCCAGCTATGCTAAATATATAGCCACTAGTAGCTTTGGAATCATCTGACAAAGTATTCCAATCTGCATCACTGTACCCTTCTAGTACAGCAGGAAACTTCTGATAATGTAGGCCGAGATCCATGGTCCTTTTGAGGTACCTCATGACTCGTTCAATAGCTTTCCAGTGCTCTTTACTCGGTCTACTCGTAAACCTGCATAACAATCCTACGACATATGCAATGTCGGGTCTAGTACAATCAGTGGCACACCTAAGACTGCCAATGATGCTCGCATACTCTGATTGTCTGACACTTTCTCCAGTGTTCTTAAATAGTTTCACACTTGGATCATATGGTGTGCATGTAGGTTTACATTCAAAGTAATTATATTTCTTTAAGATCTTCTCCACATAATGTGATTGATCCAAAGAAATTCCTTGTTCGGATCTCGTGATCTTGATGCCAAGGATCACATTTGCTTCTCCGAGATCTTTCATATCAAAGTTGTTGCACAACAATGATTTCACATCATTAATGGTCTGAATGTTAGATCCAAATATGAGTAGATCGTCAACATAAAGACATATGATAGTGCAAATGCGATTCTCAGATTTATAGTAAACGCATTTGTCACTTTCATTCACTTTGTACCCACTTGATATCATTAAGTTATCAAATTTTTCATGCCATTGCTTAGGAGCTTGTTTTAGTCCATACAACGACTTATTTAACTTACAGACCTTTTTTTCTTGTCCATAGATTACAAACCCTTCTGGTTGTTCCATATAGATTTCTTCTTCTAAGTCACCATTTAAAAAAGCTGTTTTTACATCCATTTGGTGTACTATTAAGTTATAAATAGCAGCTATTGAAATAAGTACCCTAATGGATGTAATTCTAGTGACAGGAGAAAAGGTGTCGAAGAAATCTATATTTTCTCTTTGTCTAAAACCCTTGGCAACAAGGCGAGCCTTGTATTTATCAATAGTTCCACCAGGTTTTAGTTTTCTTTTCAAAACCCATTTATAACCAATTGGTTTGCAACCAGGAGGCAAGTCTACTAAGTTCCAGGTCTTATTGGATTCTAGAGATTTTATCTCATCATTGATAGCCTCTTGCCACAAATCAGCATCCAGAGAGGACAAGGCTTCTTGAAGATTCATTGGATCTTCTTCTACATTATAAGCCGCATAGTCAGGCCCATAGTCTTTAGAGACTCTTACTCGTTTACTTCGTCGAAGTTCTGTTTCTATATTGTCGTTGCATTTTGTGTTTCTTATCACAGGAGTGTGACTCGATTGTGTGCCCCCACTATTTCTCAATTTGAAGGGAAATTTGTCTTCATAGAATTCAACATCATTTGATTCTATGATCACTTTTGCTATTAGGTCATAAAACCTATATGCTTTACTGTTTGCTGCATATCCAATGAAAACACATTCATATGCTCTACTAGCGAGTTTAACTTGCTTCGGATCCGGAATTCTGACATAAGCCAGAGAGCCCCAAGTTCTCAAATAAGACAAGTTTGGTTGTCTTTTCTTTAATATCTCGTAAGGAGAGATCTTACATTTTGACTTGGGGATTCTATTCAGGACATAGCAAACAGTCAACAAAATTTCCCCCCACCAGTGAGGTGCAGCACCAGAATTCATCATAATTGCAACAACAAGTTCAGTAAGAGTTCTATTTTTTCTTTCTGCTTTACCATTCATTTCAGGAGAATATAGAGCAGTCGTTTCATGTATAATTCCATGTTCTTTATAAAAGTCCTTAAATAGACCATAGTCATATTCAGTTCCCCTATCACTACGAAGTCTCTTGATCTTCTTACTAAGTTGATTCTCAATTTCGGTTACATACAACTTAAACATATCAAGTGCTTCACTTTTACTCTTCATTAAGTATACATAAGTATAATCAGAACAATCATCAATAAAGATGATAAAATAACGTTTACTGTTCCTAGTCAAAGTTCCATCTAATTCACATATATCAGAGTGTATAAGATCTAGGGGATCAGATTCTCTTAGAATTGATTTATGCGATGTCTTAATTATCTTAGCTTGAGTACAATATTCACATTTATTTGAATCATTGACATTTAGTTTAGGGATCAGGCCTAAGTTGCTTGCATTATACATAATTTGCTTATTAACGTGACAAAGTCTAGCATGCCAAATATTAAAATCACGCAGAAAATAAACAGAAGGACAAATTTTATTCAAATCAACATTTAACTTAAACATGCCATCAGTGGCATACCCTTTACCAACAAAAATACCATTCTTAGTGATGGTGTACAAATATGCCCCTATAGTTTGACTAAACCCAACCTTATTTAAAAGGAAATCAGAAATAAGATTCTTCCTAATTTCAGGAACGTGCATGACGTCCTTCAAGATCAAGGTCTTTCCTGAAGTGAACTTCAGCTCAACATCTCCAATTCCAGCAACATTAGTGGTGTGGGCATCTCCCAACAACACTTTCTTATCTTCAGTATTCATGTATGTCTTAAACATAGCACGATCATTACAAACATGACGAGAGGCGCCAGTGTCTATCCACCATCCATCACTTCCATCAACCATGTTGACTTCAGTGATCATAGCAATGAATTGCTCATCAGTCAGGTTTACCTGTGCATTTGGGTCAGTAGCAGATTTAGGCCTGCTCTTACATTTCTTAGCCATATGACCCGGTTTCCCACAATTGTAGCAAGTGAAAACCGGAGCATCATATCTCTGGGATGGTGGTTGCTGCCTAGGAATTGGAGTATATGGGGCCCTAGAGGGATTCCCATTCTTAATTCGGTTCACAGTATTACGGTTCTGATTCTTTAAAGGTTTTCTCGTAGGCTTCAGAACTGCACCGAATTTCTTTTTGTTGTTTGAAACAACTAAGACTTCATCTTTCTGATCTTGTCTTCGAGCTTCCTCTTCAATTCGAAGGCGGGTAATCAAACTCTCGATTGAAAATTCTTTAGTTTTATGTCGGAGTAGGTTTTTAAAATCTTTCCAACCAGGAGGCAGCTTGTCAATTATAACAGCAATCTGAAATTGATCATTGAGGGGCATACCTTCAGTTATGATTTCATGAGCAATCTTCTGTATCTCGTGGATTTGAGCTTCCACAGACCTTTCATCCACCATTTTGTAATTCAAGTAGCGACTGACATCATATTTTTTTTGCACCAGCTTCTTCAGTATCATATTTCTTCTGCAGAGCCTCCCATACCTGTTTAGCAGTCTTGTAATTACTGTAGTAATCATAGAGATCATCAGCAAGACTGTTCAGAATGTGATTTTTGCAGAGGTAGTCATTTTCTTGCCATAAGGCGATTTCCTTTTGGAGCTGTATGTTATCTGCCGCAGCTTTAGCAGCGGAGTCTAAGTCAGACGTTTTAGAAGTTCCGTCTGATTCCACTGTTGACTTACCATTACTTAGTTCGTTTGATCCAAATGGAGCAACAGGGATATCCTCAGTCAGAACGTGGGCAACCTTATTTAAAGTTAAGAAAAATTCCATCTTAGCTTGCCAATGTTTGAAATTGGAACCCTCAAACTTAAATGGTTTGTCAGAGACAGAAGCGGCAGCGCTAGTACCGATAATTTCCTCAGTAGCCATGGCAGTTATGAAAACGTCTTAAAATTGTAGAAACCAGATTTTTAAAAGATGGCACAAAGGAAAAGTATCGGGACGAGTCACGTACTAGGTCGCTTTCTTTAAGACGTTTCGTCGTACTGCCAATATTAATGCAAAGTAGTCGAGTTTCAACGACGCCTCCAGGATAAAACAGCCCGTTCAATTACGACAATTACTTGCACTATAATTAGTCGTTCGTAAAATGACACCTTCGGATGGTAATTAACCAGTCTTAGTATCTGGATACGAAGTGATCCAGTCGAAAATAAGAGAGTAGAAAATTATAGATGAAGTGAGTGATGAGAGAGAAGAGAGAAGAATTGTAGAAGTAAATTCTGGAACTGCCCAAATGAACCGAAACAACTTAATTTATAAGTGAAAAGGTCCAACTGAATGGAACAGGTCTAGTGGGAGAAAATAGTGGGAGAGGTGGAATTGGCCCAGTCAATAACCAGTGAATAATTAGGTTAAGACTTGGTCTTTTGGAGGGCAAGCAAAAACCAGTCAATAATTAGGTTAAGACTTGGTCTTTTGTGCATGACACGTCACCATCTATTAATTAATTAATAATAATATTAATATTAATTAATTTCCACTCTTTTGGGACTAAAATGAATCTTTTCAAATTTATATACCAAGATTTCCAACAGCTTCATTATCAAGAACCATACATTCATCTGCATTTTCAACAAGCTGGTGAACAGAGACAGTAGCATTGTAAGGTTCCACCACCGTATCAGAAACCTTAGGCGAAGGAAAAACCGAGAAGGGTACCCATTCCAGATCCAGTTCCTCCACCTAGTGAATGATACAGTTGAAAACCTGCACACACCCATTTCATAATCAGCTTCAGAGGATCTCACGGTTGCTTGTTCTTGCGGAAAGAGAGTTTGTGCAAGAGAGAAAGGGAGAAAGGCGAGAGAGAATGAGAGATTCGACGAGAGAGAGCGTGTTCCTGCGGAAAGAGAGAAAGAGAGAGAGGCGAGAGATAGAGAGAAATGGAAAGAAGTGATCTTTTAGTTTCTCCCAAAAACCCTGCATTGAAAACATGACTGGTGTCGTTGGCACTCAATGATGGTGTACAATTCTCTGATCCGTTCTTACATATCTTTTTGTTATTAATTATGTTTTTTTTCTCTCTAAAATCTTATTTAGAGGTTAAAAAACTATTGGTCTTTTCTCACTAATTCAATTGAAAATTAAATAAAAATATATACAATTGAGTCTTAAAGTTGTATAAACACGGTGATCATAACTATTATTTTCGACAATTTCTCATCTCACTCTTATTATATGAGACACACTTCTGAAAATCTAAAAATGTTTTTGGGTGAATTCAGAGATATATACCTGAATGTACTAAATACTATTTTTTGACAAAATTTAGTTCAGAGATGCATCTCTGAATACACCCTTAGGATAAATTCGGAGTTGCATTTCTGAAGTCACCTTGCTATATGAGATTTTTTTACCACTCAGTGATATACTGGGATATGTATTTTCGAAAATGGCCAGCGAAAATTTGAATATATGACCACCTTGCATGATCATCTTCTTCACTTTTCAAACACCTCCATAACCAAAAAACTCTTGAAAAAATCTCATTATCAATCAACTTTTCGATTCAAAATGAGATTTTGGGCATTTTAACACATCAAATGGAGCATCATAAGCTACAATTTAAGGTAAAGTTGCCTCATTGCTTGCATTGATCTTTAGTTTGAGCTGAAAAAACGTTCGCTTCGTCCGGAAATGCATTTCCAAACTCACCTACATTATTTCGGAAATATATATCTGAATTTAACTGTTACTGATTTTTTTATTTTTTGTTTTTTGTTTCTTATTATATATGGTTCACCCGAATATGTTTTCCAAAATAGATGTACGTAACAATGTAAAACAGGATGTAGCGAAGGATAATATTAAATCAGTTAAAGTTAAGCAAGATATTAAACCGGAAAAAGTGAAAGATGGTGTTAAAGTGATAGAGGTAGACGTTGGTCAATGTTTCATAAATGAACAACCCTATATTATTCGCGAACATATGCTTCAATGGGTCCACATGGTAGCCAGGAATTTGGGGTTTGACATTGTAATTGGAAGGTCCGGCAATGGTTCTAATAGAAACATGATGACACCAGAACAAGAAAAGTGTGGTTATCCGTTTAAACTCGCGAATATTGTAGCATCGATGAGATGTGGAAATTTAACGTGCTTTATGGAATACATAACCATGAACTGCAAACAAATCTAGTTGGTCATCCCATCTACATCGTCTTAAACCGGAGGAGAAGAAAATTGTTTTGAACATATCTTTAATCATAGTGGCACCGAAAAACATACTTGCAGATTTGAAATGGAAACACACAAAAAGTGTTTCAAATATCAAGCATGTATCAATCAGTGTCATAGAAACAACATGGCAATAAGGGGTCCAAGATTTGAAATGCAACAACTTTTGAAACTTTTGGATGAAAACCATTATGTTTCTAGGTACACAATATGTGATGATAAAGTCACTATTCGTGACATTTTCTGAATACATCCCGAAAGTATCAAGTTGTTCAACACATTTTCTACTCTTCTCATTATTGTTGCAACGTACAAGACCAACAAGTTTAGGTTTCCGCTTCTTGAAATTTTTGGTGTTACTTCTACGAAGAAGACTTTTTCCAATGGAATTTGCATTTTTGGAATCTGAAAAAGAGGTCAACGTTACATGGACCTTGAAAGTGTACAAGACTTTGTTGAAGGATAAAAAAATATGCTTAAGCTAACTTTCACCGATCGAGACACCACACTAATAAATTCGGTTGCAAAGGTGTTTCCTATATCATATGTATTACTTTGTCGATATCACATTACAAAAAATCTGAGGAGTCAGTTAAAACCCGTTGGCACCAAATAAATCAAATGTGACGATGGAAAAATAATCAAACCAAGTGTGGTGGTGGAAAAGATTATGGATGCATGGACTGATATATTAAATTCGTCCATGGAAGAATTATATGTTGTCATCGTAATGCAATTTAGGAGCATGTGTATCTGATATTCATATTTTTTTAAATACGTTGAGAGTACTATTCTAGACCAAGTAAATAAGAATATTATATGTGCATGGACCAATCAGGTTAGACACCTCAGCACTATAATAACTAACAAAGTCGAATCATCACATTCGACATTGAAGAAATGGTTGGGTGATAGTAAGAGTGATTTTTGTAGAGATTGGGATGGGGTGAACCAAATGCTCAAAAACCAACATTCAGAAATACAAACCACTTTTGGTCGAAGCATAACGGTGCAAGAACATAGGTTCAAAGACAACATTCTCTATTCATAATTGGCTGGATGCGTATCTCGGTCGATATTGAATTTCATCTTTCACGAAGCGAGCAGAACAGACAGGTATGGATACAGCAAAGTGTGGATGCACAGTTAGTAAGACTTATGGTCTTCGGTGTGCTTTTCTCATTGCAAAAAATTAAAGATTAATTCCTCGATACGTATGAATGAAGTGTACAGTCACTGGAAAAGACTCTGGTTTGATGATTATGGTGTGACTAATGATGGTAAAGCCAGTATAAGCATCCAAACCGAGTGACAAACAATCCAAGACAAATTTGCGAAGGCAGATGACACCGTGAACTTCTACATCAAAGATCATTTGAGGAAGATTGCATATCTGAAAAATACAAATTTAAAACCTCCTTCACAATCGGTTAAGATCAAAGGAGCGCCTAAAAAGTTAAAATTGACTCAAGATGACAATTCAACAAAGCGGGCTCCTACGTACTTTGAACATGTTGATTCATATTTTCCGAATTCTCCAACTCCAAAATCTCAAAAAAAGTGTTTAAAAGGGTGCTCGCATTAGCAAGCCACCTCCACCAACTCCACCATCCACACCACTTCCTTTACCACCGATTCTCGGGATTGAATTTGCTGATGAAATGCCTCTTTTTATGCACAAACACATTGAGCGGATTGTCAATGTTGGGTGTAACACTATAATTTAATCCCACATAATTATAAATTAAATCAGAGAATTAAAACATCAGATTGAAATCAAGATGCTACATCCTTCAAAAACATGCACAACTGCACGTACTATTTAAAACGATATATAACACCAACATAGATGAACTAAACCAACACCTCATAAAATTCAAGTTTTCAAACTTTATTAAGCAACGGAAAATGTTCACAATTTGAAATTTGAAATAAATCCATCCAACAACAAATTCATGTTATTCAAAACAATAATGAGTTCATGAGAATCCAACAATTCATCATCAACAAAAATAAATATAAAGCATTCATCCCCCCTTAGTGTTACGTATCAGAGCACGATGCCGACTCGAAAAAATGACAAGAATCTTCCTCTATTGTGGATGACCTGTGCGTTACGTGGAGGTAACATTCAAACACGAGAGGTGAGATATCATAACATTATAAAAGAGATCATAATAATAAGCATATAGCAATTCATTATGCATAGTCATACATCCTTCATCTCACACCTTCACATTAATTACATGTCATGTCAAAGTATACAATCAAACATGCAAACAACACATGTCATCATTACTGTATAACACATACATCATCTACATAATACAACATCAACATACATCATCTACATAATAGAACATCAACATATATCATCTACATAATACAACATCAATATACATCGTCTACATAATATAACATCAGGTTAATAATAATAATTCAATGCAATAAGATCGACACCAAATCAATACATGTGGTACCAACAGGGTATAATCTCTCTCCATAATGCCAAATAGGAAGAAACAGGGCATAAGCCCTCACCATAACACCAATACAGGCCAACAACAGGGCATAAGCCCTCGCCAATAAATGCATACAACATCGACATACAATGACATGATTATGTCGCTACAAGGAATAAGCCCTCAATATTATGCCATACAGGCCAATAACATCATCATCATCATCATTATTATGCAGCATATTATGCAATTCATCCATACATTTTCATACAAAATCATTATGTTCGAATTCAACGTTATCACTACACCTCATACGACAAATACACCCAAAGCATAACCCTTCACCAATATAATCACCTAATGTTATCAAAACTATTATCATTGAAAAATTACTGCTCTACCTTTCTAACGCTTCGAACGATACTCAAAACGGACTAACGATTTGAAAGTTGTGAATTTTCGAAGTTCTTACAAAATGCAAACACCAACATCATAAACCGACACCACAAAACCTCATTACACACCAATTAAATTTATTTTCAGACCATGAAACCATTTTTACAAGAAAGTAAAATGTATTAGCTTTTTGTATATTCAAACGGTGCGTCAAGCGAAGACCCGAGTCAAAAGTTGTGATTTTTACAAGTTTTGAGAAAAATGTTATCAGCTGCAGGAAATCGGTTCCCTCCAATTGGGAAATCGATTTCCACCCTTATAGTGGCCAATTTTGAGATTTTCACTTTAGGAAATCGATTTCCCAAAAATGGGTAATTGATTTCCACACTCCCGGGGGTCATTTTTCACTTTTTTTTTTAAATTTTAGTTCAGGAAATCGATTTCCCTATAATGGGTAATCGATTTCCACAATTTGACAATGAAAAATTCGGAAAAAATTTCTAGTACAAAAATCAGTTCTATTAATTCCAAAACTCTAATTTTCCAACTGAGACAGTGTATCATGATTTCATAAATTATATACATGCGTCACCCATCATTCCAACACACTTATCATCATCAATTTTGTCAAATTCATCATATACATCGACAATTCATTAAAAATATCAATCATACAAAACAAAATTTTTGAGAACACACAACTATGATAGCTTAATCACTACTATAGCCCATCCTTATCCAATTTGTTATAGAGTTAGAACCCCACCGTTACCTTAGATTGAGGATTCTAAACTTCTACGGCGAATTCCCTTTCCCTAGCCTCAAGTGCATTCTTCTGCTCTTCTCTCTTTTCACGATCAGTTTTCACGTTCTGTTCTTCTCACTTCCTTCTTTTCCAATTCTAACATCTAGACCCCTAATATTTATTTCCTCTTATGCCCTTCCCCATTAAAATAATAATAATATAACTATAAAAACTATAAACATTATTTTAATTCAAATAATGTTAATATTAAATCAACACTCTCCTTCCACCATAAAAATCCTCTCAACCCACTCTTCATTTCCCATGCCATAAAAATCCTCTCTACTATTTCATCACACGGTAACACCTCCATAAGAACGTCAACATAACCGTAAAACCGACACCTTTGACACACAACATTAGTACCACCATGCTACAATTCACCCATTGAACATGTAAATCAATACATCTATTGGCGTAGCAGTAACACGGACAATATTCAAACCTTTCGCCTATCACTTCCATCCTGGAATGTCAAATGGTTTGTATTATCCTTGTAGCTTCTAATGTTTAATCCTTGACTCGCATAAGTAATACCCGCATAATGAATTGCGCCACATCACGCCTCAGATGCACCACTATGATCATCTACCTTAAAGTCATCGTCTCCAATTTGTTTTCTATCAACTATCAGATCTACAAGTTTTACATCTAGCTTCTGACCCTCTTTAATATCAACCAGACAATCATTGGTCACCTTTCGACATCCTTAACCTTCCACTCTACGGCGTTAGCTCGCATGCCAACTCAAGTCTTTAAATTGTTCAATAAGTTTCAACTTTTTCATAGCCATTTTCCGTTAGGTTCACACAAAATGGTGAATGAATATCCTCCCGATAGAACATTAATTCACTTTACACACTATCAAGCTAGAAAGACAAGTCTATTCCATCCAATATGATTTCGTCTATTATAGACAAGAGATTAAGGGTGATCAGTTCCTCAATTTGTCAATAGGTAACTGAAAACCATGATGGTGGCATAAACCATCGTTAACCAACTGCAATAACATCCTTTATCTTGTGCTCAAAGTTACCTAAGCATAATGTCCAACAATCTCTCTAAGGCTTACAAACATTTTCTCAATTTCCTTGTTTTTCAACCTCGTCAATGAGACATAACGCCCAAAATCCATTACATGGTCTCCTTTACACGCACGTAGCACAACACAATTTTTAAGTATCCTCCAATACAAGGATGCTACTATGCCAAGTATTATCCAAATCGTTTCGCTCCAAATGAAGTCTTTATCCAAGTAAAGGAATTTAACAACATCAATAAATCCTTAGTCTTTCCTTTAATCTCATAACCTCGATGATTCATATAATTTCACATTTGGATCTCATTGCGAACACAATTCTCAATAATATAGTCTCATCATCTGGTTGGTGATAAAAACTTCCTAAATTTTCTTAACACTTGTCAATACCATGTTATCAATGACACGTAATCCACTTTACCATTTAACTTTCTCTCTTCCTCAAAGATCCCTCCACTTTAACCATTCTCAATTGGCATAAGTTGCACCTCTATGTGCTTATCCAATACCTTCACATCCTTCCTATTACCACACATCTCATACTTGACCTCATCTCAAACAACTGCGATAATAGTCAGTTAAGCTCAACAAGCTTCTAGTCTCCGTACCCAACTTCAGAGCCTCTCAATATAGAACTGCATCTACCTTAGATGGATCTACAGACACCCTCACCTGAAATAGCATGCTCAAGAAAACTCCCCTCCTCAAAATATATTCTACACCTTGACAACTTAACATAAAGTTTCCTCCCTTTCAACACTCTAATACAAATCGCAATGTTTAACCTGTCCATCAAGTCGTCAATCCTTTGAAGTGGATATTTAATCTTAATCAATACCTTAATCAACTATCGGTAATCCATACACAATCTCGTACTACCTTCTTCCTTCTTAACTGATAACACCATACTATCTTCAGGATTATCGAATGACCCCACAAGTCTCCTTTCCAACAAATCCTTTAATTGTTTCTTCAATTCACCACATTCTAAAGCTTACATCCTGCATGGTGCCATAAAAACGGGTTTGGTACAAAGGACAAGATTAAAAGCAAGCTCCACCTCTCATCCAACATCACCATGTGACAATTAAATCAGTTCCAGGTACTGGAATCATTTTTAACACAAAGTTCATTATGTTAGCTTTCTAACGCATCAAACGGGGCTAGAATCAGACGTTTGGAACTCATGTTACAGATTTTACAAGTTTTGAAAAAGTTTATCTATTTTAGGATATCGATTACCTCCAAACTTGTAATTGGTTTCCTCAACTTCCAGTAGCTACGCTTTGCAAAATTTCGCTCAGGAAATCAATTACCCCAAAACTAGAAATCAATTTCGTCAACTTCCAATAGCTACATTTGGCAATTTTTATGCAGAAAATCGATTACCTCCTAACTAGAAATCGATTTCCTCAATATGACAGAGAAAAATTCTACTATTTATGCTAATACAAAAAATAGTCCCTTCATGTCTCTGTTTTATAGGGTAACTAGTTACTCCAGTGTAGAATCAGTTTTATTGCTCTTCATATCCCGAAGAATCACTTTTCTTATCATTCCAAAACCCCATTCTTCTTATAATTCGAAGGACACTTTTATTTGCCAAAAATTTAGTTTCCAAAACACCAAAACTCCAATTCTTTTCACAAAACTACTCATATCTTCGAGTTTTGACTCTGACTCACAATTCACAATCACCCAACAATATTAACAACATTCAACAATTACTTACCTGACTCCAACAACAAAATTTACATCAATTCATTACTCTATCGTCACTCTAAACATCAACATCACACATAATTCATCAATTATGCCACATATAACAACATTAATTTCGCACTCTGGAGGCAAGTCATAGATATCTTCAGGAAAACATCAAGTACTACACATCACTGGCATATCACTAGTTGTCACATCACTCTCTATCCCCCGAGAAGCAAACATCAACAATACTTGATCGCCCTTGTAACACCCCATTTCTACCCAATAAATTATATAAAATCAGAGTTACAAAATTTCTAACAAACAAATGGAATGCTACACTTTCAACTTAGAAACCACGACACTCAATCGCCTATAGTTCAGATATATAACACATAAAATTCAGATAAACTGATAACAATCTGTTTAGTCTTTAAAAATAAAACTACTTTTGTTGCTACGCAGCAGATTTACAAATTCAACTGAAAACACCATAACATCTTGTCCAACTCAAAACGGCTTTAAGACAACAAGTCTTTAATGAAAACAACTTAAAAATTCAGCAACATAATGAAAATCAACAATAAAGAAAACATGCGTTCATCCCCCGAGTGCTACATATCAAAGCGACAACACTGACTCGAACTAACGAAGGTAACAACTACCCTTCTTGATTACCTGCACGTTACCAACAGAGGGCAACATTCAAACAGAAGGGGTGAGATATCAAACTATATAATTGAGTGTATGATAAACAACATATTAGATCAAATTATATAAAATCACCAATTCACAACTTTCAACCAACATCAATCGTGACAAGTCAGCTACACAATAACATAATTATGCAACATGGAATGCGACTTATATGATGCACATGCATATGGTACTATCTGAGCAAAACTCCCAACTTAGAAATCTACCAATTAATAGAGGCGTCAACAAGACATAAGCCTTCAAGTTAATTTTTCAATCCAGGCCAACTTAGCGAGCATCAGCTCCAACTTGATATGCTATGTATATGATACAATATGAATGTCAGAATAGCAACAACACAATTCCATAGCAACGCAACAACAAACCAACATTGGTCATAAGCCTACAACTTAATATTTTGCCCATAAATAGAGGCAATAACATCACCTGCTAATTCATATTTTTCAACAAAGAACACAATACAACAAGTCAACCAAAATTTACTACAAATAAACCGCGTAATTATTCAGACTATTACGACTATTTCTGGTAAATTAATTATCTAAATGCTTATTTCTAATTACAAAACTTCTACAAATTATTATACTATAATACTATAATATTATAATTATAATACTATAATACTACCACTTGAAAGTTGAAACACTTAGAATTGATGATGGAGTAATACTGGTATCGCAAGCCGACTCAATTTTTTATAGCTAAACAATAAACAAATACCACTCATATTCTAAGAGGTATTTTGTATTATAATTTAATTCGCAATTTCAACAAATATATAACACACTGACGTCTTACATTGACAACTCTAAACATGTCAGAATTACGCAAAACAAATAAAAGTGATTTTTAATGAATACGAAACAACTTTATTGACAATTCTAACAAAACTATTGACAACTCTAACAATCTTATTGACAACTCGACTCACTCTATCTCAAAACTTCTAAAAATATTATATTAATAATATTAAAATTATTATTATTATTATTATTATTATTATTATTATTATTATTATTATTATTATTATTATTATTATTATTATTATTGTTATTATTATTATTATTATTATTATTATTATTATTATTATTATTATTATTATTATTATTATTATTATTATTATTAAAACTAATAAAATATTATATATCATAAACCTGAAACATGGTTCTTAGTTAGAAGTTCATAATTTACTTAAATTTCAATTATCACATAAACATGATTTATCAATGATTATATTTTATATTGGTTTAAAAAAGAAAACGTTGATGAATAAAGTATATGGTGTGATCAAATTGTTAACTACCAAATAATAGCCATAAATTACTATCAAAATTTTCATATATCCTAATAGCAGATGAAAAAAACAAATTAGAACCAACTAAATCTATTAATAAACTAACCCAATAAATAAACTATACAACATTTAAAACCTAAACATGAATTGAAACAGTGAACAGTTTAAACACACTATTAAGAAACAGTAACGTTGCAATTAGGTATAAAATACACTGTTACGCATTACTTTGAATTTTAGTTTTCAATTATTTAAATATTTTCAATTATAGATCTCTAAAAGAATGATGTAAGAGCATCCATATCCATCATATCTATTTGGATTCTTTAAATGAGATCTACATAATTTTTTATATTATTTTACACTTTTCAATTTTTTAAACAACTCATCTATAATTCTCAATTTTTCATCTAACTCATCAAAAAATTTAAAATAGGTCCCATTACACTCCACAATATATTACATAAAATATAATTAAAAAATTAATTCAAATATATCAAAATATATTAAAAAGACATACCTTCAAAATAAGGTTAAAATAAATATATATTAAATAAAAAAATACATGATACAAATAATTCATCAAAATTACATTAAAAAAATACATGATATAAATATTACCGTTGCAACTCTTATTCCAAAATGAAATAAACACTTGAAATTTTTTATTTCTGTTGCAAATATTTTATTCCAAATTGAATTTTTTAATAATAAATATGACCCACTTTAATTGTAGAAGCGTGTGTTTCTTTGTGAATGTTGCAAATTAGAGAACGTTGGAAAAACTCAAACATCTAAATACCTCTGACTCAACAACATTGAAAAATGTGTAGGAACTTGGTAAAAATACCGATAATCATGCTCTAAGTAATATTATATCTACCTAACTCCTAAAATATTATATGAATTTCGATAAAAGTTCCTTCCGGTCCCTTTTTCGAACCAAAGGCTCGTGATACCATGTTGGAGGGAGATTATTAGGAGTATTGGTGCTTAGTATAGGAACAAACACCTTTGTGAGAGGCACACCACTTATCCACCTAAAACCTTAAGGTGATAGGTGAGTGGGTTCTCTCACTTATATAGTGTTCTGGACTGGGCCCGACAGGCCCAAAAGCATTACTAAGGCCCAGTCCAAAGGGACTCACTAAGGACCACACTGGGCAAAGGGGGTCACGTCCATGCCCGACACCCTGATGTCCACCTCGACATCCTGATGTCCAACCCACGCGGTGAAGTCGTGCTCGACACCCTGCCGTCAGCTCCATGTCCTGGCGTCCAGCTCGACACCCGCCGTCCAGCTCGAGGTCCTGGCGTCGAGCTCAGCACCGTGCTGCCCAGCTCGACATGGGCCCGAGCTACCCGGCTAGGGCAGACTCAGTCCATCGTTCCCCCAACGATACTCCGGAAAGACCGCGTCTCTGTCCGCCCGCACTTCACGCAGCACATCCAGGAAGGGGACCACGTGCGGGTCCCCACTACCCACGTAGAACCTGGCAGTTCCTCCATTGGGCCAAATCCGCCCAGCCCAACGAAGGAACCTTGGCCCAGCGCTGGGGGCTATAAATACCCTCTGTTTCCAGAGGGTCAGGGATTGATCATTCTAAGCTCAACTCTATTATCTGCTCGTGCTCCCACTGACTTTAGCATCGGAGTGCCTTGCAGGTACCCCCCCTCCTCGTTCAAAAAGCTTTCTGCTCGGAGCCAGCCGTGACGGTCCAAACCTTCTGATCAGGTCAGATCAGTGGCGCCGTCTGTGGGAAACAACTTCCCCGTCTAACGAACAATTCCAAAGACCAAAGCTCAATTCAATTACCTGTCATGGCTGATCCAGCTCGTGAAGAACAGCACACCCGCGTCACCGACACCAACAACGGTCCCGCGGACAAGAATGGACACCTCGACAATCTCGGTGATCCCGGCCGCAATGCCACCCCTGCGACAACCGCCCCTGGACCTTCCACCCGCAGGGACGGGAACACTGCGTCTTCCTCGACGACCCCTCCAGCACTCGAAGACGACCCGGAAGCTCTCGCCTATCGCCGAGTTGTCCGGTTCTATGAAGTCCAAGTCCCTGCCGGGGCAGATGCCACGACTCAGGCACTGTTCGCGGCCATCAACCAGACAAATTATCTCCTATTCGCCCAAGGAGAAAGACTAAGGGCACTTGAAAATGATCGACGACCCCCGAGGAGGCATCAGAGGCCACCATCTCCACCTCCTCGGGTCGAAGAAGTTCGACACCCTACTCCCCCGCGGAGACATTACAGGGAGAACTCTAGGAGCCCCTCTCCCCCACCGAGGCAGAGGCGGCCCCAATATGAAAGACAACCCGTCATCCCTACCGAAGAACCCAGTCGCGACCCATCAAGGCACGACAGGAGGCACAACAGAGACGGGCGTGTGACCTTCAACCACCGAGCATCACGCTCGAGGGAATCTCAGCACGACCAGCGTGCCAGACATAACTACAGGACCCCTTCTCTTTCTCCGGAGAGGAGCGACGAGGACGACCCCCGCGGTCCCCTGTCGCAGGCCATCATGGACGCACCTATTCCCCCGGGCATGGAGAAGCCCCCACACCTGAAGGAGTATGATGGAGTGGCGGACCCAGTCGACCACATTGACGGGTTCGAAGCCATGCTCCACTATCACAATGTCGGGGGGCCCATCAAGTGTCGTCTCTTCCCAACAACTCTCAGGAAGGCGGCCATGGACTGGTACAAAGGACTCGCCCCGGGCTCCATCACCTCGTGGCGGAACCTGAAGAACCAGTTCATCAGTTCCTTCACAGCTTCCCGTCGCCACCCGAAGACTGAGGCAGCCCTCGAGACCATCATTCAAAGACAGGATGAGACTCTGAGGGAATTCATTAACCGCTTCAACCGGGAAGCAATCCAGGTCCCCTGCGCGGACCATATGAAAAGGTACTTGCTGGAGAGGGGCCTCCTCCCCGGCACAGAATTCAGAAAAGCTGTGGGTATTGAGCCACCTGCAACTTTTGATGCTCTCCTCGACAAAGCCCGAGCATACATGGACTACGAGGAGAGAGAAGCTGCCAACAGGGCACGAGACTCCAGGGCTCGCAATCATGGCAGCAGCTCGAGACAAGATCCTCCTCCCCGACGGACCGGAGAGAAGAGGAAGGAAGATCGACCCCGGGAGGTCCGGGAACAAAGGGGCCCCTCGGGCCGGTTCACTGAGTACACTCTGCTCACGGCTTCCCGCGAGCGTATTTTGGCGGAGTGTGCTAGCACAGATTTTAAAGACGGTGGCGTCAAGCGTCCCCGGCCAGCTCCTGCCAAGCCAGGAGTAGACAAAAATAAATACTGTCAGTACCATAGGAGTCATGGTCACTTGACAGAGGACTGCGTCCACCTGAAGGACGCCATTGAAACCCTCATCAAAGGAGGGAGGCTTGCACAGTACAGGCGAAACGACGCTCCCCGTCGTGACGCCCACGAAGCAAAAGAGCCCGAAGAAGATGCCCGACCATCTGACGAGTCGGTGCCAATCCAGACCGCCTTCTCGGTAACCAGGCCCGAGGATTTCGAACTTCCCGAGCTCCTGCAGGAGCCCCTGACGACACACAGCAGGTGGGAATACTTCCCCTCCGCCATGGTCATCAACGGGGGCGGGTTCAACGACCTCACCATCAACTCAGCTAAGAGGAAGTTGGACGAACTGGTCGACGCAGCTCCTCCACAAACTGTGACTTTCGAAATGGTGAAGGGCAGATCAGAGCCCATCACCTTCTACTTGGAAGAGCTCCCCGGCGGAGCACCGAACGCAGTCATCCCCTTGCTGATAAGGGCAAAGATGGCCAATTTTGACGTGCATCGCATCCTGGTCGACGAAGGGAGTTCCGTCGACGTGATGTACACCCAGCTGTTCCGGACCTTACAACTGGACGACTCACATCTGTCTCCGTATATAGGTTCAGACCTTCAAGGCTTCAACGGCTCGACTTCCAAACCTTGGGGATATGTCGAGCTCCTCGTGACGTTCGGGGAAGGAACTGCTACAAGACAGGTGAAGGTCCGCTTCCTCGTCATTGACTGCCCGTCCCTATACAATTGCATCTTGGGGAGGCCGACATTGGCGGAGCTGACAGCGGTTCCCTCAACTGTCCATCTAAAAATGAAGTTCTATACCAAAAGGGCAAGGGTAGCCACCATCCAGGGCGAACTCGCTGCTGCCCGCAGGTGCTTCAACGCCGCTTCAAGGGGACGGGATACCGTCGACGTGGGTACCAGCACCAGACCCATCAAGAAGACAAAGCAAGAGCCCGACAGAGCATCCCCCGAGGTAGAAATTCAGAAGGCTCCACCAAAGGTCGACTCCATAGCCCTCGACGCCCGTTTCGACCAAGACGAGCCATCCAGCAGCGAGCAAATCCCCCTCCGACCTATTCCGGACGGCGATTTTGAACTCGTTCCCCTCGGAGCAGACCCGACCAAGGGAGTGAAGATTGGCAAGGACCTCCCCGACTTGGCCAGGAAGCAAATCAAGGCCTGTCTGCGCGAGAATGCTGATCTCTTTGCCTGGAGCGCTGCAGAGATGCCCGGACTCGACCCTGAGGTCGCCTGTCATCACCTCGCCATTGATCCAGCCGCCAAGGCCGTAGTACAACGTAGGCGTAGGCAGTCTCCAGAAAAAATAGAGGCTGCTGAAAAAGCTGTAAAAGACCTCTTAGAGGCAAATTTTATTTCTGAAGCCCGGTACTCCACCTGGCTGTCAAATGTTGTACTTGTTAAAAAGAATAATGGAAAATGGAGAATGTGTGTTGACTATACCGACCTCAACCGGGCTTGCCCGAAGGATGCTTTTCCTCTACCTAACATTGACATGCTGGTCGACAATTCGGCCGGCTACAAGACTTTGTCGTTCATGGACGCCTACTCGGGATACAATCAAATCCCAATGGCCCTGGGCGACAAATGCTGCACGGCGTTCATGACCAGCTCGGGCAACTATTACTACAATGTAATGCCCTTCGGACTAAAGAACGCCGGCGCGACGTACCAACGCATGATGAACAAAGTGTTCAACAAACAGATCGGCGACATGCTCGAGGTATATATGGACGACATGATCGTCAAATCTCGAGCAGATACCGATCACGCAGCTCACCTCAAAACAGTCTTCGCCCAAGCAAGACAGTGCAAAATGAGGTTCAACCCCGAGAAGTGCACATTTGGGGTTAAGGCAGGAAAATTCCTCGGATTCTATCTAACAGAACGAGGGATTGAAGCCAACCCTGACAAGTGTCGAGCATTCGCCGACCTCCCGACTCCAACGTCGAAGAAGTCGATACAGATCATGAACGACATGTTGACGTCACTGTCACGCTTCGTCGCGAAGTCCGCTCAGCACGCCCTTCCCTTTTTCAAACTCCTTCGAAAGGAAGCAGCCTTCGAATGGACCGAGGAGTGCGAGCACGCACTTCGCCACCTGAAGCAGAGCCTGTCTCAACCGCCCGTGTTGTCTCGACCAGATGACGACGAGCCACTATACCTATACTTAGCAGTTTCAAACGAAGCCATCAGTGCAGCTCTTGTCCGCGAGACTCCTGACGGGCAGAAACCTGTCTACTTCACGAGCAAAGCCTTACAAGGCCCCGAGAGCAGGTATCAACAGATAGAAAAGGTTGCTCTGGCACTCGTCAACGCTGCGAGGAGGCTCAGACACTACTTTCTAGCGCACACCATCATCGTGCGAACCGATCAACCGGTGAAGCAACTCCTGGGTCGGCCAGATATGGCGGGCAGAATGCTGAAGTGGTCCCTGGAACTCTCTGAATTCGACATTCAGTACGAGAGCAGGAAAGCCCTGAAAGCACAAGCCTTGGCCGACTTCGTCGCCGAGATGACCACTAACGACATTCCCCCGGGAAAGGAACAGAAGTGGACCATCTTCGTCGACGGAGCTTCCAGCTCGTCTGGAAGCGGCGCAGGGATCCTCCTGGAAAACGAAGAAGGGGTGGTAATTGAGCACTCCTTGGTTCTCTCCTTCCCGACATCAAATAACCAGGCAGAATACGAAGCCCTGCTCGCAGGACTGAGATTAGCCGAGGACCTAGGAGCCCGCGAAGTTCAAATTTACACCGACTCCCAGCTCGTCGCTTCCCAAGTACAAGGAAGCTACCAGGCCAAGAATGACAACCTCATTGAGTACTTGAACTTAGTCAAAAAACACATGGCAAAGTTCGTACGAGCAGAAATCTCTCATGTTCCCCGCGAGCAAAACACGAGGGCGGACATACTGTCCAAACTCGCGAGTACACGAAAGAAGGGCGGGAATAAATCTGTCATCCAGGAATCTCTGGCACGTCCGAGCATCGAGCCACCCTCGACTACAGTCGAGGTCCACGCCATCGGGGATGCCACGTCTTGGATGACCCCGGTTTATAATTTCCTAACAAAGGGAGAACTCCCGTCGAACCAGGCAGAAGCTGCCATAATCAAACGACGTGCATGTTCCTATGTTGTTCTCGAGCAGAAACTGTACCGAAGAGGATTCTCCATTCCCCTCCTAAAATGCATCGACGAGTCCGCCATCCCTGACGTACTACGGGAGATACACGAAGGTATCAACGCCCAGCACATGGGCGGTAAATCCTTGGCAAGGAAAGCCCTCCGGGCAGGATACTACTGGCCGACGATGCAACAGGACGCCAAAGAACACGTGAAAAAGTGTGACAAGTTCCAGAAGCACGGGGATATGCACCTCGCCCCCCCGCACGAGCTGAACACATTGTCGTCCCCATGGCCGTTCGCCTGGTGGGGCATGGACATCCTCGGGCCCTTCGTGCAAGGAACCTACCAGAACAAATTTCTAATCGTCGCCGTGGATTACTTCACGAAGTGGATCGAGGCCGAGGCACTCGCAAAAATCACCTCACACAATATCCTCCGTTTCTACAAAAGAAACGTCCTCGCCAGATTCGGAATTCCGCAGGCCCTGGTGACCGACAACGGTACCCAATTCACCGACCACGGCTTCCGAGACTTCGTCACCAAACTGGGGACCAAACAACATTTCACATCGGTCGAGCACCCTCAGACCAACGGGCAAGCCGAAGCCGCGAACAGAGTCATCCTCCGAGGGCTCAAGCGTCGACTCGACGAAGCCAAAAGAGGATGGGTCGAGGAGCTCCACAGCGTCCTGTGGGCATACCGCACCACACCCCACTCAACGACGGGGGAAACACCATTCCGACTGACCTACGGCACCGAAGCTGTCATCCCGGTCGAAATCATGGAACCATCCCGGCGAACGGAGGAACCCCTCGACGAAGAAATGAATGACGAAGCACTAAGGGATGAACTCGACCTAGTCGAGGAAATCTGATCGGGGGCTGCCCTGCGCGAAGCCACCCTAAAACAACGAGTGGCTCTACGCCACAACGACAAGGTCATCAAGCGCGAGTTCGAAATAGGCAGCCTGGTACTACGCAGGAACCAGAAAGACTCCCGCGAAGGGAAATTGGCCGCGAACTGGGAAGGACCTTACCGCGTCCACGGCACCACGGGTACCGGGGCGTACTACCTCGAGCAGTTAGACGGAGAGCCATTACCAAGACCCTGGAATGCTGCTAAGTTGAAGCAGTACTACAGTTAGAAACTGTCGACACCTAGGACCCTCGACCAGCAGCAACCACGCTCGGGCAACGAAGAAAGACGTCCAATTTCGTTTAAGGCTAAGGTACAGGCCCGACACACGACCAAAATGGCACGGCATCGCGCGGTAAACGTTGACGATCGATAGTGCCCGACGTGGACAGCTGTACCGAGCCCCACCGTCGTCGTACCCATAAGGCAGAACACCCAGCTCGCGATGGGCAGTTCACGCCAAGGGCGAATCGTCCCTAACGGGCTCCACGCCCGACTGAGCAACCTCGCTCCGAAATGCCCGACATTCCATCAAGAATAACGGGACATCTACAAGGGTCAAAAGAAAATCTCTCCCCTCGAGCGCAACACTTAGGCAACCCCGGCCAATCAAAATAGGGCCGAGATCGCATACAAGTAGAGACGAGCAGATTCGCTCGCCAAATCAAAGCCACCTACGGGCACTCCTCGGGCCCGTGACTTAGGCTAAATTCATACAAGCATGTGATTTCAAACAAGGGCAAAAATCCAAAATGAATAACAAGGTATAAACGCCCGAAGGCAACAAAGCAATATTAAACCGACCAAGAAGGCCGGCGATGTTTATAACATACAATAAACGGGCACGCAGGCCCAAAGAGTACAAATATCAAGAGCACGCAGGCCCGCTATCCTACTCAAACTTCCACAGAATCATCATTGTCGACGCCAGGAGAGTCGGGCGGAGGAACGATCATGCCACCTACAACCCGGTGTGTGTGACCGATACCCTCAGTGACCAGACCAGGGTTTAACAATGAGAGCTGATCGACTGCAGAATTGAACCCGTCTTCCAGAGCACCGACGCAGTCCGCCTCGAGGAGCCGGATGTGGGCGACCAGCTCAGCCCGACTCTTCAAAGTCACTATGTCCTCGGGCTCATCTTCCGCAGGTTGCAGGACAGCATTCATCTCCTCAACCTGTTTACCCAGGCGTTCGACTTCGGCAGCCAAGCGATCCTTGTCGGTCCGGAGCAACTCCCCTTCCTCAGTCAACCTCCCCGACTTCTCCTTTTCCAGGGTCAGCATCTCCCTCTCGGCATCAAGTATCGCGGTCTGCTCTCGGAACATCTCCTCGGAGCGTTCCAGAGCGACCTTCAACTTCCGCGAGCTCGCAGTCAAGGCCGCCTTCTCCTGCTCGAGCTCTTCAACACGAGCAGCTTCCCCTGCATCCTCAGATAACACCAAAGCCATTTCGGCCATTTTCACCAGCCCGTCCACGCTGGCGGCCAGATAGGCCTTCCTTTCCTCTTTACTCATCTTCTTTATGGCCTCAGCTTCATGGGCGACCACTGTCGGAGGGAATCGCTCGAAAAAGCCCGCCTCTTCGAAGCAAGGGGGGAAGGCAAAAGATTGAACAGCACCGGCATCCTCCCCGACAGTCGAACCGCCTTCCACGCGGGTCCTCTTCCTCTGCGTCAAAACGGCGCTGGGGTCAATCTCCTCGACCTCTGGATCTGACGCGGGTCCCGAGCTCGACGTCGAATCCACCCTCACCGGCTGAGGAGCGTTCGGACTTTGTGGTGGTCCCATTCTCGTCGTCTGCGGGGGCTTCACGACCCTCCTGCCTCGCCTCTGGTCGGTTGATAATTTCAGGAGCCTTTCGTGTCGGCTAGCCATCGTACCTGTACGAAATAAAGGAAAAGTCAGTATCGAGCAAACTGCATGAGTAAACGACGAATAAAGAATTTCAAGCAAACAACCTAACAGGCGGGCAGCCTGCCTGTACGTCGGACATTCCACCAGCGCCTTGGTGTCGATCGGGCGAGACTCAAACGTCGGGTAACCGTCTTTGTCGAGGATATCATCCCCTTCCCGCGTAACCCATCGGGCGGGATGAAAACTGTCGACAAACCGACAAAGAACGTCGTACGCCCGCTGATCTTCCGAGCACATGTCCCCGACAGCAGTATGGAAATAACCTGTCCCATGTTCATAATGTCGGGACATCCAGTACACCGGGAACTTAGCCCTACGACCTAACACGGGGCTCTCGTCGTCGGCCACCATCGCTTCCCCGTCATCGTCGCTGACTGGCCCCTCCTCCTCGAAAAGGGAATCTAAAGCAGAGTCGGTAATAGGGCGTACCACATACCACTTGTCCTTAAACCCCCTCACGGAGTCCATATACATCTTAAACAGTCTCCTCGACTGCTTCAGGGACACCCAGCTGTGCTTCCCTCCTCGGGACAGACGCTGCAGGTGAAATACCCGAAAGAAAAGAGGGATGGTCGCTCCTATCCTCAAGTAGCGACACGTCAACTCAAACGCCCGGATGAAGGCGAGAGAGTTTGGGTGTAGCTGGGACGGGGCCAGCTCCAAGTGCATAAAGACCCCGGTCTGAAAATCAGTGAACGGCAGCCGCAGCCCTAAGTCTTTAAACGCGATCTCATACATCGCGAGGCTGTAGTTCGGATACACCGAGCAAATTCTTGCATTGGTCGACGGAAGCATGACCACGAAGTTCTGCTGGAAGTCGGGCTGGTCTTGACCCTCTTCAATGACAGTGAAGGGATGTCAGTCATCCCGGCTATATATCGACGCTGTCCCCCGAGGCTCGACACCCACCCATTCCAGCAATGGGTCGGTCACGGTATCTATCAGGGTGGCCGACTCGTCGGCACTCTGTTCTTCGCGATCACGACGTCTGGAGGAGCTCGGCTCGTCCGCCATGGTTACCTGCAGAGCACGGGAAACCAATCAGTTGAGCACGAAGTCCTATGCTCGACATAATCATGTCGTCCATACACGACTACACAAGTCCGTTTTCACAAGTGGATGTCTCCCCGACTCTCCTGAACCCAGTGTTCTTCCTCAAACCAACTGCGCGGCCACTCTTCAAGCATGTCGACCCAAGGTATGAACATGGCGAGCCGCACTATTAAGCCCACGACCACGACCATAAACATACCGGGCACCGTCATGAATCAGGCGCCCCGGATCATGAAGACCCCGGGCAGCTCTGAAGTTTTTCACCTAAAACTATGAATGTGTCGGCCACAAGTATGCGTTTGCCGGTCCTAGACATGAATATGTCGGGCAAAACACGAGTTTACCGGGCTAATCCCACGCGCACGGTCCTAAAACATCTACAATTTCCAGGAATCATGCATTCTAAAACGGAAAAATGAAGAAAGTAGATCACTTACTTGGATCAAAGTTTGGGATTTGGCTAAGAAATGAAGAATCTGAGACGGGAAGTCGCAATTGGAGAAAGTGTTGAGAGCGGCAACGGAGAGAGCACGGAGAACGGAAAACGTATTATGGGGCCCAAGGATCCTATTTATAGTGATGACGTGGAATACCAAACGTCACCTCGTTCAACCACGGACTCCATCTCCTCGACGCACTGCTCCCAACGCAATGATGGCCCTACCCCCCTAGGGTGGCGGCACAGCTCCCGAAAGATGCCTCGTGTGCTCGACCGACGCGCCCGGTACGGATCCTCCACGCACCCACCACCGAGGACATCTCCGAGCACGACACGAGGAGGCCCCTCGAGGGCCCACACCTCCATCCCGGGCACGAGACCTCAACGACGGAACAACTTGGTTTCAAGTCATGGCTCCTCGCAAAGGAACCACGACTTGGGGGGCTCCTGTTCTGGACTGGGCCCGACAGGCCCAAAAGCATTACTAAGGCCCAGTCCAAAGGGACTCACTAAGGACCACACTGGGCAAAGGGGGTCACGTCCATGCCCGACACCCTGATGTCCACCTCGACATCCTGATGTCCAACCCACGCGGTGAAGTCGTGCTCGACACCCTGCCGTCAGCTCCATGTCCTGGCGTCCAGCTCGACACCCGCCGTCCAGCTCGAGGTCCTGGCGTCGAGCTCAGCACCGTGCTGCCCAGCTCGACATGGGCCCGAGCTACCCGGCTAGGGCAGACTCAGTCCATCGTTCCCCCAACGATACTCCGGAAAGACCGCGTCTCTGTCCGCCCGCACTTCACGCAGCACATCCAGGAAGGGGACCACGTGCGGGTCCCCACTACCCACGTAGAACCTGGCAGTTCCTCCATTGGGCCAAATCCGCCCAGCCCAACGAAGGAACCTTGGCCCAGCGCTGGGGGCTATAAATACCCTCTGTTTCCAGAGGGTCAGGGATTGATCATTCTAAGCTCAACTCTATTATCTGCTCGTGCTCCCACTGACTTTAGCATCGGAGTGCCTTGCAGGTACCCCCCCCTCCTCGTTCAAAAAGCTTTCTGCTCGGAGCCAGCCGTGACGGTCCAAACCTTCTGATCAGGTCAGATCATATAGGCTTAAGTCTCCACATTCCTATCCAATGTGGGACTATTTCCCCACTTATTCACACTTTTATTCCAACACGTTGACTCGACTTTGCCTCCTCTTTGCACTTTTATGAATCTCTTCCAAACCGTTATTTTCTCTTTTGTCAAAACCTATTTTTTTCTCCTCTTACTGCTACTTCTACTTCTATTATTTCTAAACATCTATTAATATAATAATAATATTATTATATTATTCTTATTGAACTTAAATTCCTACCCCTCCCTTTCTACTACTTCTAACATTAAAATAGGTCCACATAAATAATAATAATAATAATAATAATAATAATAATAATAATAATAATAATAATAATAATAATAGTATTATTCTAATACTATTTCTACAACTTAATCAAATAAATTAATTCAAATAATAACAACATAACTTAAATCAACATTCCACAACTTCAAAAATTTAATCGGAAAAATATTTGAAAATATTTAATTAAATAATTAATTAAATATTGGACGTTACAACTCTCCCTCAAAGACATCCCAAACTTGACCGACATACAAGAATCACGAATTCGTACTTTGGCCAGGTTCGAGAAACAACATAGCTTCAACAACTCTTGCACTCTTACAATTAATACCACACTGAACCAACTCTTCACACTAGAAACATCTCAAAGAAGCACAAGCTTCTCGCCACCTTATTTCAATCTCTCTCCTGCAAACAAGTGATTAGAAAAACAAGAAAGCGCCAATAGAGTTTCACATACATGTCGCGTACTAAGGGAAATACTTTGACAATATTCAACTATCATATCACATTGACTTAACAATTTGGTCGGACGGACCAACCAGCTTTGATACCACTATTGTAACACCCTAATTTAATCCCACGTAATTATAAATTAAATCAGAGTAAATTAAAACATCAAATTGAAATCAGGATGATACATCCTTCAAAAACTTGCACGGCTGCCCGTACTATTTAAAACGATACATAACACTAACATAGATGAACTAAATCAACTCCTCATAATATTCAAGTTTTCAAACTTTATTAAGCAACAAAAGTGTTCACAATTCGAAATTTGAAATAAATCCATCCATCAGCAAATTCATGTTATTCAAAACATTCAAGAGTTCATGAGACTCCAATAATTCATCATCAACAAAAATAAATATAAAGCGTTCATCCCCCCCTAGTGTTACGTATCAGAGCATAATACCTACCCGAAAAAATAACGAGAATCTTTCTTTATTGCGAATCACCTGCGCGTTACCCACATAGAGGTAACATTCAAATAGAAGGGGTGGGATATCACAACATTATAAAATAAAACATAATAATAAGTAGATAATAATTAATTACACATAGTCATACATCATTCATCTCACACCTTCACATCATTTACATTAATTACACGTCATGTCAAAGTATACAATCAAACATCCAAACAACACACATCATCCATTAATGTATAACACATATATAATTTACATAATAGAACATCAACATACATCATCTACATAATAGAACATCAACATACATCGTCTACATGATACAACGTTAATATACATCGTTTACATAATATAACATCAAGTTAATAATAGTAATACAATACAATGAGACCGAGATCGACTCAATGCATGTGGTATCAACATAACATAAGCCCTCTCCATAATTCCAAATAGGTCAGAAACATGGCATAAACCCCCACCATAACACTAATACAAGCCAACAACAGGGCATAAGCCCTCACCAATAAATGCATACAACACCCACATGCAACGACATGATTATGTCACTACAGGGAATAAACTCTCAACATTATGCCATACAGGCCAATAACATCATCATCATCATCATCATCATCATCATCATCATCATTATTATGCATCACATATGCAATTCATCCATACATTTTCATACAAAATCATTACGTTCGAATTCAACGTTATCACTACACCTCATACGACAAATACACCTAAAGCATAAGCCTTCACCAATATAATCAATTACTGTCATCAAAATTATTATAATTTAAAATATTATTTCTCTAGTTTTCTAACGCTTCGAACAGTACTCAAAACGGACTCACGATTTGAAAGTTATGAATTTTCAAAGTTCTAACAAAATGCAAACACCGGCATCATAAACCAACACCACAAAACCTCATTACACACCAATTATATTTATTTTCAGACTATGAAATCATTTTTACAAGAAATTAAACTGTATTAGCTTTCTGTATGTTCTAACGGTGCGTCAAACGGAGACCTGAGTCAAAAGTTGTGATTTTTACAAGTTTTGAGAAAAATGTTGTCAGCTGCAGGAAATTGGTTCCCTCCAACTGGGAAATAGATTTCCACCCTTATAGTGGCCAATTTTGAGATTTTCGCTTCAGGAAATCGATTTCCCCATAATGGGTAATCGATTTCCACACTCCCAGAGGTTATTTTTCACTTTTAAAAAAAAAATTCAGTTCAGGAAATCGATTTCCCCAAAATGGGTAATCGATTTCCACAGTTTGAGAGTGAAAAATTTTGTAACATTTTCAGGTACGAAAATCAGTTCTATTAATTCAAAAACTCCAATTTTCCAACTGAGACAATGTATCATGATTTCATAAATTATATACATGCATTACCCATCATTCTAACACACTTCACATCGTCAATTTTGTCAAATTCATCACAATACATCAACAATTCATTAAAAATATCAATCATACAAAACATGATTTTTTAGAATACAAGAACACACAACTATGATAACCTAATAACTACCATAGCCCATTATTTGCAATCTGTTATAGTGTTAGAACCTCACCCTTACCTTAGATTGATGACTCTAACTTCTACGGCGAATTCCATTGCCCTAGCCTTAAGTGCATTCTTCTGCTCTTCTTTCTTTTCACGATCAGTTTTCACGTTATGTTCTTCTCACTTTCCTCTTTTCCAAATCTAACCTCTAGACCCCTAATATTTATTTCATCTTATGCTATTCCTCATTAAAATAATAATAGTAATACAATTATAAAAATTATAATTATCATTTTAATTCAAATAATATTAATATTAAACCAACACTCTCATTCCACCTCTATTTTTCTACATTTTTAGTCATACACCCCTAATGCCTAAAATTTCTTCATTTATAAGATAATTACCCCTTATTAATGAAGAATGGAAAAACACAAGAAGGGGGGGGGGGTTGAATTGAGGTTTTCAAAAATAAGACAGTATGACATGTTGGTTATCCTTGTTCGTTTGAACTCAAACTACTCCAGTCCATCCGCCAAGGTGATTTCACCTCTCTCAAACGAGGTCTTAATCCACTAACCAAAACTTTATTACACATACACAATGACTACCATTAATGTCTTCTTGAGTCTAAACCACAACTCGATTTCTCAAGGTATTACAAAATAAATCAAATAAGGATGTGTACAATTATGTTTCTAAACAAAACTATATCACAACAGTGATGTATACACAAGTTTAAAGCACAAGATAGAATTGGTAAAAATATTTCTTTTTGAGTGTGCAGTGGTGTTGTATTGATTCTTCTTCATAGTCTTATTTTTATAGGCGAGTCATAAAGGACATGAGGAGATGTATTTAGAAGGTTGATAAAGTGTTGTTAATGCACTTTCCAAAAATATAGATCTTGTCTTGGTTCAACCGTTACTTTTTTATTTGTAATGAATGAGTTGTAATGGATAAGAACTTTGCTTTCTTGGGATCTTATTAGAATAAGAATATTATCATCGAGACTTTAGATTCTCAGAGTTTCTTGATATTCATTAGAACTTGGATGACACGTTGAAGCTTCTTTTGCATTTCAGAGTATTTACTATCAGAGTGTAGCTTAAGTGCCGAATCTTTAGAACATTTATATAGATGAGTGCGTTGAGACTTCTTTTGTTCTTCCAGAACTTTACTTATCAGAATATCAGAGTTTTGCTTGCAGCGTTGGTGCTTCCGAAGTTATAACATCAAAAATTCTTCTATTTAGCGTGTTACACATATTTGCTTCTAAGTTTATTATGTCTAATCAGAGCTTCAAAACGTAAATCTCTCATCATCTTCTATGCGTCTTTTATCAGAATTTATCTGCATATTTAAATACATTATTAGAGATCATATTTGTTATATATATATATATATATATATATATATATATATATATATATATATATATATATATATATATATATATATATATATATATATATATATATATATATATATATATATATATATATATATATATATATATGTCATGTATTTGTTATCATCGAAATTGTTACAAGGATGTATAACCAAACTATGTTCTAACAATCTCCCCATTTTTGATGATGACAAAAACTTGTATATTTTGATAGATTACTTAAGAGCATAAAGAATTAGAGTCTCCCCCTGAGTTGAATACTCATAAAGAAAAAATACTTTCCTGACGATGATCTTATCAGAGCTTTATGATGGAAGTTATAATAAGTTCATTTAGCCGAAGTTACTTTCAAGAGATTTTTCCTGTTTTCTTTCAAAATAAAAAACAAAAGTTATGATATTCAAAATGTTTGAGACTAAGTATCGGCATTGTTATATTCAAAATATCTTACGACGCTCTCCCCCTTTTTTTGTCAAAAATCAAAAAGCAATAAAAACACGTAAATATAACAAAATGAATTTTGTATTCAAAGTGGATTAAGATAAATAGAAGGAGGTAGATAAACAGAAGATTTAAATAATAAACAAACATAGTAGAAACAAAACAATATATCAGAACTAAGGTCGAGGAGGTGGAAGTCGTGTGTACAAGACTTCTGTGATACGGTGGGAGAGAACTGACTGTTTTTGGAATGCTGGTTTGTGTTTGTGTTTGTTTTCACAAAATGTCGCGGTAAGCAAGAGTCGCCACCGTCTTTTATTTTATCCAACAAGGAAAGGAAAAAAGCACAAAAAAATTCCTGTTTGAGATATTTCTCGGGTTCGAGGGGTAGATTATAGAAAGGGAAGGTGTTAGCACCCTTTCTATCCGTGGTTATCCACGGGCTCTTAGGTACTTGCTCAAAGTGTTTTCAAAAATTGCTTTTCTTTGTGTTTGTGGGTTTGAAAGAAGTTTTTGTTTGAAAGGTGTAAGTGAGAAAAGTTTTATTTTGTTTTGAGAGAGCAAGTACTTAAGAACCATCTACCTACTCAAAAAAGGAATCAATCTGTGCTAATGTCCTTTAGACAATGCTATCCCACTATTGATGAGTAGGTAGCATCATCGTTGGAGTTTTAGGGTCAATTCGATTAAGGGACGTGTGGTCACTAAAGCAATGTTAGGACGTCTTAGCGGTAACCCTAATGTCTTAGATCATTTTTCCGAGGCAACCGTTTCGAGGCAACTTTGATCTTTGGACAAGAGGGCGACCTCTAAAACTTCCTATACTCAATGACCACGTTCGAAGGCAACCAAGTGAGGTGTACCCTAAGAGTGCGCATGTGCGAGTGTGTTATTTTCAGTTAATTTGTCTTTGTACATGTCAATGGTGAGCTATGTTGATTTTAAGTTCATACATTCGATCTCGTAATGCATTCCCTATTACCAAACATCTAACAGTTTATAAGTTGCGGAAATTAAATTTGCGGAAATTAAATCTAAACTATTACAAGGCGCCGGGTATTTACATCGCCAAAAGCAACCCTTGAAATTAAAATGCGGAAAATAAATAAAGCGGTAAAAATAGTAAAGTCCTATTAAGCTATTACATTCCGGAAACAGATACAATATTGAATAAAATGGATCGCGTGCGGGAAATTAAATCGAATGCGAGTTTTTTAGGGTTTTGACCCTTTTTTTGAAAGAAAGAATTTTTTTGTTTATTTTTGAATTAAGAAGAAATTAAATTAGGTTAATTAAATAAATAAATAAATTAAAAAAGATATTTTTTTGGATTTTTGGATATTTAAAGAAAATGAAATAAATTTGGTTTAATGTTAATAAAACCTAATTATCTATATTGATTTTAAATATTGCAAAAAATATTAAAAGTTATTCTCTAATTAAACTAAATTAATTGAGTTAGTATTTATTTACAAAAAATAAAATGATAAATTTAATTTTAATAAATAAAATATATTTTTGTGCTTTTGTTGTATGAGGAAAAAAATTAATTGATTAATTAAATAATAAATAATAAAACAAAAACAATTAAATAAATAGATTAAAAAAAAGAAAGAAATATAAATAACCCAGGGGGGTTCAGGCCCAATTTGGAGGTGAAACTGGCAATTTGAAGCCCATTTGCACGCAGGCCTGGGTTGACTTCCAGATTCCCTATGCCTTGGTTGACTTGAGAACACGATGGACGTTCAATCTTGGCCACCAGATCTGGCCTGGGGCCATCTGGCAAACATCTGGATGAGGACACATGATATGCTACACTTTGGACATTGCATGGAATCACCTGTTGAAAAATAAAACAAATGCATTTGGGGGACCTGGGATTCGAACCCAGGTCCTGTTGGTACTTGAACACATGCCTTAGCCACTGAGCCAACGCGCTTTTATTGTTAACATAGTGGATAATAAATATAATATGGAAACCAAACTAATTATGCCAGAATTATAAAAAAAAGAAGCGCGAATTTATGAATGGACGAATAAGGAGGGGGCACGTAGTCATCTTCTTCGCCCAACCCTGGTTATTTACCTGCGGATTTTTATCCGCAGCTAAATCCATGGGTTCATCCTAAAATCTTCTCTAGGCCATGGAAATTAATTCCAAACACATGGTTGTGTTCGTCTCCTTCCACTGATCATGTCCATGTCCATTATTATCATCAATTTTTCCTGCAATTAAAATACCCAAAAACAAAAACCAAGAACCCTAGAATCGGCTAGGGGGTTACAGGCCATGAAAATGCAATTCAATAATGCAAAAAGCTTCTAAATGGAACGATAAGCATGATTGTGTAACGATTTTGCCAAGAAAATGCAGGAATATGAGTATGTGATTTCGAGTGCAGGACGGTTTTCAAGGAGACTTACATCGCGATTGAGGATGTGAATGGCCTTGCTTTTGATTGCTATAGACTCAGTGGATGTCCAACAAGAGAGTAGTGTTGAGATTTTGCTTTGAATCGGCCTCTAAAACAGATTTCAGTTTCAAGCTTTTTCAAGTTTTTCTCAAGTTTGGTTTTGGTGATTATGCAGCCTCTAGGTCCTGAACTCGTATCCTTTGCCTTGTATAAGTAACATGGAGTGAATTAGGTCAAGTTTTGGGCTTTGAATCCTTAGGCATTGATGATTTAGGATTTGATTTGATCCTCCATGAAAAAGCTTCCAAATTTGATTCCAAATCCAATATTTTGTTCATGATATGGCTTGATTCGAGTTTTACCATGTCCATAATGATAATTAAGACCTGTATCAATAAAAAAGATACCAAGTGATCAATATTTAGATTTTATTTGGATTTAAATTGATTAAAAATGAATTAATTCAATAAAAATCAAATAAAATAGAAAAATTAATAATTGGACACAAGACTGGAGATAGGACACGTGGGTAGTGTGACAAGATCAAATCAAGTGGAAAAAAGTGGGCCCATTTGACAAATTTTGAAGTTTTGGGGATAGTTGACTTTTGGCAATTTTGGAAAAATGACCAACTTCAACAATGCATAACTTCTTCAATTTTGAACTTTTGGAGGTTTTCTTGGACTTTTTAGAAACCTTGAGATGTTCTATAACCAACCCTTTTGGTCTCATCTCATTTTGATATTCCATGCTCAAGTTATAAGCTTTGGCAAAAAAGGTGTTTTTGTTGACTTTCAAAAATGACCTATAATGTCCAAATTTGTAACTCGTTGTGAGTGCATTTCTTGATCTTGGGGTATGAAGATGGATTGTAGGAAGTTTCATCCTATTCAAAATGAGCTTTGGATGGGTCATTTCTCATAAAGTATGAGAAAGTTATGCTTGGTCAAAGTTGAGTTGACTTTTCCAACAAAACCCTAATTTAGCAACTTTTGAGTCTTGATGAATTTTGAGCAATCCTTGATGAATCATGATCAACCCTTGATCAAATGATGAAATATACTTCAAAATGAGAATGTTGACAAAAAATCTTGAAGTTTGACTGTATTTGGGTCACAATTGACTTTTGCCCTAGCACAGTCGATTTTTGGGCCTCTTGAGCAATTGACTGACCAAACTTCCTCTGCAAGGCTTGAAATTTGACATGGATGAACTTGAGACCATATTAGGACATTGGGAAGCACTTGAGATCATTTGGATGCAAGGACCTTGATGCAACAAAAAACCTAATTTGAGATTGATTGCCTTAGGAGATGTTTTGATTGTCCAACTCTTGAGCAATCTTGAGCCACTTGGAGATTATTCTTGCAATGTCTTGAGAAATATGGGAGGGAAAATTTTGGGGTACAACAGCTGCCCCTGTTCAATTTTCTTAAACCTGAGGATATAGATTGACTTTCGGGCCTTTCGTGATCCGAAGGTGGAAGATGATTGAGCACTAGAGTGCCCAGAAATTTGCACTCGCGTGAAGTGGTATCAACATTGTGATGTCGGGAATGGGCTTACAGATGCCATTTGGAGACTGATGGTAGGTGGTATGTACTTTGACTGGAATACGAATCAGGGAGATCTTGTTGGCGATCTGACTGAACCAGAGGAGGTCTTGGATTTGACTTTGATTGGATCGGCATCAGGAAAACCTTTAGGAATCGATTTAACTGGACCAGAGGAGGTCTTGTCTTCTTTGACTGGATTGGCATCAGAAAAATCTTTAGGAATCGATTTAACTGGACCAGAGGAGGTTTTGTCTTCTTTGACTGGATTGGCATCAGAAAAATCTTTAGGAATCGATTTAACTGGACCAAAGGAGTTTTTGTCTTCTTTGACTGGATTGGCATCAGAAAAATCTTTAGGAATCGATTTAACTGGACCAGAGGAGTTTTTGTCTTCTTTGACTGGATTGGCATCAGAAAAATCTTTAGGAATCGATTTAACTGGACCAGAGGAGTTTTTGTCTTCTTTGACTGGATTGGCATCAGAAAAATCTTTAGGAATCGATTTAACTGGACCAAAGGAGTTTTTGTCTTCTTTGACTGGATTGGCATCAGAAAAATCTTTAGGAATCGATTTAACTGGACCAGAGGAGTTTTTGTCTTCTTTAACTGGATTGGCATTAGAAAAATCTTTAGGAATCGATTTAACTGGACCAGAGGAGGCCTTTGACTGGATCGACATCAGAAAAATCTTCAGGAATCGATTTAACTGGACCAGACAAGGTCTTGGAATAACTTCAACTGGATCGGCATCAGAAAAATCTTTAGGAATCGACTTAACTGGACCAGAGAAGGCCTTTGACTGGATCGGCATTAGAAAAATCTTTAGGAATCGATTTAACTGGACCAGACAAGGTCTTTTGATATAACTGAGAATTTAACTACATATTTCCTGAAGGTAAAAGTCAGTTATATGCAATGCATGATATGGATCAAGCAATGATGTTCTCAACATAAATGAGATTGTATGGTATGATGCGTATATACATGTATCATGATGTATGGAAATGTGATGTTTTAGCTGGGGAAAATAAATCCCGGATAGCTGCTGGAGACATAGTTGAATTCTTCGCTTCCGTTGGGGATGGTGAACCAAAGTGATTGCAAGAATAAACATGCAGGAGAAGATAACTCCGTTGGGGAATAAACTGATGAGGAGGTTACTCTGTGGGAAAGAGATGCTCTGCTGAAGATTCCACTAATAAACTCCGCTGGGGATAGATTACCGTTATCGGTGATACTGAATCTGTTGAGAATTGAATTCCTGTTCGTGAAAGGAAAGAACTTTGCTGGGGACGATCTTTCAGTTGCAACTTGTTGGGGATAATCCTGTTAGACTTTTATGGGGATAATTCTCTGCGTTCTGTTGGGAATGATCCTTGGAACTTGGCTGGGGAGACTTATTTTTTGTACTCCGCTGGGGATAAACTTCCAGAGTCTATTGGGGATGATGATTCGACTTCGTTGGGGAAGCTTTTTAGACCGTGCTGGGGAACATTGACTCCACTGGGGGTATCTTGTATTCCGCCAGGGAACATTCTCATACTCTGCTAGGGAATATTAAGACTTCCGGGGATATCAAGCCTTTTGTAGTGCTAATGGTAGATCAACTCTGCTTGGGGAGAGTATTACTGATTCGTTCACAGTTGTAAGTCTCGGCTGGGGGAGAGCTACCATTATTGTCTTATTCTGCGGGGAGTGAAAGTATCTTAGCCATATTCTTCAGATGAATTTACCTTTGTACCTGGTGGACAGAGCAACTACACAGCTTTGGACAATTCTATTGCCCCTGTTTCTGATATTACCAGTAATTCGTCTTTTGCTCGCATGTAAATATTTATGAGCAGCAATTAATGTCAAATGCATATATCAAAAATGAACATTGGACGTTTTTTGCAAAAACAAAACAGATAAAGAAAAACAGTTTGAAATTCCTTTGAAAATGAATTGTATTGATTTTGAAGTTTGGCCTGTAAATAGGCATTTTTGTACAAGAGGTTGACGTCCTAGTAAGAGAACGCCGCCGAATAATAGAATTTACACAATTTGTGAAAAACTAAACAAAACAGCTATGTGAATAATCCCACTGGGTTCCAACTCTGCTATTGCCTTTATGTCCTCGAGCATCTCATCACT
Source organism: Vicia faba (assembly GCA_948472305.1). Classification (NCBI taxonomy): domain Eukaryota; kingdom Viridiplantae; phylum Streptophyta; class Magnoliopsida; order Fabales; family Fabaceae; genus Vicia; species Vicia faba. The sequence goes on along the minus strand of OX451736.1, from coordinate 1,519,892,886 downwards.
TTGCTACTGGTTGAAGGTAGATCAAATTGATTAGTGTCGTCCGAGCTTGATAGTTGATACCGAAGTCTGGATGCAAGGTAATCCAATGAGACATAGTGTTACGCTTTGATCCCTAATTTTTTCCTGGACCGCCCTTTCGGGTTTTCAGTCCACCGGGATACCCTTTTTTTCCCAAGCCTCCCTTTCAGGTTTTCAACTTGCCGGGTGTACAGTTTTTCATTTTCATCCCTTATTTTTGCCCGAACCCTTTTGGTTCGCCAGGAAGCCCTTATTTTTGCCTAGGCCAGTCAACCTAGCGGGTCTTTGATTATGCGTAGTATCTTTTCACTATGTCCACATTGACGGGGTGAGGAAGCTCGTCACCATCCATGGTGGTTAGAATCATAGCTCCTCCTGAGAAAATGTTCTTAACCACAAATGGCCCTTCCTAAGTAGGGGTCCATTTGCCCCTGGGATCACCTTGAGGTAAAATAATACGCTTGATCACCAGATCCCCAACTTGATACTCTTGTCGTCTGACTTTCTTGTTAAATGCCTTAATCATTCGTTTTTGGTACGTCTGACCATGACAAATAGCAGTAAGTCTCTTTTCGTCGATTAGGTTCAGCTGATCAAGCCGGGTCTGAATCCAGTCATCTTCACTCAAACCTGCATCCTTCATGATCCGAAGAGAGGGTATCTGAACTTAGATGGGAAAGACTGCCTCCATACCATATACCAAGGAATAAGGTGTTCCCCTGTTGACGTTCGTGCTGAGGTACGATACCCATGAAGAGCAAATGGTAACATCTCGTGCCAATCTTTGTATGTCACTATCATCTTCTGCACAATCTTCTTAATGTTCTTATTAGCTGCTTCTACAGCCCCATTCATCTTCGGCCGGTAGGGAGAAGAGTTGTGATGCTTTATCTTGAATTGCTCACAGAGCTCAGTGATCATCTTATTGTTGAGATTGGTACCATTGTCCGTAATGATCCTCTCTGGTACACCATACCGGCATATCAGATTATGCCGAATGAACCGTGCCACGATGTTCTTGGTTACAGTAGCAAAGGAAGCTGCTTCAACCCACTTCGTAAAGTAATCAATTGCTACTAGGATGAAACGATGCCCGTTGGAGGCCGTAGGTCTGATCTCACCGATCATATCAATGCCCCACATTGCAAAAGGCCAAGGTGTCGTCAAGACGTTTAGAGGAACTTGAGGTATGTGCGCTTTATCAGCATAGACCTGACACTTGTGACATGTCCGAGAATGCTGATAACAGTCAGCTTCCATTGTGGACCAATAATATCCTGCCCGAAGGATTTTCTTTGCCATGGTGTGTCCACTGGAATGAGTTCCGAAAGTACCTTCATGTAAATCTGTCATGATCCTTTCTGCTTCATTCTTATCCACACAACACAGTAAGGTTGAATCATGGTTACGCTTGTAAAGGATGCCATTGCTGATGAAGAACTTCGCCGCGAACCTCCTTAGAAACTTCTTATCATTAACAAATGCACCCTCGGGGTACTCCTGAGCCTCAAGGTACTTCTTCACCTCATGAAACCAGGGCTTTTCTGTCACCTCTTCAGTCTCAACGTCACAATAATGTGCAGGTTCGCCCAATCTTTCAATGATGATCCGGGGAGCTTCGTTGTCCCAATTGACTTTGAACATAGAAGACATCGTAGCCAGCGCATCCGCCAACTGATTCTCCTCTCTAGGGAAGTGTTCAAAGGTTATCTCCTCGAAATGGGGAAGCAATGTCAACACATACTCCTTATAAGGAATAAGATTTGGGTGTTTCGTATCCCACTCGCCTTTGATCTGACTGATCACGAGAGCGGAATCTCCGAAGACACTCAGAAACTTAATCCTTAGGTCAATTGCTGCTCGAAGACCCATGATGCACGCTTCATACTCCGCCATATTGTTGGTGCAGTTGAAACATAATCGGGCGATAAACGGAGTATGAGAGCCTTTAGGAGATATGATCACGGCGCCAATGCCATTACCCAAAGCGTTTGAAGCTCCATCAAAGTACATAGACCATCAGGATCCCTCCTCAGGTCCTTCATCCGGTCCAGGTGTCTCACAATCAGTTACCAACATGATATTCTCGTCCGGGAATTCAAAGTTCATAGACTGGTAATCATCCACTGCCTGATGTGCCAAATGGTCTGCCAACACACTCCCCTTAATTGCCTTTTGGGTCGTATATTAGATGTCATACTCAGTCAAGATCATCTGCCATCTCGCTATTCTTCCGGACAAGGCAGGCTTCTCGAAGATATACTTGATTGGATCCATCTTTAAGATCAATAGAGTAGTGTGAGTCAGCATATACTGTCTCAGCTGACGAGCAGCCCATGCCAAAGCGCAACAAGTTTTCTCGAGCAGTGAGTATCGGGTCTCACAGTCGGTAAACTTTTTGCTAAGGTAGTAAATAGCATGCTCTTTTCGGCCAGACTCGTCATGCTGACCCATCACACACCCCATTGAGTTATCGAGTACTGTCAAGTATAAGATCAAAGGTCTCCCTTCAATTGGAGGCATCAGAATAGGTGGCTCTTGGAGATACTCTTTAATCCTTTCGAAAGCGGCCTGACATTCATCGTTCCAACGTACTACTTGATCTTTCTTCAGTAGCTTGAAGATTGGCTCACAAGTAGTAGTCAGGTGCGAGATGAATCGGGCAATGTAGTTCAGTCGTCCCAGGAAGCCTCTGACTTCTTTCTCTGTTCTGGGAGCTGGCATTTCCTATATAGCTTTCACCTTTGCAGGATCCATTTGAATACCTTTGTCGCTTACGACGAAACCCAATAGCTTACCATATCTCACCCTGAAGGTGCACTTGTTCGGGTTCAACCTCAGCTTGTACAACTTCAACCTGTCAAACAGCTTCTGCAGATGGTCGAGGTGTTCCTCCTCAGTCTGGGACCTTGCAATCATATCGTCGACGTATACTTCAATCTCATGATGGATCATGTCATGAAACAAAGCAACCATGGCATGCTGATACGTTGCCCCAGCATTCTTCAGTCCAAAAGGCATGACCTTGTATCAAAAGGTACCCCACTAAGTAACAAAAGTTGTCTTCTCCATGTCTTCGGGAGCCATTTTTATCTGATTGTAACCGGAGAAACCATCCATAAAGGAGAATACCTTGTGCTGAGCAGTGTTGTCAACAAGAATGTCGATGTGAGGTAGAGGGAAGTCATCCTTAGGGTTCGCATTGTTCAGATCCCTGTAGTCAACACACATTCGAACCTTACCATCTTTCTTCGGCACAGGAACCACATTGGCCACCCACTGAGGGTAAGAAGTAACTGCTATAAAACCGGCGTCAAACTGTTTCATAACTTCAGCCTTGATTTTCTCAGACATTTCTGGGCGCATTTGGAGGACCTTCTGTTTCATGGGAGGATAATCTTCCTTGGTAGGCAGGCGGTGAACCACAATATCAGTATCCAAACCAGACATATCTTCATAAGACCAGGCAAAGATCTCAACATAGTCATGCAGCATCTGGATCAACCGTTGCTTCACACTAAGCTCTAGATTTGCACCGATCTTAACTTCTTTCCTATCTATCTCAGTACCCAGATTCACTGATTCCACCGGGTCTTCATGTGGATGTATAACCCTCTCTTCTTGAAGTAACAGTCTTGCAAGTTCACCAGGCACTTCGCAATCATCTTCACCTTCGTCTTCGGCTAAGTTGATCGGACTTTCGAAGTCATAACTGGCAGTAGCAGAGTCATTACCAGTGAGATCCAGAGTGGACGTGGACCTGTATATGTGAGTGTGTGTAAAATAGCTGTTTTGCAATATATAATAAAGAAAAACAAGGAGCACAAAATTTGAAATGCAAGAACGTCCAATGCTTTTATTAATGATATATGAAAATGACACATATAAAGCCCTCACAAATGAAGCCACAGTGCCCCGGGTAAGACACCGGGCCATAAAGTTTTAAAACATTGTCTGTTACAGATTCAAAACAAAAGTTTCATTACTGGGTAACAAAAGTAATAGGGATGAAGTCCTTTGCTATCCAGTTGCTTGGTCCACCGTTGGTCGTAGGATAAATCCAGTTGTCGATATCAAACTCTTCATCATCGTCATCCCCGATAGCATTCACCCCTGCATCTTGTTTAGGCTTCTCTGGTGCTCTGAACTCGATCTCCTTCGCATCAATTAAGTCATGTACCTTGTTCTTCAAAACCCAACAATCATTTGTATTATGCCCCAGGCTATCAGAGTGAAAAGCACAGCGAGCATTAGGGTTGTACTTTGGCGACGTAGTGTTTGGATTCTTCAGAGCTTCCTTTAGAATCACCAGATTGGTCTTCAACAACTGTGGCAGAATCTGAGACAAAGTCATGCTGAGACGGGTGAATTTCCTTCGAGGTCTCTCGTCCTTCTGTTGATTGTTGTACTGAGGAGCACCAGCAGGTTTTAAAATAACAACCGCATTGACAGCTTGGCGATGTTCATGTCTATTCTGTCTTTTCGAACTGTAGACAGCACTGGACTCTTTCTTAAACGACTTCTTCTCGGTGCTCGATGAGGCACCTTTCTGTATCTTACCAGCCTTAATACCAGCCTCAATCCTTTCACCGGTCATGATAAGCTCTGTAAACCCAGATGAAGAGCTTCCAATCAGATGGTTGAAAAATGGACCAGACAGAGTCCCTAAAAACATATCCACAAGCTCCCGATCAGCCAAGGGTGGTTGTACTCTTCCGGCGAGGTCCCTCCACTTCTGAGCATAATCTTTGAATCCTTCACCCGTTCCCATTGACATACCCTGAAGTTGGGTACGCGTAGGAGCGAGGTCGGAGTTGTACTGGTACTGTCTGTAGAAGGCAGTAGCCAAATCTTCCCAACTGCGGATACTGGCTCCGTCTAACTGATAGAACCATTCAAGCTGAGTCCCTGAGAGACTGTCTTAAAAGAAATGGATCCATAGGTTCTTATCAGCGGAGTACGGCTGAATCTTCCTCACATATGACCGGAGGTGCAGCTTCGGGCAAGAAACTCTGCCATACTTAGCAAAGGCTGGTGCCTTGAATTTGTGGGGAATCACCACCCCAGATGATAGACCTAGATCACCAAAGTCTAGACCAGGCACTTTCTGAACTTCCATAGCATTCAACCGGTCTTCCAGTTGCTTGTATCTGTCCTCAGCTGGAGGATATTGTTCTTCACCGAAGTCCATCTCGTTGTCAGAGACCACAGGGCTAGGAGCCCTCCTTTCTTCCTGACTATCCTTCCCTCTAGATGAGGTGGTCAAATCAACTTCATTCTGAAGCCTATTTCCAAACATGTTCCCTGTGTTAAACAGGATTGTCCTCTTCTTCTTCTTCTTCTCTTTCAGAATCAGGGTCTTCAGGTCTTGCTGACCCTTAGCTAGATTCATGAACAACTCTTGAAATTGGGCATTCTGGGCCTAGAGGGCCTTGATAGCTTGCTCAGTTGAAGGTTCAACAGACATGATGAGTGCTGAAATAAACAGCGAAGAAGATAAGAGCCCTGTAATGGGTACCTGTTATGAAGTGCATGGGATGAAATGCGTATGATTATGATTTCAAAGACAATCAGGAGATTCAAATTTGTAAACAAGAAAGGAAACACACTTTATTAGATAAACTTTGGAATTCAAATTGTTCAACTGATGCCCTCAAGGCGTTACAAGAAATGGAAATACTGAAAAGTAAATAAAAACTAGAAAAGAAACAATCAAAGGTCAATTGGTGCTCCCATGGCCTCTTTTTGTCAGTGCGGACATAGTCGTTAAGAATCCGCTCGTTCTCCAACTGCCTGGTCAGCATCTGGATCTTCTGCTCTTGCTCATTGAACTTCTCTCGGTAAGCATCCCGTTCTTATCTTAGTTGCATCCAAGATCTCTTCAGTGCCCCAATGTCAGTGGGCATGTAAGGATGGAGGATGGTAGGAAGAACCCTCTCTTCATTAGCAACTTCAACAGTGACAGGCCGGACGGCTTCATATGGCATACCCAGCTTTTGGGCACGGATACGGACCCATCTGAGATATGGCTCCATCAGAAGTGAAGTCTTTGGACCCAGCTCGTGTGGATCAGATCTGTGAACTCTATCCCAAGCCCTTATGAATCTGCGACGTTTCCATCGCTATCCCCTTGAAAATCAAAGACGATACTAGGCATAAGCATCTCATGAGGTCCTTCTCTTCTGGATCTCCCAAATTGACGTAAGGCCAAGCACAGATTGTAAGAAATTCCTCCATGGGTTCCTAACAGTCGAACATTGGGATACTCCCCACAACGATCAATGATAGCCTCCTCATCCATACCCTTGAGAGTCCAGATAAGGTCATTATAGGAAAGAGACATAACCCTATAAGCCCAGCCCATGCCTTCTTTATTCTTCAGCACTGACTTGGGGAGGTGCGAAATAAACCACCTCGCCAATAACGGAGCACAACACATCAAGGTTCCCCGCTTCCGGGCAGTACGAGCATAAAGCTGATGGAGGATGTCACCCAAGAGAGTGGGTACAGGATTACGAGAGATGAAGATTTTCACCACATTCACATCCACAAAAGAGTCAGAGTTCAGAAACAATACCAAGCCATATATCAGAAGAGCCAGAATATCTTCGAAGGCCTTGAAGTCTAGACTATCCCAGAAGTAATTAGCTTTACCAACCAAGAATTTAGTCAGAAAGCCCTTTGCTCCACTTCTAGTCTCCCAATTAGCCATTACCTCCTCTTTTGTCAAATGAAGGGCTACAACAATCTCTTCGGGCCTAAGAATCTTTCCCAACCAGTAAACAGGGTCTGCTCCAGAATGGAGATACCGAGCAGATCAGAGAACTCTTCTAGGGTGGAAACCAGCTGGTAGTCCTGGAAAGTAAAACAATGGTACAGCGGATCATAGAATTGGACCAGGACACTCATCATCTGCTCGTCCAATTTGGAGGTGACCAAACTAAGAAGATAACCATGTCTCCGGAGGATGGAAGTAGTATCAGGCATCTTTGCAATCAAATCTTTAAGAAAGATAGGAACTTGGACAAAGTTGATCCGGATGGTATTCCTACGCATGGGCATCATGATGACCTACAAAACAGAGCAAAGATGAATCCCTCCTGTCTTTGAAATAGGTTAGTCCAATGCAAGATGTATGCAATG